>OY856409.1:1091097383-1091757383 GCA_963693085.1 Alisma plantago-aquatica | reverse complement strand
TAAACACATCGTTTGCACATTTGTTGGAAAAATAAAACACATATGTGCGCATGGGGTATCGAACCCGTGACCTCATCCAAGGGAGAAGCTCCACTAGCCGCTGAACCAACTATAAACTTGGTGTTGTATACACATTGTAATTATATATATTATTATACCATATCATAGACATATGTATATATATACATATATATACTAAAATTTTATTTTTTTTGGGGGGGCCATGGCCCATGCTTGCCCCCCCGGCTCCGCCCCTGGATGTAGTGATTCCTACAAAAAGCTCTACAATTGAAAGATTGAACTTAGATTGTAAGGTAATTAAATGCAATAATTGTGCCCCGAGCCATATATCTTGTATGTGACCAATATAAGATGGTGAAAAAAATTGCCTTCACGAGGCAAACTAGGAAAACATGTGAATGGCTAATTTGATAAAAACAAGGAAAGTGGTGCTTACATTAATTAAATAAGAAACGAAGTTGGAATCCCAAATGTCAAGAAACGTTGTCATATGGCCACCTCTATAATTTTGACATGTCAAATGAAGACTGACACATGCATTTGTTTAATGCACTGCTATTTAGTCAAATAATTTCATAAAGGAAAAATAGTTCAAAATTATTATGGGAGACCTGATAAGAGCCTTATTCATATACCTAAGTGAGAAAATGACCTTTTGTTGGGAGAATAAGTACCCACATAGCTAACTCGAGATGGCTTTCATTTATTTTTAGATGACTTCCATGTTAATTACATTTACACGTCTATTTCTATTTGCTTTAAGGTCTAAAGAATTGGAAATTGGTCATATAAATAAAAAGATTTATCGAAAATAATAACACCAATCGAGTTGCATTAAACTTGAAGTTCTAGATATGGGTCTTTGTGTTGGCACGGCACTGGGTGATGCATTGAAAACAACTTCTCGTTGGGAAGTTACTCCCAACAATCCTTTCCTAGTGGCCTCAACCGTGTATTGATGCATGGTGTAATAGATAATTAATGCACTCACCTACCTATGCATGTATTCACCAAACTATATGCATGAATGAACAATTAATACCGGTCAATAATTTGACCGACGTAATACATCATTGCATTCAAAACATGGTAGAGCTGCAGCAGTGAGGGTAAGGGGTTTAGAGAGTACGATCTCTTTTAAATAGATAGGGTAATTGCGAGTAGGGAAAAGGCGAGGTTAAAAAATTTGAAATGACTATGTCAGCCATAATTAGGTTTAATGGAAAGTAGATGGGATAATCAAGTGTTAATTGACTACATCCACCCATAATAAGATTTCGTGGTTAGGAAGTCTCTTGTTCATTGCATCTTCCCTCATCGTGCATGGGTACCATTAACCCCCAACGGCGATGGTTCAAGTTAGTGCAGCACTTCTAAACAAGCTCAAGTGGTAGCAAGGTACTTAGCGATCACTTCATGCTTTTGGTTGCTAATTTTGACCTTAACAGGCTAGCTCATTTCTAGCAGATTTTAAGCCACACCTTTATTATCTCCTTACTGCACGTTTCTTATGCAAGCGCTGCTGGCATCACGAGTAAATATCTCAACTGCTGGCGCAGCAGTGACTAGAGAGAAACTGATCAGAGATCACGAGCATGATTGATTGCCCTGTGGTAGGTGTGGTAAGAGCAGATGACATTACCCACAGCAACAACAACCAAACAACATCCCCATCAACTAGCCAACATCCACAGGCGACAGCTTCAGGTCACACGAACTTAATTGTGGTCTTGTACTCCCGCTGAGCGCGGTCTGGGCCTCAGACTTCAGTGTGTCTGCTACTGCTTCTGCTGCATGCTGATGTTAGATATCTGTAGTGCGAATTAGAATACTGCATTAGGGCGCCATAAACATAAAAGGCTTCTAGATGGATGTCCTTATGATGCGTAAGGAAAACCGTCGTTGTCCGCTTTCGGCAATATGCGTCTGGCTGTTTCTAGCTAGGGTTTCTTTTTCCTATTTGTGCATGGGGTAGATGAGCAATGACGGGTGTTGTGCTTGTGGTTCCTTGATGGGTGAGTGTGAGGCAGCTGGGTGTTGGGAAATGATGGCGTCGTTGACGTTATGTTTGGTGGCTGCTACCCTACTTAAGCATCGCCAGTAAACAGGAACATTTCCACCCGTGGAAGCTTCTCCCACCTACCCCTTTGCCCTACATCTCATGGTGCCATCCATATCTCCCTTTCTAGATCCGTACTAACCTCTCACCTACCCATTTGATGGAGCTGGAAAGTTCGTGGAATAGCTAGCCAGCAAAGGTTCCGAAGTTGGTGAGGCCTCTCCTATAAGTGTGTTAATGCAGGTAAGTTAGAGGATATTTCGTAGTTTATGCATGACATTTGAACTCAATAATATATGTTTTCATTTATACTACGCAAAACTAACCCCTGTGACTATTTTACAATAATTTTAATATATTTATATATTTTTTCCACAAAATTATCATTTTAGATGTAAACCTAATGAATGGTCGTTGCATTTCTGAGTTTTTGGATATATTCGGTACTGCCGAGATGAGTGGCGTAGCCACAGTCAGGCACACTTAGGCAAGTGTCCGACCCATCTTTACAAAATAACGGTACTTTACATACAGAAAATCAGTCTTCGTGAATTTACAGTAGTCGGTGCCCACCCCAATTAAATCTGCGTGCCTCGAGTTGTCCCGTCCTTCGACTTCTCCGTGTGCCTTTTCTCATTCTCACTGTAACTGATCTCGTATCTTTAATTGTAATAATAACTATCTATTCTTATAGTCAAAGAATAATTGTTGACCAACAATGGGATATTACGAAACAACTTCCCATTTTTCAGTTTCTAATTACATAATTGTACATAATATCAATATGTATTGTGTTGTGTTTCTCCCAAATCAATAATAGTTACCTATGACTATTACCAAGCACAAATATTTTCTTTTGAATATTTTTTTATTTATGGTATCTGTAAAATTATTTTCTCATTATTATATATGTATACTACTGTTTCTAGTATAACAAATTTAGTTTGACCGATAAAGTTCTAACTCTCAGTTCTATATAACTATTGTGTCAATTGTATTTTCCTATTGTGTAGAAATCCGTGACTGCATAGATGTACGATTTATTTTTATGGGAGTAGCACCAGTATGTGATACATATCCCTTCTCAACTAGATGCTCCCGTAATAAAGGGTGTGTGCTATAGCAATAAAATTGATCCTCTGGTAGCATCGAAAGACTGCGTGTTGGAAGTTTGTTATTTATTTGAGCAGTGCGCAAACTTCTTCATACGGTAACCATTTTTTTATTTTTACCTTGTTGTTTTGATTTGGTTGAAGTTAGTAGTTATTCCTACTACTGTGCCGTGAAGTGTCGCTTAAAAAATGTTAAGTCATCAAATATTTTCAATTTTAAGATGATAATCATAAAATTATTTAATGTGTATGTTATTTCTTATTTCTTATGACATTCATAGTATGATCAATGCTCTAAAATCTTTTTTCTTATCATTGTAGTTATTTTAGTCTATCGTGCGAAGATTTTGTAAGAGAAATTCCCCTCACCTTGTAGAGTATCACATTGTATGGTTCTCAAAATACTTTACATTGATTATTGGATTTTGAATTTGTTTACATTAGAAAATGATTATATTTGGAGCATGACATTGTGTAGTGCCATCCCTGATCAAAATTCCTGGCTCCGCCACTGGCCGAGATGCATCTTGATATGACCAACATGCATCAACAATTAGAATATCCAGAGAAAAGTCGAGAGCACCGAGACTAATCTCAATGGCACCGATTGGGCACCCCAAAAATCACAGGAACAACTCAGTACCACCGACACTCCTATCGATGGTACTGACACACTTCTGATTGTAAAAGGATTCAGCGGAGTCAATGCTGATGCCACCAATTTTGTTAGTGCTACCGACGTAAAAGCATGAATTATCATTATTCTTAACATAAATGAACGATCTGAATCTTTCCTTTATGACTTAGGCTTCCAATAAAGCCAAGACCATCAAGGAAACATCTGATAGAGGGACCTAGACCAAAAGGAGGAGAGACAAAAAGGAGGGAACATGCAGAAAAGATCATTCTAACACCTTTGAGTAGAGGTTTGGATGTCAAAATATCGTTTGTTGGCGCTCATCCTCAGAAGAAATTATAATTATTCTCAAATCCTTAGTTCCATCTAATTATTTTCACATTTTCCTTCTCCTTCAAAATATACTAAGATACCATGTTAAATATGCTAAGCAAATCTCCTCTTCTCTATGACCCAAGAGTAATCCAATGTTAATTTATACTTTTCATCTTCTCTAAGACCCCAAAGTAAACCGATGCAAATTTTAACTTGATGATATTTACCTAAAATTTTATTTCATTGCTTGGAATTTGAATGATCGTATGCTTGTTGTGCCATGTTAATGACTAATCACCTGGTTCATACTTTGACCTCTTTCTTGAAAGAGGGTTTAAGTGTTGTAAAAATTACCTTCACAACAACTAATAATGTAATTAAAAAATAGACTAACAATTATGAGGTTAAGTATGCAGAGAGAGATCATTGATCATTTAGGTTTTTTACTTGAATGATGTGAAGGCGTGTGTTTGACTAGATTAAGTATTGTATTACAGTGCAAAAGAGGGGGATGCAAACTACAAATCACTATTTTTTTAAAGTAAAGATTGTTTATTTTTGTATAGGTCAAAATCAAGTATACATTACATCTTGGTGAAACTGATCATCCTAGTGAATCCTTCTATCTGATTTCAAAACTATTGTCTTAATCGCTTTGTTAATTTTACTTTTAATTTTCAATCAATCAACTCCATTTTTTCCATCAATCTTACTGATTTGGTCTTGTTCAGTAGTAGTCTGTAGCCTTTCTTTTCCCTAAGTTTAACAACTGAAACTGAAATTTCATTTCTACTTCAACATGCACACTTGCATTTTACACGCACAAACACATGCCATGTTTTTTTGCATCATTTCTGGGAATTTAAAAGTATTAGCACTACAACTGCTAAGACCAACCACACTGGGCTACTTTGTTTCTCTTTTTACATTTTTATTTAGTCACTAAATCCATTATTGCAAGATATTTGTTTCTAGATTTTAGTACATTTTCATCTTCACATATTTCTTTGGTGTTAGCTACTAATTCATGGTCCACACTTGTTCCACTATGCACGAAGATCTAGACACATCATCTCCATCACCACCACAAGTACAACCAATAACACTAGAGAATCAAGATGAACATGTGATTGACTCAGAAGTACTACACATTGAACATGAAGATCCAAAAATGTCTAATCACGATGATTATGATGTTCATGTTGGGGAAGAGGAGGAGAAGATATCTGGAAAAGAATTAAGTTGTCCTCTTCCACAACAATATTGTGTCTGATTAAATGACAAACTATGAATCTAGGTGGTTACAAGTTTGATCTAAGTCTTTTGGGTTTGCTGAATTCTCAAGCATCTAATAGACACATCAATTAAGATCCAATGCAACACATCAATAGCATTGTGGAAAGGTGTGATATTCATAAAATTGATAGGTGTGTCCAACTATGATTTGTCTGAAACTTTTTATGTTCTTTGTTATGGATAGGGCAAAGAAACAATTCCAAGGATCAGAGCGAGAATCTGTTGAGACATGGGATAATGGTAGATTTTTTTTTGAGTGGTACTATCTTCCATAGAAGACTACACATCTTGTGAAGAAGATTCATAACTCCAAGAAGAAAGTCAATAAATTATATTGTGAGGCATGAGAACTTGAGCAAGATATGCTCTAGGCGATTCCTCACCAAGGCATTAGTCTCTTTGACCAGGGTAAACTTATTTACTACAATCCACACACAGGGGAGAGGACCAAAATATCTAGAACATGGGCATGATTCTTCTTGAACAAGATGACCAAGAAATGTCAAGAATACTATAAAATATAGCTAGAATCAGTTTTGGTGTGAGGAGTGCATGCAAAACCCAAGATCATTATAAGTATCATGGAGGCCCAAGAGGTAAAATAGATGAAGTCACATGTGAGCTAGCTTAATAAAAGGTCAGGAACAATGAACTCTTCGAAAGATGTGAATGATGAGGAGTAGTACATGTATATGCAACAACCCTACAATATGAGGGGTGAGCAATATCCATGACACAACAATCCAAAATTTTCTTGGAAATATCCTAACAACTTTGAAATATATCCATTACAAGTGAAATCATCTCTAAAACAAAAACAACACAATTCCCAATAAAATCAATAGGAAAGAGGTCCAAGCTTGACATGATAGATTGGAGGACATGTTTGAGCAGTTCATAACTACAAATGAGATATGTTATGCTCAAACAAGAAGGGTGATATAAATTTTTTCTCAAATAAGGAGTCTATAGACACAAATATCTCAATTACATATTTATAACATAGATCTTAAAAAAATCTCATGGTATGCATTTCCCATGAAATACTATCCACACAATCACCAATATGCTAAATTCATGCATATTTATTGTAAGGCCCCTGACCTTTGTTTTGGACTTACCCTGTTTGCTTTGCCTAAACTTGGTGTTTAGAGGCTTGCTTAATGACCAGAGGGGTGATTAGGGTTGTTGTGCTTTGTGCGGGTATTTTTGGTGCAACTTGTAATTTACCCAAGTTCTAGGGTTATGTGCAAGATTGCCACCTTAAAAGATCTCTTTGTATCTCTTTGCATCCTCTAGGGTTGAGAGGATGAGTTGGGCACCTTGCTTGAGCCGTTTGGGCCTCGTTTGGGCTTGCTTGTTTAAGCTTGGGTTTGTTGTTGGGCTCAGTACCTTCCCCCTTTCTTGGTGTGTCGAGCAAGGAGGTGCTTGGGGTGTGTTGGCCAGGAGGTGTATTGGCCAGAGAAGTGTTGGTGGGTGTGTCAGGTTTCCATGTTGGGCGACACACACCCCTCCACCTATCATCGTTTGTGTCACCCTCTCTTGGACACATGGTGCTTTTTTCTAGCAAGTGGTGAGACCTTGAATAAGTGGTGTTGGGGGGTGCTAGCATGTAGTGTGGCCCTTGGACAAGTGGTCCTTGGTGGAAGCCACCTTGCCTTGCTCTCCCCCTTCACCCTGTTGTATATATACCACCCACCTTGCTGACTAGTAGTCCATTTAGCTCCTTAGTTGTTGCTCTTCCCTTGCTGGATGAGAACGAGAAGAAGAGAAGGAGAGGAGGTAACCGATATACCTTGCTGTTGCTTTCTTCTTCCTTAGTGGTGGCTGATACATCCTGCTATTCTTTCTTCTTCTCTTCTCTAGTTGGTGGCCGAAGCTTGGAGGAGGTTCTTGGAGCTTGGAGCTTGGAGAGTTGTGCTTAATGTGGGTTACATAACTTCTAACCTAACTATTCTATCTCCTTTACATGTTTCTTTGATATGTTATCTTGATTGGTATACATATCTTGCTAGTAGTGCTTATGCTTTAGTTGGTGACGTTGCTTCCCTATATGTTCCCTAGATCAGGTTGGACAATATGTTATAGCTATCTTTGTGTTGGCTGACCCCCTTAGTTGTAGAATCTCAAGCAACACCCCTCTCTCATTTAGTTGAGAGGTGAGCTTAGGGTTTCTTAACCTAAGGAGGTATGTTAGTGCGTCCTTGAGGTAATACCCCTCTCTCACTTAGTTGTTGAGAGGTGAGCCTATGATGTTGGGTGACAAGGTTAGTTGGTTTGGCCGATAGAGGTGCTTACTTTAGTTCAACCCTAGTTGCATGGTATGTCCTTATTGGTACCTTGGGCGACATAAGTGGCCATGCCTTTGAGGGTGGGCTTTGAGCAACACCCCTCCTTCCTTGAGTTGTGAGGTGAGCTCTAGCTCCTGCCCGATATGCTAGAGTTTGGCAATACCCCTCAATCAACATAGTTGTTGCGAGGTGAGCTAGCACTCTTGATGCCTTGGGCAATATTGTGAGGTTTGTCGAAAGGGTTGTCCTAACCCTAGTTACATGATATGGCTCCTTGAGAGTGTTTCCCGATATAGTGATGGGCATTATGATCTTATTTTCCTTGGATGGTAGGTGGTCTGTGTTGGGTGTTACGGCTTGTTGGTGCCTTACACGACATCCTCTTGGATGGTGCTGCCCGACACCCTACTAGGAGATGCCTTGCCCAATAGGGTGCTCGATGTTGTGATGACCATGTGGCCAATTGGACGCCTATTTCCCTTAGATGATATGGGTGACCCTTGGTTTGGGCATTATCCGATATGAGGCGTTGCATGATACGATGCCCACCTAATGAGATACTGTGTTAACCTCTTGAGCATTGCCCATCATGGGGTGCTGCATGATGCAGGTTGCATGTTATGGCATTGCACGATGTAGGTTGCACGTAATGGCATTGCACGATATCAGTTTGCTTGTGGCTTGCCCGATATGGGTGTTGGCCGACACAACTAGATGTGGTTAGTTGCCTTTTAGCCGATACCTTAAGGTTGGGTTGCAGCATGATCTTTTGGTGAGGGTTAGTCCCTTACTCGACATGTTTTGGTGAGGGTTTGTCCTTACCTGACATGTTTTGGTGAGGGTTATCCCTTATTCGATATGTCATTGTGAGGGTTATGCTCTATAATCAGTTTGTAATCCTAATATTGTTTGGAATGCTTATATGTGGATATTATGTATATGAATGGTCATCTAATGTTGCACAAATGTATCTTGATGATGAAGTGTTTATCTACTCTTGAGCATACTAACCATGTAGGTTTCATCAATTGAGATGTGTGATCAGGTATGAGCTGTGATGATGTCACTAGTGACATTTTCTTAATGTTAAAAGGATGTGTTATAATAACTATAAGAATGCATGATGTGTGTTGCCTACAAGATGGTAACATGTGCTTGATGATGGGATGGAATTCCTATGATGATGTTGAATCCTTGAAATGGATCATGATGATTGGAAAGAGGCCAAGTGGCAATATGTGATGTAAGATCCTTGAGATAGATCATGATGATGTTGATGGCATCGAGAAAGATAGTAACAATGTGATCCAAAATGATGGAATCCATGTTGTTTATTCTTATTTATGATAACTTGATTGACCCCAACAATCCATTTAAAATGTATTAATTAATTCCAGATGAACCTTTCATGTAGTTTGCCCTAGCGATAGATCCATCATCGTCAGGAGCTGGTGATGGTGAAATGGGTTCTCCTACGGGTTAACCTGGTGCACATATTGTTGAATATGCGAGGTTTCTCTTAGCCAAAAATAGGAGGAATAGAGTGCAACTTCGGTTGTAGACTTAGAACATGTAAAAGAGCATGGTGAATAGGCCCATGGCTCAATGTGATAGAGCATGAATGCGTTCATTACTCGGGAGCACGGTGAACATGCCCATGGCTCAAGGTATGCTAGCGCCGAGACCTGTACCAAGGCGGGCTAGAGGAAAGGGTCGCCTGTGGGAGATGACCCTGTGACTGAGGTCACTTAAGCAAGAGACTACGGTCCTGCTTTGGATATCATGCACTGACCATGAGGAGGTTGAGGTCGTGGAATCTGACTCTTCCATTGACCTTGTATGGAACCTGCTTTGGGTTTTGCAACCGAAGGTTGGATTTTAGCGGTACAACTCACTTCCTCAGGGCATAATAAATGGTAATCCAGCCATATAGTATATTTCCATAGGGAAAACACAAAACATTGGTTGAGGCCTTGCATAATGTATGATTGTCTTACATACATGCTCTAAGTATTTCTTATAATTAGCTTTATGCCTCTCAGGTATCATGGTAAGCTGTTATATATATATTCTTGTTCTTCATATTTCATATATGATCTGGTTATCTGCTACATGCTTTACCTGTTCTAGATTTTTGAGATTTTATAGTTCATCGGGGAGTTATGTTTCTCACTGGGACTGTGTGTCTCATCCCACTGGTTTCAACCTTTTTAGGTGATCGAGCTAGACGTGGTGGTGAGTGTAGTGTTGCGGTTGAGTAGTAAGAAGATCAGTAGAAGGCAAGGATGGATATGCTGCTATGGTTGTTTTTTAGTAGAGTCTTAGAGTCTCCATGTACTCTCAAGTCCTTGGAGGTGTTTTGACGAGGTTTCACGATGTATGATCTTAGAATGGTTTCTTGTATCCTGATGTTGGCCCTAGTAAGGCCTATTATGTATATAAACAGGTGATGTATCCTTGATGGATATGGAACAGATGGATCCTATGTGTTGGTGGACATATATCATGCTTATATATATATCACATTCTTTGTAGGATGTGGATCTGGTTGTGATAGTTCCTTTCTTATGATGTTTTATGCAATCAGTTTTAATTAACCTGAGTTTTTGGTAATATGTTGTTTATGGTGGTTCTGCACATTTTTGCGTGGCGTTTCACTATCTTTGTGATGGCGGGATGTCACAACAATTGTTGGTATCAGAGATCTAGGTTTTCTGAGTCTACAGGGATCTAGGACTAGGCTTGTATCTATTCTTGTGATTTTTTTAGATTTTTTTATAATGAGTTCTTCCCCAAGCAGAAGATAAAGCTAAAAGATGTCTGGGAATCATGAAGAACATGCTGCCAAGAGAAGTGATGCTGCATCTGTTGATGGAGCTAGTGTGCTGGCACATGAAGATTGGGTGCCTAAGGTCCCTCAATTTGACCCGACCATTCTTGAGAACCCTGCCTATCAACACCTAATGGGGCAGCTAATGGCTACGATGAATCACATGGTTGAGAGATTACATGTGCCTCCACCAAGAGTACTGGTTCCCCATGGTGAATCTTTGGGTATTGGGAAGACCTTCGAGCAGCTTCGCCGAGTCGGAGCTTTGGATTATGCTACAATGGCTAATCCAGCGGATGCAGATCTATGCCTGACAGGTCTTGAGAAGGTCTTCTGGGTCCTCGATATCCCTGAGGCAGACAAAGTCCAGCACAATATCTACCTTCTAAAAGGTAGTGCTGGCCACTGGTGGGCCATTGAGGAGGAGAAGCGACCTGGTGAGGGGATTGGTTGGGATGTTTTCCAATGGGAGTTTGTCAATCGATACTTTCTGAAGACGTATCTGGATGAGAAGATCAACCAGTTTGAGCATTTGTGCCAAGTTCCTTTGAGCATCACTGAGTATGAAGCCAAGTTTATGGAGCTGCTGAGGTTCTGTCCTCACATGGCGGCAATAGATGATGCGAGGATCATATGGTTTGAGTGCCGAGCTGACAACACCTGCTACTACTTTAGAGAACTAGGAATGGTTTTCCACGTTTGTGAAGTCTGTTCAGAGGATAAAGCAGTCGGTCTGGGAAAAGAGAGAGGCTATGTCCAAGAAAAGACCTGTTGTTACAACCCTAATTTTGGGTTCATTTGCTGAGAAATATAATTTCTCATATTAAATATTTTGAACAAATAATTGATATAATATATTTTGAATAAATGGATTTCATTTACAATAGCCTTGTTGTTTTATTTGCGGGCTTTATTGGCTATTGGGCCCAATAACAAGGATATTCGATTTATTAATGAATAAATGAGAATTTGAGATAAGAAAGGTTTGGAAACCTCTAGAAGGCAAATCCAAAGAGGATTTCGTGCCTCTTAGATTCCTTGGGTTCCAAGGAGTCCAAAGTTGCAAAGAAAAGGCAATAAGAAAAGAAAATAGCAATTAAGTATTGTCTTGTTAATAAAGAAATTGAAAACATTGATGAAAAGGGAAAATATGTGAAAAGAGGTATTTTTGAGTTATCCTTAGTGGGATTTCGTATCCCAATGATTTCTAATGATAAAAGGAATGCTAATGAGGAAAATAAGAGAGAAATAAAGAGAAATCCACAAAAGGAAATATTTTAATAAGAAATAAAACAAGATAATGAGAATTATGCATATTGATGCATTTAAAGATAATGGGTATTCCTTTAAAAGGAATTTCGAATTCTTAAAGTTTCTTGGGTGCCATGGAGCCCCAATAAAGGAGAAGAAAGATAAAATATCATAATTATAAAATAAGAATATAAGGCGAATACATAATTCATAGATTACATGGTATTGCTAAAAAGGAAGTAATTTTCTATTAAGGGAAAATAGGATGTCGTGCCTATGGAGTGAAAAGCAAGAAATAAAGAGATTAGGTGAGAGGAATTTCGAGTTCCTAAGATCTAATGAACAAAATATGCAAAGAAAGAGAGAAGAATACTTGTAAAATAGGGAATCCCTTTCCTAGAAGGAATAGCCGTGATTTCTTTGTGGGCAAGTAATCTGGGCATGGATACCACCCTATATAAAGGGGTAAAGCCATGGTCGAGGCCCAGAGAGAGAAACCCACGCCCCCTTCTTCTTTTTATTCTTCTTCCTCGTTTTCACCTTCAAACCCTAACCAAGAACGTGTAGTGCTTCCTAGAGCATGGAGGGTTGTAGTGGGGTCATGTTGAAGGCAAGAAGAATCTGCGGTGGTTCCAGGAGGATCGCCTATCGAACCCTACCCTAGCCTTCGGACGACCTCCGTCGTGTGGCTGCAGAAAACAGCAAACCGCAGCAAGACGCAGCAGTAGTTGCGGAGGATATCAAGCCAAAAACGCCATCTTCGGCCGCGTTTCCATGGTGCCCCGAGGGCGCCGGGGTACAGCGGGGTTGGGGCGGCCATGGACGGCCACCCCTGAGCCACCGGAGGGGAGGACAGACCTCCGACGCGCTACAGGTCGCGCAGGGTTAGGGCGTCGCGAGGTAGGTGATGACCAAGGGGTCGTTGGACGGTTATACCCTCCGGGGTATAAAGCGCTAACTGTTTAAGTGAAGGGCAGAAGCATCTTTTAATTATGTTCCAAAGAAAGCAAGCCGCGCCAACATTGCATGGGATAGGCGACGTGGCAGCTCCTGATTCGCCGGAGTAAGTGAGATTTGTTTAATTCATAGTAAATAAATGGTAGGTCGAATAAGGACATGTTATACATGAAAGTTGATCAGAAAATCGAGAGGAATCTAAATAAAATATAGTTGAAGCCTAATTCTGCTTGCAATTCGAAAAGTAGTATAAGTTATTAACTTTAATGTAATGATGATTAAGAAACCCTATTTTGAGATGCTTAAAGTGATTAGTAGGGTTTAATAGATGATTAAAGTTGATATTAGCCTGTTAATAATAAAAAGGAACATTAGGAAGAAAAAGGATGAACTTTGCATATAATTAGTTAATTTAGAGTTTCTTGTGCATAAATATGTTTTAACGGGCCTTGAAACCCTAATGTTGACTAATTCGACTATTCATGGCTGTAATTGATTAATTTCATGATTAAAGATGGGATATTCTGAATCTAAGACTATTTCGAGCATTAAAGTTCCTAGTTTGTGGATAAATACCATAAATAAAGTAATTAGGGTTTTCTCATGAAAAATGTAGAATTGGTGATTAATAACGTTCATATGAGTAATAGAGTATAATGAATTACACATTGATGATAAATAACCATAATGATCTTGTCATGGATTAAATGGATAAAAGTGATAGTTTTAATGTAAGATAAGTTTAATGGGTTTAATTGATGGACAATGATGCCTTTAATTCGAAAATAAGGTTAAATGTTGTAAAGGGATAACCTTAATATCTTTTGTGAATAATTAGGGTTTAAAATAGTAAAAGATGAAAGGAAACCCTAATTGCAATAGAAACCCTAAAAATGAAATAGTAACCCTAGGGCTCGAATAGGTCTATTAGACTTGGATGCCATGATCCATGATAGAAAATATTGGATGTTTGTTTCAGGATCTTATTGAATGCGTGCTTGCCTATTGTTGATTGGACTATTCTATCTCAAATCTGCATGTACAGGTATGTGGTTACGCTTATGAATAACCGCATTAGTTTCCCGCATGGTTGCCGGATGATTGATCGCATTGACTGCAAATTATCAGTTTGGATGTTCATATTTGCAAATTATAAAGTCACTATGATTATCACATTAATAATAGAAGTATGGATTCTCACACCTACATGCCACCCTGATGGATGATACCAAAGGTCAGGCCCAGATGGGTAGACCAATGGACACCTTGAGTGGTGACCCCAGGCACCAAGAAGGTGGCCTATGATATTGCATGACAAGTGGGCACCATGAGTGGTGACCCCCAGGCACCAAGCTCGGGAATGAGAAGGTGGCCTTAAGTCATTGGCAAAGGGCACCCTAAGGTGGGTATGCCAGGGTTAGGGCAAAAGCGGTGGAGAATGTCATACTGAAAAGTGTAAATTGGCTTGTTAAATAATTTGATTGTGATATTTAAATTGTTAGTCATATGTGCAAACTTTTGGTTGACCCCACATACCAGTATATTTCGATATACTGACCGACGTTTCGTTTGTCGGCGTTTTAGGTATAAATGAAAAGAACAAACTGTAAAGAGGCATGTGTGGATTTATTGAGAAGTAACGTACACCGGAGGATTAGTTAGAGTATCATCTTCACAGATAGAAGTTTAGAAATCCCAGTTTTTCCAAGGTAAGAAAAGTTTTATTTTGTACCAGTTTTCAGTTTAGTTGGTAAAGTTTATTAATTATTACTGATTATTTGTCGAACCTTTGATCCTGTTAATGGGATAACGGCTCTGACCTTTGGGTCTCCCTTAATTGGGGGTTACCGGGAGGCGGGGTCGTTACAATTGGTATCAGAGCATAGGTTCCTCATTTAATCTTTAATAATTATTAAATTTTACAAATTCCGTAGAACCCAAGGGAGTTATTAGAGGATTACCCGAAAGACAGAGGTGTCTAGAAAAGGATCACGACCGGGGGCTGGCAAGATTTTCCTCCGCACCGCTAGTCGGAATACGAGGACTCCCGGATCCGTGTGACTGCCTGGCCAAAGTCTTAGGGTATGAATTGAAATAAGATACCTTTAGGACTCTCTCATCTTGTTCATCCCTTCTCGACTCAAATTCTATTAAGGACCTTAAGGATTAGGGTTTTCTCTCTTTTCCTCACCCTCTTAGGTATGGGTAAGATTGATAAGGATTAAGGAATCCTCCACCCAATTAATAAAAAGCATGTAAATAAGATGTCATGGACATAAGCTTAATAGAGTAAGCGTAAGAGAATAGATACATGCTTAGGTCGTTTGACACGAGTTGTCATTGCCCTCAGGAGAGACCTGAGGATAGACCTCCTTTGCAAGAGGAGGTGTAGAGAGAGTTAGTTTGGGAGGTGGAGACCTTCATTAAAAGTAGATACGTGGCACATCCTTTGAGGATGATGTTAACCCTAACCCTAAGGGAAGGTTAGAGATAGAGATGACATGATGAGTTAGACCGAGTGTTTGGTTGGACATGCCTTGGGATCGTCATACGAACCATGAGAGGTTGGATAACCTAGTACCTTTTGCGACCCAACCCTGGAGAGGGTCGTGCATGTTTGAACGAAGGGTAACTCCTTCATGGATGAGGGTAGAGAAGAACCTATAGGGCTGTTGCAAGTAGGATATAACTTGAACCCGGAGTGCGTCAGTAGTGGTGACATTAAACGAAACCCTAGTCAAGGGATCATGATGGATGGCTTATGAGATAAGCATAAGGGGTTATGGATAACCTTTAGTAAACATAAGTTTGAGTATAGGCTTCATTCAGGTAACGACATGCTTAGGAGCTTGATCCTTCATAAAGACAGGACCTCTTATAGAGAGCTTGGTTGTAGGATTATCTCTAGGGAGAGGGAGCAGAAAGTTGGAAGCCTAAAACCCTGAAATTTGAGAAACAGTGGGAGTCGAGAATGATGCGACCTAAGCGGATGATAATGGTTGCCTCATGCATGATCCCTGGAGGTTGATGTCTTGGTTAGCTTGAGAGTAACCAAAACCCTAGAGGGAGGATGGTGCTTCTGGTACCTAAGGTATAAGTGATTACCTACTAGATGTGATAGAGAGTGCTTTAGACCCTGAGGAGGTTAAGGCACCAGTTGTGAGGCTTTATACCTAGTAGTTGTCCAGGAAGAGGAATCAACTCTGAAGTGTTGCTTGAGTAGAAAGATCATGGGAGTACATGACATATCTTGGACATGACGGATTCCTGGTTAAGAGAATGAGTATGCAGTTGGACACCCAGAGGCGAACCTAGGGTTCCTAGGCCTAAGAGGGGAAGCAGTGTACCCAATGCTCATGTTGAGATTTGAGTCTCTATAGTTTCGAGCATGGTACTCTTAATGTGTAGAGGTAAAGGAAAACCCCTTCAGGTAAGGGTATGTTTGATGAACCCCTCACGAATAAGTTGATCTGATGATGAGGAAAGAGAATGAGTGTGACCTAGCATGGTTTCGTAGGTACGCTTGTGCCTTAGTAGTTGTTGGTTTAAGCATGCTCATACAGATGTAAACCCTAAGGATGGTTGTGACATTGCTGTCACGGGTTGTAGTTCCTCCCATCCTGGGAGAGGACCCTTTGGTAGGGTGTGTACCAGTTCTGTCAGTTTTGAGATGACCTAAGGAGGTCTCATAGGATCTTGAGAAGCTAAGTGAAGAGTACATGGTATGAAAATGAACCTATAGGCCCATAGATAACCATCTCTAAGTGCAGGTGGATGAGTTACCATGGAGGTAACCGGTATGGGGCCTGACCAAGGTAGGCAGGTTGCCATGACCCCTGTGAAGGGATGAAAGTCAGTCATGAATGCAGAAAGAGATGATGAAGGCTTGGGTAAGGTTCTAAGTCAGACATGTACTTTAAGATAATCCCAAGTCTATCCTAGGGTCAGGTTGGGATAAGACCGATGAAAGATGGAGTTGCCTAATTCCCTAGTTGCGCATGACCATAGGGTCAGGAGGTAACAACTATCATTGTCCGAGGGCCATGGGTTAGGAGATTGATCACCTTCATAAACTCATGGGACCCAAAGGGCAGATGAGTAGGGCACTCTCTGGTGCATAAGGGAAGAGGGATGACCCCAAAAGTGCCGGCACCCTATAGACCTAGAGGAGATGACTAAGGATTGTGCTTGGACCAAGTAAGTTCGGGACTCGTTTTCCATAGAAGTAATTTTGATATCAGGATGATATGTGGCACGTTTCAACTTAGATTTGAAAGTGTACTGGCGAGGTGGGTTGTACCATCTCTACTCTTGGAACAGGAAGAACTCTGTATTTGGACTGCAACCAAATGCTTATTTCCTCTTGTTATGGGGGTGAGAGATAGGACAGTACGCACGCCATACACCAAGGATAAAAGATAATGCAAGTTGAAACATTGCTACAAGGTATGAGGACAGAGATGATAACATGCCCTTGTGAAGTGAATGGTACATGGATGGTTTACTAACACTAGGAGTATTAAGGAAATCATCTTGTAAGGATGTCTTATCATGAGCTACGTGGAAATTGCAAGTTATGCAAAGTTGAGTTGGATCACCATGAGGATGAGTTCAGAGTTTCTTGATGAAGACCAACTTAGAATTTGACATGAGATGATAAGTATAATACATGGAGATGTATATCATCACATTACCTGACACCTAAAGAGGTGAAATGGTAATGAATGCTCTGGTTGAGATCTGGATGCCTAATTTAGTTAGAGGCTAGAAGAGGTTGAGGTTGTTTGGCTAACCCTAGGTTTGGAAAGAAGATGTGTTTTGATACGTTGAACAAGTTAATGGTCATTTGGTTAGCCAGTTTAGTCCTTGATGTAATAAAAGGATGGTAATAAGACCTCAGATACACTTCTTTGGATAGGGAGGTAATAAAGCCCTGATGAAAATAGTTTAGGGTTTCTGAGGTATCGATCTCGAGGAATCATGATTTATAGAAGATCATGGTTTTTAGATCATGATACACCTTGATACTACAAAGATAGTAAGTGATGGTAGCATTCTGGATGCTTAAAACAAAGTTGCATGTAGCATGTGGCCATGCAAGCCAGGAGGTGAAGGACGAACACCATTAACCCAGTGCATGGATATAAAGTATAAAGAGTTCCCGAGAAGGAATGAGAGTTCATCATTATGGATGTTGTGAGTCTCTCCTAGACCAAGAAGGTCAAGACACAATATGGGTTATGGTAGATCGCCTTACCTAGATGACATGAGAAAGGAAGAGTTCTGTCAAGGGACAGATCTGGTTGAACTACATATGAAAAGAGATGGTTCGACTACACCATGATGTGAATTCAAAAGTTCTTGATGTGACCTAAAGGTTCACTTCCATGAGGTGGAAGTATATACATGAAGAGCTCAGTGTTTGTACAGTTTATCACCCCATACTAATGGACAGTATGATCCGGACTAGTGGGTCTGATGAGAGCATGTGTGCTCATTTAGGGTGATACATAGAGACAGTTCCTAAGATGTGATGTTAACCACCATTGCCTTTATCGGGATGCAAGATGTTCCATAAGGAGGTAGTATCGGTCACCACTTCATTATGATGATGTTGGTGAAGGAGGCCTCGCGAAGGTCATAAAAGAACCCCAGGTGTGTGCAGATGACGTCGCTTTGATCGTGCAATGGCTGAGAGAGAGCCTAGTGGTGACATGAGTCACGAGCTGATGCAAAGCAGACTGACATGCAGTTCACTGTGGAGGAATAATGTGAAAATCCGACCCCTCTAAGCTACAACTAAGAGAGCTGAATCCCCGATATAGGGATCCATTTGAGATGGATTGGTGGAGATGGTTGTGTTTAGTCTTACCCCTCAGGATAACATGATGTGTGATGTGTTCCATGAGTCCGATCTAGAGCACTATGTGAGGTACCCAAGCCATGTGTTGAGCCCTGAACCTATTCAGCTTTTGAGAGGCTGAAATGTCCTGAGTCACCTATGAGGGTACGATATACCAAGGTAAGAAAGAACTCAGATGGAGGAATATGAGATGATGAAGGTTCTTGGAAAGCACCATGGATAGGGTAAAGCCACATAGTAGCCCTGATGGACATAAGAATGGATTATCCTGTTTGTTTGCTTGCTTGATGGAATTTTGAGGACAAAATTCTTATAAGAGGGGAAGGATGTTACAACCCTAATTTTGGGTTCATTTGCTGAGAAATATAATTTCTCATATTAAATATTTTGAAAAAATAATTGATATAATCTATTTTGAATAAATGGATTTCATTTACAATAGCCTTGTTGTTTGATTTGCGGGCTTTATTGGCTATTGGGCCCAATAACAAGGATATTCGATTTATTAATGAATAAATGAGAATTTGAGATAAGAAAGGTTTGGAAACCTCTAGAAGGCAAATCCAAAGAGGATTTCGTGCCTCTTAGATTCCTTGGGTTCCAAGGAGTCCAAAGTTGCAAAGAAAAGGCAATAAGAAAAGAAAATAGCAATTAAGTATTGCCTTGTTAATAAAGAAATTGAAAACATTGATGAAAAGGGAAAATATGTGAAAAGAGGTATTTTTGAGTTATCCTTAGTGGGATTTCGTATCCCAATGATTTCTAATGATAAAAGGAATGCTAATGAGGAAAATAAGAGAGAAATAAAGAGAAATCCACAAAAGGAAATATTTTAATAAGAAATAAAACAAGATAATGAGAATTATGCATATTGATGCATTTAAGGATAATGGGTATTCCTTTAAAAGGAATTTCGAATTCTTAAAGTTTCTTGGGTGCCATGGAGCCCCAATAAAGGAGAAGAAAGAGAAAATATCATAATTATAAAATAAGAATATAAGGCGAATACATAATTCATAGATTACATGGTATTGCTAAAAAGGAAGTAATTTTCTATTAAGGGAAAATAGGATGTCGTGCCTATGGAGTGAAAAGCAAGAAATAAAGAGATTAGGTGAGAGGAATTTCGAGTTCCTAAGATCTAATGAACAAAATATGCAAAGAAAGAGAGAAGAATACTTGTAAAATAGGGAAATCCCTTTCCTAGAAGGAATAGCCGTGATTGCTTTGTGGGCAAGTAATCTGGGCATGGATACCACCCTATATAAAGGGGTAAAGCCATGGTCGAGGCCCAGAGAGAGAAACCCACGTCCCCTTCTTCTTTCTATTCTTCTTCCTCGTTTTCACCTTCAAACCCTAACCAAGAACGTGTAGTGCTTCCTAGAGCATGGAGGGTTGTAGTGGGGTCATGTTGAAGGCAAGAAGAATCTACGGTGGTTCCAGGAGGATTGCCTATCGAACCCTACCCTAGCCTTCGGACGACCTCCGTCGTGTGGCTGCAGAAAACAGCAAACCGCAAAAAGACGCAGCAGTAGTTGCGGAGGATATCAAGCCAAAAACGCCATCTTCGGCCGCGTTTCCATGGTGCCCCGAGGGCGCCGGGGTACAGCGGGGTTGGGGCGGCCATGGACGGCCACCCCTGAGCCACCGGAGGGGAGGACAGACCTCCGACGCGCTACAGGTCGCGCGGGGTTAGGGCGTCGCGAGGTAGGTGATGACCAAGGGGTCGTTGGACGGTTATACCCTCCGGGGTATAAAGCGCTAACTGTTTAAGTGAAGGGCAGAAGCATCTTTTAATTATGTTCCAAAGAAAGCAAGCCGCGCCAACATTGCATGGGATAGGCGACGTGGCAGCTCCTGATTCGTCGGAGTAAGTGAGATTTGTTTAATTCATAGTAAATAAATGGTAGGTCGAATAAGGACATGTTATACATGAAAGTTGATCAGAAAATCGAGAGGAATCTAAATAAAATATTGTTGAAGCCTAATTCTGCTTGCAATTCGAAAAGTAGTATAAGTTATTAACTTTAATGTAATGATGATTAAGAAACCCTATTTTGAGATGCTTAAAGTGATTAGTAGGGTTAATTAGATGATTAAAGTTGATATTAGCCTGTTAATAATAAAAAGGAACATTAGGAAGAAAAAGGATGAACTTTGCATATAATTAGTTAATTTAGAGTTTCTTGTGCATAAATATGTTTTAACGGACCTTGAAACCCTAATGTTGACTAATTCGACTATTCATGGCTGTAATTGATTAATTTCATGATTAAAGATGGGATATTCTGAATCTAAGACTATTTTGAGCATTAAAGTTCCTAGTTTGTTGATAAATACCCTAAATAAAGTAATTAGGGTTTTCTCATGAAAAATGTAGAATTGGTGATTAATAACGTTCATATGAGTAATAGAGTATAATGAATTACACATTGATGATAAATAAGCATAATGATCTTGTCATGGATTAAATGGATAAAAGTGATAGTTTTAATGTAAGATAAGTTTAATGGGTTTAATTGATGGACAATGATGCCTTTAATTCGAAAATAAGGTTAAATGTTGTAAAGGGATAACCTTAATATCTTTTGTGAATAATTAGGGTTTAAAATAGTAAAAGATGAAAGGAAACCCTAATTGTAATAGAAACCCTAAAAATGAAATAGTAACCCTAGGGCTCGAATAGGTCTATTAGACTTGGATGCCATGATCCATGATAGAAAATATTGGATGTTTGTTTCAGGATCTTATTGAATGCTTGCTTGCCTATTGTTGATTGGACTATTCTGTCTCAAATCTGCATGTACAGGTATGTGGTTACGCTTATGAATAACCGCATTAGTTTCCCGCGTGGTTGCCGGATGATTGATCGCATTGACTGCAAATTATCAGTTTGGATGTTCATATTTGCAAATTATAAAGTCACTATGATTATCACATTAATAATAGAAGTATGGATTCTCGCACCTACATGCCACCCTGATGGATGGTACCAAAGGTCAGGCCCAGATGGGTAGACCAATGGACACCTTGAGTGGTGACCCCAGGCACCAAGAAGGTGGCCTATGATATTGCATGACAAGTGGGCACCATGAGTGGTGACCCCCAGGCACCAAGCTCGGGAATGAGAAGGTGGCCTTAAGTCATTGGCAAAGGGCACCCTAAGGTGGGTATGCCAGGGTTAGGGAAAAAGCGGTGGAGAATGTCATACTGAAAAGTGTAAATTGGCTTGTTAAATAATTTGATTGTGATATTTAAATTGTTAGTCATATGTGCAAACTTTTGGTTGACCCCACATACCAGTATATTTCGATATACTGACCGACGTTTCGTTTGTCGGCGTTTTAGGTATAAATGAAAAGAACAAACAGTAAAGAGGCATATGTGGAATTAAATGAGAAGTAACGTACACCGGAGGATTAGTTAGAGTATCATCTTCACGGATAGAAGTTTAGAAATCCTAGTTTTTCCAAGGTAAGAAAAGTTTTATTTTGTACCAGTTTTCAGTTTAGTTGGTAAAGTTTATTAATTATTACTGATTATTTGTCGAACCTTTGATCCTGTTAATGGGATAACGGCTCTGACCTTCGGGTCTCCCTTAATTGGGGGTTACCGGGAGGCGGGGTCGTTACACCTGTTCAATTTCAGAGACAGAGGTTTGATGGCCCCATGAAGCCAAGGTTTTTTGCACCTTCTATGATGCAAAGTTGCAGTGCGCCGTCACAATGGTCACCAAGTAAAGGAAGAGGGTGTGATTTTTCACCATCTAGAGCCTACAATACAGCTTCAGTAGAAATGACATGGACGTCTAGGCCACAGTTAGGGAACAAGTCGTGCTTTCTCTGTGGACAGACAGGGCATCTAAAGTCAAATTGCCTGGGAAGAGACGTTGAGGTGACACAACAACCGAGGCATAGTCAGTAAGAATCGGATAGATAATAGTCTAATGGCACCAGAGGGCGAGGACGTGGCCAAGTGTCACAAGCGGGATCATATGCTCAAGGAAGCAGAGGACATGGGTGACAACAAGCAACGACTCAATTCTATGCTATGAGTCAGCCGGAGGCGATAGTCAGCCTGCGAGTGGTGGCAGGTCAGATGGAGTTGTTTCATTCTAATTTGTCTTCTTCTTGCTTTATATTTGTTCTGGTTGACCTGGGTGCTACACACTCTTTTATCGCACGTAGTATGCTTGATGGTTGTCTTTAGCCTGTTAGTTGTAAGAAAGATAGCTTGTTGTTAGAAACCCCTCTCGTTGGTCCTGTGTTGCTTCGAGAAGTGTGTCCATCTTGTGTTCTATCTTTTTCAGGACACAACATACAAGTGGATCTCATACCACTTGATATGCATGGGTTTGATGTAATTCTTGGGATGGATTCCTTGGAATGATATAAGGTTGTGCTGGACTATAGTTCCAAGAAGGTGGTGTTTGCTGACGGCAGTGAGAGGTGGACCTTCCAAGGAGATAGGAAGATTCTTCCAACATGTTTGGTGTCAGCAATGGTGGCAGAGAAGTTGTTACATCAAGGTTGTAGAGCATTCTTGGCTCATGTTGCGGATACCAAGGCAAACCATTCTAGCCTTCAGGACGTGTTTTTCATCAGAGAGTTCGCTGGTGTGTTTCCCGATGAGTTTCCCGGTGTTCCTCCACCTCGAGAGATTGATTTTGAGATCAATATAATACCAGGGATGCAACTTGTTGCTCATACACCATACAAGATGGCTCCAGTAGAGATGACAGAGTTGAAGAAATAGTTACAAGAGTTACTTGATAAAGGTTTCATCAGGTCGAGCACATCACCCTGGGGTGCTCCAGTTCTGTTCGTAAAGAAGAAGGATGGATCTCTGCGTTTGTGCATAGATTACCGACAGTTGAACAAGGTTACAATCAAGAACAAGTATCATTTACCAAGGATATACGATAAATTTGATCAATTGCACGGTGTGACAGTATTCTCAAAAATCGATCTGCGATCTGGATATAATCAGCTCAGAATCAAGGAGGATGACATACCAAAGTCAGCTTTTAGGATGAGGTTTGGGCACTACGAGTTTGTGGTTATGATGTTTGGGCTAACCAATGTGCCAACATCATCCATGGATCTGATGAATAGAGTGTTTCGTCCATTCTTAGATCAGTTTGTTGTAGTCTTCATAGATGATATCTTGATCTATAGTCGAGACAGCCAACAAGATGAACATCATCTTCGACAAGCATTGACTCTTCTTCAACAACATTAGTTGTATGCCGAGTTTAGTAAGTGTGAGTTTTGGCTGAAGGAAGTGACTTTCTTGGGTCATGTGATCTCAGCAAAAGGGATCAGGGTGGATCCCAAGAAGGTGGAGTCAGTAGAAGAGTGGGAGTAACCAAAGACGCCGACTGAATTCTATAGTTTTCTAGGCTTAGCAGGGTACTGCCAGAGGTTTATAAGAAACTTTAGTGTGATCACGTTACCTTTAACAAGGTTGATTAGGAAGGAAGTAACTTTTGTATAGGATGATCAGTGTCAATACGCTTTTTAGAATTTGAAGGAGAAGCTGACAAGTGCTCCAATGTTAGTGTTTCCAGAACAGGGGAAAGGCTATGTTGTTTTCTATAATGCTTACAAGAAGGGCTTAGGTTGTGTGATGATGCAAGAAGATCATGTGGTTTCTTTTACTTCTCGACAACTTAAGAAACATGAGGAAATCTATCTGACACATGATTTGGAGTTGGCAGCGGTGGTTCATGCATTGAAGATTTGGAGACACTATCTTTATGGGTAAGTGTGTTAGATGTTTACAGATCACAAGAACCTAAAGTACATCTTCTCACAGAATGAGCTGAACATGTGTCAATGATGCTGGATGGAGTTAATCAGTGATTATGATTGCACTATCGAGTATCACCCAGGTAAGGCGAATGTGGTAGTAGATGCGCTTAGCAGGAAGTCTTCTTCTCTTTCTACAAAGAAAGGCCAATTAAGTTCTTTGATGTGCCACAAACGAGATATGTTTGTGTCTCTACGGAAGATGAATGTAAAGTTGGAAGTCTCCTTGTTGGCAGGACTATTTGCACAGATGCAAGTGAAGCCTACATTGAGACAACAAATCAAAGAGGCACAACAAGTCGATGCTACAGTACAGCTGATCATATCAGAGTTCGGGAACAAGAAGCGTGATGGTTTTCATGAGTCCGAGGATGGACTAGTTTGTTACCATGACAGGATAATCGTTCCAGATGTTGATAATCTAAGGAAGTTAGTGCTCAAGGAAGCACACACGTCTATGTATTCTATGCATCCAGGTGTCACCAAGATGTATCATAATCTGAAGGATCTGTATTGGTGGCCCCGATTAAAGAAAGATGTAGCTGAGTTCGTGGCAAAATGTGCAGTATGTCAGCAAGTTAAAGCAAAACACCAGAAGCTGGCAGGTATGTTGCAACCCATTCCGATACCACAGTGGAAATGGGATCATGTGACCATGGATTTTGTAGTTGGTCTTCTGAGGACAGCTAGGAATCATGATTCCATCTGGATGTTAGTGGACAGATTGACAAAGTCTGCACATTTCATACATGTAAAGACAACGTACATATCAGAGAAGCTTGCACAAGTATATGTATATGAGATAATGTGTTTGCACGGTGTGGCAACAATGATAGTCTCTGACATAGGCCCTCAGTTCACAAGTCGTTTTTGGGAATAGTTGCATAAGGCATTGGGAATGCAGTTGATGTTCAATACCTCTTATCATCAGCAGATAGATGGTCAGTCTCAAAGGACTATTCATACTTTGGAAGATCATCTAAGTGCTTGTGTTCTACAGTTCCTAGGAAGTTGGGACGTGCATCTTAGTCTGATAGAGTTTGCTTACAACAACAACTACCAGAGAAGTATCGACATGGCACCTTATGAAGCATTGTACGGTAGGAAGTGTAGATCTCCTTTATGTTGGTACGAGTCTGGTGAGTATCAGCTTTTGGGTCCTGAGTTAGTGCAACAGACGATAGAGAAGATCAAAGTGATACAACAACATTTGAAAGTAGCACAGGATAGATAGAAGTCTTATGTAGATAATCGTTGTCGATCTTTAGAGTTCCAGGTGGGAGATAAGGTGTATCTCAAAGTCTCTCCATGGAAAGGTGTGCTAAGGGTTGGAAGGAAAGGCAAGTTGGCTCCTAGGTGTATGGGACCATATCTAGTGATAGCACGTGTTGGAAAAGGGCCTTACAAGTTGGAGTTACCACCAGAGCTGCACGAGTTGCATATAGTGTTCCATATTAGTATATTGAAGAAAAGTCATCTAGGAACAGAGACAATTATACATCCAATTGAGGTCAAGCTTGATGAAGACGTGACCTACAAGGAAGGTCCAGTGTTGATCCTTGACAGGCGAGTGAAGAAGTTGAAGAAGAAGGACCTGGTTCTTGTGAAAGTTCTCTGGCATCATTGTGGCATCGAGGAAGCCACGTGGGAGCTTGAGGAAGAGATGAGGAGGAAGTATCCCTTGCTTTTCACTTCAGATTTTGGGGACAAAATCCTTTTGTAGGGATTTATGGCTTGTAAGGACCCTAACCTTCATTTTGGGCTTACCTTGTTTGCTTTTCCTAAACCTGGTATTTAGAGGCTTGCTTAATCACTAGAGGGGTGATTAGGGTTGTTGTGCTTTGTGTAGGTCTTTTGGTGCAACTTGTAATTTACCCAAGTTCTAGGTTTTTGTGTAAGATTGCCACCTTGAGAGATCTCTTTGTATCTCTTTGCATCCTCTAGGGTTGGGAGGATGAGTTGGGTGCCTTGATTGAGCTGTTTGGGCCTCATTTGGGCTTTCTTGTTTAAGCTTGGGCTTGTTGTTGGGCTCGGTACCTTTCCCCCTTGCTTGGTGTGTTGGGCAAGGGGGTGCTTGGGGTGTGTCGGCCAGGAGGTGTATCGGCCAGAGGAGTGTTGGAGGGTGTCTCAGGTTGCCATGTTGGGCGACACACACCCCTCCACCTAGCATCGTTTGTGTCACCCTCTCTTAGACACATGGTGCTTATTTCTAGCAAGTGGTGAGACCTTGGACAAGTGGTGTTGGGGTGCTAGAATGTGGCATGGCCCTTGGACAAGGGGTCCTTAGTGGACGCCACCTTGCCTTGCTCTCCCCGTTTACCCTCTTGTACATATACCACCCACCTAGCTTACTAGTAGTCCCTTTAGTTCCTTAGCTACTGCTCTTCCCTTGCTGGTTGAGAATGAGAAGAAGAGAAGGAGAGGAGGTAGCCGATATACCTTGCTGCTGTTTTCTTCTTCCTTAGTGGTGGCCCATACATCATGTTGTTCTTGCTTCTTCTCTTCTCTAGTTGGTGGCCAAAGCTTGGAGGAGGTTCTTGGAGCTTGAGGCTTGGAGAGTTGTGCTTAAGGAGGGTTACATAACTTTAAACCTAACTATTCTATATCATTTACATGTTGCTTTGATATGTTATCTTGATCGTCTATACATATCTTGCTAGTAGTGCTTATGCTTTAGTTGGTGACGTTGCACTACTACAGAAACAGCCTTTGGCGTCGGTTGTTTAACCCCCTTTGGCGTCGGTTTCCGACCGACGCCTATGTGGGCGCCGCTAAAGGTCGAACACTTCGGCGTCGGTTTTTTAACCGACGCCTATTTAACCTATAGGCGTCGGTCTTTTAGTAGACAACTGACGCCAAAAGGGTTTGCGCCACAGAAAACGACGTCATCAAGGACACATTCGGCGTCGGTTATCTACTAAAAGACCGACGCAGAAAGTGTCCTAGATGACGCCATTTTTTGTGGCGCGAACCCTTTTGGCATCGGTTATCTACTAAAAGACCGACGCCTATAGGTTAAATAGGCGTCAGTTTGACACGAACAGCCGACGCCATTTCCAGTACGGCTGTGGCCACATTAGGCGTCGGTGTTTTGCAAAAACCCAACGATGTAGGTCTTTGCTGACGGTTTTCTGTAAATAACCGATGCCTATATCTATTTATTTTTTTTCATATCAGTTTGCAGGCCTGCTGTGGCTGGTCAGCAGGATGAGAACCTGCAGTTCAGTTTTCTGAACTGTAGGTTTACGACATCCATTGATATCAGCCTACAAACAGGCCAAAAACTTGCAAAATTCACAAAAAATAATTCACACAAGTAGATACATTCAAACATCAATTCAATTCTCACATTCACACATATAGAAACATTCAAATACATGTATTAACATTCAAAAATATTCATTTACAAAGTATCATTCATTATCGCTATCAACATCCCAATTATATCTTACAGTTGCCACTGCTTGTATGGCTTTTGCCCATTCTTCTCTTATTTTATTTAATGCTTCCATCGTATATGGAGAATGTATATTTTTTAAGCGTTTACCTGTAGTGTTGTCAGTTTTAAACACCTGCAAAGAGAATGATATATATATATATATAAGTAATAATATAAAAAAAGATTGATATATTTCATACTAACTAATGAGACTATATATAATACCTCATGTATGGTATCGATGTCCAATGCGGCATATCGGATAATCATCTGCATAAATCACATCACATAGTATGTGCATGCCCAGCCATTGTCTTGTGTAGCGCACTATAAATTGAAACATACAAAATAATACAACTAAGCACAATTCACATCAATAATATATACATTGGAGTCGGGAACTTACTTGTACGTTCTGCCAATTTATTGGCTGGTTCTTTTTCCTTGGGACCGTTCCTCCAGCCTTTTTGAATGCATCTAAACCCCTACATGTTAATATAACACAGTAAATTGCATAAGTAAATAGTAATGTAATAAGAGATGTTAACATATACAAAAATGAAATATTTCTCACCAGAATAATGGCATTCTCATTACGTGTCAAATTTTAGTGTTTAATGTACTTCATGCTGGATCTAGATAATAAACAGTGAACGTCCCGGGGTCAATAACTAGTAACTCCCAATGTCTACCGCTAGAGGTAAAAAGTTAACAATTAATAACTCAAAATGTACAATAAAAATGGAATTTTCTTAAGTCCAAATTATAAATAAAGTAAACTTACTTGACATTGAATGGAGCTATTATTATCGTCTTCTTTTGCTGACCAAAAATTGTAAAAGCATCTATACAGTATTATTGAACACTATCAGGGTCTTTAGCTACCAAACTAATCAATGAAGGAATCAAAAATACCACATGATCAAATGCAAATTGTTTGCAATGATCTTCGACTAAGTAGATGCAAAACATGTATTACATATGCATTAATATATAAGAAACCAGCTCACCGGATCTTACACAAGGTATATGGATGTATAAATAAGATCTCACCTTATCCATGTCTTTATCATTGATGTATTCAACCACTCATACATAAACAACTCAATAATATCTTGTATAAATAAAGAGCTATCGTATGATTGTCCTGCATAATCTGCATCTAAAGAAACAATTATAGGGCAATGTATATTATGTGCCCGTAGCCAACATGCCATTCCCCTACAAGCAGGACCTAACGTGTATGTTAGGTCAGTTGGAACCCAACTTGGTAATGCGGGAAGTGGAGGTGGAGGCCTAGGTGCTCCGGTTGTCTTCTTTTTAACATGTATATATAATTTCAGATCAGTTGACCTCATATATACACATTAACAATTTAAAGTAATGTAAATTTATCTTACAATTTCAGTAGTGTAGACGACATCTGCTTTGCGCCACAATATCACACCGCCTTCTGCATCAGCAAGTGTATCAATATCCGGGTGGGGATATGGCAATGTAGCTTCTCTCCAATCGGGTAACACACGTATCGGGCTCACACGAACGTAGCCCTGTGGCATTGGAGTCCCGTGAAACATTGCCCCAGGAAGGGACGGGTAAGCCTGCGCCTCTACAACAACGTAGTCTTGCATTCTTAAGCGGCATGGCTTCAATGCCTACAAATTTACGTAAAGAATATTATACATATATACATATCATCTTGAAAACATAACAACTTGAAAAGACTAACTACAATGTCATAAACAATACTTACAGCAGACGTGTTAGGCGGTGGGTCTACAGGATTACTTGTAGTCTGTACATCAGGAGAAGAGTGGGTCACCATAGGCTGATTGGAAGCCTGAGATGCCTGCCACCACAACAATTCTTCCTTGACCTTCTCAGCAACTACATCGTTGACCTTCTTAGAAACTATATCCTCGACTCTCTTATTCTTCTATACATGGATAAAAGAAACATTAGCTTCTTATTATTGAATTTCCTTTTGCAGCAACATTCTAAAAAAAGTATAGGTTACCTCTTCTTGTGAAAGTCCCGCTCTGGGTTTGCGCTGGGATGGCCCAAAGAATGCTTTGATGCCCACACCAACGCCTGCACCCCTAACACGTCCAGGATGCTTTGGGTTACCCAGAGCAACTGTCAATTCATCATGTGTGCCCTGAGGGATGAACGTGCCTTGTTTCCTCTGCTCGTGAAGCTCCCGCTAATCACCATCAACAGAAATTGGTAAGTTAACAAATAATCAATATTCAAACGATTGCTATAAGAGTTGTATTTTACCATTTTTGCAGCCGCCTCAGCAGTTACGGGCTTCTTTATTTCACCCTTCTTGTTTTGCCTCCCAGCTATCCAGATATCATGGCAAGGCATGGGTGTGGCAGACTCCTCAGTAGCAGCAGACTCCTGAGTAGCCGCAGACTCTGCCTGTAGTCTTTGGCGAACGCTTGCATAGCCTTTTGGACCCATAGTGTGGTCATGCACATTCAGTGCACGCCTTGCTTTTTGTGCGTCACTGAGGGCCTAGTTAGTATGCACATTAATGATTTGGTTAGTAGCACTAAATGTTTATCTTGAATAGGTGAATACAATGTATATTAATTAAATTGGGAGTGACGCCTAATACCTTGAATTCTTCAGATTTTCTTGAAGCAACAAAATTGTCCCAATCTTCTTTGTCCAAGAAGTTCCATTGTTCAAGGGCTGACTTCTTCTTCTTATCACCCTCTTTTATGTATTCTCTATTCAGTTTTGTCCTATAATTCCTAAGCATCTTTCCAGCGCGTTGCATCACACTTTTACGATGCAACTTCTCATCCAATGCAAACATATTCTGTAAAATAGAAATGTTATTAACTAGTATCCAAAATAAAATTGCAAATAATAGAATTTGTAATCTACAAAATAGAATTGCAAATAATAATAACTCACGCATAAATCCTTCCATATCAAGTCTTTTTTCCCCTGAGGAACTTTATGCCAATTATCATACTTAACACCACAATGGCTCCGAGTGGTACACACAAGATAGTTTACAAAATTATTGCAGTTCACTCCAATTGCATTTCCTCCATTATCAAACTCCACAACCAATTTGGATCCGCTGCCACTTAGCGCTATTAACTTCTTCAACAGAGTGATGCCCCTTTTCTTGTTAAGTGTTTGGTGCTGCGCATCAAGTTGCTCCAGTGCTTCAGTGGGTACATGTGCATCATCAACCTAAATTTTGACAAAAATAAACACACTGAATTAGCCCACTATAGAAATATAGGATATATGACATAACTAGAAGATAATGAATTTTATAGAAATACAGGATATGTTTTTAGAACTTACATTGGTATCCTCGCCATGCTCGTCATGGACAGCATGCTCATCATGGACTTCATGCTCATCATGGACATCATGCTCATCATGGTCAGCCATCTAAAAATGTCATTAAAAAGGCAAACATTTAGCATTTGTATTAACTAGAAAAAGGCAAACATTTAGCATTTGTATTAACTAGAAAAAGGCAAACATTTAGAATTTGTATTAACTAGAAAAAAGGCAAACATTTAGCATTTGTATAAACATACATGTCTCTAAAATTGTGATCTTTTATCAATTAACAATCCTTCATTGTGATCTCCGCGCACATATAAGTCATCATTAGCTTCAATATTTTGTGGAGTTGGCAACCCAACTAAGAATGGACTGGAGTCATCATACTTATCATAGTACTCTTCTTCATCTATAGGATCTTCAATGAATTGTCTTTTACCATGAAGAACAACCGACCATTTATCATTCGCAGGATCATCGATATAGAATATTTGTTTCGCCTGTGATGCCAATATGAATGGTTCACCCTTCTCGCCAATCTTTTCAAAGTTCACCAAAGTGAAACCCAATTCATCCACTATAACTCCTTTGGTGTTATCAACCCAATTACATTTAAAGAGCGGAATTTTGAAATCTATGTAGTCAAACTCCCAAATGTCCTCAATGACACCGTAATATGACATTTTAGCTTCACGTGGACTCTTATCCTTTGCACTTGCAAAGTACATAGTCGACGCTTGAAGAGTGACCCCACTATTTTGGAAGACACTCTTATCATCTTGGCGCTTTGTGTAATATGTGAATTCATTAATGTCAAACCCTTCATAAGACATAACATTCGGTTTTGGTTTAAAGGCGAGGCATTTGATAGTTTCTGTAATATCATTTGGTGTTTGAGATAGTTGATGTAAGACTTTATCTTGAAACCACTTAGTAAAAGTCTTATTATGCTCTCTAGCAAGCCACATTGAACTTGCTCGAGGATGTTGTCTCTTTATGAAATTGGTATGTTCCTCGATATAAACACTCACTTTGTCCATATTGTGTAAAATATACAAGTGAGCTTGTTCCAACTTCTCACGGCTGATTACTTTCACCCGTGATCCCAAAATTCCTTTGCCCTCCTTAATATTCTTGTCATTATCAGGAGTGTCATTACCACTGAGAAAGTCATTGCAAAAATCAATAACCTCTCTCGCCACATAACCTTCAATAATACTCCCTTCAGGCCGATAACGGTTTCGAACATCACCTTTAAAAATGCTCATGTATCGTTCAAAGGGATACATCCAATGCAAGAAAACTGGTCCCAACATTTTCACTTCCCTAGTCAAGTGGACAACAAGATGTACCATGATATCAAAGAACGAAGGAGGGAAATACATCTCAAGCTGACATAGGGTAACAACCACTTCTCTTTGCAAATTATCGAGAGTATCAGGGTCAATAACTTTGCTACATAGACTGTTGAAAAAGAAACAAAGTCTGGTAATTGCAAACCTTACATGCTTCAGCAATATAGATCGAATTGCCACGGGCAATATTTTTTGCATTAGAGTGTGACAATCATGCGATTTAAGACCTATCAACTTCAGATCTTTCATTGATACCAATCTACGGATGTTGGATGAGTAACCATGTGGCACCTTAACATTTACCAAGCATTCACAAAAAGTTTTCTTCTCCTTTCTAGACAACGTGTAACAAGCGGGAGGTAAGTATGTTCTTCTACTACCCATTTCACGTAATTCTGTTAATTCTGACCTTATTCCCATTTCACGTAGGTCCAGTCTGGATTTTATCCCATCTTTAGTCTTACCTGGTATATTTAACAGAGTACCAATGATTCTATCACATACATTTTTCTCAACGTGCATTACATCGATACAATGCCTGACTGTCAAAGAACTCCAATAAGGAAGATCCCAAAATATTGACTTCTTCTTGAATGAAGAATTGTCACTCCGTGTGGCCATACTACATTGTGATTTCTTACCAAATTCATTGACAATGTCTTTTACTCTTTCATAAACAACATCCCCTGGTATAGGTTTAGGTGCACTCCGTTCATCATTCCATCCATTGAATGCTTTGTGCTTCCTACGATACGGATGGAATTTTGAAAGAAACCTTCGATGACCAAGATATACAGTCTTGCCGCCATGTTTTAGTCTTATTGAATCAGTGTTTTCTTCACATATAGGACACACTTTAGCTCCTTTGACACTATATCCAGACAAATTCCCATATGCTGGAAAGTCATTAATAGTGCAAAACAACATAGCGTGCAAACGAAATGTCTCTCTTGCTGAAGCATCATAGGTCATCACACCTTCAGCCCAAAGTTTCTTTAAGTCATCAATCAAAGGTTCAAGATAAACATCGATATCATTTTCGGGTTGTTTAGGGCCCGATATCAACAATGATAACATAAGGTACTTATTTTTCATACACATCCAGGGAGGAAGATTGTATATAACAAGCATGACTGGCCAAGTGCTATGTTGGCTGCTCAATGTCCCGTACGGATTCATCCCATCTATACAAAGCCCAAGTCTTAGATTCCTATCTTCTTCACCAAATTTGGGGTACAATAGATCAATCTTCTTCCACTGTGGGGAATCAGACACATGTCGCAGGATCCCATCATTATTTTTCTTAACATCTGCATGCCACCTCAAATTCTTTGCATCTTTCGGATTTGCAAACAAGCGTTGAAACCGTGATATTATAGGTAGATACCACAACACCTTGGCAGGAGAACCAGTTTTGGACTCCCCCAAAGTCGTCAATTTATACCGTGACGCACCACATTTTGGACAATCTTTCAAATCTACATAGTCCTTTTGAAATAATACACAATCATTCGGGCATGCGTGTATCTTCTTGGCCTCCATTCCCATTGGGCACAACATTTTCTTTACCTGGTATGTTGAGATTGGCAGCTCGTTTCCTTCAGGATGCATTTCTTTCAAGAAAGTCAACAATGAAGTGAAGCTTTTGTCGCTCCATCTATTGTTAGCTTTCAACTTATACAATCTCAACACAGCACTAAGCTTCGTAAACTTAGCACAGCCTGTGTATAACGGTATCTCAGCATCATGCACAATGTTTCTAAAGATAGGAGGTGGATCGGTGTGCTCTACCCTACAACTATCCAGCATCGCATCAACGATGTCCGCTGGAACTGGTTCGTTCACATTTACTTCATTGGAGGCAATTTCTTCTTCCACCCAAGCACTGCTATCGACATCTACTAGTTTCGATTTTGAAATCTCTCCATGCCAGTGCCATTCTGTATAGCCTTGTACAATCCCGTTGCACATGACATGACTTTTGATTTCCTCACCAGTGTTGACTTTCAAGTTGTTACCGCAATGCCTACATGGACAATAGAACCTATCTGTAGGTTTTTCCCTATGTTCCTCGGCAAATCTAATAAACTGATCAAGACCAGATATAAACTCTGGGGTGCAACGATTACGAATGGACATCCATGATCTATCCATTCTATGATCAGAGAAAACAAGTATATATTAGGAAACAAGTATATATTAGGAAAAGATTAGGGTATACACTTACATCCTACCTAAGTGTATAATGTGATGTCATTCTTATATATAATAAATGTGTACCACCTATCCCATCCTTGAACACCTAATCTCACTAGTAAGTGTATAAAGTGTATTGGGTTTTCAAGAAAATTTTGGCAGCATTTCCCCGCTGTTCTCTAAGTACATATATACTTAGAGAACAAACGGGGAAATGCTACCGAAATTTTCTCGAAAACCCAATACACATTATACACTTACATCCTAAGTGAGATTAGGTGTTCAAGAACAGTCCCAAACTGGGGACTATCCAAGATTTACTCCTAATGAGTCAATCTTGGATGGGTTTCTAGGCCAACAAATACATGTGTTGTCATTCTTATATATAATAAATGTCTATAAACTACAGGCAACATGGTTAATCCTAATCAACAGAGCATTATTAAATCATAAATCAAGAAATCAATAGTTTCAAACAAAAGGTCTAGGAATCTTTACTAGACATTATATGTTATAACCATTGGTTTAATAACCATATTTCCGCATGTACATGTTTATCAACTTTAAAACCCTATAATTCATGAAATCATTCTAATTCAATTTAATATGTTGGGATCACATAATTATATAATGACATCAGAATATATAGAAGAAACATAATTAACATGATTAACAACATGCTCATCAAACTAGGGTTTTCTTGAATATCATCTAATATTTGTGTACTAGACATTATATGTATCCCTAATCATCATATTTAACATACTACATTATTATGAACATCCAGATCAGATTAAGATCATACTATGTTATAACCAATATTGGTTTAATAACCCTATTTCCGCATGTACATGTTTATCAACTTCAAAATTAGAATTCTAGGATTCAGACACAATAGATAGGAAATAAAATGCTCTATCCATGCATTAATAAATCTAATAGATGCCTTGATATTTTTGGGGTTTCCAATAGAAAGTAACAATCTTCTATGGTCACTAACATAATTTGAGATAACTTTCCTATGAAAATTAGAAAGAATATCAAGGAATTTATCATTGTAAACTACTTTATCAATTTTAGATGTAATGAAATTCTTCCCTTCTTGATGATTGTCCCATGCAAAGATGGGTCCATTCATTTCTAACTCAACAATCCACAATTCATAACACACATGTTAAAGTCCTGCATAGACTTTTTTGTAGGAGGTTGTTTACTAATTTTTTCATAATTCCTTCGGACAACATTAAAATAACCTATAAAGACCCAAGGTAGCTATTTCCTTGAAGAATCCAGTTGTAAAAAGGATGGGAAAAAATACAGAGTGTACACGATCTTATCTAGCTGTAGCTGTTTCCTTGAAGAATCCAGTTGTACAAGAAAACTAATCAGCAATTGTGGGTACAAGAAAATTGTATATAGAATGCATCTTTAAAATAAAAGGTAGAAGAGCATTCTTTTCGGTAAGTTGACCTTTTCAAGTAGGAAAATTTCAACTATGGCAGAGAAAAAATTGTCCCATCATCATATTTCAGTAAGAATCACATTTCATGAGCTTAAGAGAGAGGAAAGAGCCTTAGACTTCATTCACTAACACGCAACCTCTGCCTCCTAGCTCTCACTCCTTGTCGCAATCTTCTCCACCCACAAGCGTCGCCCCTACTCGTGTAATACCTACTACCGTAAGCCCACCGACCATCCGCAAGCCTCACCCCTACTATCGTAATCTCTATTGCAGCAATACTACCCTCGTAATCCCACCAATCACCCGCAAGCATTGTCACACCAATAAAATACATGTACATCAATAAAATACAGAGAAGAGGGCATACCGGTCTGGAGAAGAGCTGTGGTCTGCAGACGGCGGCACAGAGTGGGTGACGGCGGTGGAGAGGAGCTGTGGTCGAACCGGCGGCGCGGCGGAGAAGCAGCTAGCAACGCTAAACCCTGGCGGCGGCGCGACGGCGGTGGAGAGCAGCTTCTGTCGTCCTGGCGGCGGCGGCGTGGAGGCACTGGCACCGAAGGAGAAGGCGGCGTGGAGGCACCGGAGGAGAAGTCTACGCCGGAGAAGGCGGCGCGGCGGCACTATCGTGGAGGGGTGCGGCGGAGTGGAGGGTCGGGCGACAATAGTTGCGGCGGGAGCTAAAGTTGTTTAGGCGATGAAACAGAAGAAAGGGGAACAGTCGGGTGATCGCAGGATATAAAGTTCACCTATAGCGTCAGTTGTTTGTCACAACCGACGCCTAAACAACTTTAGCGTCGGTTGTTTGAACCAACCGACGCTCAATTGGACGATATTTTCACAAAATTGTTTGGCGGGAACCACTTTCGGCGTCGGTTATCAACAGATAACCGACGCTGAAAGTGACACTTTTCGCGCAAAGTTTCATCACACATAGGCGTCGGTGGCTATTTAAATAACCGACGCTGTATGTGACACTTTTTCTTTTCGCTCGAAAATTGGATTTCGCGGGAGCTTTTAGGCGTCGGTTTGTTATTGTCAACCGACGCTGAATACAAAGCGGTACCCGTGTCTGGCTGGTCTTCGAATATAGACGTCGGTTTGCTTAAACAACCGATGCCTTATATGATAGGCGTCGGTTTTCCTTAATAACCGACGCCCAGAAAAGCGACACTGAATGCTATTTCTGTAGTAGTGTTGCTTCCCTATATGTTCTCTAGATCAGGTTGGACGATATGTTATAGCTATCTTTGTGTTGGTTGACCCCCTTGGTTGTGGAATCTCGAGCAACACCCCTCTCTCATTTAGTTTAGAGGTGAGCTTAGGGTTTCTTAACCCGAGGAGGTATGGTAGTGCGTCCTTGAGGCAATACCCCTCTCTCACTTAGTTGTTGAGAGGTGAGCCTATGATGTTGGGTGACAAGGTCAGTTGGTTTGGCCGATAGAGGTGCTGACCTTAGTTCTACCCTAGTTGCACATTATGTCCTTGTTGGTACCTTGGGCGACTAAAGTCGCCATGCCTTTGAGGGTGGGCTTTGAGAAACACCCCTCCTTCCTTGAGTTGTGAGGTGAGCTTTATCTCCTGCCCGATATGCTAGAGTTTGGCAATACTCCTCAATCAACCTAGTTGTTGCAAGGTGAGCTAACACTCTTGATGCCTTGGGTGATATGGTGAGGGTGCCTGACAGGGTTGTCCTAACCCAAGTTACACGATATGGCTCCTTGAGAGTGTTCCCCGATATAGTGATGGGAATTATGATCTTACTTCCCTTGGATGGTAGATAGTCTGTGTTGGGCGTTAAGGCTTGTTGGTGCCTTGCTCGACATCCTCTTGGATGGTGCTGCCCGTCACCCTACTAGGAGATGCCTTGCCTGATAGGGTGCTTGATGTTGTGGTGACCATGTGGGCGATAGGATGCTGGTTTCCTGTAGACGATAAGACCGACCCTTGGTTTGTTGCCCGGTATGAGGCATTGCACGATACGGTGCCCACCTGATGAGATGTTGTGTTAACCTCTTGAGCGTTGCCCATCATGGGGCATTGCACGATGCATGTTGCATGTTATGGTGTTGCACGATGCAAGTTGCACGTTATGGTGTTGCACGATATCATTTTGCTTGTGGCTTGCCCAATATGGGTGTTGGCTGATAGTGCTGGCCGACACGGCTAGATGTGGTTAGTTGCCTTTTAGCCGATACCTTAACTTTGGGTTGCAACATGATCTTTTGGTGAGGGTTAGTCCCTTACCTGACATGTTTTGGTGAGGGTTTGTCCTTACCCAACATGTTTTGGTGAGGTTTATCCCTTACCTGATATGCCGTTGTGAGGGTTATGCTCTATAATCGGTTTGTAACCCTAATATCATTTGGAATTCTTATGTGGATATTATGTATATGCATGGTCATGTAATGTTGCACAAATATATCTCGATGATGAAGTGTTTATCTACTCTTGAGCATACTAACCATGCAAGTTTCATCAATTGAGATGTGTGATCAGAATTGAGCTGTGATGATGTCATTAGTGACATTTACTTAATATTAAAATGATGTGCTATAAGAACTATAAGAATGCATGATGTGTGTTGACTATGAGATGGTAACATGTGCTTGATGATGGGATGGAATCCATATGATGATGTAGAATCCTTGAAATGGATCATGATGTTTGGCAAGAGGCCATATGGCAATATGTGATGTAAGATCCTTGAGATACACCATGATGATGTTGATGGCATCGAGAAAGACAATAACATTGTGATATAGAATGATGCAATCCATGTTGTTTATTCTTATTTATGATAACTTGGTTGACCCCAAAAATCCACTTAAAATGTATTAATTAATTACAGATGAACCTTTCATGTAGTTTGTCGTGGCCATAGATCCATCATTATTAGGACCTGGTGATGGTGAAATGGATTCTCCTACGGGTTAACCTAGAGCGCATATTGTTGAATATGCGGGGTTTATCCTAGCCGAAAATAGGAGGAATAGAGTGCAACTTTGGTTGTAGACTCAGAACATGTATAAGAGCATGGTGAATAGGCCCATGGCTCAATGTGATAGAGCATGAATGTGTTCATGGCTCGGGAGCATGGTGAGCATGTCCCTTGAAAAACCACTAGAGGGGGAGGGGGTGAATAGGGTTTTTATGAATGCTTAAGGACGTTCTAGACACTTTCTAGGGGGTTCTAAGTGCTCAACTAACCATTAGGTATCCACTAATTGCTTTAGTAATGACTAGTTTATGAATTCTGAAAAGTGCAGACAGAGTTCTTCTTGGTCATGAAGTTTGTCGACCGAGAGTCCATCGGTCGAAGTTTTGTTGACTGAAAGACGGTCTGGAGCAAGTGTATATAACGTTTGATTCCAACTCCCAACTACCTTGTCTATTGCGTCTAATGGCTATAGAACCTATTAGAAGAATTAACCTACGAGACTCTCGGTCGAGAAGTTGTTCGACTGATCTTGTCTCGGTCGACAAAGAGTTCGACCGAGAGTGTCTCTATTTTTGTGGTTCTAGATGAATACTAAGTGTGTGTATGAGTGTGTAGTTGTGATAGTATTATAGGGGATGTCCTATCTAAGTGTTGTGAATGTCTAGGGAAGATCTAAATGCTTAATTTACATTATATCTATGTACTTGTACATTATATACTTGTACAAGTTTTTACATTTGATTACAATCATGAAATTAAACATTGTGAACATTTATATCTTCCAAAGTTGTGTCATCCACTTAAAACCTAAAATACTCAAGTAGCACGTTATATTCACAAGAATGAAATGTTTTTCATCATCAAAACAAAGAGATTATAATAATGTCCAATTTAGCCAACAATCTCCCCTTTTTGAAGATGACAAAACATTTCCAAAATATAAAATAAGGAAATATAAATCAGATGAGTTCCATACCTGAAGTTTACCTTTTGTAGCAATTCTCTTGTTTGCAAGTGTGTGCTGACCGAGATTATGAAACTCATTTTATTTTATATTTTTGATTTTATATTTTATTTCTCCCCCTTTTTCATTTCAAAAATATAACCAAGATAATCATTAAGTATGACTTTTATTATTCCCCAATAATTTTATTTCTATGCTCCCCCTTAATTTTATTGCTATGCTCCCCCGTAAGAAGATATTCAGTGTTAATAGCAAGGGATTAATATGAATGCAAACCACATGTTGGCAAATTTAGCCACAATTTATTACTCAATCATTTGCAAAGGATGTTAAGCCCAAATTTTTTTAGAGATCTCCATCAAGAACAAGATATATATATCACATTCATGAATATTATAGGCTCCTTTATTTTCATAGCCAAGATTACCTTAAAGATACTAAGGTCATAACTTGTTTCAAATTTTCTTTAATATGTTTTTGTGAACTCCCCCTTAATCCTATAATCAAGATAATTTAAGGATTCTAAGGTCATAATAAGCATTAGATCATAATAAGTTAACCTTTTATGAGAGCTATGCACTAAAGTCTTGTTTTCAATATACTAAGATTGATTGCAAGAAAATGATTTACCAATAAGCATTTGGTCAAGCTTATTTTAGGTCGACCTTGACTTTGACCAGGGCGCCCCTCGGTCGAACTTTATTTTGACCGAGAAGCATTTTATACAGATGTACATTTTAAGCACTCTCATTAATGTTAAAATATGTGAAACATAAAGTCTGTATATCAATTTGAAGCACTTTGAGTGATACCTATTTTGAAGAAGTTTTATCAATAGAAAACTTAATATAGGCATCACAATGAAGTCTTTGTTCTTGATTTTCTTAGAGCAAGTTATATCCTAAGAAAATTTTTAGAGTGTATGTTCTTCATGAAATAAGGAATTTTGATATTCACAATGATTGTTCTTATTGCAAAAAGGCAATTGAACTACATCTACAACATGTTCAATCATAGCAAGAATGTAGCTTTCAATCATTTATTTATAAGCAAGGTTATTTGCATCAATAGAAATTTCCATAATTCATGTTGCCACCATGATGCAAAATTATATCCTAAGAGCAATCTTGTGTAGAATTTTTTAGCAATATATGAATTTAGTACCTTGCTCTTGATTTGGTTATAATAGATTTTAAATGTAACATTGAAATAACTCGTCATTCTAAACAAGTCTCTTATTTTAAACCTATTTTTAGATTAACTCTTTAGAATCAATCATCCTTGAGTATAAATTAAGAACAAGTTTTATATCTCATAGAACTCAAGTTCTTAAAATAAAGATTTTGCTTTTGATTACTTAGAACAAACAACTAGATAAGACATTAATATTCTTGTTCTAAGAAACAAACTATTTAGCTTGCCATAGTGTCATCTAGCAAAAAATCATTCATTTATTACATGGGATGATATAAGCCATGCACACAATAATCATTATCTATCATGTCAAGATGCATTTGTTCCATAGAGTTTTACTATTATGCAAAATGGCATTTTCAATGATAACATCATCTTTATATGTAATGAGATGAATCACAATGAACATTTTGAAAACAACATCCATTGATGGTTTGTATATATAGATCAAAGATTAGTTTAGGCAAACCAAGTAAAAGATGGAACAAATTAATCATGATAAAATATTAGAAGCATATCCATAATTTCATGAAATACAATGATTATGATCTTTTAAAAGCAAATTTCAAGACTCATGGTTTTTATAGACCAAGGAATACTTAGGACAAACCATGTTGATTATGATAAAACAATAATTTCCTTGATTAAACCAACATGGTTCATAATTTCTAGTTTAAGCCAAAACATGTAGGAGAAGAACCAATATAATATCATGAGAAGCAAATCCATGATTTTCTTGATTAAACTTACTCAAATCATCAGTTTTAATATTCACAATGTAGAGAATCATATATTTTAAGGACGATTTATTAAAGCAATATCTTTTTCTTGATAAATCATGGTTCATGGATTTTTAAATTTAAGACAAGCCATGAACATGTTTAATCATTTCAGTAGCAATTTAGGGCTTTATAATGTGTGCATTGATTTTAAGAGAGCATTTATGGTTTCTATTTGCATATAATTTTGATCATATAATTAGTAAATTTATACCATGATAAAAATATCATATAGATCATGATGCAAATTATCAATATGTTATTTAAGATTTGTCTCCAAGATATATGACTTATTTTTGCAATAGAGCATGTCTACTTGCAGTAAGAGTATATATCATCATCATTTTTCTTTGTAAGCAACGTTTTTGGAGTAATTTTAGTAAAATCAATCTTTTTCTCTTGTATATTTGATAGATACAATTTAATCATGAAAAGTATTAAGTATTGATGCTCATATATTCTTCCTTTTGATTAGGATCATTCAAATATTTAAAGCATAAGAATATGTAAAGTTCATTACATACTTAAGTTGATTGCAATTGAAGTGTATTGTTTTTATTAAATAATTCTGTCAGAGTTTCACTCGGTCGACAAAGTTCTCGACCGACATTGTTTCGGTCGACAAATTTCTTGACCAAGAGTGTTACTGTTTCTTCAGAAAAATATAGATTTAAGGCAGAAATCCTATCGGTCGACCAATTTCTCAACCGGCATTGTCTCGGTCAAAGATTTTGTCGACCGAGATTGTTTCTGTACTATTTTCAGTAGTTATTTCAAAGTAAAACATAGATCACTTCCAATTAAATTATGTAATTTAAAACTCAGTTTAGTTGAGATAAAATATTTAAGTATCAAAGTAACATTTAAGTAAAATCTCAACTAATCATATTCAAATCTCTAGGTTTTAGGAACCCAAACTAAAACAAGTTATTAAAGATGTGTCTCTGCATGTTTATTTAAAAATGTGTATTTTCAAGTTATAAATTTTAATTACTTGAATCAATTTGTTATCTCATTATGTTAAGTTGAGATAGACATAAAGATATACAATTTAGAGTCTTTAGTCATATCTCAACTTAGTTTAATCTATTTAGTTTGGGGGTTTTGGAACCCATACCAACTCAACATCCTTTTTCTTGTAAGGACATGAGAAGGAATAATGTCTAAGACACAAATAGTAATGGCAACATATAGAATCAGTCTCATGTCTCTTTTTATGAGTTTGATCTAGATTGTTCTTGGGTACATATGTATACTCGCCTTTAGGTACATACATAGATTGAGTCTTTGACACTTGTGTCCCTCCCCCACTAGGTTTTTGATATGATTTTCCTTTAGGCTTGTAACCTAGTCCTCTCCTTCCAATTTGACCATGAGAATCATTTAAGATCTTATCAAGAACATCATTGTTTCTTAAGCTACTAACTTCTTGTTGTAACTTAGCAATCTCATCCATTCTCTTTTTTATATCTAACTTTGCTTGATCTAGATTAGATGATCATGAATCTCTTTCTTTCATAATAGTATCATAATCTAGACGAGTGCATAGGATAGGTTGAGTTTGAAAATCATTTAACTTTGCAAGCAGTCCAACCTTTTCTTGAGAAAGAATATCATAATTTGTTTCTAGAGTAAAAATCTTCACATTACAATCACTTAGAGATGATTTCAAAGTACTATTTTGAGAAATAATACTATCCTTTTCAAATCCAATATCATTTAATTTAGCATACATATATTCATTTTCAGATGTGAGAGCAAGAAGTTTAGCATGTAACATATCATTTGCTTTATTAGATTTCTTTAATTTCTTCTTGCACTCAATATATTTATCTTGTGTCTTTTGAAGGCTAGCAATTAACTCTTCTTTAGATAAATAAAAAAGGTTTACCTCTTCTTCTTCTTCTTCACTTTTTGTAGCAATAAGGCATTCTTTATGCAGATCTTCCTTCTTTAACCTCCATGGATAGCTAGGTGTTGTGTGTCTTGTTCCTAAGCACCAATTACAGCTTGTTGAAGATTGGTCCAATCTTCTCCTTTTCTTGCAGTTGTAGACACCACCACCCTCCATTCTTCAACATGTGATTAGAGCTCCTTGAAGCCTGCTCTGATACCAATTGAAAAACCACTAGAGGGGTGGGGGGTGAATAGGGTTTTTATGAAGATTTAAAAATAATAATTCAAACAATCAAACACAAAAGATTTCACAAGGGGACACAGGGTTTAGAGTGGTTCCACCCTTAGCAAATACTAAGGGAGTCAGTCCACTACCCAATTGTTTCCAATTGGGATTTTGAAAGCACCTGTATTTTATTACCTCGCAAGTATGTTACATAAAATACAACTACCATCCCAAACCCTTTGGACAACCTTCACCCCGAAGTCGTCTCACCAACTTTGAAGAAGCCTTCACTTGAAGTAACTTCAAGCTACACCTTGAAGTAGCCATCCTCCTTGAAGTAGCTTCCCATTAAGACCTTCTAGAAGTAGTCAGACGTCCACCTTCTCCTCCGAGAAGACCCTTCTCCACCTGAGAAGATAACACACTCTCCAATCCGCAGCCTCCAACCCTAGGAGTAACAAGGAGAGTACAAGTAATAAAAAGGAACAAGAAGGGAAAATGGAAATTACAATTACCGTTGTAGCACAAGGCTTGATTTCCTATATCAAGCATTTTGATCTCCTAACCAATGTATGTGAAAGTGTAAGTATGGTGGAAAGGAGATTCTAGCCTATAGGACATGAGCTTGTAGCAATGGGAAAGATTAGCAAGTGTAGAAGTTGCTCAATTGCTCACAAGAAAGTATTACCAATTACAAGTATGTATGCTCAAGTATTGCACAAGTGTGGTTTCGGTGTCCTAAGGCATGTCCTATTTATAGGAATGGCCTATGAATGCTTAAGGACATTCTAGACACTTTCTAGGGGGTTCTAAGTGCTCAACAAGCCATTAGGTATCCACTAATTACTTTAGCAACATCTAGTTTATTAATTCTGAAAAGTGCAGACAGAGTTCTTCTCGGTCGAGAAGTTTGTCGACCGAGAGTCCGTCGGTCGAAGTTTTTGTCGATCGAGAGACGGTCTAGAGCAAGTGTATATAACATTTGATTCCAACTCCCAACTACCTTGTCTAATGTGTCTAACGGCTATAGAACCTATTAGAAGAATTAACCTGGGAGACTCTCGGTCGAGAAGTTGTTCGACCGATCTTGTCTTGGTTGAAAAAGAGTTCGACCGAGAGTGTCTCTATTTTGGTGGTTCAAGATGAATACTAAGTGTGTGTATGAGTGTGTAGTTGTGACACTATTATAGGGGATGACCTATCTAAGTGTTTTGAATCGCTAGGGAAGATCTAAATGCTTGATTTACATGATATCTAAGTACTTGTACATTATATACTTGTACAAGTTTTTACATTTGATTACAATCATGTAATTAAAACATTGTGAGCATTTAGATCTTCTAAAGTTGTTTCATCCACTTTGTTCCTGCAATACTCAAGTAGCACGTTAGATCCACAAGAATGAAATGTTTGTCATCATCAAAATAAAGGGATTATAATAATGTCCAATTTAGCCAACACCCCTGGCTCAAGGTATGCTAGCGCTGAGACCTGTACCAAACCGGGCTAGAGGAAAGGGTAGCCTACGGGAGCTGACCCTATGACTGAGGTCACTTAAGCAAGAGACTGCGGTCCTGCTTTGGATATCGTGCACTGACCACAAGGAGGTTGAGGTCGTGGAGTCCAACTCTTCGATTGACCTTGTATGGCACCTGCTTTGGGTTTCGCAATCGAAGGTTGGATTTGAGCAGTACAACTCACTTCCTCAGGGTATATAAATGATAATCCAACCGTATACTATATTTTCTTAGGGAAAAAATGGAAAATTGGTGGAGGCCTTGCATAATGTATGATTGTCTTATATACATGCTCTAAGTATTTCTTAAAGTTAGCTTTATGCCTCTCAGGTATCATGGTAAGCTGTTATATATATATAATCTTGTTCTTCATATTTCATATATGATCTAGTTATCTGCTACATGCTTTACCTATTCTAGATTTTTGAGATTTTATAGTTGGGCGGGGAGTTATGTTTCTCACTGGGACTGTGTGTGTCACCCCACTGGTTTCAACCTGTTTAGGTGATCGAGCTAGACGTGGTGGTGATCGTAGTGTTGTGGCTGAGAAGCAAGAAGATCAGCAGAAGGAAAGGATGGATATGCTGCTATGGTTGTTTTGTAGTAGAGTCTTAGAGTCTCCTTGTACTCTCAGGCCCTTGGAGGTGTTTTGATGAGATTTCATGATGTATGATCTTAGAATGGTTTCTTGTATCCTGATGTTGGCCCTGGTAAGGCCTGTTATGTATATAAGCATGTGATGTATCCTTGATGGATATGGAACAGATGGATCATATGTGTTGGTGGACATATATCATGCTTATATATCACGTTCTTTGCAGGATGTAGATTTGGTTGTGATAGTTCCTTTCTTATGATTTTTTCTGCAATTGGTTTTAATTAACTCGTGGTTTTGGTAATATGTTGTTTATGGTGGTTCCACACGTTTTTGCATGGCGTTTCACTGTCTTTGTGATGGCAGGATGTCACTATTATATTGAGAAGGAGAAGGCACATGATGGTCCAGTCACAAACTTTACCAATTCAAGAGGAGAGAAACACGATGGATTCCACAATCACCCCAAATTCTATTACTAAAGGTGGATATTTCTATTCAAGCATAGAAGAGGAGACCCCTAAGAAGCTGTGTATACCTCCACATAGATGCAACCCACATAAACTCTTGCCTCAAATCATATGAAGTTAGGAGACCAAAATGACAAACTCCTAGACAACTTCAATATGGGAAAGATCAAAGATTCTAACATTATAGATTTCAATGAAGTAACGAGTGAAATGATCCAAGGAAGATTGCCTTCAATGAAACATGATTTGGAATGTTACAATCTCCCATGTGCTATAGGAAGAAATAAGTTCAAAGAAGCAATACGTGACCCTCGGGAAATCAGTGGTACAAACCACTCTCCACATATAAGAAGCTAGGATTGAGGGAAGCAAATAAGACATGCAAGAAAATCATGTTACAAGAGGATTCGATAATAAGGCATGCGGGGATATGTGAAGATATCTTGATGAAAGTCGATAAATTTATGTATACATTCGAGTTCGTGGTTTTGGAAATAGAAATCATGTGTGGGTCCAAACTACCATTGGGAATGCCATTCCAAGCTACGCTAGTGTAATAATTGCAATAGGTAGGGGTGCCTTACACTAGGTATTCATGATAACAAGGTGGAATTCAATTTGACAACTCATTCTTCATCAACCACTTAAGACAATCTAGGTTATAAGTAACCATCACATCGAGCCAAGAATGTAAAACAATGGAGCTGCATAATGGAAAACCCACTATTTAGGTAAAATAATTTATATATTTTTTAAAAAAAATTTCTTAAATTATAGGAATTTGTTTAGCTTATAGTTGGTTACCATTTAGTTTCTATGTAAGTAAAAAAGGTTGCATGATGTGTGTTTTGGTGTGAAGGAAATCAACATAACTATCTCAGTATAACAAAGAACCCTATCAATGGCACTGAACTTTGAATTTGTTTATCAAGACATTCACAATATGATATTGGTTGCACTACACACCAACCAATACCACCAAGTGTATTTTTTGGCTAGTTATGAATATGGTGAAGGATTTTATCATGAATTGTTGGTGGCACAGACCCGTTGTTGGTACCGTTGAGATGGACTTAAGGACGATTCCATGGACTAGCATCCAACGACCATGAATGCTCACATCAAATGGTTTCAAGTGTCGATCCATTATTATCGCCTAGGGTATAACTGGTTTGGTGTAATTATGACTTTCTTGGAACTCATTTTCCCATATTTGAAATTGAGTTCCTGGAAATGATTTCAAGGTGATTGGTTTGAAACTTGAGTTTTCCTGGATTATGAGTTTCAAAGATTGGTTTGTCGTAGCTATAGATGCACAATTTAGAAATAAAAGGTGTTCTACACTACCTAGAAACCATAGATAAAATTTCAACATAATAACAATCATTGTTTCAAAAGGAAATGATAGTTGTAAAGATTCATATGTGTTGTAAAGGAAGCTTTAATGAATTTCAACATATGATCCATATATATACACAAATATTCACTCATCTACACATAAAAAAGTATACCATTACATAAAAGTTGAAAATAAATTTATTTTAATCAAATTATATTCTTAGAGTGAGACCATCATAACAATGCCAATGAAGAGATGAATGATTAAAAAAAATTAGCATCAAAATCATTCCTACTTTTATACTTATGTGAAGTATTCATAGCTAGTATATAACACAAAGCAAACATCAAGAATGGAGTCAAAATTTAGTTTATGAAAAGAAATAAATACAAATGTAAATATATGTTCAAACTCAATGAAAATATTATTAAAAATAAGAAAAGCCTAGCAAACTTACCTTTAAACACAATAGAAGAATTGCAAATTTCAATAGGAGAGAAGTCGGTCTGTCAATGGGAATAGAGGGCAAAAGATTTGTGGCCTTCATCACATAATATTATGAGATCCTTGTCCTTCCAGGTGTGAGAAGCGCTCTTGTGACGACAAGGCATAGGTGGCTGAAGATAACTGAGATGGTTCTTTGACAATAATAAGAAAACTCAGTCCGATATAGACAAAACCAGACCCAACAATGAGTGACGACGTCTACTTATCGTAGGTCAAGTATCTATAATAGGATAGACAACAACCATGACTTTTGGTCTTCTCTATTCTCTGGTCACTCAATTTTTCCTAGTAGTTGAGCGAGCGAGACACAAACAAGACTGTTGGGAAAGGAAGTCATTTTTTTGGTTGGTTTTGTAAGTAACTAGTTTTCCAGTAGTCTATATATATTGTTGTAAGTCGGGGGAAATTTTGAGAACTCTAGTTCCTGACCTTCACCAAACCAATCAGGTAAAATTATAAGGGGAACTTGACTTTCAGTGTTTTTAGGATAAATTACACCAAACTAGTCATACCCTTAGTGTTGGTACCACCAACACATGTCAATACCGCTGACACAGGTTATTTGTGTGTCAATACCTTCAATGATTAAAAACATTTAGTTCCAATGGGGGACACTGAGAATCCATAGACATGCATTAATGTCCTTACCACATATTTTTTATTGATGGTTTTCTTCTTCTTTATAAAATGAGGGTGATTATGTGATCATCTTTGCACCAAAGCAAACCCTTTCCTAGAACTACTCTTTAAGAAAATTAGAGCAAGTGTCCTCGATGACTGGGTGACATGTCTACACCAAGTACCTTCTTTTTCTCTATTTCTTATCATGGAAAGAAAGAACACCCACCAAGAAGGATGCTCCTCCTCCTTGAATATTCATTAATTCCCCCAAGATTATATACATCATTCACGTTTGTGATGAGAAACAAAAATGCAATGCCGAGATATATATGCATGCATTGGAGGCCACAAGGTATGGTGATCGACCATTTGTCGAGAGGATCAACATCACCAACAACATCCAGAAGGGGTGTGTCAGGCAAGGAATTCCAATCGATCACCCATTCTTTGGTGGTTGGCCGATGCATATGGAAATCATACTCTAGTTTATCTCATCCCTTAAGTTGTTCTTCCTTGAGAACTGTGTAACATGCTTGAGTGGGAAGCTAGTTGAGTCAAGTTCCACCTCTACAACTAATCCTAAGACCTCACTCTAGATGACTTCAAAACCATCTATGGATGGGCCAATCCAAGCCGTAGGTGCGACCCAAAATAATTCAACTACACATCTACATGGAAAAACATGATGTCTAATCCTGCCAATGCCAAGATAAATAGGTCCTCTCCTCCGTCACCAACATTGAGCACCTCATCTCCTGATTTCTTCACCATGTCTTAAACAACACATTGTTTGATAGGTCTAAATGAGAAAGTGAAGGTTCAGTTAGGAGATCTCTTTGTGCTATGGGATTTTCTCTCGCAAGGGAGTAAGAGCATCAACCACACAGCCTTCTTCATGGCCCACACCTGCCAAGTAGCCAAGAGTGAAAAGTGTATGCCACCCATTCAATTTGGAGGTCTTATCACCCCACTTTCAGATCATTTTTCCTGGACCTTCTCTTCTATAATTCCTCAAACCAACAGGAGACCTCAAATTCAAACATTTTAGAAATGATAAACTCTTCAACAAGTATGGAAGGGTCATATACGCCATACCAAATATGGACGAGCGGACATTTCTTGACCCAACCTTAGACCTCTACCATGTCAACCCCTTCATTGGCTATTTGATGATGGGAGGGAAGGGGAAGATACTATAGAGGAAGATGTTGAGGAGTGGGAGACCATGAAGGAAGAAGGTACACAAGTAAGCCTGAGAAGGAAGCTTCATCACATCCCTCATTATCAGGGTGCGTCTTCTTCAACATCCACATTGCTATCACAGGAGTGTCCCTATTCTTTTAGGGTATGTAAACCATGATTAATTCCATAAAAAAGGGACTAAACTAGAAAGCATCTATGGCTAAGTTCTATATCTATGAGGAAAAATGTTCCAAGACCAAGAGAAAATCTTCACTAATCAATAGGTGATTTTTAGAAAAGAGCGTCTGTTTATGTAAAAGCATGAACACATATGCACTCGATTGGAGATAGTGGAGTGTCTCTCCCAACAAGACAAGGGAAATAGGGAATTTACCCACAACCCCAAAAACATCAAGTCTACCCACCAAGCTTCACTGGTGCATTCTATCCAATGGATTCATGCCTACTACCATCCACCTTCTTCCACTTAATGAATGAGATATGGTACATCCATTCCACCTTTGTGTTTGATTCTCGACATTTAGTACATTTTCAAATTCAAGATTGGGGGTATGGAATGACATTTTCTATTTTTCATCTTTAGTTATCTTACTTTATGTGTGTTTTATTTCTTAATTTATTTAATTTACTCCACATCTTTCTAGTGTAATTGTGGATGTAAATTTTTACCATAGTTAATATTAGTCTTGAAATTGACATGATATTAAATTTAAGAAAATTATGGTACAAAACTTGCACTCTTTATGCTAATTTTGCCATGTTTTAGAGTGGATTAGCTGGAGGAATTGTTTTCTTTATTCAACATGAAGACATACTTAATGCACAAGATACCGAATTATTTAACACTAAATCTTGGGTTATGATGGTGAAGTTTGAGTCCAAATCTACCAAGCAATAACTTAAAATTTCATGTGAACATTTGAAATAGACTTTAAGGTTACCATGTTCCCTAAGTAAATAGGAGAGGGACATCATGATTGGAAAAAACATTGTGACTTAGTCACATTATTTTACACACCATCATTTATCTTCATTCATCAGAATAGAATGATCTAGTTTAATCTATTTATTTTATCTTCTTGTGTTACATGGTATGGTAAGAAGAATATTATTACATATTTCTCATAGAAAAAAAATATGCATATCATTTTATTTATCATCTTACTTTTGCATAATAAATCTTCATATAGATTGCATTTTACATTTTGTATTTCATAAGGTGATATCAATATTATTCACTTTTTTTCTACATGAAGGAGAGAAAATGTATATCCTTACTCCTATCCTATAGTGAGAGTTCAAATAGGAATTTATTTATCTTTTTAAAAGAAGGGAAGAGAAAAAAAACTATGAAAAAGAAATAAAAATAGGATAAAAGGAGAAAAAGGATTTCGAAGTTCAAAATCATATCTATCTAAGAAAAAAAAAAGGAGATTGTTGTAGTTCTTTTATTTACAAACATTTTTCCACCTTTACTCATCATTAGGATGATGCATCCAATGCAAGATTCATACTACCTATAAAAGACAGGCATTAGAGGGAATGCATTTGGATTCTATCCATAATTTTGGCACATCATATTCTATTAATTGCATTAATGGTTTGGATTATTATTCTAATTTTTTTTCAAGGTAACCATTCATTCCACCCATTGCTCTGTAAGGTAGGACACCATCATGATATTTACCTCACCCATGTTTATTTAGGGAAACTACTTTCATGTAGATTATATTTTCTAATTAGAGCAATGTAGATGAGGAAATCACAAGGTGCACCAAGTATGTGTCCTACTATCCATGAAGGTTTTGTTCTCTGAGTTAAATGTGTTTTCCATGATGCTTTTGTTGAATATGTTATAGACTTGATAGATCATTTTGGATTAGTTACATGATCTATGGCTGGTGAGGACTGGTTTGGATCTGGCAAGGGCTGGGAAGTTATAGAGAATTAAGTTTATTTTTACTATCTTCTTCCTCACTTTTCAAACAAATCCAAGAGCGTTGTTGCTCAAGGACGAGAAATATTCAAACATAGGGAGTTTTGATGTACATAAATTTGTTGTTATTTCATTGGATATTTTATGTGATTTGTCATGATATTTTTCTCAATGATATGTGTTTTACTCATTACATAAAACTAGTTAGTGATACTCTTGTGCATCATTTTAACATATTTACATGCTTTTTGCACAAAATTATCATTTTATATCTTAAACTAATGGATACTCTTTACAACTTAGAGATATTGACTACAATCAGCATGTCAATTTTATCAAGATGAATCTTATCACCATTGACATGCATAAAGAATAGAAGAGTCCAAAGTAGAGTTAAGAGAACCTAGACTAATCTTGATGCCACTGAGAGGGTACATCAAAAGTTGAGGGAACAACTTGGTGCCACTGGCACCCTTGTCGATGGTATGGATACACTTCTAATAGGAAAGATAAATAGAGGAGTCAGTGCCACCAACATAAAAGTATGGTATATTAAGATTCGTAACCTAAGATTAATGATCTCGATATTTCCTTGATGACTCATGGTTCTATAAAACCCATGCCATGATGGAAGTCAAGAATACACCATGGAGTATCAGATAACTAGCACTAGACCAAAATGGGGAGAGAGGAAAAGGGAGGGACATGGAGAAAAGATCATCCCAACACCTCCAAGGAGCAAATTTGAGTCCTAAAATTTGTCTATTTGTGTCCATCTTCATAGAGGATCATCATTATTTACTGTTCCTTGGTTCCACATAATTATTTTCATGTTTACCTTCTCCTCTTAAATCTACTATGATAATGTGTTCAATATGGGGGGTGGGGGGCTAATTTCCTCTTCTCGAGGACCAAGGAGTTACTTTATGTTGATTTATACTTGAAAATGTTTATATAGAAGTATATTAATGATAATATGCCTTATTTTTCCATATTCATGATTGATCCCCTCGTTCATGGTTTCAATTCTTTCTCACTTTGAAAGAGGGATTAAATGTTGGTAGAATTGTTTTTAACATGATTAATAACATACTACAAAAGATGGTTAACAATTTTGATGTTAAGTATCCATAGAGGGATTGTCAATCATTGTCTTGTACTTGAACACTGTGAAAGTGGGTCTTTGACTAGATTAAATAGTGTATTACATTATGCAAGAAGGAGTTGTAAACTAGATATCCCTAATTATGTTAAGATATGATTGTTTGGTTTTAGATTCATTAAAATCAAGTATAAATTTCATCATGGTGAAAGTGATCATCCTAAAGAATCCATTTCACTGATATCACAACTATTTGTTAATAGCTTTGTTAATTTGAATTTCAATTTTACAATCAATCAGGTCAATTTTGTTCTCTTTCTTCATCCTAGCTGATATCATCTTGGTTATTAGTAATATTTACTATCCTTCTACCATGAGTTTGAGACCTAAAACTCAAATTTTAGTATTACTTCGACGCGTACAGTTACACTTTACACATATGATAAAAGAGTGTCAGGTGCAAATATTTTGTGTCTAAGATCATGTGCCCACGAAGTCCTAGGTGTACATTCCTCCATGGGTTCCACAAACCAATAATTAAGATATTATGGGAATAGAGATGGGCATATATATAGGGTATATATTATTTGGTCCCTCATATAAGAGGCTAAGTTATTTTATAAAACCATATGTACGTCACTTTGAGAAAACAAAGATTTTATATAAATTTTCAAGGGATCGTTGGTCCACACACAAGAATCTCTGAAGCCCTAACATCAACAAGGGTCCAAGTTCCTTACTCTAATGTATAATGAAAAAAAAACATCCCTATAAGGCATATGCCTCTGTGGTCCATAGGAAACAAATTTAAACAAAAAACCAACCCTCATGGCAATATAAAGTGCTTGATTATGTAAGGCTCTTGGATCCTCATCCATGAAGATATTTAAAATCATTTAATGCCCTTGTCCTTTTCTGTGTTATTCATACAAAAAGGACACTAGGAAAACACAACTCACAAACAAAGCAATTTCAAAATTTTACCTTCTTTTCACTCCTAATGTCAATTCCAGCATAAGATCTCTCTCTCTATATATGCCAACTTAGATCTCTAAAGTAACATCATTCCATAACTCATCGATGCTCATGCAAGATTGTATGCGGAATAAGGTGAATAATGCATGAATGATTTTTGGTATGCCGAATTTCTATCCACACTAAACATAAGAGACTTTAGGTACCCTATGGAAACATATTTTTGTGACCCCAAATTGCTAATTTGTCAAATTTAACCATTCACAATATAGAATATATTCACACCTGACTATTTTAGAATTTTGAAGGGACTTATTATCCTAAAATATGGTATCCTGGAACTCAAACAATCTAAATATACCTCCTTCTCTAGTAGGAGTTACAACTCTGACATGGGTACCATCATCATGCTTAACTTTAATTAGTACTATTGTGGTAGTTTCACAATTTGTCATTCAAGTTATAGAAAAAAGATAATGTTTCCATAAAAGTGATACAAGGATTGATTCTAGAAGAATGAGTATGTACTAGGAATACTTAAAGGACAAGAATTTGGATTTGGGGACCTTGGGATAGTGATTTATGTTGAAAACTTATAATTACTCTAATTTGGACAACCTAATATCTACAAACATACACATAGTTTGTAAGGTCCTAAGCCTAGATTATACTAATTATGCATTGTTAGCTTTGATTGCACCATTTATGTGTGTTTGAAAAAAATTATAGAAAAAATCATGCCTACAAGTCCTGTGCACATATTTTCTAAATGTGAGAATGATATATGTCCAAATATAACCATGATCAGATATGCACAAACTCCTTAAAAAATATGTGAAACCTCTTGAACTAAGATGCATGTGAAAAATGACAATATGCATGCAAAAACTCCCTTCTTGCAGTCTTGGACTTCCCTTATGCCTGCTCATCATGGGACATGACATTAGCTACTATCTAGAACTATGGAAAAATAAAAGATGCACTAGCATAGTTGGAATCAAACCTGTCATCTCTTGATCTGAATTGGAGTACCACCTTTCCGATAATGGCTCGGAAAGTCTAGAAGTCATGGAACAACCTCTCTTTACTTCAATTATATATCCTCTTAGAAACTTTCCAATGAAATGTCAAAGAATGTCTTGATGCCTTCAACAATTCTACCACAAATGACCTCCTCCACCACCTCTCAAATAAAATGAGTCGCTAATAGCATCACCTTTATTGTAGAAATTACACTCATGAAAAAGAACCAACTACAATTGATTGGATTCATAATTTGTTGCAGTAGTGATGACTAGATCCATGGAGCCAATGAGGTAGTCATAACTAATGAAAGCATTGATGGAGTCTCTATGCCATTTGAAGAGGTATGAAGTATTCCGTCAACAGAAGATACTAAAATTTTTCTCGATACTCATATTGTGAAATAGCTGCGCACATGGTCAAAATCTCCATAAATGTCCCTTTACCATTCATTCCTATCCACATCCATATAACCAAACTCACAAATGTTTTTAGTTTTCTCATTATCGAACATGTCCCAAAGGATCTGAACACTCATCTTGATTATCCAGTTAAACCACCTTACCCTCTCTCTTGCAATAATTTACATTTTGATGCATGAACTAGGTTGTTTTGGCATTTATGACTTCCACATGTAATTTCCTTTCAAACTTATGGATGATAATGATCAAAATTTTCACAGATAAATACTGGTGATCAAAATATTTTAGAGTTGTAGCCTAAAAGCAAGGGTTCCTTAGTGTTTGCATTAGCCACCTGGTAGAATGATGCATTTAGATAGACCTTTGGGCTTCAATGTAGCCTTTGACGAACCACTTTAGGGATAAGTACATGGAGAGAGGGGGTGCATCATTTCAATTTAGTGGTTTCTTATGTTCCTAGGGATGACTTATAGGGTCACTATGAGGTTGAGGCATGGGGCAATTTAACCACATGAGGGTGGGCCTAGGAGATTGATGCATCTTGCCTTTAAGCTCAACTAGATAATTCCTTGACACCTAATTCATGTTTTAGAGGCTGAAGTTGGTGTGTTAGACACTTTCTGCTACTTTTTCCCTTTGGGGATATTGATGTGCACTGATTATGGGCTAAGTTGCAATTTTCTATTCCTTACCATATAAATGTGTGATGTATTTGTTTTAATCGCTCATTTAATATGTTTTGGTTTGCTGAAATGATGATAGAGTGATACGAGGTCTATCCTAAGGATTGATCCCATGCATGTTGATAGTTTGGCTTGCTATTCTAAGATGAAATCCTATAATCATTGTCTAGATCTTCATTAACATGATTTGAAATTTTGTTTTTATCTTGTCTATGTTATACACTTGGAAAATGGTTTTCCATGTTTTATGGTCGAAATCCCTCTCTTACCCTAAATATATCATGCTTTCATCTTCTTTGTCGTAGATGAAGCTAGAGCTAGTTAGTTGGACATTATTAGCTGTGTGGTGCACTTGGAGCTAGTTATATGTGCATGTTAGAGGGAGGTTGTGTTCTTGATATTGTATGAGTGGCTTAGACTATTTTAATATTCTATATGCTTTAATCCCTAAATATAACACTAAAACTCACCAATTGGAATTAAAATGATATAAAGATGACATGTTTATGGGGTTTTTGGGGGTACAACTTGGGGAATTTTGGGTTTACCATTCTTCTTAATACTTGGTATTCTGGGAATATTGATGAGTTGTTACATTTTCATGTTGTTAAGAATTTTGAGCTTGACATATATCATACCCTAAAATTGCCTATTTAGACATTTTAATTACTTTTCCATGTTTTAATCAAATGATCGAACATATGAATGAAATTTTGGTTAATGATTCTGATGACTATAAGAAGATTTTTTTGATCACTCAAGCATGCTCCTCACTATATTATTAAGCATAGGGAAGGGTCCAACACCACCTCCACAAAGTCCGTGTACAAGGTTTATATCAACAAGAAAAGCTTTACATCAACTATACAAAGCTATATGATCTATAACAATCAAGATCCAATATTCATATATACTAGGAATCCTATTTTTAAAAATAACAAGATTCCTGTACTTCCAAATATGGTACAAAATCATCAAACAACAACCACGATCTCAGAGCTTCTTCATCTTCAAGAAATCCAAGATCAACATTGGTTTAAAACCAATGTACCCATTGATTATAGCCCGATCCTAGATGCCTTTAGTAAACCAACAATCACAACAGAGATGCCAACTATCCTCACAACTAGAAGAACATAATAAGCAGATTAAAGTTAGACGCAAGCCTTATCTCCTTAAATTTTTAGTGGTAGGTAAACAACCAGACAAGATTTTCCAAGCATTTAGCTTGAATCTAATTGAAGCTAGCTTCTTTCAGATCCAATCACTCCACAAAACAACATGATTAAAAGTTCTTACAACATTCCACACCAAATTCAATTTAATATTTTCCCTACCATAAAAAAATCTAATCATCATGAATAGAAGGATAATACTTATCTTCCAGAAAAACTTTCAGCTCAGAAAGTCTTCTTGAATTAGAAATAACCCAACTCCCATTCAAAATAATACTACTGACTCTGAAAAAACTTCCCTTTCATCAAGTTGAGACAAAGGGAATCATGCAAAACTTCATTCATGAATTCACTATCTTTTAACCATCGATCTCTCCATAACATAATCTTATCATCTTTCCCCAAAACAAAACTGCTATGTTCAAGCATTAAGTTCATGATTTTAATAAAATTGTTCCACATCCATGAACAATTATAAGAACATTTCACCTTGCATAAAGAATCCTTTTTTAGATACCTACTATGAATCCATCAAACCCACAAGGATTCTTTCGTATTAGTAACATGCCAGAAATTAATCAACAGAGTAGCAATGCACACTTACTTTACCAATCAAATATTCAGCCCACCCTCCTTCTTGGGTTTATAAACCTTATCCCAAGATAAAAAATGAACATGTTTCTTATCCTCCTTATCACCCATAATAATTCTCATCAAATTCTGTCAACTTCACTACATATAGAAATAGGGAGAGGGAAAACATTATCCCAGAAACTATAGAGAGAAGTAAGAGTAGACCTAACCATCTCCAAACAACCAGTAAGAGATAGGCATTTGAATTTCCATGAATCCAACTTCCCTTTAAGTTTATCAATCAAAGGATAAAAAGACTTTTAGTGAGTCGACCAAAGAATAAAGGAACACCAAGGTAATTAATATGTAAGTTCCCTTCAGGAATTTCAATGTTATCTTCCAAATTCAGATTCAGAGCCAGCTTACTAAAGAAGATAGAGTTTTTCCCTTGGTTAAAGTGAAGACTAGATAGTGATCCAAAGGTCTGAATTATAGTATTGAAGGCCTCCATATTATTCATATATGCTTCCCCAAAGATCACAAGGTCATCAACAAACTAAACATGAGATATTTCCATTTTGGAACACTTAGATTTGATAGGTTTGAATCTTTTATTCTTAACATTAGAATTAATAATACTAGAAAAACCTTGCATACAAATGAAAAAAAGAAGAGGAGCAAGGGGTTCACCCTTCCTCAACCCTTTAGATGGCTTGAAAGGAGAAGAAGGTTCACCATTAATGAGCACATGATATAACAATATCCAAAATGATATAAATCCAATCACAACAAAAATGAGAAAAACCCATAACTTCCATAATCTTTAGCAGATATGTCCATTTAACCGAGTCATATGCCTTAATGATATCATCCTTCACACTGGATTTAGAACCACTAGAAACCTTATTGAAATTTGTTAGCAAGTCATTAGAAGTAAGGATTGCATCTTTAATATTCATTCCTCGAACAAAGGGATTGATTGAGATCAATAACATTAGGAAAAATGGCACTAAGTTGATTGGCCAAAATCTTAGAACTAATCTTCTGAACAAAGTTACATAAGGCTATAGGTCTCCATTCCTTCAAGGTAGATGCATCTTTACCTTTAGGAATGGGGGTTATAAATGTTCTATTAATCTCTTTTAGAAGTTTACCTTTATCGAAAAAATCCATACCAACTTTTAGAAACAGAATCATCAACAATATGCCAAACAATTTTAAAGAAGTCTCCATTGAATCCATCAAGTCTAGGAGCCTTACCTCCATCAGACCTAGCAACCACCTCATCAATTTCATCTCTAGTCACTCTAGCACTTAAACTTTGAATATGATTGTCACTTAATTTGGGTAAGGACCCGTCATCATCCCTAATTATCCCAGAGCTATCGGTCTCCTTGAAGAGGTTCATATAATACTCCACAATGTGATTTTTGATAGAATTGCCTTCAATAACTTGAATACCATCAATAAGTAGCAAGTTAATATTATTCCTTTGCCTCCTAGTTTTCAAGGAATTGTAAAAGTTTTATTATTACAATCACTTTATTGAAGCCATTGTACCCTGGACTTCTGCTCAATCAGGGACTCTTCCAAGTCAAGAGATTTCATAGCCTCCAATCTCTTATTTTTAACACGATCCAAGATAACATAGGATTATTATTATCCAAAGTCTAAGATTCCAGTGCCTCATCCTTAGATCCTCTAGCTTCATCAACAAAATTACCTACACTCTTCTTATTCCAGGAAATAAGACTTTGTTTAGTCTCCTTGAGGTTTTTACCACTCTGAACATAGGACAACCTTTAATATCAGGCTTCCAAGATACAACCACTTCATTCTAGAATCCCTCTTTTTCAGTCCCAACATTAATAAAATGAAATGAAACATTTCTCTTCCTACCATTAGAGACCAAATTAATTCTGAGAATTTTGTGATCACTAAAAATAGAAGAATAAATATAACGAAGATAGATAGGCCACCATTCCAGAAACTCATTATTAAAAATTATCAATCATATAAGAGGTGAATTTAGAACCCAATTGTCTGTTATCCTATGTATAAAAATGACCTTTCATCTTAGCTTCAAACATAGAATTCTTCTGCATAAAGTTTTTAAAATCAAGCATACAAGCAAATGATGGATTAGATCTCCCAATCTTTTCTGAAACCATCCTAACAACATTAAAATCGCCCTCAATACACAAAGGAGAAAAGTTATTAGTAGCTATATGATTCAGCCTGGACCATAATTCAGATCTCTTCCTATCATCATTAGTGCCATAGACTACAGTAGCTAGGACACTAGAGTCATGAATACTGATAGAAATGTGAATGTGTTGATCCAATTCTTCAATAAAACTAACATCAACAATAATAGGATCCCATAGAACAAAAATCATTCCCAATTGATGAGAAGAGAGATTGGAAATCCGGTTGTAATCCAGCCACAATTTACCAAGAACTTTAGAAATAATTTTCCTCCTTAACTTTGTATCAAAAAGGAAGTAAATAGGAGAATAAATCCTACTGATGTCTTTTTTAATACAAGATTGATATAGGGAATTGTTAAGACCTCTAACATTCCAACAAGTGATGGATATGTCCTCAACCATCTAATTGCAGATTGACTGGACCCCTTCTAGTCCCAATAACTTCACCTTTCTCTTCATCCAAAAGATTAAGACCTTGGAGCATATTCGGAGAAATAAAACTTGGATCACTTTCATAAATAAGCCTCTTAGTTTTGCTTGTTCTAGTAGCACCCTGTGGAGGAGATCTTGATTTACCAATCTAGCCTGAAAACCATCAATATCCTTGAGACTAGCAACCGAAGAGTTAGGTGTAGACATCTTCCTAGACTCAGAAGATAACCTGGAAAGCCTTTCCTTTTTCAAACTGAATGATTTCTTACAAACATTATTTGATCTCATAGAATAAAATGTACCACTGTCTATCCGATGACTCTCCACAAATTTCTCGTATTTATCTGACAGGACATCAACTAAACTAGGAGACCATTTATCACAAGAACTCCCCCTATTAGACTTGTTATTCACATTATTAACATACTTATTCAACTTTAGATTCCATAAGAGAAGGAACTTTATCAATAAGAATATCAAAAAAATCAACACATTTATCCCATTTTCCTTCCTGAGGCGATTGAGTGGAACCCGGTTTGTCTTTAGCGACCCAAACATTCCTATTATGAACTCTGTTGCTCCAAACAGGATTAGGATAGTCTTTCATATCATGTCCAATGGAACCACACCTAGGACACTTCTTGGGAATCCATTCATAAGAAATTTCAATGACATGATCAATGCTAGAATCACTCATAGAAATCAAAGAAGGAAATTCAGAATCAATAGAAATCAGAATATATAATCTAGCATACTCTAGATGAGAATAATTCTTCATTGTGAAATTCATGTCAATAGGAATACATGCAAAACTACCAATTGTAGAAAACATCAAATGATCCTAGAATTCCAAAGCCAGATTTAGAAGTCACGTCCACACAGGAACCACATCAAGAGATTCTTTCTCCAATTTATCACGAATTTTCCAGGGTTTCAGAATGAGAGGTTTCCCCTTAACTAGCCAAGGTCCATCTTCTAAAGCATGTTGCATATCTGACTTCTCAGAAAACCTAATAATAAAGAACCCACAACTTCAAGAAAAAATTTCGATATTACCTTTCACCTTCCATAGCCAACCCAAATGTTTGGCAACCGTAGGGATGTAAACCTTCAAATCAATCACATAGCCAACAACCGCATTAGACCACTTCTCTATGATGTTTTCTGCTTCTGCATGGGGGTAGATAATCTTCCCATCTACGAGTTCCACTGGTACTTTTCTCAGCTTCACACCTCCACCAAAATTGGATTTAACAAAATCTACCAGAGAGGTACTGAAGATCCATCACCAGACCTAGCCAAGGCATCAAGAACTTAAGAATTTAACCCATCAAGACAATAATCATCTTCTCTAGTTGCCTCCTCACAACCCTCTCCCGCTCCCGCCTCGTTCAAATGTGGAGCCATCAAACCTAACTATAAGAAGATATTACAGAATAAAAACATTATTTTTGGGATCTGACAAAAGTATGGTCTCGGTATGGCCAAAATAGTGGAATTTATTGCATATGAATGCATGTTGAGGTTAAATTTGAATATTATTATCTATAATACCTTGTGCATACAATATTACCAAGATCTAAAATCTACCCTTTTGTTATGAAAAAAGGTGAGTAAAAGGATTTGTCAACGATTGCAACCATAGTTCATGTACTATGCTATGACCATATAACTATCCACGTGTTTATAAGTTTGGATGGCAATTTGGTACTGTTGTAGAATTTTTACGAATGTGAGAACGTACTTTAGAGTCATATATTTTTTAATATACACGAGTTATTGAGAATCCATATGGTATTTACTCCCCTCAACTTCCTATTATCACTTATTTACTTATTTATATGAGTCATGTTGAGGCCATATTTGTAATTTGAACAATAGTCCTACCAGTGTAATCTAGAAATATGTGATATTATGATGACAAATTGTACTACTACCTATTAATATGATTAGTGATGTGACCTAAGTACCCATCATGATATTTTAATATATATGTACGTCACATGATGATGAGACCTTAATTTCTATAGGCACATTTGACACAGTTTAGAGGGGTCTATAAGAGACGGAATAATCCTTTACAGTGGGATAATGCAATTTCAATCAGTAGACCAACATTTTGGTGGTAAATTCCAACTACTTGAGCCAAACAATAAAATATTAAATGATTGAAGGTATAATTATTTGTGTAGAATTCTACCACATCTATATTATACTATTCTACTACTCCTATGAGCCTAGTACATGATGCTTGCCTTTACTTTATATTGTGTTTTCTCCTAAGAGATGACTTGTAGATGTTGTTTCTTATCATGTAACTTTTTTATTCAACATTAATAGTAGACATACATCTTTATCATACTCTTTAAATGATTTATCTCTTGGTGGGACTTTGGTCTTATTTTTTTGGGTATACACAATATTTTCTACTCCTTATGATTAGCAACAAGTCACTAGTTATCCATGATTATACTTAGGATAAGATGGGAGTTTGAATTTTGGGGTTCCCTATAGTCTTCCCTATGTAGTCGGTCTATGAGAGACATTTTATATGACCTGTATCTACATAACATTTTTCCTTGTATACTTTGTACATGATGTTCATGTTATGAATACAAACATGAAATTATTTTGCGTTAAGTGATAACCTTGGTCACATATGATAGTGTTGTATAGTTACATGCATATTAATGATGATAATGGGCTTTTATCTTAGCCTACATGTGTATTTTCCTTAGTTTCTTATTTAAGATTTTTCTTTCCTTCTTGGTTATAAATATTCATTAGGATCAATACAATATTTTGTTTCTGGGTTTTCTTGCTTTTTCTGATGAACTTGAGGTTGGAGTTCCAAATTTGGTGGTATTAGAGTCCAAGCTATCTAGAGCTACATAGAAATTAGATACTAGGTTTACTCTCATGTTCTGCATGTATGATAACCATTTATGGTTATGTATATATGGTTGGACAACTTGAAGAACATGCACAGAGTAGATCGTGCCACCTATGACTAAGGAGTGGAATAGAGAACATGCAGCGAGTTCTTAAGGAAAATACTTCACATCACCCACTACCTCCACTGAACCCAATACAACAATTGACCCAACCATTAAGTCTATGTTTATGCAACTAGGGACCGCCATCATGCACATGCCATGTAGGATGCCAATTCCGTCCCACTAGGTACTGTCACCATGTGATCAATTTCCAATGAATTTGTGAAGATGTTCGAGCATTTGTAGTGAGTGGGAGATCTAATGTATTTAAGGAAAATTTATTGAGTTGATGTGAACTTATACTTTGAGGATTTTGAAAAAAGCCTTCTAGGTTCTAGACATACTTTAAGAAGATAAAGTATGTGATGTACCTCATGGAGGGGAGTTCTTGTCACTTGTAAGCATTGGAGGAGGATAATAGGCCAAGAAAATTTACAACTAGGCTTAATTTCATAAGGAGTTTGATAGATAGTTTCCTCACTCAAACCTACCTAAGGTGATGAACTTGTTTAAGAAACAACAAAAAAGGACAATGATCATCAATGAGTATGAAGTGTAATTCATGGACATTTATATGTTTGTTATCATCTCTGACCTATAAAAGATTAGGTGGGACTGTTTATGGATGGTCTAAATGTAGGGATACAAGAAATGGATTCTATAGTGTATATATGTGAGAAGTTGTTATATTTCTTGGAGGTAGTGAAAAGGATAGAGAGGAAAAAAATATCTAATCATGACTTCAAGTTTAGGAAGCAATTAGATCAACATACTAGATAGTTAGATAGTTTCATATATATTAGGTATATAGTGCCATAGTAGACAAAATAGTTTTACAATGAAAATGTTGTCAGAGAGATGATCTAGAGTGAGTGGCAGTGGTCACCTAGAAAGGTAATAGAGGTTATCCTCCTAGTATATCTATATGTCTATGACACAACCATCTAGGATATAGTAAGACATCTAGTGTAGGGTCTGCAACAACTATGCCACTACTTCATATCATTTTAATAACAGAAGATTTTCTCAATGTGGTTAATATTGGAACATCAAGATGTTCTACGCATAGTTGCAACAAGAGATGGCACATCATATGCAAAAATCACAATCAACACTATATGGTGGCTCAAATAGAGGGATGTTTTCACAAGCATGGTCATCAAGACAACAAGTAAGAGTCAGGGGTGTGGCTACCTGTAAGAAATATTAAGAAATGATTCAATGACTAAACCTAAAGTGTTCATCTCATGAAGGTCAAATGAACTTTTTTTATTATGATTTAGCCTCTTCATATTTTTATTAATTCCATTGACCCATGTGTGGCACACTCATTTATCACCAATAAGGTGGTATCTCATAATTGTTTTCATATTTCTAGTATGTTTTATATGATATTTTTTGGAGACTCGATGGATGTGTGTTCATCTTGTGTCCTTTGTTTCTTAAGGAAGAACATTCAAGTGCACCTATTATAATTTGATAGTAAATGCTTTGGTTTGATGTGATCATAGTGATAGATATTTGAGAGAGCTATAAGGTGGTTTTTGGATAGTGGGCCCAAGGCTGTATAGTTTTGTGATGATGATATCTCATGGAATTTCCAAGGAGGCAAGAATGTCCTACCAACCTATGTAGGGTCTACAATTATATTAGAAAAGATGATAAGACATGAATGTGCGTCCTTTTGAGTATACATGGTATATTTAAGACCAAGAGTCGCAATGTAGAGGATTTTATTTAATTCCATGAGTTATATTTACATAAGTTTTAAGAATCTTCTAGTTTCCCACCACAATCTAGTACATGGTACTCAACATATGGCTTAAGATCCTTATAGAATGACACCAAAGGATAAGAGGGAGATGAATATACATGTTCATGAGTTGTTTGAACAAGGTTTTATATAGCCGAGCACGTATTATGGGATGCTCCCCTTTTGTTTATGATTAGGAAGGATGGTTCAGTGAGGTTGTGTTATGCTACAAGAAGTTTAATAGAGGGACATTGATGTACCAATACCCTTTGTCAAGGATAGAAAAAAATAATTCTTCTGGTGGTAGATCTAACATCATGATACCATCAGTTCAAGATAATGTAAATTACACAGATGAGACAACTTTTAGGGCTAGGTATGATCACTATGAGTTCTTGGTTATTTCATTATCCTAGACAATATTTCTATGTGTTTCATGTAATTGATGAACATTGTTCAAGATGTACATTGATCATTTCATGATGATTTTCATAGATGACATCTTGATCTACACTAGTTGATATAGATCAGTACGAGCAACATCTATGTTTAGCCTTATTTTTTTGATGGAGAATAAGATGTTTGTATTATTCATTAAGTACAAGTTTTGGATGACCAAAGTAGCTTTTCTTTGCCATGTCGTATATGAAAATGGTCTTTGTGTAGATACCAAGATGATTGTGTCGATGTTGTAGTTTGAGAATCCTAAGACACCAAATATTAGAGTTTCCTTTGTTTAGTCGGTTACAATATACAGTTCCCCAGGATAATATATTCTATAATCTCATTATTAACCTGTCTAGGATGAGAAGTATCAAAGTTTCTTTAAGTTGTTGAAGGAGACATTTACCTCAGCTCAAATGTTAGTTTTCCTGAGGTGGTGAATGCATGTATATTTTTTGTGATGCCTAAAGGAGAGGTCATGGTTGCATGTCAATGTAGGATAAGAGCATGACCTCTTATGCTTTAAGAGTGTTGAAGAAGGATGAGGAGAACTATCCAGTACATGATATGGAGTTACAATATCTAGTTCTTTCCTAGATGGTTTTAAGGAACTATCTTTATTTCTTTTTAGGTGGGGGAGTCTTTACAGATACAAGAGGCTCATCTACATGTTCATAGTTGAAGGAGGTAAAAATCATGTACAATTAGAGGTTGGAATTTATTAATGACTATGGATGTACCATACATTTTCATTATAAGAAAGTGAACCTCATGGAAAATTCTTGGAGCATGAATTTATTGATGTATTATTTGCATGATAGTTGTACTCCATGGATTTTAATAAGAGAGATATGTTAATATCACTTTGTCATATGGATACTTAATTGGAAGTATCTCTGTAGAGATGTTTGTTGAAATGTTTGCATATCAAGTTAACTTTACCAAAATAGATCCATGATGCACAAAGGGCATATACTATATATACATAACATATAAGAGTTGGGTGATAAGTAGAGGGATGGCTTACACAAGTTTACTGATTGATTAGTGTGATTTATTTGTAGGCTAATTGTTTCTAATGCATGAGGTTTTAGGGATACAATTTTAGTGGAGGAGCTTTCCATAACATGTGATATACATCTGCAAGTACCAAAATGTTATAGAACTTAAAGGATCTATATTTGTGGCAACTGATTAAGTATGATGTAGCTGAGTTTCTTGTCATGTTTTATCTTTGTTAACTAGTGAAGGTAGTGAATTAGAAGTTGGTAGGTTTTTTGTAGTTATTTCCTCTCCCTAAGTAGAATTCATTTCAAGTCAAAATGGTCTTTGTAGTTGGTCTATAGAAGTAACCAATTAACATGACTCAATTTAGGTAGCTATTCCTAATGTGTGAGGTTTTAGGGATATGGTTTTAGAGGAGGCACATCCTACTATGCGTCATATACATCTTGATTATACCAAGATGTGTTAGAACTTCAAGGACCTACATTTGTGGCATTTGATGAAGCATGATGTAATTGAGCTTCTTGCCATGTTTTGTCTTTGTCAACAAGTGAAGGTAGAGAATAAGAAGTTGGTAGGTTCATTGTTGTTATTGCCTATCCCAAAGTAGAAATGATTTCAGTTCACAATTGTCTTTGTAGTTGGTGTGCAGAAGCAACCAAGAAACATGACTCAATTTGGGTAGTTGTCAAACTCATAACTAAGGAAATTCAAGTTATTTGATCCAAAAAAACTCTCTCAATGGATAACTAGCATATGGATGGGATGGTCTATAAACATGTTGTCGTCAATTATGATGTTAGACAAAGGGTAATTGTTTATGAGAAGCTTTTGGGACACTATATGTATAGCATTGGGCCTCCATTTTAAGCAAAAAGCAATTTTTTTCCTAGATACATATGAATAGTTGTGAAGGATTATTCAAACACTAAAAGATCGTTTTGGGTTTTTCATTACTTTGATCCTTGGTAGCTAGGATGTCCACCTTAAGTTGATATAGATTTCCTACAATAACTACTATCAGAGAAGTATTGGCATGCCACCATATGAATTATTGTATGGTAGGAATTTTAGGTTACCTATACGCTACTAAAATATAGGTGAATATTAAATTTTGGGTATTGAGTTTGTAAAAGAAATGTCTAGGAAGATATAGATTATCAAGAAGAAATTGAAAGCAAAGCATGATAGACAGAAGTTGTATGATGATACTGTTGGTATAGTATGCTCAGAGATCTAATCATATAATGATTGTGATGAGGCATTAGATACCTAATTTGATAATGATAAAGGTAATTCCATCTATTATGTTTGTCCCAGTCATGAGTTGATGACACATACATGATAGATGTCTAAAGAATGATGAGACTCAATGACATATGCTTTCAAGTATGTTACTTGAATGATGAGATCACATGTATGATAAGAGTACATACATTCTTGTTATGTCCCTAGTCGGATGTTATTATGGAAGCAAAATACTAGAGTGTGTGTTGACTGATGATAGAGTCTCATTAGTCATGATATATGATATGAAGTCAAGCACACAAATATATGTTAGAGAACAGTTTTTTGGACAGACCCACTATGAGAGTGATACATGGATACCATGGAATGGTAGTCACAATCGTCTCTCATAGTGATGGTGGTGATTGTGGTTCTTAGGCCTAAAATCACTACACTCATCACATGTGATTGGGTACACTTTGACATCATCAAATGTTGTCCTAAAAAATGGGTGTTATAAAGGTGATGTTTGGGTGACTTTGATACATGGGGATAGAGTGTGAGTGATAGATATGGGTTTTGTCCTGCCTACAAAGGAGTATGATATCTAGGGCTCCTTGATAAGAAAGAATGAGAATTGTATGGCCATACTCATATCATTGAATATATGATATGTGAACTCACATGCATCTTAGTTAGTCTTATGTAGGTGAAGGAACATAGACAGAATGTTGAAGAGGATGATGTTCCATGCCTCGAGTTCAATCTGGATGTCAGAGACAAAGGAACTATACGATCAATGTAACACTAATCACAGATTGTAGGTTGAAGTTGTTCTTCAACTTTTTGAGTTACTTGGGTAGCAATGATGAGTTATTAGATTCCACTCATTGCTTGTGATGTCATAAGTTGTTATGAACATTCATTGCCAACATAAATTGGAACCTGTAGGGTCACACACATAGGATACCCCTGGAAGAGGAGATTGTCCATGAATGATGTTTAGATTGAGACTAAAGGTGTTTAGGTACTCAATTAAACACACAATTGACTGATTGGACTTAGAACTATCAATTTCAAGTGTTGGACTTGTTGGTTAGAGTATTAGGTTGATTGAAGACTACATTAGCAATGTCAGGATTGCCAATTGACCGGTTCACCCTTGTGAGCTACTCAACTGGTGTGAGCCAACTGCCCAGTTCACTTGGAGAACCGGGTGGCTCATAGTCCTACCAATCGAGGAAATTTGGATTTTCTCGGTTGGAGGTAAACTTTCACATTTCACTTGTTCAATTCGATTGGAATAAGGATTAATCTTTGAATTTTTTGGAAACAATTGAGGAAAGTCAATTGTAGGAAAGTCTATGAAGTGAAATGACCGGGTCACATAGTGAACCAACCGGTTCACACTCCCAACTGACCGGTTCACTAGTGAACCGATCGACTCACCTTGCCAACCGACCAATTTATTTATGAAATGACTGGTTCGCCTGCCACAATACAAACAATTCATGGAAATTTCGGACCCTTTTACTCCCAAACAGACTGGGAACCCTGACCCTGCCCACTGCTATAAATAGAGGGGTCATTGGGGCTTCTCAGAACATATAACTCGGAACATCAGTTTCTCTACAAAGTTGTTTTCCTCTCTAGTTCTGGTAACCGAGAGAGCCCGAGCAAGTGTTACCCAACTAAGGAGGCACAACGGGGGAACAACAACTGTACAAAAGCAGTCTGAATTCGGGAGAGCATGTTGGTGCTAGTACACCAATAGGAGTGTCGTCTCCTTACTGCTAGTTCTTCTAGAACAAAAAGAGTTCCAGGTGGTCCGTGTGGACTATCTACAGAGGTGGGAGATATCTTCCGGTCAGGAGGACATGCCAGGCATAGTCCGTGGTGGAGGCCAGCATCCATGGTGTAGACCAAGAGCTGCACAAACATCATCCAAGACATGGCGTTGAAGACCGCACATGGCTGTGAGGTATTGTTGCTGGGAAAGCCCTAGGACCAGGTATATCTCAATAAAACCATCCTTCCCATTACATAGTCATTGATGTGATCTCTTGTTATGGGTTAATGGCTTGTAAATTTTTGTTTCTGCTACCTACTTTGAGGCCATAAAACCTAATAGTGGTATCAGATCCAGGTCAAAGTACTGTGTTTTGGGATAAATCGATATGATCAAATTTTGGTTTTACCGTCATTTATTTATTGTATATGATGTGAATATTTAAAATGAATAATGTGCATATCTGACTAAATACCACATGCAACCACAAACTAATATACATATATGATATGGTATATATCCAATTGAAACATGTCACCATAAAATGGCTTTTGATGGTTGATGTGTAGCATGGTTATGGCTTGTAAACCCTATGTGTGCTTGGTTGGTTATGGTTGCAGTTATGGTTGTTTGCATCTCAGTTTGCATACCAAGCTTCTACCTTCTATTCCACATGTAACTCGAGATAACTCAAGATCCTTTCTCTTCTACCTTTGCTCCCCTCGAATGTAACTCGAGGTTTCCGAAAGATTGTGTAAAAGTAGGATAGTTTATTTTCTATTACATCGAAGAAGAAAACACTCAGCACCAGATGAGCCGACTGCCTGGAGGACTGAAGTGGATTGAAAAGGAGCCAGATCGACCGATTGATCGCCCAACCACTTGTTGGAGGTGTCCAGACATCAGAGGCCAGACCGACCGACCAACCAACTGACCAGGAGGTGAGCCGATCATATCGTAGGATGAGCCGATCATGTCATAGGATGAGCCGATAAACCCATAATGGTTCAATTACAAAGATCTTCATCAATAACAGGTTGCATATGATGTAGACCTTAGATGACCGTAATTCCTTGTGGCTCCAAGGAATTACAATAGGATGGCCATAATCTTCACTTTAATCAATATTGAAAGTTTCTCGTTGTGGTTAGAGCATGTATATGATATATACTATAGTATTGTGGTGATTGGATATGTATATGTACTTATATAAAATCCCTCAAATAAAATATTAAAGTCTAAGATGCCTTCCAAAAGCAGCACACATGAAAAACTTGTTCAACCAAGTGTGGGCACACCTTCGCGTGGTTCACTTTGTACCTTGTGGAAGTGTGATGGTGAATATGTGGGTCAGCCTTTGTAGGGTGCATATTCATCGTGTTGGCTTTTAGGTTGGACATAACTTGGTGACCTTGATAGGATCAAGAACCTTGAGGCATGCAAATGTTTATGGCAAAAAGTTGTGCATATCATCTATCCAAGAATTGCATATGATGCAATTGGCATGATTGCCAACCTTAATAATTGGTCATGAGCACCAATGTTGGTTGGTTATTGGTGCAATTATTTTAGAACTTGGCCACTAGAAGATTGTGTACTGTAATCTTCTGAATTGATACTTGAGGGTTATCAATTTGAACAAAATAGTGAGAGTGATAATTAATTAAAGGCCTAATTAATATCATCAAATTTATCCAATCAAACAATTAAAAAATGTTTTGAAAGGTTACAATTTTTTTTTGTAGAATCCAAATGACAAACACAAGACATTATTGTTGTGATTAGTTCATAAATGGGATAAACTTTGAAACTTGTTTAGGAATTTGAGAAGTGTTCTCAATAGTGAGTGTAAACTCTAAAGTACTTGAAAGACCAGAGCCACAAGAACCTCTCCAAATGCGCCTAAGGGTAAAATTGGATGCTTACTTGAAGTGTACCAATGATTCCTAAGACATCAAGAACCTTATGCTGCGCTATATGAACTATGAGTTGCATAAGTAGATTGAAGCATGGACATTCTTGAGATGGTTATACATCTTAAGAATCATGTAAAGCATGAAAGGTATAACGTCTTCAAAGTGATGTTTGAGTATAATCAGACAGATGGAGATCAAGTATAATCTAATATGTTCAATATGATTGTGCATATGGATTGACTGTGATTTCTTAAAGGTCAAGAGTTGACCAAACATATGATTCAACAAATCATTATGTGAATCACATTGGCAATTTATCAAATGTTGATAAACTTGGCCAAACCATTGTCTGAAGTGCTTGGCATGTTGATACCAAAGCATGAATGAATAAAGGACAAAACTTGTGATAATGATCAGTAGAGTGACATCCATAGACTAAAGCAAGGTCAAGAAATGTTCTGAATCCAAGCTAAGGTCCAAATATTCATCACTCAAGATATAGATAAGGGGTAAGTGTAAAAGGGAATATGTCCTTTTTCACTTATAAAGATAAGGAAAGAAAGTGCCACCATTGTAACCTATTTGAAACTGGAAACAGAAATAACCTCTTTGTAGAGGATCTCAAGAAGATGAAAGAGATAGATATCTCTACCTCAGGACCTAAGAGGAAGTAAGCTAGAAATTGGGTGGAGCGAGAGTTGCTACCATTACAACTACATTATGACATTCATGGGCATGTTATAAAATTAGTGAATTGCAATTATATACCTACCATCAATGAAAACATCCTACATCTTGTATGGGCAAGAGTATTATGGACTGATGTTTCGTTAGAAAGATATGAACTTTGATGGAAATTACTATGTCTCATTAACTATACTTGATAGTTAAAGAGACAAATGAGTGAGACACATGTAATGAATGACATGATAACTCAAACTTGAATGCCTATAGTGATGTCATCTAGAGCGCATAAATGTGATTTGCATTTCTGGAATCCATATGATGGATATCTAGACTCTTTTGGTTGTTGAACCAATAGAGACATGCTAATCTCATTTATTGTGCAAAATGACAAACGTTCTTCACTAGTGAGAGAACAATTATTCTAATAAGGATTATACATATTGATGTATATAGACCTTTTAGAATAATTCCTAAAGGTAATCAACAATACTTCAATATATTTATTGATGACCTCAATAAATATGGTAGTTTGTAAAATACAAACATGAATCTCTTGAAATGTTCAAGGTGATCATAAATGCAGTACATAACAAACTTGGTATAAGTTTTAATTTCAATATGATCAAGAGTTTGAGAACCTTGCAGAAGATCATGATAATATATCATGATGGACTCCATCTGAAACACAATGATAGTGTATCATGCGAAGTGTATCAAAAATAAAGAATCACACCTTGATAAGTCAAAGTGTGATTGCTAGCTAAACTTCAAATCTCCTTTTGGTTACATGCTTAACACTGGGAATAAAGAGAATAAAAAATGTTGTGGAATCTCAAAGTTCTTTAATTAACACATAGAACTCATGGTTCTAAAAGAACTTGCCTAGAGCTTAAATGATATATGATATCTTATGGACAAGAAGGCAGTGAGTTGATCATATGATGAGTCAACAGTCTACCAAGAAGCTCATGAGAGCCAGAAACTGAGATATGGCTTGAAGCCATGGAATCCAAGATGGACTCCATGTACATCAACAAAGTATGACTTTGGTTGATCCACTTGAAGGGCTAAAACCCATAGGGTACTTTTGGGTCTTCTAGAAGAAGTCTGACATGGAGGGTAAATCGGTTGCAAAGAGTTTCTAACAAGTTCAAGATTTTGAACATGATGAAATCTTTTTCAGCAGTTACCAAGGATAAGTCCATCAAGATAATGTTGGGTATTGTAGCTTAATGTGACTATGATATTTTGCATAATGATGTTAAAACCACATTCCTTACATGGAATATTGTGTACGATGTGTATGTGACACAACCCAAAGGTTTTATAAATCCAATAATGCAAATAAAGTCTATAAAGTTGTATAGATCAATCTTTGGATTGAAGCAGGCACCTTAGAACTGGATCTTCAATTTGATAAGACAGTCAAAGAGTTTGAGTTGAGTTAGAATGAAGATGTAATGTGTGATTACAAGAATTTAGTGGGGGCATATATATATTCCACATATTGATGGGAAGTATCATCCTTATACTACAATATTTGGCAATGAAATGCATTCTAAAATGTTTTTAGAGAAGCTTCCTATGTGATAGGAATCAAGACCTATAGAGATAGATCAAGAGGGATTCTTGACCTAAGAAAGAGAACATACATTGGAAAGATGTTGAAAGGGTTCAACATGATGAGATAAAACTTGTCCATGTTCCATGGAGTTAGTCTCTCAAGAGCCAGGTGTCCCAATTCTTATGAAGAATAAGGAGCACATGGATAGATGCCATATACATTTTTAATTGGATCTATCACATATGAACTCATCTCGTTATCTTGTATGTATTGGAAATGATAAGAAAATATGAACTAATTATCTTGTATGTATTAGACATGACATGAATATATGAACTCATCATCTTATATGTATTGGACATGACAAGAAGATATGAAATCACCATCTTGTATGAAAAGATGATATAAATATCCAATAATTTCGTATGTATTGAACATGACGAATGGATATGTGTCAAAATCAAGTGAGAGTTACTAGAATACAACGAAGGACATCTTTATGTACTTGTGAAGTTCTAAAAGGATTAGTTCTTTAGTTATGGTAATAAGGAAGAGTTGGGTGTACAAAGTTACACCGATGCAAGCTTCAGAAATGAAAAAATTGTGTTTGACCTTCGAATAAGAATTGTTAGTTGGAAATGTTCCAACAAAAAATAATTGATTAATTCTACAATAAGAAGTTGATTGCCTTAAGTGTCATGAACACTGTAAAGGATATTGTATGGATCTAGAAGTTCATATGGATGAACTTGTGGGATGTTCCAACCATTGATGACTCAGTAGTAATACTGTAACAACAATGGAGCAAATGGTTAGGCAAAGGAATCTCAGATAAGCATACTAAGACACTTCCATCTCATACGAACTGTCATACATCGAGGGGATGTGAAACATGCAATATAGTGACCTAAAGGAAATGTTGCTTACGTGCTATAAAAACACTTGTGCAGCAGAAACATGATGGACCTGTTAAGATCGCTTAGAATATGATTTGTGTGTGATTGGCTCTAAGTGCAAGCGGGAGTCTGTTGGTATAGTATGCTCAGAGAGCCAATCATATGATGACTGTGATGAGGCATTAAATACCTGATTTGATAATGATAAAGGTAATTCCTTCTATTATGATTATCTCAGTCATGAGATGATGACACATACATGATAAATTTATAAAGAATGATGAGACTCGATGACATATTCTTTCAAGTATGTGACTTGAATGATGAGATCGTATGTATGATAAGAGTACATACATTCTTGTTATGTCCCTAGTCATATATTACTGTGGAAGAAAAATAGACAATAATAATACATAAGAGTAGAGTGTGTGTTGACTGATGACAGAGTCTCATTGGTCATGATATATGATATCAAGTCAAGCACCCAGATATATGTTAGGGAATTGTATATCAGACATACCCACCATAAGAGTGATTCATGGATACCATGGAATTTTAGTCACAATCATCTTTCATAGTGATGATGGTGATTGTGGTTCTTAGACCTAAAATCACTACACTCATCACATGTGATTGGGTAGACTTTGACATCATCAAACACAGTCCTAAAATATAGGTGTTATAAAGTTGATGGTTGGTTGACTTTGACATATGGGGATAGACTATGAGTGATAGAGATGTGATTTGTCACTCCTACAAAGGAGTATGATATCCAGGGCCCCTTGATAAGCGAGACTGAAAATTGTATGGCCATACTCATGTGATTCAATATATGATATGTGAACTCACATGCATCTTAGACAATCTGCTCTAGGTCAAGGAACATGGATTGAATGTTGAAGAGGATGGCGTTTCATGCTTTGAGTTCAAACTGGATGTCAAAGACAAGGGAACTCTATGATAACTGTAACACTAATCACAGATTCTAGGTTGAAGTTGTTCATCTACTTTTTGAGTTACTTGGGTAGCAATGATGAGTTACTAGATTCCAATCATTGCTTGTGATGTCATAAATTGTTATGAATATTCACTACCAATGTAAATTGGAACCTACAAGGTCACACACATAGGATACCCCTTGAAGAGGAGATTGTCCATGAATGATGTTTATATTGAGACTATAGGTGTTTAGGTACTCAATTAACATACTATTGATTGAATGGACTCAGATGTATCAAGTTCAAGTGTTGAACTAGCTGGTTAGAGTGTTAGGTCAATTGGAGACTGCATTGACAATGTCAGGACTGCCAACCGATCAGTTCAGCCTTATGAGCCGATCGGCTAGTGTGAGTCAACCGATTGGTTCACTTGGTGAACCAGGCAGCTCACAGTCCTGCCAATTGAGGAAATTGCGATTTGCCCGGTTGGAGGAAAACTTTCACGTTTCACTTGTTCAATTTAATAAGGATTAATCTTTGAATTAATTGGAAACAATTGAGGAAAGTCAATTGTAGGAAAGTCTGGGAAGTGAAACAACCAATTAATTTAGTGAATTGACCAGTTCACACTCCCAACATACCGGTTCACTTGGGAATCAATCAGCTCACCTTTCCAAATGACCAGTTCATTTATGAAATGACCAATTTGCCAACTGTAAGACAAACTATTCATGGAAATTTTGGACCCTTCTACTCCCAAACAGACTGGGAACCCTGACCCTTCCCTCTACTATAAATAGAGGGGTACATGGGGCTTCTTAGAAAACACAACTCGGAATATCAGTTGCTCTACAAAGTTTTTTTCCTCTCTGGTTCTGGTAACTGAGAGAGCCCGAGCAATTGCTACCCGACTAGGGAGGTACAACAAGGGAAAGACAACTACAGAAAAGTAGTCTGAGTTCGGGAGAGCAGGTTGGTGCTAGTTCACCAATAGGAGGGTCATCTCCTTCCTTCTAGTTCTTCTTAAATGGAAGGAGTTCCAGGTGGTCCACGTGGACTATCTACAGAGGCATGAGATGTCTGCTGCTTAGGATGTCACATCAGCCACAATCCGTGGTGGAGGATAGAGTCCCTGGAGAACACCATGAGATGCACAAACACCGTCCAAGACATGGCGTTGAAGACCGCACATGGCTGTGAGGTATTGTCACTGGGCAAGCCCTAGGACCAGGTATATCTCGCTAAAACCATCCTTCCCATTACATAATTGTTGATGTGATCTTCTGTTATGGGTTAATGGCTAGTAAATCTTTATTTCTGCTACCTACTCTTAGGCCTACAACCCAACAGTGGTATCAGAGCCAGGTTAACGTACTGTGTTTTGGGATAAATTGATATGATCAGATTTTGGTTTTACCGTCATTTATTTATTATATACCATGTGAATATTTAAAATGACTAATGTGCATATCCAACTAAATACCACATGCAACCACAAACTAATATACTTATATGATATGGTATATATGCAATTGATACACGTCACCCTAATTGGTTTTTGAGGGTGGATGTGTATCATGGTTATGGCCTATAAACTCTATGAGTGCTTGGTTGGTTATGGTTGTTTGCATCTAAGTTTGCATACCGAGCCTCTACCTTCTATTCGACATGTAACTTGAGATAACTCAAGATCATTTCTCTTCTACCTTTGCTCCGCTCGAATGTAACTTGAGGTTTCCCAAAGATTATATAAAAGTAGGATAGTTTATTTTCTATTATATCAAAGATGAAGATGCTTAGAACCAGATGAGATGACCGCCTGGAGGACTGAGGAGGATTGCGTAGGAGCCAGATTGACTGGATGATGGCTCAACTACTTGTTGGAGGTGTTCAAACATTAGTGACTAGACTGACCAACCAACCAACCAGGAGGCAAGCCGATCTTGTCATAGGATGAGCTGATCAACCCAAAATGGTTCAAGCACAAAGATCTTCATCAACAACAAGTTGCATATGATGTAGACCTTAGATGATCGTAATTCCTTGTGGCTCCAAGGAATTACAATAGGATGGCCATAATCATCAGTTTTATCGATATTGATTGTTTCTCGTTATGGTTATAGCATGTATATGATACATACTATAGTAATGTGGTGATTGGATATGTATATGCACTTATAAAAAATCTCTCAAATAAAATATTAAAGTCTAAGATGCCTTCCAAAAGCAGCACACATGAAAAACTTGTTTGTCTAACTTTGGGCACTCCTTCGTGTGATGCACTGTCTACCTCATGGAAGTGTGATGGTGAATATGTAGGTCTGCCTTCATAGGGTGCATATTCATCGTGTTTTCTTTTGGGTCAGACTTAACTTGGTGACTGTGATCGGATCAAGCACCTTGAGGCATACAAATGTTTATGGAAAAGAGTTGCACATATCATCTATCCAAGAATTTCATATGATGCAATTGGCATGATTGCCTACCTTAATAATTGGTCATGCGCACTAGTGTTGGTTGGATATTGATGCAATTATTTTGGATCTTGGCCACTAGAATATTATACGATGCAATATTCCGAATTGATACTAATTTGAACAAAATAGTGGGAGTGATAATTAATTAAAGGCCTAATTAATAACATCAAATTTATGAAATCAAACAAATAAAAAATGTTTTGTAAAGTTGCAAAAATACTTTTGTAGAATCCAAATGACAAACACAAATACATTATCATTGTGATTAGTTCATAAACATGACAAACTTTGAAACTAGTTTAGGACTTTGAGAAGTGTTCTCAATAGTGAGTGTAAACTCTAAAGTTCTTGAAAGACCAGAGCCAGAAGAACCTCTCCAAATGTGCCTAAGGCTAAAATTGGATGCTTACTTGAAGTATGTCAATGTTGCCTAAGACATCAAGAACCTTATGCTGAGCTATATGAACTATGAGTTGCATAAGTAGCTTGAAGCATGAGCATTCTTGAGATGGTTATACATCTAAAGAATCATGCAAAGCATGAAAGGTATGACGTCATCAAAGTGGTGTTTGAGTATAATCAGACAGATGGAGATCAAGTATAATCTCATATGCTCAATATGATTGTTCTTATAGATTGATTGTGATTTCTTAAAGGTCAAGAGTTGACCAAACGTATGATTTAAGAAATCATTGTGTGAATAACATAGCCAGTTTATCAAATGTTGAGAAACTTGGCTAAACCAATTTCTGAAGTGCTTGGCATGTTGATGCCAAAGCATGAATGAAGAAAGGACAAAACTTGTGATAGTGATCAGCAAAGTGAAGTCCATAGATAAAAGCAAGGTCAAGAAATGTTCTAAAGCCAAGCTAAGTTCCAAATCTTCATCACTCAAGATATGGATAAGGGGTAAGTGTAAAAGCGAATATGTCCTTTTTCACTTATAAAGATAAGGAAAGAAAGTGCCACCATTGTCACCTATTTGACAATAGAAAGGGAAATAATCTCTTTATAGAGGATCTCAGGAAGATGAAAGAGATAGAGATCTCTACTTCAAGTCTTGAGAGGAAGTAAACTAGAAACTATGCAGAGCAAGAGTTTCTACCATTACAGTTACATTATGACATTCATGGGCATGTAGTAGAATTAGTGAATTGTTATTATATACCTACCGTCAATGAAAACATCATACATCTTGTATGGGCAAGAGTGTTATGGATTGATGTTTCATTTAAAAGATATGTTCCTTGATGGAAATGCCTATGTCTCATTAACTATACTTTATAGTTAAAGAGACAAATGTGTGTGACACATGTAATGAATGACATGATAACTCAAACTTGAAGCCTATAGAGATGTCATCTAGAGCGCATAAATGGGAATTGCATTTTTGGAATCCATATGATAGATATCTAGACTCTTTTGGTTGTTGAAACAATAGAGACATGCTAATCTCATTTATTGTGCAAAATGACAAACGTCCTTTACTAGATGTAGTGGGATAATGATTATTCTATTAAGGATTATACATATTGATGTATATAGACCTTTTAGAATAAATGCTAAAGGTAATCAATAATACTTCAATATAATTACTGATGACCTCAGTAGATATGGTAGTTTGTAAAATACAAACATGAATCTCTTGAAATGTTCAAGGAGATCATAAATGAAGTACATAACAAATTTGGTATAAGTATTAAATTTTGATATGATCAATTTGGAGATACTTTGAACCAATAGTTTGATAACCTTCTAGAAGATCATGATAATGTATCATGATGGACTTCATATAAAATACAATGATAGTGTATCATGAGAAGTGTATTAGGAAGAAAGAATCACACCTTGATAAGTCAGAGTGTGATTACTAGCTAAACTTCAAATTTCCTTTTGGGGACATGTTGTACACTAGGAATACTTAGAATCACAAAATGTTGTGGAATCTCAAAGTTCTTTAAGTAAAACACATAACTCATGGTTCTAGTAGAACATGCCTAGAGTGTGAATGATACATGATATCTTATGGACAATAAGGCAGTGAGTTGATCATATGATGAGTCAACAGTCTACCTAGAAGCCCATTAGAGCCAAAAATTGAGATATGGCTTGAAGCCATGAAATCAAGATGGACTCCATGTACATAAACAACATATGACTTTGGTTGATCCACCTGAAGGGATAAAACCCATAGGGTACTTTTGGGTCTTCCAAAAGAAGACTGACATGCAGGGTAATTTGGTTGCAAAGAGTTTCTAACAAGTTCAAGGTGTTGAACATGATGAAATCTTTTTCAGTAGTTACCAAGGATAAATCCATCAGGATAATGCTTAGTATTGTAGCTTAATGTAACTGTGATATTTTTCATATGGATGTTAAAACCACATTCCTTAAATGGAATATTGTGCAGGATGTGTAAGCGACACAACACAAAGGTTTTATAAATCCAATAATGCAAATAAAGTCTATAAAGCTATATAGATCAATCTTTGGATTGAAGCAAGTACCTCAGAACTAGATCTTCAATTTGACAAGATAGTCAAAGAGTTTGACTTGAGTCAGAATGAAGATGTAATGTGTGATTACAAGATTTTAGTGGGAGCATATATACATTCCACATATTGATGGGGAGTATCATCCTTATACTACAAAATCTGGTAACGAAGTGCATTTTAAAAGGTTTTTAGAGAAGCATCCTATGTGATAGGAATTAAGATCTATAGAGATAGATCAAGAGGTCTTAATGAGCTAAGAAAGAGACCATACATCAGTAAGATTCTAAAAGGGTTCAGAATGATGAGGGAAAACTTGTCCATGTTCAGTGGAGTTAGTCTCTCAAGAGCGAAGTGTCCCAATTCTTATGGAGAATAAGGAACACATGGATAGATGCCATATTCATTCACAATTGGATCTATCACGTATGAACTCATCTTGTTATCTTGTATGTATTGTACATGACAAGAAAATATGAACTAATTATCTTGTATGTATTAGACATGACAAGAATATACAAACTCATCATCTTGTATGTATTGGACATGACAAGAAGATAGATATCATCATCTTGTATGACAAGATGATATAAATATCCTATAATTTTGTATGTATTGGAAATGATGACTGGATATCTTTAGAACTCTTGCAAGAGTTTATTGGAATACTACGAAGGACATCTTTATTTACTTGTGAAGTACTAAAAGGATTAGTTCTTTAGTTATGGTAATAAGGAAGAGTTGGGTGTAAAGAGTTACACCGATGCAAGCTTCCAAAATGACAAAATTGTGTTTGAACTTGGAATAAGAATTGTTAGTTGGAAATGTTCCAACATAAAACAATTGATTAATTCTACAATAAGAAGTTGAGTACCTTAAGTGTCATGAACATTGTATAGGATACTGTATGGATCTAGAAGTTCATATGGATGAACTTGTTGGAGGATCCAACCATTGATGACTCATTAGTAATACTATAACAAGAATGGAGCTGATGGTTAGGAAAAGGAATCTCAGATAAGCATACAACGACACTTCCACCACATACGAGTTGTCGTACAATGAGGGGATGTGAAACATGCAATATACTGACTTGAAGCAAATGTTGCTTACCCGCTATAAAAACACTTGTGCAGTACAAACATGATGGATATGTTAAGATCACTTTGAATATGATTCATGGGTGATTGGCTCTACGTGTAAGTGGGAGTCTGTTGCTATAGTATGCCCAGAGAATCAATTATATGATGATTGTGATGAGGCGTTAGATACCTGATTTGGCAATGATAAAGGTAATTCCCTCTATTATGTTTTTTCTCACTCATGAGATGATTACACATACATGATAGATTTCTAAAGAATGATGAGACTCGATGACATATGGTTTCAAGTACATGATTTAAATGATGAGATCTTGTGTATGATAAGAGTACATACATTCTTGTTATGTCCTTAGTCAAATATTACTGTGGAAAAAAATAGACAATAGTAATACATAAGACTAGAGTGTGTGTTGACTGATGACAGAGTCTCATTAGTCATGATATATGATATAAGTCAAGAACACAGATATATGTTAGGGAACAATATATCAGACAAACCCACCATGAGAGTGATACATGGATACCATGGAATGGTAGTCACAATTATCTCTCATAGTGATGGAGTGATTGTAGTTCTTAGACCTAAAATTACTACACTCATCATGTGAGATTGGGTACACTTTGACGTCATCAAATGTAGTCCTAAAACATGGGTGTTATAAAGGTGATGGTTGGGTGACTTTGACTCATGGGGATAGACTGTGAGTGATAGAGATGTGATTTGTCCCTCCTACAAAGGAGTATGATATCTAGAGGCCCTTAATAAGAAAATTTGAGAATTGTATGGCCATACTCATGTGATTCAATATATGATATGTGAACTCACATGCATCTCAGACAGTCTGCTCTAGGTCAAGGAACATTGATTGAATGTTGAAGAGGATGATGTTTCGTGCCTCGAGTTCAATCTAGATGTCAGAGACAAAGGAACGATACAATCAGTGTAACACTAATCACATATTGTAGGTTGAAGTTGTTCTCCAACTTTCTGAGTTACTTGGGCTGCAATGATGAGTTACTAGATTCCGCTCATTGCTTGTGATTTCATAAGTTGTTATGAACATTCACTGCCAACGTAAATTGGAACCTACATGGTCACACACATAGGATACCCCTAGAAGAGGATATTGTCCATGAATGATGTTCAGATTGAGACTAAAGGTGTTTAGGTACTCATTTAAACATAAAAAATGACTGACTAGACTCAGAACTATCAAGTTCAAGTGTTAAACTAGTTGGTTAGAGTGTCAAGTTGATTGGAGACTGCATTGGCAATGTCAGGACTGCCAACCGACTATTTCACCTTTGTGAGACAATCGACTGGTGTGAGCCAACCAACCGGTCCACTTGGTGAACTGGGCATCTCACATTCCTACCAATTGAGGAAATTAGGATTTTCTCGGTTGGAGAAAAACTTTCATGTTTCACTTGTTCAATTCAATTAGACTAAGTATTAACATTTGAATTAATTGGAAATGATTGAGGAAAGTCAATTATAGGAAAGTCTAGGAAGTGAACCGACCGGTTCACACTCCCAATTAACTAGTTCACTAGTGAATCGATCGGCTCACCTTGCCAAACAACTGGTTCATTTATGAAACGAGCATTTCGCCTACCACAGTAAAAAAATTTCATGGAAATTTCGTACCCTTCTACTCCCGAACAGACTGGGAACTCTGAACCTTCCCTCTACTATAAATAGAGGGGTACAGGGGGCTTCTCAGAACACACAACTCAGAACATTAGTTGCTCTACAAAGTTTTTTTCCTCTCTGGTTCTTGTAACCGAGAGAGCCCGAGAAAGTGCTACCTGACTAGGGAGGTATAGTGAGGGAAAGACAACTGCAGAAACATAGTCTGAGTTCGGGAGAGAAGGTTGGTGCTAGTACATTAATTGGAGGGTTGTCTCCTTCCTGCTAGTTCTTCTAGAATGGTAGGAGTTCCAAGTGATCAGTGTGAACTATCTGTAGAGGTAGGAGATGTCTGCCGCAGAGGAGGACACATCAGCCACAGTCCGTGTTGGAGACCAGAGTCCATGACAAAGACTAGGAGCTGCACAGACACCGTCTAAGACCTGGCGTTGAAGACCGCACATCGCTGTGAGGTATTGTCACTGGGAAAGCTCCAGGACTAGGTATATCTCACTAAAACCATCCTTCCCATTATATAGTCATTGATGCAATCTCCTATTATGGGTTAATGTCCAATACTTTTTTATTTCCACTGCCTACTCTGAGGCCATAAAACCCAACAGATACTAGTAGGGGACTGCTCAAATTCTAAGGTTGGAGACAATTTCTATTTGAACCTATCACCACAATAGGGTGTTTCAGGTTGGGAAAAGATCAATCTTACTTAGAAATGCATGATGTCTTATTCTATTATAGAATTTGTTGAGGAAGTTGTGTAAATATTACACTTACCATTTAAGTTAAGTAGATTACATTATAATTTTCATATATGTAAGCAAAGTCCACTGTGATACATAGAAGATAATCTTCAACAAGTAGAACTATAGAAAAAATAAAATGTTTTATATGAAAAGGGATCAATATCGATCTTAGAAAGGTATAAACAAATGTTTTAGAGAAAGGATACAATTTTGTTGAAGGTTTTATGGCATCGTCACGGTTATGAAGAGGCCATATGGAAATTAGAGGAGGAGATGTGTTGGTTGTATTTGACTTTAGGTTTGGATTTGTTGGTAAAATTATATTAGGATGGTAGAATTGTAATGCCGAAGACTGGAACTTTTAATTTTTTTGTAACTAATTCTTAGTAAAAGAGTTTTATGTACACTTTTATGCACATAGGTCATATATGACGAGGATAATAGATAGTAAAATATTGAAAGGTAAATATTTTGAAGTTTTACACTTAAATTAATGTAACTTAGTGTGTCTATGGTCCTATTGACTAAATAATTTTTATTGGTGTTAGGGTTTAAATTGATTTTATAGAAGACCACTTTGGGGCTAAGTACCTAGAGAAATGGGGATTTATTAGGCAATGTTGGGTTCCTAGTGTGCTCTTGGATTAAGCTTGTAGGATCACTTTAGGATGTAGTCCCAAGAAGATGGAATCAAAGAAAATATTCCTCACATCCTAATGAATAGTTCCTTAGATCCTAATGTGTGTTGTTTTGAGGACTGATGCATTTTTTGAAGGTTAATGATGGTTCTTCGAGCTAGGTTTTTGGCCACTTCAGCTAATAAGGGAGCCTGATGTGTTAGTATGTATTCCCAGAGAGCCAATCATATGGTGATTGTGATGGGGCATCATATACTTGATTTGATAATGGCAAAGGTAATTCTATCTATCATGTTTATCTTAATTATGAGATGATGAGGCAAATATAATAGATGTCTAAAGAATTATGTTACTTGATGACACATGTCTTCAGGTTGAGGACCCGAACAATGTGATTTTATATATGATAGGAGCACATACATTCTTGTTTTGTCCGGAGTAAATTATTGTGGAAGAAAAATAGACAATAGTAACACATAATACTAGAGTGTGTGTTGACTAATGACAGAGTCTCCTTAGTCATAATATGTGATATCAACTCAAGCACACAAGTACATGTTAGAGAACAATGTATTAGACAGACCACCTTGAGAGTGATACATGGATACCATGGAGTGGTAGTCAGAATCATCTCTCATAGTGATAGTGGTGATTATGGTTCTTACACCTGAAGTCACTACACTCATCACATGCTTTTTATTTAGACATCATACAAAGTGATCTTGAATAAGTGTTGCCATAAAGGTGATGCTTAGGTGCATTGTGACACATGGGGATTGAGTGTCAGTGTTGTAGATGGGATGTGTCCCTTCTAAAAGAGATTGATATTCAGACCACTTGATAAGAGAGACTAAGAAATGTATGGCCATACTCATGTGATTCAATATGTGATATGTGAACTCACATGCATCTCATATAGTGTGCTCTAGTTCAAGAAACATGGATTGAATGTCGAACAGGATGACAATTTCATGCCTCGAGTTCAATCCAGATATAAAAGACAAAGGAACTATATGAACATGATAACACTTATCATAGATTGTAGGTTGAAGTTGTTCTCTAACTTTTCAAATTACTTGGGTAGAAATGATGTGTTTCTAGATACCACTCATTGCTTGTGATGTCATAAATTGGCTATGGACATCCATTACCAATGTAATTTGGGATCTATAGGGTCACACACATAGGATGCACCTGGAAGAGGAGTTTATTCATGAATGATATTTAACTTAATTACTAAGGTGTTTGGTATTCATTTAAACAACATCTATTTAAACTTGGCCAATTGTCCTGCTAACTGACCATTTCAAGTGTTGAACTGGTTTATTCAAGTGTCAAGTCAATAGGTAAGTGCATTGGATGAATATTGGTTGAACCAGGGCATGAACCGCCCAGTTCATTTAGTGAACCATTGGCTCATTGTCTGAAATGGCCAGTTCAAGGGATGAACCACCTAGTTCAATGATCAATTTGATTGGATCAAGGATTGATGCTGACATCATGTTTTGCATTGATCGAATGTTGAATGCTATTGTGATTCAAAATAGGATATCACATGTACTGATTGGTTCACCAATGAACCGATTGGTTCACCATTCATAGATTCCAGAAAATTCACTAAATTCTATCTTTTCGACTCCCAGATTGACTAAAAACGCTGACCCTAGACCTTTTATAAATAGAGGGGTACGGGGGGCCTCCCAAGGACAACAATATCTCTGACAAGAGTTTTCCTCTCTAGAAGTGGTAACTGAGAGAGCCCGAGCAGGTCCTACCCATGAAAGGGAGGGTCAACAGGGGAGATACAACACAAAAGAGCGAATCCACTCTAGCAGGTTGACATTCAAAGGGGGAACTCCGCCCTGTTAGCTTTGGTAAGATAGAAGACTATGTCCTCTTTGGTAGCGTGAACTAATCTAGAGAAGAGGAGGCTTTTGCCACCCATTAGGAGGAAAACAACCACCACTGTCTATGGTTCTACTCTAGGAGTTCATCATCATGATATGTTTAAGAAGAAGCACACTATAGTAAGAGTGTTCATTGGACTTGCTCTAGACCAAGAATAACTCTTACAACCCTCTTTCAATTGCATAGTTGTTGACACAATCTATTGGTTAGGTAATCATGAATTAATTTGTTTTTATTTCTAGTTCCTTATCTTTTGCGCCAAATTCCCAATAGTGGTATCAAAGCCACAACAATTTACTATATTTTGGGATTCAAATGATATTATCCGATTTTGGTTTTATGAGTTATTTATTGCATATGATGCAAATACTTAAAATGATTAATGTGCATATCTGATTAAATACCACTTACAATCCTAAGTAATATATATATCTATGTGTGTGTGTGTGTGTTATATGATATATATGTAATTTACCCGTGTCATCTTAAAATTGGTTTTGGTTGTAAATGTTTAGCATTGTTATGGCCAATTACCCCCATGATCCTTGTGTGTGGTTGAATGGTTATTTTTCCTATTTTATCTTTGTTTGCATACCGAGACTCTCTCTTATTTCTATTTGTTAAAGTATTAATTCTTTTCTTCCTATATTCCCTCAAATGTAACTCTAGGTTTCCCTATTTAAACATAATATTTTAAATAAGATTAGGATAGTTTTAGTTCTTGTTATGGCATAGAAGACGTTCTGGAAGAGTTGGCCTCCTATTTTCGAAGATGAACCTATCAGATGGAGGACCAAGGGGGATAAATGATAGGAGGTGTCCATATGTCATTTGGACCAAAGACCAGACGATCAATCTGGAAGACCAACCTACTGACTAGGAGGTGAGCCAATCAGTTCAAGTGTTGAACCGATAAACCTAGATTGGTTCAAGCACAAATATTCATCAACAATAGATTGGTATATATGATGTAGACCGTAGGTGGTATTAATTCCTTGTGGATCTGAGAATTGCATTAGTATGGCCAAAATCATCGCTTGGGTTTTACAATTGCATGTCACTTGTGAGATATAGAATGTATATAATACATATTATAAGTATGTGGTGTTTGGATATGTATATGTACTTATATATAAAACCCCTCAATAAATATTAAATCAAAGATTCTTTGCATATGCGACACACATGAAAAGCTTGATCGACCAAGGATAGGTTATGCCAAAGCATGGTGTGTCATCTATCTCGTGGAAGTGTGATGGTAGATATGTTGTTCTTTCAAAGCAGGGTGCATATTCTATCGTATTGGATTTTGGGTCAGGCTTAACTAGGTGATCTTAATGAGATTATGTAACTAGAAGCATGGAGATGGATTGTGACAAGGAGTTGTGTACAACATCTGACTAAGAGTTTCATGAGATGCAATTTGCAAACATTGTCTACTTAAATAGTCAAGTTGTGGGCCAACAACTAAAACTGACTCATGATTTGATGAAATATGGATCTTGGATCACTAGAAGGTTGCACACTACAATATTCTAAATTGGTAGTGAGGGATATCAATTTGAACAAAATAGTGGGAGTGATAATTAATTAAATACCATATTAGTATCATTGAAATTATAAAATCAAATCAAATCAAAAGTGTTTTGACTAAAGGTTGCAAATTTCTTTTGTAGAAACAAATGGAAAACAAATCATCATTGCTTCAGTTCTGAAGAAGGACAAACTAAACATGACAAACTTTCATGACCAGTTCTCGACATTGAGAAGGGTTCTCAATGTTGAGCATAAGCTCTATGTCCTGGATACACCATAGCCAGAGGAACCTTCTTCTAATGTGCCTAGGGCTGAGGTGGATGCTTTTTGGAAGCATGCCAAAGAAGTCTTACACATTAAGCACCTTATGCTATGTTGTATGAACTACGAGTTGCATGAGAAGTATGAAAACATCAAGATTCTTGAGATGGTAACACATCTTAAGAACATAAACCAGAATCATGTAAAGCAAGAAAGGTAGAATGTCTCAAAGGCTCTCTTTGAGTGGAAGATGAAAAAGGGAGATCCAGTAGAGAGCAGGTGCTCAATATGATTGGCAATGTGGAACATCTGGAGACATTGGGATTTCTTTAGGCAAATATTTGGCCATAGATATGATTCTATAATAATTTCCTGAATCATATAACTAGTTTATCGAGTGTTACTACTTGAGAAACTTGGCCAAACCCTTGTCAAAATTACTTGGCATGTTCATAAATGCTAAACCAATAATGACAAAGGAGAAAGCTATGATGATGATCAACAAAGTGAGGTTCAATGACAAAGGGAAGGCCAAGAAGAGTTCTGAGGCTAAGTCGAAGTTCAAGTTTGTTGCACTCGAAATGAGGAGAAAGGTAAGTGCAAAAGGAATTTGTCCTTTTCACTTAAAGAAACTAAGGAAGAAGAAGAAGGAGATCGATATATCCACTTCAAGACTAGAGAAGAAGTAAGATAGAACTATGCGAAGCAAGAGTTTCTTCCACTATAGTTGGAATCTATCACTCAGCCTAATGGGCATGTAATAGAATTAGTGAAGTGTTGTTATGTACCTGCCATTAGTGAAAACATCATGTATCTTGTATGGACAAGAATATTAGGAATATATTGATGTTTCATTTAAAAGATAAAAATCTTGTATGGCAATGCCCTATGATTTATAATCTATACTTGATAGTTGTAGAGACAAATATGCATAGCACATATACTGAATGACTTGATGAATGAAACAATGAATACCTAGAGCATTGTCATCTATAGCACAACAGTGAGAAATGCATTTCTAGAATCCATAATGATGGTTGTTTGGACTCTTTTAGTTATTGAACCAATAGAAACATTAAAGTCATATTTATTGGGAAATCTGACAAAACAACCTTTTACTAGATGTAGTGGGAGAGTGAGTATTCTATTAGGATAGTACATACTAATTTACATAGACCTTTTTGAATAAATGCTAGAGGTGGTTATTAGTACATCATTATATTTTTTGATGACCTCAACAGATATGGTAGATTATATTCAATGAAATACATGTCTAAATCTCTTGAAGTGTTCAAGGAGATAATGAATGAAGTATGTAACCAACTTGGTAAAAGTATTAAGAAACTTCAATATGATCGATGTTAAAATATTTTAACAAAGAGTTTGTGGTCCTTATGGGAGAGATCGTGATAGTGTATCACAATTAACTCCACCCAAAACATAATGATGTATAAAAAAGAAGGAATCACACCATGTCAAGTCATGGGAGATTTTAAATAAATCTAGCTGATCTTCAAATTTCCTTTTTGGGCACATGATTTACACAAAAACAATGTACCATCTAAAATGGTTCAAAAGGCAACATATGAGATATGAAAAGGGAGGTGTCCTAAAATTAGGATTGCAAGCTTGTAGAAGAAAATTATTTCTAGTAAAGTTTTGTCCATAAATGTTATTTTGTTGAAAACTACTTTTATATTCCAATCCAACAACAAAATTGTTTCTTGCTAGGATAGTTGTTTTCCTACAGGATCTTAATTCCAAAGGAATCAGTGGAAGAAAAGTAGAACTCAAAAAGTTCGAGACCAATAAGAAAACATTGAACCTAAAAGAGGTACAATAGGATGATGAAGAATCAAAAAATGTTGTGGTATCCCAAGTTCCTTCTGTAACACAAAACCTAATACATCTACTAGGATACACTTTGAGCATGAAATATTGTGATATCTTATATCTCAAGAAGGCTATGAGTTGGTTATAGATGATGAGTCAACAATCTACATAGAAACTATTAAGGACTTCTGAGTCTGAGAAATGGATTTATGCAATGGGATTAAAGATGGACTCCATGTACAACAACAAGGTATGACCTTGGTAAACCCATATGAAGGGGTAAAAGCCATAGCATGCAATTGTGTTTTCAAGAAGAAGACTGTCATAGATAGTAGTGTACAAACCAAAAAGAGAAGATTGGTTGCAAAGGGTTTCAAACAAGTTCATGGTTTTGAACATGATGAGATCTTTCACCAGTTGCCATGGTTAATCCATTAAGATCATGTTTTCCATTGTATCTTATTATGACTATGAGATTTGGCACTTGGATATTAATACCACATTCCTTAACAAGAACAATTATGAGGATGTGTATGTGACATGACCTAAATTTCTTATGAATCCATTTATTGCAAATAAAGTATATAAGCCACAAAGACCAGTCAATGTGATTGAAGCAAGCATCTCAGATCTAGAATCTTTGATTTGAAAAGATAGTCAAAGAGTTTGACTTGTATCATAATGAAGATGAAATTTGTGATTACAAAAGATTTAGTGGGAGAAAATTTATATTCCACATAATGATGGAGAATATCATCCTTATATTACAAATGTTGCAATCTAGCAAGGAAAGTACTTTCTCTATGAAGGGTTTAGGTGAAGCATCCTATGTGATATGAATTGAGATATATAGATATAATTTGGAATGATTCTTATCCTAAGAAAGAGCACATACATTGGCAAGATACTGAAGGGGTGGAACATGCATGACTTAATGAGAGAAAATCTATCAACGTTCCATGGGTTTAGTCTCTCAAGAGCACAATTTCCTAGTTCTTGTGAAGAATGGGAAAATATGAGAAAGATGCCATATGCATTTGTAATTGGGTTTGTCATTTATGCAATGTTATGTACTCATCTTGTTGTCTGATATGTATTGAACATGATGAGAGAATATTAGTAAGAATACAATGAAACTCATTGGACTACCATAAAGAACATCCTTAGGTACTTGAGAAGCACAAAAAGGATGTGTTACTTAGTTATGGTAATATGGAAGAGTTGGGTGTAAAGGGTTACACCGATGAAAGATTCTAGTGTGACAAAGACCACAATCTAAATTTATGTTTGACCTTAAAATAGAACTGTACACTGGAAGAATTCAGAGCAAGATATAGTTATTTAATTATATAATAGAAGATGAGTATTTTGTTGTTATGAGAACAACAGAGGACTTTGTATGGATTTAGAAGTTCATAAAAAATTAACTTGTTGGAGGTTCCAACCAGTAATGACATAGTTAGTTACTGTGACAAAAACAGAGCTAATAGTTAGAAAAGGAATCTCAGATGGAATACCACGACACTTTGATCTCATATGAGGAGTCGTACAACAAGGAGATGTGAAACTTACAAAATACCAACTAGAAGCAAATGTTGCTAGTCTAAACATGATGGGCATGTTAAGATCACTTCAAATAAAATTCGTGGGTGATTGGCTCTCATTCCAAGTGGGAGTTTGTAGGCATGTATGCCCCGAGAGCCAATAATATGATGATTCATATGGGGAATAATATACTTGATTGAATAATGATAAAGGTAATTTTGTCAACTATTTTTATCTCAATCATGAGATAATGACACATATATAATGGATGTCTAAAGAACGATGTTACTCAATGACATATGTCTTTAGGTTGAGGAATTGAATTATGAGATCCTATGTATGATAAGAGTACATGCAGTCTTGTTATGTCCCTAGTCAGATATTATTGTGGAAGCAAAATAGAAAACATTAATACATAAGACTAGAAAGTGTGTTGACTGATGACAAAGTCTCATTAGTAATGATATGTGATATCGAGTCAAGAACATAGATACATGTTAGAGAATAGTGTATTAAATAGACCCACCTTGAGAGTGATACATTGATACCATGGGATGGTAGTCAAAATCAGCTCTCATAGTGATTGATAGTGGTGATTGTGGTTCTTAGACCTAAATTTACTACACTCATCACATGTTGTTTAATGTATTTAGACATCATCCAATGTCATCTTGAATAAGGGTTGCCATAAAGGTGATGCTCAGGTGCGTTGTGACAAATGGGGATTTAGTGTGAGTGATGTAGATGGGATTTGTCCCTCCTACACGATATTGATATCCAAGCCACTTGATAACAGTGACTGAGAAATGTATGGCTATACTCATGTGATTTAATATGTGATATGTGAACTCACATACATCTCATACTGTCTTCTCTAGTTCAAGAAACATGGATTGAACATTGAAGAGGATGACGATTCCATGCTGAGAGTTCAATCGATATATCAGAGACAAAGGAACTATACGATCATACTAACATTGATCACAGATTGTATGTTGATGTTATTCTCCAACTTTGCTTGTGATGCCATAAATAGGTTATGGACATCACTTCAAATGCAATTTGGGACCTATAGGGTCACACACATAGGATGGGTCTACAATAGTAGTTTATTTCTAAATGATGTTTAAGTTGATTAATAAGGTGTTAGGTATTCAATCTAAACAACAGTGGTTGAAAATTATCTGGCAGGACCATGAACTGATCTGTTTAAGTGTTGAACCAATCAATTCAAGTGTAGGTGAATAGGAAACCGCATTGGCTAAATATTGGTTGAACCAAGGCATGAATGGATTGGTTCATTTAGTGAAATGACTGACTCATGGTTGGAAATGACATGTTCAAGTGTTGAACCACCTGATTCAGTGATCAATTTTATTGGATAAAGGATTGATGCTCACATCTTGTTTTGCATTAATGGGGTGTTAAATGCCAATGTGATACCAAATAGGAAAGCATATGAATTGTTTGGTTCACCTATGAACCGACCAGTTGAATTGTGAATCGACTGGTCTACCATTCATTGCTTCCAGAAAATTCATGAAATTCTATCTCTTTGACTCCCAGATAGGCTGGAAACCCTAACCATGGACGTCCTATAAATAGAGGGGTACTGGGGGCTTCACGGATAGAAAAATCCCTCTGATAAGAATTTTCTTCCCTAGTTGTACTAATCAAAAGAGCCCGAGCAAGTCCTACCCATGAAAGGGACAGACAACAAGGGATAGACAACACCAGAGAGTGAATTAACTCTAGCACATTGACGTTCGAAGGGATAAATCCTTCCTGTTGACTTTAGTAGTACAATGTGGAGTTCCTAGTGATTTGAATGGACTACTCTAGAGGCAAGGAGGTTTTTTCCACCCGCTAGGAGGACAAGAACCACCAATGTTCGTGGTGCTGCACTAGGAGGCCGTCATCTCCTGTTGTTTGAATGTTCCTTGAAGAAGAACACTACAACTAGAATTGTCACTGGAGTTACTCCAGGACCAAGTATAACTCTTACAACTCTCTCTCTGTTACATGAGGCAAACATCTGGTTTGGAAATCAAACATTAATTTTTTTATTTCCTCTGCCTTATCTGTTGCCTTAATTTCCCAACACGATGTGCATTTTTATAAAAATATCAATTATCTTCCCCTTATTTTATTCAATGATAGGAGATCTCTATACTCCTTGCACCATAAAGTTTTCAGACATAATTAGCACTTGATTCAATGTCAATTCACTATAAATTCACCTTTAAACTTGTCCCAAAGATTTACAACACATGTGGATAGGCATGTTTCACTAGGTAAGGGTCGAACCACCCAGACTTAATTTGTTAGTGGAACAATCGCATCCGGGAGTTGGGCACTAAGACTTGATCCCTCACTTTGAAATACATCCTCAGATGTGCCACATATATGTCCTATCTTTATATATTCTTGCATTTCCTAGGTGGTCATTCTTAGTTCTTCAAGTTCCTACACTTGGAGGAAACATTTTTCACCTCTAACAAATATGTCAAAAATTTTGGTTTTTATGCCCAGATGTTCCTATGCTCCATATCCATAGGGAGGTGACAAGATATCTCATAGACTACACTGAATAGTGTGGTTTCCAAAGGCAATATTGAGCTTCAAGGCCAATCCTTCATGGTACAATTCATAGTCTTCTCGAAAATAGATTTGTTTTGGTGATTGTAGACTTTCATTTGACCGCTTGTGTCACACCCTAATTTTTTAGAACCCAATAAGCATGAAAATCAATATAAGGTGGATTTATGCTACAATAAGGTTTCATCCAATTCTCATGATATTTGGATTTAGAGGAAAAACCCTATAGAAAGGGTCTTTGGTGCAATTGGTTAATTTTTGTAACATCCCTAATGTTAGGAATTTCATATTTAATTTAATTATATGAGGTGGTAGCCAAACTTAAACTATGAAGGAATAATAACTATAGTTTATGGTTGATCCCTAGACCTAGTTCTGGTCTTCATATTAAGTAAGTAAAGTCGTAATCATCAAATGTATCACAAGAAGCTCCGATTGAAAAATTATGTATGTTCAAAAGTTTATTTTTTGTAACTGTGTATGTGATTAATGTTATGAATACTTTTGGAGATCAAGAAAAGGGATATTGCCCCTAGTACCCCCAATTTAACTCCATTAAGGCGAATTAAGGTTTTCTCATGGGTCCTTGGAGTAAAAAAACTAGGAATGAAGTATTTTGGGGTCATAATAAATAACCGAGATAGTTTTAGTAAATGGATAATTAGAATATAAGATATTGCGATAAGTTTCAAACAATTTTAAATTACCTTGTGGTCTAGGTAATTCATTTAGTCATTGTTATAATTTTACTCAAAAAGAAGATGTTGAGTGTTTATGCATTTAGTTTTTCCGTAATATTATTTGCAAAGAAAGGTGATGGAAATATAATATTTATTCCAAAATTTAGGATTCAATGGGATTAGTATGTGGGATACATAATTATTTCTTTAATTTGGACTTTAATCTATTAAAAAAGGAAACAAACATAGAGGAACGCTGGTTCGCTATCCCTGTTCATCCAGAACAGGGCACGAGTAGATTCCAATCGATGACAGGGATCCTGCCTAAGATTAGATAGAGGAGAGGTTACAAAAGCCCTAGATCATGAAACTTCGGGGTGGTTTGAAGTCAATTCTAGGGTTTTGGAAAGGGACACATGAGAAAGAGAGGAGAGAATCAGGGAAGAGGGAAGGGTGGTGTAAAATACTGGATCTTGGACCCTACCTTGGAAGTTTGACCTTTTGGGCTTAGCCAAACAAGGTTGACGTTAGAGTGGCCCTAATAATTTAATGCATGAAAAATGTAATCTAATATGTCATATAATTCATTTGGTGATAATAAGATGATAAACAACTTAATCTGGTGCATAATGTGGTTAATGGGCTTTTAGTGGGTCAAGTGACATAACTCATATAAGAATGTCTCAAAATTGAAAATGAACTCCAAATTTGTAATCTACACATCAAAATAATCTTACATGTCAATTTTCATCTAATTTGGACAACATTGAAATAATCGGAGCGAGAAACTTCCTAAAATGTGTAATTAATAAATATATGAAACTCTTGACACTAAAAGTTGGAAATAAAGGCAAATTCGTGTTCAAAACACTTAAGTTAACTTGCGGATGAAGTTTCAGCTAATTTGGAGAATCCTAAGGTCATTAGTGAATGAAGAAAGAGAAACTATGTTTTGGATAATAAATTCATTAAAAGTACTCCAAAGGCAAATTTAATTTTATATTTGGAATCTACATGTTTAATTAGACTCTGGGAAAATTTCACCTAATTTGGGATTCATTTGAGCCTCCAAAAGAAGAAAGAGAAAAAGGAAAAATTAATGTGAACACACTTTATTCTAATTTGATTTGGACCTTGTTTTAATCAGATTTGTTATGTCACATTTGCTTTCCTGGTTTAGATATCTCGGGTTCTATCCTGACCCTTGGACCAGCGGTAGCTAGATTCTCTTCTTCCTTTCCCCTTTCCATTTTCACACGCAGTGATGAAGGGCTTATCTCCCCGATTTCCTTCTCTGATTCCTCTCTTCCCTCTTCACCTTCCTTCCTGGTTTCTTTTCCCTCACCATCCTCTCTCTCCTCCACACCCGATGACCCTATAAAAGTAGGGCATGTCACCCCCTTTCCCCACAACCATGGGGCACCGTTGTGGTGCTCTGTTCATCCTCTGTTCATGCCCATGTTTCCTGTTTCAAGCCTTCTCCTCATCACCCCGGGCAATCAAACTGTCAGGTTTTGGTTCCCAGCCTCTCGTCGTCTCCCCACGCTTCGTCTCCACCCACTGGCTTGATCTTGTAGGCACCCGAGTGTGGGGCTTCTGCTTCACAGGGTCAGATGGCCACTACAGGATTGTAGTTGGGCTCCGGTTCGTGAGACGCCTCTATGCTGGTTTCAAACTGGTTTTAGGTAGTTCCTCATGGCACCTCATAGCTTGGTTTTGCTTCAATTCAATGTTTAATGCTTTGCTTAGTTTTCCCTTAAATTAACATTGAAATTTGATCGCGCCAGTTGTTCCTAGGGTGTGAGTGGGTGAAGGGGGTGATTCCATGAGAAAGTTTGTTTCTAGCCTCCTCGTCTCTTCTATATTTTGTTTTTTTAGCGAGGGTGTTTAGGTTTTTTGGACCAGGATCTCTTTGCTTTGTAGTGGGTTCACACATCATTGACATGGCATGTCTTGGCTACCTTTCATTGGTCCAAGTCATAGGTCGGCACTCTCTCTCTCTCTCTCTCTCTCTCTCTCTCTCTCTCGTGCTTTCTTGTATGTAATAATCTGACGTGGCTTTTTCTTGGCTTTTCATTGGTCGGTTTTGTAAAATGGATAACTAATTATTCGTAGCTCATAAAAATACCAATAAATACTCGTTAGATTCAGAAAAAGAAGGGATTTATAACGGTATAAGTTTTGATGGCTAAATCCAATGTTTAATAATAAGTGTTTTAATGGATGTAATTAATGAGGAATTAAATTGTAAAAATCATAACTAATTATCTATAAATCAGAAAAATATAATAAAATATGTTTTGGACTCCTAATGACATATACTAACATATGGAATTGTTTTGGAAACCTAATTATCACATAAAGAAAAAGGACGTTTTTAGTGTTTATGAAATCAATAAAAATCTAACCCTAATCCCACATATATGTTTAATAGGTTTTTTGGATGCCTAGGCTTGGACCTAGAAGTGACTTTGGGATTGTTTGACTCTGAAGTTGATGTATGTCGTATCCCCTATTCCTCAATGTTTAGAAATTCACCTATCTTATCATTCTTTTGACTTTAGTCTACACATATGTATTTTGTCTTGGTATCATGGTTCGTGGGAACTATCTTGCTTATTATGAACTTGGATATTTTCTTGATATCGATCTTGTTCCTTGGTGCATGTTGGTCCCTTATATTTATATGTGCCAATTTGAAGTGGATGTTTACATGTTTGTGTTGTCCACTGTGTGATGGCAACATTGTAAAATTCTAACTATACTTTCTACTTGCCTCTATATTAAACATGCTATGTGATTCAGTAGCCCTAGAGTAGTGTAATTACATTGGTTTTGTTTATAGTAGATGTGACATTTCTTTCTCTTTCAGGATGGAAAGGAACCTCATACCTAGGGCAAGATGTGTAATTCTTGGCCCATGTTTTTATATATATTTGGGAGATTGGTAGTATTCCTTTCTCTATCAGGTTTCAACTTTATGAGGGTTGGCCACCAATTGTTATTTATATTGTTCTAGGGCTATGCTTATCCCACATGTATGTAGGTTGATGATGTTTATGATGGGTTATGTGCCTAAATTGATGATGGGTTATGTGCCCAAAAATCTTTATATGTGCCTATGTGGCACTATATTGTTTTATTTAATGGAAAGTATCTCTTTTGTTATGATCTTATTCTTTTATGCCTTCTTTGGGTAGTCATTATCTCTTTCATGGGAAGCCTTTTCTTTTGATGTCCCTTATTCTTTATAAATTTCTCAATTTTCTTTTTAATATACACATACCAACCTTTACTGATGTATCATATTGTTTCTCTTTTGTTGGGGTATGCTTCCAACCCTAGGTGGAGGACTTGGGTGACAAGGTGTTATGACCCCACCTCCCGATAACCCCCAGTTAAGAGAGACCGAGAGGTCGAATCCGCACCCATAATTTCTAGATCAAAGGTTCGAAAATTAACCAAGAACGATTATTAAATTTTAACAAACTAAACATGAAAGCTGTTAGAAAATAAACTTTTGCATACCTTTTTGAAAACATGGATCTCTAAACTTGTATCCACTTATGGATTCTACTCTAACTAATCCTCCTTCTATTTTAATTCATGTATTTCACAATATGATGATTTATTGTTTGTCCTTTTGGCTTGTACCTAAAACGTCAAAAAACAAAACGTCGGTCTGCCGAAGCTAGTATGTGGGGTAAACAATAATCGTGTAATTATTTATAACAATGTATTGTAGCCAATTACCATTAAACAAACAATTTTACATTTTAAATATAACTACACGATCCATGCATTCCCTATCCTCTGCGTTGTCCCTACAGTGGACTTGGATGCTACTTTCCATATAGTAGATCCCCAGTAAACCCCTCATGGTCCCACCCATAGGTGAACCAATTTCTAGGGTTGAGTCACATGGCACTACCCGTAAGTAGCCCACTCCTTAACTCATGGCATGCAAAAGGGTCTCATGGCACTACACTTGGTAGCCCAGTTTCTAACCCACGATAACCTAGACCTTACTCTAGGTTACCCCTTTTTAGCATTTACAAGCCACAGAGGTGGATTTGGATCTAAGCCAGTTATATATATATATTCATAGTGATAATCATAGTCACTTTATAGTTGCATGAAACAAAAGGCATCCAACAGTTATTTTCAAGCAACTGATAAAAACATTTGGAAATAACTATGAAACTAAAGTGATTATTCATAAGCATAACCACATACCTGATTTGATGATTTCACAAGCATTAAGAAAATCCAACCAAGAAAGCAATCCAAGTAAGCAATTCAATAATAACATAATTCCTGAAAAGAATATGTACTTTATTTATTACACACTTTATCAAGAATCTACTTTATTGACTTGGATTCACTTTCTAGGGTTTCCGTATCCATTTTAGGGTTTTGTTTTGCAATTAGGGTTTCCCTTCATATTTTACCATATTAAACCCTAATTTTATGCCATTACTCATAGACCCTAATTATCTCATCTATTATTCAATATTAAGGTTATCTTAACAACACATAACCCTATTTTCGGATTTAAAGGTACCATTAACCATTAATAAATTTCATTAAGCTTCTTTTACATTAAAGCTACTATTTTTATCCTTTTAATCCATGGCAAGATCATAATGTGCATCTATCATCAATTCAAAGTTCATTATGGTTTAATCACATATGAACTCGATTCGTCATAATTCTACCTTTTTAGTCATGAGAAAACCCTAATTACTACATTTAGGGTATTTATCTAGAATTAAGGACTTTTATATTCAAATAACTTAGAACCATCATTTAATAATATATTTTCACAATTTTCAATTAAATATGGTCTTATCCTCTTTTGCCCTGAATTAGGGTTCTAAATTCTTAATCATTCTCATATGGGGTAAAAACCCTAAATCATGCAATTTTACATCTAGATCAGGTTCGAATCTAACATTATCATTCAACAGGTTATCAATACTTTAATTAACCCATTACGCATACTAGATTCAACCTTTAATCACTTATATGGTTTTTAACTTAAACTTTAATGCACTTTTCATCAACTTATACTACTTTTGCAATTAGGAACGGAATCAATCTTTAATATCATTTTTATTGGATTCCTCTCATTCTCCTGATCAAAATTCATATATTACTTGTCCTAATCGGAGTTACCAATATGGAATTACGATTTTTGCAAGAAATCACTTACCAAAGCCAATGAGAGGGCGCCATGTCGCCTCTATCTCCATGCAACGTATCCCGCGATTTGGAAACAGAATCCAATGATGAAACTGCCCCCACTTGAGTTCCCCAGCCTTCATACCCCCAGAGTTTATAATTATCCAACACATCAGCCTTCATCTTCTTCCTCTCGACTCAGTTAGCTGTGCCAACCTGCCACCCTAGGCATGGCTCCCCCTTCTTCTACCGAGCCTGACGGCCACCGAGAGGGTGTTGCTGCCTCTGCCCAACCCCCACACACTCAGGGACGGGTGAACTTGCGGCCAAGGTGGTCGTTGTAAGCATTTCCAGCCTACAACATTCAGCTGATGGTGTAGATCTACTGCGGCAGATGTGTGAGGATGGGAGGGAGGAGATGATGGGTGATCGCTCCTTGGTTGTCGAGGGAGCGTCCTGCTTCCAACCAAACTACATACCACCCCTCGTTGCTCCCTGGATAGGGCTATGCCCTCATGGTTAGGGTTGTACGGAAAAAAGAAGGAGAAGGGGTGGTATTGGGTGGAACTTCTCTAAATATTGACCAAGGCTTTACCCCTTTTTATAGGGTGAGTATCCATGCCCCAGTAGGCTTGCCCTCGAAGCAACAAAGCCCTCTTCCAATTAGGAAAGTGCTTCCTTCACTACTAAGCAAGTTTCTCTCTCTTAATCGTCTTCTTAAAACCACATATTCATTGGATTTCTAGGAATATGAAAATATTCTCCCTTATTCTCTTTTGACTTGCTTTTTAATCCTTTAATCACGAAATTATGTTTTCCTTAAGTAGAAAATACCTCTTTTTTAACAAAGCTACAAAAACCATTAGTAATGTATCATATTATCTTCTTATTTTGCAATTTATGTATTTTCTCTTTCTTTCTTCTTTATTGGGGCTCCTTGGACCCCAAGACACTCTATTATTTCGAAATCATTTTTATGGGATAATCATTATCCTTCTAGATGCATCTAAATGCATTATTTCTCATTATCATGTGTATTTCTTATTAAAATATTTCTTTTTGAGGATTTATCTTTATTTCTCTTTTATTTTCCTCATTGGTATTTCTTTTATCATTATGAATCCTTGGGATACGAAATTCCACCAAGGATAACCCAATTATACCTTTTTCCACTTATTTCCAATATTTTATCACTATTTTCAATTTCTTTCTTAATAAAATAATACTTAATTGATCTTTTCTTTTCTTATTGCACTCTCTATGCAACTTTGGACTCCTTGGAACTCAAGGAACTCAAGAGGCACGAAATCCCTCTTTGGATTTGCCTTCTAGAGGTTTCGACATTTTTCTTTTCTCAAATATTCAATTATTCATTCACTAATTGAATTTTCTTATTATTTGGGCCCAATAGACAATAAAGCCCACAACACAAACATCAAGGATATTGTAAACAAAATCCATTTATTCAGATCAAATTATATCATTATTTGTTCAAATAGCTTTAATATGAGAAATTACATTTCTCACCAAATGAACCCAAAGATTGGGGTTGTAACATCCTTCCCCTCTTATCGGAATTTTGTCCTCAAAATTCTAACAAGCAATCAAACAATTCAGGATGAGACTTTTCCATGTCCATCATTGGCCCCTATGTGGCTTTACCTTACTCATGGTCCTTTCAAAGAACCTTTATCATCACATATTCTTTTCTCTGAGTTCTTTCACCTTGGCGTCTATAAACTGCATAGGTGGACTCAGGCCTCTTCAGCCTCCCTTGGGGCTCACTAGGTTCATTGCTCAACACATGGTCGGGTACCTCACATAGTACTCTAAATTGGACACATGGAACTCATCACACATTACTTTATCCTGAGGGGTAATGTCAAACTTAACCTTCTCCACCCAACCATGTCAAAAGAACCCATCTATCAGGGACTCATCTCTCTTAGCTATAACTTAGAGGGGTCAGATTTTCATGTCACATATTTCCCACAGTGAACTGCATGTCAGTCTACTTTGCATCCGCCCACGACTCTCGTCATCTCTAGGCTCCTTTCAGCCATTGCACAATCAAAGTGACTTCATCTACACACACTGTGGTCCTTTTCTAACCATCACATGGTCCTTTCACCAACATCACCTTACTGAAGTGGTGACCGACACAACCTCTCTTACAGAGCTTCTTTAAATCCCGATACTAGCTATGGTGGTTATCTTCAAATCTTTGATATGATAAGAACTGTCTCTAGCTATCACCCTGAACGAGCATATATGCTCTCATCAGACCCTTTATTCTGGATCATACTAACCATTAGTTAGGGGTGATAAATCGTACTAACATCGAGTTCTTCATGTTTCTACTTCCACCTCACGGAAGTGAACCTTTAGGTCAAACTCAAGAACTTTTGAACTCACTTCATGGTGTAGTTGAACCTTCTCTCTCATGGGTAGTTCAACCAGATCTGTCCCTTGACAGAACTCTTTCTTTCTCATGTCATCTGGGTAAGACGATCTACCATACCCCATATTGCATCTCGACCTTCCTTGGTCCAGGAGAGACTTACAACATCCATAGTGATGAACTCCCATTCCCTCTCAGGAACTCTTTATCCTCTATATCAATGCACTGGGTTACTGGTGTTCGTCCTTCACCCTCGGCTTGCATGGCCATATCTCACATGCAACTTTATCTTAGGTATCTAAAGTACCATTGTCACTTATTATCTTCGTAGTACGGTGTATGGTGATCTTAAAATCATGATATCCTGTATGTCATTATTCTTCAAGATCAATACCTCAAAAACCCTAAACCATTCTATCAGGGTTTCATCACCTTCTTTTCCAAAGAAGTGATATGAGGTTCTACTACCATCCTTTCATTGCATCAAGGACTAGACTGGCTAACCAAACAACCATTAACTGATCTCGTTACATTGGTGTTAGCCAAACATATCTTCTTTTCCAAACTTAGGGTTAGTCTAACAACTTCTTCTAGCCAAACTAGGTAGATATATATCTCAACCAGAGCATCCATTACCTCTTCACCTTCTTATGTATTAGGTAATGTTGATGACATACACCTTCTTGTATGCCACATATTATCTCATCTTAGCCCTATGTCCATCTTCATCGAGAACATTCTGAGCATATTCCTTTGGTTTTCAAACTCAACCTGGTATAACTCATAGCTCATGCTAAAAACATCCTTATAAGCTGACTACCTTATTTCTCTTTAGTGTTTGCAAACCATCCATGTATCATTCACTTTACCAGGGTATGTTATCTGCTCTGTCCCCATATCTCGTGGCAACGTTCCAAACCACATCATCTTTTATCCTTGGTGTATGGCATGCGTACTGACCTATCTCTCACTCCCATAACAAGAAGAAATAAGCATTTGGCGGCCGTCCAAATAAAAAGTTCTACCTGTTCTACGAGTAGAGATGATACATCCCACATTGCCAGTACATCTTCAAATCTAAGTTGAAATGTGCAACTTATGTCTCTACATCACAATCATCTTGATATCAAAGTTACTTCCATGGAAAACTAGTCTTGAACCTACTGAAGTTTACACACCTCTCTTGGCCGTCTCCTCTAGGTCTATAGGGTGCCGACACTTTTGGGGTCCTCCCTCTTCCCTTATGCATCCAGAGAGTTCCCTACTCATCTGCCCTTTGGGTCCCATGAGTTCATGAAGGTGATCAATCTCCTAACCCATGGCCCTCAGACAATGATAGTTGTTACCTTCCGACCCTATGGTCATGTGCAACTAGGGAATTAGGCAACTCCCACATACATCGGTCTTATCCCTACCTGACCCTAGAATAGACTTAGGATTCTCTTATAGTACATGTTCAACTTAGAACCTTACCCAAGCCTTAATCATCTCTCTCTGCATTCATGGGCTGACTTTCATCCCTTCATAGGGGTCATGGTGACCTACCTACCTTGGTCAGGCCTCTTACCAGTTACCTCCATGGTGACACATCCACATGCACTTAGAGATGGTTATCTATGGGTCTACAGGTTTGTCCTCATACCATGTACTTTTCTCTTAGCTTCTCAAGATCCTATGAGACCTCTTTAGGTTATCTTAAACCAAAAAAATTGGTATACCCCCTTCCAAAGGGTCCCTCTCCCAGGATGGGAGGAAAACTTCTCCTTGATAACAGAGGTCAAAAACATCCTTAGGGTTTATATTTAAATGAGCATGCTTGACCCTAGAAAGCCATTAAGGTACAAGCAAACCACCTTCCAAACCATGCTAGGTTACACTTATTCTCATCCTTAAGATTGGGTCAATATTATACCTTCCCATGTCTTCAACTTAGTTATGAGGGGTTCATCAAACATTCCTTAAACTTAAGGGGCTTCCCTTGTCCTCTATACATGAGGAGTACCATGCTCGAAAATATAGAAACTTAATTCTCATCATGAGCATTAGGTATACTACTTCCCCTCTTAGGCCTAGGAACCCTAGGTTTACTTTTTGATGACCAACTGCATGCTCAATCTCTTCACCATGAATCAGGCATGTATAAAGTATGACACGTACTTCCTTTCATCCATCTACTCGAGCAACCCTTTAGAGTCGAGTCCTCCTTAAGGACAACCAACAAGGTACAAGGCCTCACAACCTATTACTAAACTTCTCTAGGTCTAAGGAACTCTTCTCCCTATCTCAAGAGGGTAACACCTATACCAAAGGCACAAAGGTATCAATAGATTCATCCTCTCTCTAGGGTTTGGTTCCTCTCATGGCAACCAAGACATCATCAACCTCTAGGGATCAATCATCTGGCGACTAATATCATCCACTTAGGTCGCATCATCCTCAACTCCCTACTTTTCCTCATATCTCGGAGTCTAGGATTCCAACCTTCTTGCTTGGTTTCCTATTCTCTCTCTAGATCTAACCCTACAACCAACCTCACAATTAGAGGTCCTCTCTTCATGAAGGATCAACCTCAAAAGCTTTTCCTTACCTGGATGAAGCCTATGTTCTACTCATGTTCGCTTAAGGTTATCCATATCCCCTTATTCTTATCACATAAGCTATCCATCAAACACTCCCGACTAGGGTTTCAACCTATTTCTCACACTACTGATACATTATGGGTGCCTATTATGCCCATATAAGCTCATGGGGTTTCCATAGGTTCTTCTCTAACCTCAACAATGAAGGAGCTATCCTTCACTCTAACATGCACGACCCTTCCTAGGGTTGGGTCGCCAGAGGTACTAGGTCATCCAACCACTCATGGCTCATACGTCATCCAAGGCATGTCCCTCCAAACATCTGGTCTAACACATCATGCCATCTCTTTCTCTAATCTTTGCTTAGGGTTAGGGTTAACATCATCCTCAGAGGATGTGCCAAGTCTCTACTTGCAATGGAGATCTCTATCTCTAAGACTAACTCTCCTTATTTATCCTTCTAACAAGAAGGCCTAGCCTCATGTCTCTTCTGAGGTCATGACAACTTATGTCATATGACCTAAGCATGTATCTATCCTTTAGTTTATGCTTAATCTATTAAGCTTATGTCCATGACATCTTATTTACATGCTTTTCATTAATTTGGTGGAGGATTCCTTAGACCTTATTAACCTTACCCATACCTCAAGAGGGTGAGGAGAAGAGAGAAAACCCTAATCCCTAAGGTCCTTAACAAAATTTGAGTTAAGAAGGGATGAATCAAGATGAGCAAGTCCTAAAGGTATCTTATTTTGATGCATACCCTAAGACTTTGGCCAGGAAGTCACACGGATCCGGGAGTCCTCATATTCTGACTAGCGGTGCGGAGGAAAATATTGCCAGCTCCCCGGTCATGACCCTTTTCTAGACACCTCCATCTTTCATATAATCCTCTAATAACTCCCTAGAGTTCTATGGAGTTTGTAAAATTTAATAATTATTAATGGTTAACTGAGGAACCTACGCTCTGATACCAAATGTTATGACCCCACCTCCTGATAACCCCCAGTTAAGGGAGACTGAGAGGTCGAAGCCGCACCCATAATTTTCGGATCAAAGGTTCGACAATTAACCAAGAATGATTATTAAATTTTAACAGAGTAAACATGAAAGATGTAAGAAAATAAACTTTTGCATACCTTTTTGAAAGCTTGGATCTCCAAACTTCTATCCACTTATGGATTCTACTCTAACTAATCCTCCTTGTATTTTACTTCATGTATTTCACAATATGACGATTTACTGTTTGTCCTTTTGGCTTGTACATAAAATGTCGACAAACAAAACGTCGGTCATCCGAAGTTGGTATGTGGGGGAAACAATAATCGTGATATTATTTATAACAATGTATTGCAGCCAATTACCATCAAACAAATAATTTTATGTTTTAAATATAACTGCGTGATCCATGCATTCCCTTTCCTCTGCGCTATCCCTAGAGTGGACTGGGATGCTACTTTCCATATAGTAGATCCCCATTAAACCCCTCATGGTCCCACCTATAGGTGAACCAGTTTCTAGGGTTGAGTCACATGGCACTACCCGTAAGTAGCCCACTCCTTAACTCATGGCATGCTAAAGGGTCTCATGGCACTACACTTTGTAGCCCAGTTTCTAACCAACAATAACCTAGACCATACTCTAGGTTACCCCTTTTTAGCCTTTACAAGCCACAGAGGTGGATTCGGATCTAAGCGAGTTATATATATATATATATATATATATATATATATATATATATATATATATATATATATATATATATATATTAATAGTGATAATCATAGTCACTTTATAGTTGCATGAAATAAAAGGCATCCAACAGTTATTTTCAAGCAACCAATAAAAACATTCAGAAATCTCCATGAAACTAAAGTGATTATTCATAAGTGAAACCACATACCTGATTTGATGATTTCACAAGCATTAAGTAAATCCAACCAAGAAAGCAATCCAAGCAAGTAATTCAATAATCACATAATTCCTGAAAAGAATATGTACTCTATTTATTACACACTTTGTCAAAAAACTACTTTATTGACTTGGATTCACTTTCTAGGGTTTCCGTATCCATTTCAGGGTTTCATTTTGCAATTAGGGTTTCCCTTCATCTTTTACCATATTAAACCCTAATTTTATGCCATTACTCATAAACCCTAATTATCTCATCTATTGTTCAATATTAAGGTTATCTTAACAACACATAACCCTATTTTCGGATTTAAAGGTACCATTAACCATTAATTAATTTCATTAAGCTTCTTTTACATTAAAACTACTATTTTTATCCTTTTAATCCATGGTAAAATCATTATGTGCATCTATCATCAATTCAAAGTTCATTATGGTTTAATCACATATGAAATCGATTCGTCATAATTCTACCTTTTTAGTCATCAGAAAACCCTAATTACTACATTTAGGGTATTTATCCAGAATTAAGGACTTTTATATTCAAGTAAATTAGAACCATCATTTAACAATATATTTTCACATTTTTCAATTAAATATGGTCTTATCCTCTTTTGCCCTGAATTAGGGTTCTAAATTCTTAATCATTCTCATATGGGGTAAAAACCCTAAATCATGCAATTTTACATCTAGATCAGGTTCGAATCTAACATTATCATTTAACAGGTTATCAATACCTCAATTAACCCATTAAGCATACTAGATTCAACCTTTAATCACTTATATGGTTTTTAACTTAACTTTAATGCACTTTTCATCAACTTATAGTACTTTTGCAATTAGGAACGGAATCAATCTTTAATATCATTTTTAATGTATTCCTCTCGTTCTCTTGATCAAAATTCATATATTACTTGTCCTAATCGGAGTTACCAATATGGAATTACGATTTTTGCAAGAAATCACTTACCACAGCCAATGAGAGGGTGCCATGTCGCCTATATCTCCATGCAATGTATCACGCGATTTGGAAACATAATCCAATGACGAAACTGCCCCCACTTGAGTTCCCCAACCTTCATACCCTCGGAGGGTGTAACCGTCCAACGCATCAACCTTCATCTTCTTCCTCTCGACTCGGTTAGCTGCGCCAACCTGCCGTCCTAGGCACGGTCCCCCCTTCTTCTACCGATCCCAACGGCTACCGGGAGGGTGCTGCTGCCTCCACCCAACCCCCACACACTCAGGGACGGGTGAACTTATGGGCAAGGTCGCCATTGCAAGCATGTCTAGCCTGCGGCATTCAACTGATGGTGCAGATCTATTGCGGAGGCTATGCGAGGATGGGAGGGAGGAGATGATGGGTGATCACTCCTTGGTTGTCGAGGGAGCGTCCTTCTTCCAACCAAACTACATACCACCCCTCGCTGCTCCCTTGATAGGGCTATACCCTCATGGTTAGGGTTGTACAGAAAGAAGAATGAGAAGGTGTGGTATTGCATGGAACTTCTCTGGATCTCGACCAGGGCTTTACCCCTTTTTATAGGGTGAGTAACCACGCCCCAGTAGGCTTGACCTCAAAGCAACCAAGCCCTCTTCCAATTAAGAAAGTGCTTCCTTCACTATTAAGCAAGTTTCTCTCTCTTAATCATCTTCTTAAAACCACATATTCATTGGATTTCTAGGAATATGAAAATATTCTCCCTTATTCTCTTTTGACTTGCTTTTTAATCATTTAATCATGAAATTATGCTTTCCTTAAGTAGAAAATACCTCTTCATTAACAAAGCTACAAAAATCATTAATAATGTATCATATTATCTTCTTATTTTGCAATTTAGGTATTTTCTCTTTCTTTCATCTTTATTGGGGCTCATTGGACCTCAAGAGACTCTATTATTTCGAAATCCTTTTTATGGGATACTCATTATCCTTCTAGATGCATCTAAATGCATTATTTCTCATTACCATGTGTATTTCTTTTTGAAATATTTCTTTTTGAGGATTTATCTTTATTTCTCTTTTATTTTCCTCATTTGTATTCCTTTTAACATTAGGAATCCTTGGGATACGAAATTCCACCAAGGATAACCCAATTATACCTTTTTCCACTTATTTCCAATATTTTATCATTATTTTCAATTTCTTTCTTAATAAAGAAATACTTAATTGATCTTTTCATTTCTTATTGCACTCTCTATGCAACTTTGGACTCCTTGGAACTCAAGGAACTCAAGAGACACGAAATCCCTCTTTGGATTTGCCTTCTAGAGGTTTCCACATTTTTCTTTTCTCAAATATTCAATTAATCATTCACTATTGAATTTTCTTATTATTTGGGCCCAATAGCCAATAAAGCCCACAACACAAACATCAAGGCTATTGTAAACAAAATCCATTTATTCAGACCAAATTATATCATTATTTGTTCAAATAGCTTTAATATGAGAAATTACATTTCTCACCAAAGATTGGGGTTGTAACACAAGGCATGTTGACCAGGACTTAGATTGTGAAGTTTAAGCTTGGAGACAATCTTGAGGTGGTTTAGATTTCCTCTACATGGATCCATATGATGTAAGTTTAAGTTCCTCCCTTGTTTTATAATTGAATATAGTCATGATTATATTCCACTTCTACACTTTGGTTGTTTTGTATACCATTAATAAAGATTTGAAAATTTTACACCCACTTCATCATACCTTCTAAGTGTGTTTGGACTGAAGGTTCTATTGTTCAAATTTTTAGTAGAGAGGTGGTTTCACTTCTTTACATCATGGTATCAGAGCCCATGGTAGTCAGAATCAGACTATTTCAATTTTGTCTGCCTATAAGAACCCTTGACTTTGATAGTTAGATCTAAGTGATATGTTGACCCTAGATTTGATCTTTGATGATCTTTTTATGCAATAAGGTTTGGTTGAGGATGAGATTGGGTTATGTGGTTGTAGTAGGTCATGAAGACCCTAATATGGAAATATTGTGACTTAGTTTTTGCAATGGAGTTTGGATCCACCTTTTGTTTTATCTCAAAAAGTCTTCATCACCAAAAATATATTTTCAATTATACCCCAATATGTACAAAAAATTTCTCAGGTTTGTAGATATTTTCTTGAACTAAGTCACGATGAAGAGAAATTGTATTTTCAATAGAATCTAACCCTAGTTTTGTGACTAGGATTGGTATAAATGTGTAGCTTGACCTACCCTATGACTTTTGGATGTTCATGTGAGGTTGATAGGTTATAGACATGAGGACTTAAAACTCAACCTTAGATGGTGACTTGATAGTTGGATACATGAGAAACATAAAACTCTAAAAACTTTCCTAACTAAGATATGTAGGTAGCTCTAAAAAGTTGTTTAGTTTGACTTGTTAGGTTGAACCTTTTTAAGGGGTGGAGATTAGTTAGTTGTTGATGTTTGGATCTACAGATTTTGAGGACGAAATCCTTTTTAAGGGGTGGATTGTTGTAACATACCGGATCTTAGACCCTACCCTGGAAGTTTGACCTTTTGGGCTTTTCCAAACAAGGTTGAGGTTAGAGTGACCCTAATAATTTATGCATAAAAATGTAATCTAATATGTCATATAATTCATTTGGTGATAATAAGATGATAAACAACTTAATTTGGTGCATAATGTGGTTAATGGGTCATTAGTGGGCCAAGTGACATAACTCATATAACAAAGTCTCAAAAGTGAAAATATACTCCAAATTTGTAATTTAGACATCAAAATAAGCTTACATGTCAATTTTCATCTAATTTGGACAACCTTGAAATAATAGGAGAGAGAAACTTCCTAAAATGTGTACTTAATAAATAAATGAAATTCATGACACCAAAAGTTGGAAATAAAGGCAATTGTGTGTTCAAAACACTTAAGTTAACTTGTGGATGAAGTTTCCCCTAATTTGGAGAATCCTAAGGTCATTAATGCATGACAAAAGAGAAACTAAGTTTTGGATAATAAATGCATTAAAAGTTCTCAAAAGGCAAATCTAATTTTATATTTAGAAAATACATGTCTTAATTATACTCTGGCCAAAATTTCACCTAATTTGGGATTCATTTGAGCTTCCAAAAGAAGAAAGAGAAAAAGAAAAAAATTAATGTGAACACACTTTATTCTAATTTGATTTGGACCTTGTATTAATTGGATTTGTTATGTCATGTTTGCTTTCCTTCTTTAGATATCTCGAGTTCTATCCTGACTCATGGATTTAGATCGAGTGGCAGCTGGATTCTCTTCTTCCTTTCCCCTTTCCATTTTCACATGCAGTGATGAGGGGCTTCTCTCCCCGGTTTCCTTCTCTAACTCCTCTCTTCCCTCTTCACCTTCCTTCCTGGTTTCTTCTCCCTCACCATCCTCTCTCTCCTCTACACCCGATGACCCTATAAAAGTAGGGTCTGTCACCCCCTTTCCCCGCAACCATGGGGCGCCGCTGCGGTGCTCTGTTCATCCTCTGTTTGCGCCCCTATTTCCCGCTTCGAGCATTCTCCTCATCATCCCTGGTGATTAGACTGCCGGGTTTTGGTTCCCAGCCTCTCATCATCTCCCCACAGTTCATCTCTGCCCACTGGCTTGATCTCATAGGCACATGAGGGTGGGGCTTCTACTCCATTGGGTTAGATGGCCACCACGGGATCGCAGTTGGGCTCCAGTTTGTCAGACACCTCTACAATGGTCTCCAAATGGTTTCGGGTAGTTTCTCATGGCACCTCGTAGCTTGGTTTTTCTTCAATTCGATGTTTAGTGCTCCAATTTGTTTTCCCCCAAATCACCATCGAGACCTAATCGCGCCAGTTGCTCCCAGGGTGTGAGTGGGCGAAGGGGGTGATTCCCTAAGAAATTTCATTTCTACCTTCCTCATCTCTTCTTTATTTTGTTTTATTGAGCGAGGGTGTTTTAGTCTTTTGGACCAGGATCTCTTTGCTTTGTAGTGGGTCCATGCATCACTGACATGGCATGACTTGGCCACCTTTCATTGGTCCAAGTCATAGGTTGGCACTCTCTCTCTCTCATACTTTCTTGTATGTAATAATCTGATGTGGCTTTTTCTTGGCCTTTCATTGGTCGGTTTTGTAAAATGGATAACTAATTATTCGTAGCTCAGAAAATACAAATAAATACTCATTAGATTCAGAAAAAGAAGGGATTTATAACAATATATGTTTTGATGGATAAATCTAATGTTTAATAACAAGTGTTTTTGATGGATGTAATTAATGATGAATTAACTTGTAAAAATCATAACTAATTATCTATAAGTTCGAAAAATATAATAAAATATGTTTTGGACTCCTAATGACATATTCTAAAATATGGCATGGTTTTGGAAACCTAATTCTCACATAAAGAAAAAGGTGGTTTTTAGGGTTTATCAAATCACTATAAATCTAACCCTAATCCCACATATATGTTTAATAGGTTCTTTGGATGCCTAGGCTTGGACCTAGAAGTGACTTTTGAATCATTTGACTCAAAAGTTGATGTATGTTTTATCCCCTATTCTTCAATGTTGACAAATTCACCAATCTTATCATTCTTTTGACTTTAGCCTACACATATGTCTTTTCTCTTGATATCATGGTTCGTGGGAACTATATTGCTTGTTATGAACTTGGATATTTTCTTGATATAAGGTGCATGTTGGTCCCTTGTATTGATATGTGCCAGTTTGAAGTGGATGTTTATATGTTTGTGTTATCCACTGTGTGATGGCAACATTTTATAATTCTGACTATACTTTCTACTTGCCTCTATATTAAACATGCAATGTGATTCTGTACAACTAGAGTAGTGTAATTGCATTGGTTTTGTTTATAGAAGATGTGATATTTCTTGCTCTTTTGGTATGGCAAGGAACCTCACACCCAGGGCAAGATGTGTGATTCTTGGCCCATGCTTTTATATATATTTAGTAGACTGGCAGTTTTCCTTTCTCTATAGGTATCAACTTTATGAGGTTTGGCCGCCAATTGTTATTGATATTGTACTAGGCTTTGCTTATATCACATACATGCATGTTGATGATGTTTATGATGGGTTATGTGTCCAAATTGATGATGGGTTATGTGCCCAAAAATCTTGACATGTGCCTATGTGGCACTACTTTATTGTATTATTTTATGGCAAGTATCTCTTTTGTTATGATCTTATTCTTTTATGCCCTCTTTGGGTAGTCCTTATCTCTTGAATGGGAAGCCTTTTATTTTGATGTCCCTTGTTCTTTATAAATTTCTCAATTTGCTTCTCAGTATGCACATACCAGCCTTTGCTGATGTATCCTATTGTTTCTCTTTTGTTGGGGTATGCTTCCAACCCTAGGTGGAGGACTTGGGTGACAAAGCATGTTGACCTGGACTTAGATGGTGAAGTCAAAGCTTGGAGACAATCTTGAGGTGATTTAGATTTCCTCTACATGGATCCAAATGATGTAAGTTTAAGTTGTTCCCTTGTTTTATAATTGAATATAGTCATGATTATATTTCACTGCTACACTTTGGTTGTTTTGTATATCATTAATACAGATTTGAAAATTTTATACCCACACCATCATACCATCTAAGTGTGTTTGGACTGTAGGTTCTATTGTTCAAATTTTTTAGTAGAGAGGTGGTTTCACTTCTTTACAACATGGTATCAGAGCCTGTAGTTACCCAAGGGTGGGGCTTCTGCTCTATCAGGTCAGATGGCCACTGCGGGATCACAGTTGGGCTCTGATTCTTCAGACGCCTCTACGATGGTCTCAAACTAGTTTCAGGTAGTTCCTCATGGAACCTCGTAGCTTGGTTTTGCTTCAATTAAATGTTTAGTTCTCCAATTAGTTTTCCCCCAAATCACCATCGAGATCTTCTCGCGCCAGTTGCTCTTGGGGTGTGAGCGGGTGATGCAGGTGATTGCCTGAGAAATTTCATTTCTACCCTCCTCGTCTCTTCTTTATTTTGTTTTTTTGAGAGAGGGTGTTTTGGTCTTTTGGACCAGTCTCTTTGCTTTGTAGTGGGTCCACGCATTTCTGATGTGGCGTGACTTGGCCACCTTTCATTGGTCCAAGTCATAGGTTGACACACACTCTCTCTCTCTCGTGCTTTCTTGTATGTAATAATCTAACGTGGCTTTTTCTTGGCTTTTCATTGGTCAATTTTGTAAAATGGATAAATAAATATTTGTAGCTCAGAAAAATACAAATAAATACTCGTTAGATTCAGAAAAAAAGGGATTTATAACGAGACATGTTTTGATGGATAAATCTAATGTTTAATAACAAGTGTTTTTGATGGATGTAATTAATGATGAATTAACTTGTAAAAATCATAACTAATTATCTATAAGTTCAAAAAATATAATAAAATATGTTTTGGACTCCTAATGACATATACTAAAATATGGCATGGTTTTGGAAACCTAATTCTCACATAAAGAAAAAGGTGGTTTTTAGGGTTTATGAAATCAATATAAATCTCACCCTAATCCCACATATATGTTTAATAGGTTCTTTAGATGCATAGGCTTGGACCTAGAAGTAAATTTGGAATCGTTTGACTCTAAAGTTGATGTATGTTGTATCTCCTATTCCTCAATGTTGAGAAATTCACCTATCTTATCATTCTTTTGGCTTTAGCCTACATATATGTCTTATCTCTTGATATCATGGTTCGTGGGAACTATCTTGCTTGTTATGAACTTGGATATTTTCTTGATATCTATCTTGTTCCTGGGTGCATGTTGGTCCCTTATATTGATATGTGCTAGTTTGAAGTGGATGTTTATATGTTTGTGTTGTCCACTATGTGATGGCAACATTGTATAATTCTGACTATACTTTCTACTTGCCTCTATAATAAACATGCTATGTGATTCAGTAGCACTAGAGTAGTGTAATTGCATTGGTTTTGTTTATAGCAGATGTGATATTTCTTGCTCTTTAGGGATTGCAAGGAATGTCATACCCAAGGCAAGATGTGTGATTCTTGGCCCATGTTTTTACATATATTTGGGAGATTGGCAGTATTCCTTTCTGTATCAGGTTTCAACTTTATGAGGGTTGGCTGCCAATTGTTATTTATATTGTTCTAGGGCTATACTTATCTCACATGCATGTAGGTTGATGATGTTTATGATGGGTTATGTGCCTAAAAATCTTGATATGTGCCTATGTGGCACTCCTTTATTGTTTTATTTAATGGCAAGTATCTCTTTTGTTATGATCTTATTCTTTTATGCCCTCTTTGGGTAGTCCTTATCTCTTGCATGGGAAGCCTTTTATTTTTATTTCCCTTATTCTTTATAAATTGTTCAATTTGCTTTTTAGTATGCACATACCAGTCTTTGTTGATGTATCCTATTGTTTCTCTTTTGTTGGGGTATGCTTCCAACCCTAGGTGGAGGACTTGGGTGACAAACACTACTATAGAAAAGTCCTTTGGCATTGGTTATTTAGAGCCTTTAGTGTCGGTTTCCAAGAAACTCCCAAGTGGGTGCCGTTAAAGGTCAACACCTTCAACGTCAGTTTCTAACCGATGTCGTAACCCTTCCCGCCACCGAAAATGCACCAGAAAGGGAACTAGAAGCATCGATTCTTAACGAAAACTGACACTATATCATGATTAAAGACGTTGGTTATTAAACACACACTGACGCCATAACCCTTCCCACCACTGAAAACGTGCCAACAAGGGAACTATAAGAGTCAGTTAGTAAAGAAAACGAACACTATATCAGGGTTAAACGTGTCAGTTATTAAACAATAACTGACGCCACATCCCTGCCAGCATGACTGTGCTTCCTAACACGGTCGTGGTACCTGGCCACAATAGGCATCGGTTATTACAGATAACTAATGACATCCATGTAAGAGACATCGGTTTTTTTGCTAATAATTGACGTTGTATGTCTTTGTTGTCGATTTTATACAAATAACTGATGCCTATGTTTTGATTTTTTTTTCTTATCAGTTTGCATGCCTATTGTATGGCTGGTCAGCGGGATGCAGAACCTACAGTTCAGTTCTGAACTGCAGATTTACAACATCCATTGATATCACCCAACAACATGCCACAAACCTGCAAAGTCATTCTCATTAAGGCACATGTATTGATCAGATACATGTAGAAACCTACAAAGTCATTTACATTCACATTCAATTCCATTCATTTCATCTCTTTTCACATTCAGACATTCATGTATTGATCAGAAAAAGTCATTCACATTCACATAGATGACAATTAAGAAAAAGTCATTCACATTCAGACAAAAATAATTATGAGAACAAAGTTTAGAAATACCATTCTTTATTCATCCTCATCATCATTGTCATCAGATACTCAATTATATTTAAAAAATCCCACTACTTGTAGGGCTTTTGCCCATTCTTCTCTTACAACATCTAATTCCTCCCTTGTATAGGGAGTGTGTACATCTAATAACGTTCCACCTGTACTGAAGTTAGTTTTAAACACCTACAAAGAGAATGGCGTATATATATAATTAATAATATAAAATAAGATTGATATATCTCATATTATCTTGTGAAACTATATATAATACCTTATGTATAGTATCAATTTCCATTGTGGCATATTTGATGATTAGGTCCATAAATCGCATCACATAGTAGGCACATGCCCATCCATTGTCTTGTATAGTACACTATAAATTGAAACATACAAAATATTCAAAAATACAAATGAGCATAGTTCACATAAATAATAAAAACATTGGAGTAGGGAAATTACTTTCGCATTCTCCCAAATTAGTGGTTGATTCTTTTTCCTTAGGACCTTTCCTTCATCTTTTTTGAACTCTTGTAAAGCCCTACATGTTAATGTAACATATTAAATTGCATAATTAAATAGTAATGTAATAATATATGTTAACAGATATAAAAATGTGAAATATTTCTCATGGGAGTAATGGCCTTTTCATTATGTGTCCATATAATGTATTCAATTCGTTCCCCGTAGGATATAGATAATAGATAGTGAACGTCTTGGGGACAATAACTAGTAACTCCCAAGGCCTACCACTACAGGTAAGAAAGTTAAAAATTAATAACTCAAAATCCACAATAAAAATGTAATTTTCTTAAGTCCAAATTATAAGAAAAGTAAACTTACCCAACATTGAATGGAGATATTATCACCGTCTTCTTATTTTTACCAAAATATTCAAAAGCAGCACAGTAGTATGAAGTAACTGAAGAAGGGTCTACATCTACAAGACTAATCAAAGATGGAACCAAAAATCCCACATGGGAAAATGCAAAATCTGTACATATCATGTGTAAGTGGCTACAAAACATATATTACATATGCATTAATATATAAGAAACTAGATTACCATATATAAAACAAGGTATACAAATGTATAAACAAGATCTCACCATATCCATAGCTCTGTCATAGATGTGTTCAGCCAATCATAATGAAACAACTCCAAAATATCTTGTATGAATAACTTGTTTTGGTATGATTGACCTGTATTAATACATATGCACTAGTACGTATGCAAAACTTGTATAAATAGATTGTTATCGTATGATTAACTAGCAACATCCTCCAGAATTATAACATTTATAAGGCAATTTCAATCATGTTCACCAATCCATACTTCCATACCCCTACATTTAGGACCTGACGAGGTGTGTAGGTCCCTTGGAAGCCAAAATGGTAGTTGAGGAGGTGGAGGTGGAGGTCGAGATGTAGTGGGTGTCGTCTTTTTGACCTGTATATATAATTTTAGATCAATTGACTCATATATACAAACTAACAAATTAACATAATGTAAATTTACCATATAATATTAGTATAGATGACATCTGCTACATCTCGGGAGTGGCGCTTAATACATAAGAACGTATATTAATTAAATTGGGAGTGGTGCTTAATACCTTGAATTCATTCGTTTTTCTTTAGGTAACAAACTCCTCCTAGTCTTTGGTGTCTAGGTAGTTCCATTGCTCAGTGACTACCTTCTGCCAAAATTTATTTTTTAAAGAGAATACAAACAAAAATTATTAGTGTAGAGTTAGTCCAAAAGTGATCAATGTCTAGAATTGGAAATCAATCAAGAACCTCTTCTCAGCATCGTGTATGTAATCCTGGGCGATATTTGTCCTATAGTTCCTTACGACCCTCCCACAACGTTGCATCATGTATTTACGATGCATCTTTTCATCCAGATCGAATATACTTTGCAAAATAGAATTGCTATTAACTAGTATCCTAAAAATTAGTAATCTACAAAAATAGAATTGCAAAAATAACTCACGCATAGTTCCTTCCATACTAAGTCTTTCTTCCCCTTAGGAACTTTATGCCAGGATTAAAAAATAGGACTACAATGGCTGTGAGTAAGAACCCCAAGATATGAAATAAATGAGTTGAACTTCACTCCAATTAGATTTCCTGCATGATCGAAATCCACAACCAGTTTGGGTCCATTTCCCCTTCGCTGTAGTAACTTGTTCATCATTGTGATGCCCCTCACTTTCTCAATTTTTTTTTCTTCTCATCAAGTGCCCCAATTTCTTCAGGGGGTACATCACCAACCTAAAATTTGACAAAAAAAACACACTTATAGGATATAACTATAAATGAACTTATAGATAGAAACCTCAGGGATATATTTTTAAAACTTACATTGTGAGGTAGCGCATTGATGTCCTCACCCTCATGGTAATCATCAACACGGTCATCAGGAGAATGTGCAGCCATCTGAAAGTTCACATTCACATTTTCAAGTTCACATTGTAAAGTAATTCACATTGTAAAGTTCACATTGTAAAGTACACATTCACATTGTAAAGTAATTCACATTGTAAAGTTCACATTCAGAAAAATAAAACATATAAAAATATAAACACACATGCCTCTAATATTGTGATCTTTTATCAATTAACAATCCTTCATTGTGATCTCTGTGCACATACAAGTCATCATTAGCTTCAATATTTGGTGGTGTTGGCAATCCAATTGATTTATAGGTGAAGTTTTCTATTATTATATACTAAATTTCTAATGGTAGAATTTATTATTATGCGTTTCAGTCAAATAATGAAGTTGTTGTTTGACAAAGAGTCACTACTAGTCCACTCCTTTAAATTCAATCACAAAATTGAAACCCCTCCTAAACTCTCTTTGGAAAGTGAGGCTAATTATCCCATCTTGCATGAATTAATGACACACACACTCCCTTCTTAATTGAAAGTTGAAATGCCCAATTCTTCTTGTTCGTTCAAATCATTGTCTCTTTCAATGACTCATTGAGTCTATCATATTATCTCTCTTATAGTCTCTCTAATTTCCACTCAAAACATTTAAAATTCCAATCATTCTCAAATTCATGCAATAACTACATCGGTCTGTTATGAGTACTAAATGTGCATGATATGTGGGTGCCGAGGCAATTAACTGGGGCGCAACCTACCAGCGTGCGTGAGACCAACAACCTCAAGAGACGAGTGCAATAATGGTTGTTTACAGAAGGGAAAAGGGTGAGAATGAAGGAACTATGGGAAATAGAGAAAGAATAGGAACTAACCAAAGGTCGGATGAAAATAAAAAAATGAGCACCGCATTGTAAACCACTGTCTCCAGGGGCTCCTCTGGTTTGTGGTTGCGAACAGTTAGTAGTGACTACGATGCTGGAAAACCACCGTCCCCTTTTGCGTGTGGCTGCAGACTGTCAAGCAGTGATGACGACGCCGTAAACCACCATCTCCGTAGGCATCCTTCTCATGTGCCTACGAACGGCTGTGGATGGGAGAATGGGAGTAGAGGAGTTGGCGGCATGGGGTGCGTGAAAAGAAACCATTCCATTTTGATAGAAGTGAAAACAACCGTTTGGTCAATCTGGTAGAAGAAAAAATTAAAGGAGAAAATTATGTTTGGTCAGGGATAAATAACACATTATCCAAGGAGAAGTCCTCGAGACAAAATCTAATATGGTCAGGACTCTTATCCTTGATCAGTTTTCCTTGAATTTTAACAGATTTTGTTGTAGTGACATGTTTCGCTACCATGTGTTCATGGCTCTCCTAGTATTCATGATAATCTCCACACCCAACTACTCCATGAAGGGTATGTTGTTAGATAAGAGATGGAGGATACAACGTTAGTTGTTGCATTTGTGGCGGCATGCTTGAGCAACTCATGTTGGGAATTTACTTTCGATCATGCATTTGACAGGGACTTTTGAGAATTGATTGAGGGAAACGTGCGAGATATGACTGGGTGGTTTCGTGTATGATGGAAACATGGGAGATAGTATCAGAAAAGCATCGTATATAGACGTGCATTTGGCATGGGTAGTTTAATTTGATGGAGATGTGGTGGATGGAGAAGAGAGAGTGAAGCAAACACTAGTACATAACCGGCCTTTAGTGTCAGTTATTTAAGGCCTTTAGTGTTGGTTTTAATGTGACACCTATGTGGGCGCCGCTAAAAGGCCAACCGTCAACCGACGCCACAACCCTGCGCGCGCCACCGAAAATGTGCCAACAGGGGGGTATAGGCGTCGGTTATTAGCTATGAAACTGATGCCATAAACCTTCAGGCCACAGAAAGGGTGCCATCTTGGGCATTATCAGCGTTGGTTTATTAGTAATAACTGACGCCATCTCACCCGCTGGCACGGTCGTGCTAGCCAGCGTGACCGTGTTGTATGGCCTGCTACCACGGTCGTGCTGGCTAGCACGACTGTGGTGTCTGGTCTGCTTCCACGAATGAGGTGGCCAGCACGGTCGTGGTGTCTGGCCCGCTGCCACGACCGTGCTGGCCAGCACAGTCGTGGTGCCTGGCCTCATTAAGGAAATCAACGTCGGTTACTAGTAGGAAAACTGACACCAGAAGCATAAGTGTCGGTTCATTATTGATAACTGACGCCACATCGCATGCATTAGGCATCGGTTATAATTGTTTATCCAACGCTATAATCATTTGTCATCAGTTTTAAATAAATAACCGACGCCTATTTCATGTTTTTTTTCTTATCAGTCTGCAGGCCTGCTGTGGCTGGTCGCAGGATGAGAAACCTACAGTTCAGTTATGAACTGCAGGTTTTACGACATCCATTGATATCATCTAACAACAAGCCACAAACCTGCAAAATTAACAACATTAATTTTCACATGTTTAGCAACCTACAGTTCCATTCGATTTTCACACATGTAGAAACATTCATGTAGCAATTTGTAGTTCCATTCATTTTCACATTCACACATGTAGAAACATTCATATAGCAGCCAGAAGTTTCATTTATTTTCACATTCACACATGCATAAACATTCAGACACATGTAGAAACATTCAGACATGTAGAAACATTCACACATATTATAATTTAGAAATTCATTTACAAAATATCATTCTTTAGTCATTATTCGCTATCAACATCCCAATTATATGTTAAAAACCCCACTACATGTATGGTTGTTGCTCATTCTTCTCTTACATCATTTAATTCTTCCATCGTATAGGGAGCATGTACATCTGGTAAGGCCTTTCCTGTAGTGTGGTCAGTTTTAAACGTCTGCAAAGAGAATGATGTATATATATAATTAATAATATATAAATAAGATTGATATATTTCATATTATAAAATGAGACTATATATAATACCTCCGGAATGGTATTGATGTCCATTGTGGCATATTTGATAATCATGTACATAAATCACCTCACATAGTATGCACATGCCCATCCGTTGTCTTGTGTAGCACACTATAAATTGAAACATACAAAATATTAAAAAATACAACTAATTAAGAACTGTTCACATAAATAATATATACATTGCAGTCGGGAACTTACTTCCACGTTCTTCCAAATTATTGGCTAGTTCTCTTTCTTGGGGACCTTTCCTCTAGCCTTTTTGAACTCATCTAAACACCTACATGTTAATGTAACACAATACATTGCATAAATAAATAGTAATGTAATAACATATGTTAACGGATATGAAAATGAAATATTTCTCACTGGAATAATTTCATTTTCATTTTGTGTCCATATTTTGAATTCAATTTAGTCCCCTTAGGATCTAGAAAATAGACAGTGAATGTCTCGGGGACAATAACTAGTAACTCCCAATGCATACTACTAGAGGTAAAAAAGTTAAAATTAATAACTCAAAATCCACAATAAAAATGTAATTTTCTTAAGTCCAAATTATAAGCAAAGTAGTACTTACTCCACATTGAATGGATCTATTATCAACGTCTTTTTATTTTGAGCAAAATTTGTAAAAGCATCACAACAATATCATTGAACTGACGGAGGGTCTTTAGCTACTAGACTAATCAAAGATGGAATAAAAAATCCTACATGTTCGAATGAAAAATATGCACATATCTTGTTTAAGTAGCTGCAAAACATGTATTACGTATGTATTAATAAATAAGAAACCAGATCACCAGATCCTACACAAGGTATATGGATGTATAAAGAAGATCTCACCTTATCCATAGCTCTATGATAGATGTATTCAGCCAATCATATCGAAACAACTCCAAAATATCTTGTATAAATAGTTTGCTTTCGTATGATTGACCTGCAACATCCGCATCTATAGAAATAGTTATAGGGAAATTTATATCATGTTCGCCTAACGATATTGCCATACCCCTACAATTAGGACCTAACGGGATAGGTAGGTCCTGTAGAACCCAACTTGGTAATGTAGGAGGTGGAGGTGGAGGCCTAGATGCTCTGGGTGTCTTCTTTTTAACCTGTATATATATATAATTTTAGATCAATTGACATCATATACACACATTAACAATTTAACGTAATGTAAATTTACCATACAGTTTTAGTATAGAGGACATCCACATTTGGCCACAATATCACTCCGCCTTCTGCCTCACCAAGCGTTTCACAATCTGGGTGGGCATATGGCAATGGAAGATCCATCCAATTGGGGAATATATGTATCGGGCTCACACGAACCCAACCAGCTGGTAATGGAGACACATGAAACATTTTTCCTAGTAGGGATGTGTAAGCCGACGCCTCTGCAATGACAAATTCTTTAGTTTTTAGACGACATGGCTTCAAACCCTACAAATTTTTGTGTAAAGAATATTATATACATATATACATATCATCTTAAAAACATATCATCTTGAAAAGACTAGTTACTATGTCATAAAAATACTTACAGCGGATGTGGTAGGTGGTGGGTCTACAGGATTACTCCCAACCTCTACAGTAGGAGTAGAGCGGGACGCCATTGGTACTGTCTTCTGAGTGGCATTCAGAGATGCTTGCCACTTGCTCATTGCTTCTTTGAGTTTCCTATCAACTATCTTATCTACCTATACATGGATAAAAGAAATGTTAGCTTCTGATTATTGAATTCTCTTTTATAGTAACATTATAAAGAAAGAATAGGTTACCTCTTCTTGTGAAAATCCTACTTTTAGGACATGTTTGTGCTGGGATGGCCCAAAGAACACTTTGATGCCCACACCAGCGCCTGCAACCCTAACACGTCTAGGATGCTCTGGGTTACCCAGAGCTACTGTCAATTCATCCCTTGTGCCCTCAGGGATGAACTTGCCTTGTTTCCTCAGCTCGTGCAGCTCCCGCTAATTGCCAAAACAAAAATTTGTAATTAAGTAAACACCACAAATAATCATTATTCGAACGATCTCTCTAAGAGTTGTATTTTACCATTTTTGCAGTTGCCTCACCAGTTGCGGGCTTCCTTATTTCTCTCTTCTTATTTTGCCTCCCAGCTATCTAGACATCATGGCGAGGCAGAGGTGTGGTACCTATAGTAGAGGACTCCTAAATAGCAGTAGACTGAGTAGTAGACTCAGCCTGTAGTCTTTGGTGAATGCCTGCATACCCCTTTGGACCCATTGTGTGGTCATGCACATTCAGTGCACGCCTTGCTCTTTGCGCCTCACTGAGGGCCTAGTTAGTATGCACAATAATGATTTGGTTAGTAACACTAAATGTTAATCTTGAATAGGTGAATACAACATATATTAATTAAATTAGGAGTGACGCCTAATACCTTGAATTCATTAGTTTTTCTTGAAGCAAAAAACACGTCCCATTCTTCTTTGTCCAGGAAGTTCCCCTATTCAGTGGTTGTCTTCTTCCTCTTGTCACCTTCTTTTATGTATTCTCGGGTGATATTTGTCCTATAGTTCCTTAGGACTCTCCCACAGCGTTGCATCACGCATTTATGATGCAACTTTTCATCCAATTCAAATATACTCTACAAAATAGAATTGATATTAACTAGTATCCAAAAAATTAGTAATCTACAAAATAGAATTGCAAATTAATAATAACTCATTCATAAATCCTTCCATATTACGTCTTTCTTCCCCTTAGGAACTTTATGCCAAGAATCTATCTTACAATTGCAATGGCTACGAGTAACATACCCAAGATATGAAACAAACAAATTGCGATTCACTCCAATTGCATTTCCTACATTATCAAAATCGACAACAAGTTTGGGTCCATTGCCCCTTTGTGCTATTAACTTCTTCATCATAGTGATGTCCCTTCTCTTGTCAACTTTATGGTGCTGCTCATCAAGTGCCTCAAGTGCTTCAGAGGGTACATGTGCATCATCAACCTAAAATTTGAAAAAATAAACACACTTATAGGATATAACTATAAATGGACATGTAGCTATAAATATATGATATATTTTTAAAACTTACATTGTGAGGCAGCACATTGATGTCCTCACCCTCGCGGTAATCATCATCACGGTCATCAGGAGAATGCTCAGCCATCTGAAAGTTCACATTCACATTGTAAACTTCACATTGTAAAGTAATTCACATTGTAAAGCTCACATTGTAAAGTTCACATTCACATTGTAAAGTAATTCACATTGTAAAGTTCACATTCACATTGTAAAGTAATTCATATTGTAAAGTTCACATTCAGAAAAATAAAACATATAAAAAATATAAACATGCTTCTAATATTGCAAATTTTTATCAATTAACAATCCTTCAGTGATCTTCGCACACATACAAGTCATCATTAGCTTCAATATTTGTTGGTGTTGGCAACCCAACTGAGAATGGACTGGAGACATCATACTTATCATAGTACTCTTCTTCATCTATAGGATCTTCAATGAACTGTATTTTACCATGAAGAACAATCGACCATTTATCATTTGCAAGATCATCGATATAAAATACTTGTTTCACCTATGATGCCAATATGAATGGTTCACCCTTGTCGCCAATCTTTTCAAAGTTCGCTAAAGTGAAACCCAATTCATCCACTATAACTCCTTTGGTGTTATCAACCCAATTACATTTGAAGAGCAGAATTCTGAAATCTATGTAGTCAAACTCCCATATGTCTTCAATGACACCAAAATATGACATTTTAGCTTCATGTGGACTCTTATCCTTTGCACTTGCAAAAAATATAGTCGACGCTTGAAGGGTGACCCCACTATTTTGGACGACACTCTTATCATCTTGGCACTTTGTGTAATATGTGAATCCATTAATGTCATAACCTTCATAAGACATAACATTCAATTTTGATTTAAAGACGAGGCATTTGATAGTTTCAGTAATATCATCTGGTGTTTGAGATAGTTGATGTAAGACTTTATCTTCAAACAACTTAATAAATGTCTTGTTATGCTCTCTAGCATGCCGCATTGTATTGGCTCGAGGATATTGTCTCTTGATGAAATTGGTATGTTCCTCAATATAAACACTCACTTCGTCCATGTTGTGTAAAATATACAAGTGACCTTGTTCCAACTGCTCACGGATGATTACTTTCGCACGTGATCCCAAAATTCCTTTGCCAAATTGCTCCTCAATATTCTTGTCATTACGAGGAGTGTCATTACAACTGAGAAAGTCATTGCAAAAATCCATAACCTCTCTCGCCAAATAACCCTCAATAATACTCCCTTCAGGTCGATAACGGTTTTGAACATCACTTTTAAAAACGCTCATGTATCATTCAAAGGGATACATCCAATGCAAGAAAACTGGTCCCAACATTTTCACTTCCCTAGTCAAGAGGACAACAAGATGTACCATGATATCAAAGAACGATGGAGGAAATTACATCTCAAGCTAACATAGGGTAACAACCACTTCTCTTTGCTAATTATTGAGAGTATCAGGGTCAATAACTTTGCTACACAGACTGTTGAAAAAGAAACAAAGTCTTGTGATTGCAAACCTTACATGCTTCGGTAATGTAGATCGAATTGCCACAGGCAATATTTGTTGCATTAGAGTGTGACAATCATGAGATTTAAGACCTATCAACTTCAGATCTTTCATTGATACCAATCCACAGATGTGGGATGAGTAGCCCTATGGCACCTTAACATTTACCAAACATTCACAAAAAGCTTTCTTCTCCATTCTAGACAATGTGTAACAAGCGGGAGGTAAGTATATTCTCTGATTTCCCATTTCACGTAATTCTGTTAATTCTGAACTTATTCCCATTTCACATAGGTCCAGTCTGGATTTTATCCCATCTTTAGTCTTACCTGGTATATTCAACAAAGTACCAATGACACTATCACAGACATTTTTCTCAACGTGCATGACATCGATACAATGGCTGACTGTCAAAGAACTCCAATAAGGAAGATCCCAAAATATTGACTTCTTCTGGAATAAAGATTTGTCACTCTGTGTGGCCATAGTACATTGTGATCTCTTACCAAATTCATTGACAAAGTCTTTTACTCTTTCATAGACAACCTCCCCTGGTATAGGTTTAGGTGCACTTCGTTCCTCATTCAATCCATTGAATTCTTTGCGCTTCCTATGATACAGATGGAATTTTGTAAGAAACCTTCGATGACCGAGATATACAGTCTTACCGCCATGTTTTAGTCTTGTTGAATCAGTGTTCTCTTCACATATAGGACACGCTTTAGCTCCTTTGACACTATATCCAGAAAAATTCCCATATGCTGGAAAGTCATTAATAGTGCAAAACAACATAGCATGCAAACGAAATGTCTCTCTTCATGAAGCATCATAAGTCATCACACCTTCACCCAAGAGTTTCTTTAAGTCATCAATCAGAGGTTCAAGATAAACATCAATATCATTTCCAGGTTATTTAGCACCTGATAGCAACAACGACAACATTACGTACTCATTTTTCATACACAAACATGGAGGAAAATTGTATATAACAAGCATGACTGACCAAGTGCTATGTTGGTTTCTCAATGTCCCGTACAGATTCATCCCATCTGTACAAAGCCCAAGTCTTAGATTCCTGACTTCTTCACCAAATTTAGGGTACAATAGATCAATCTTCTTCCACTGTGGGGAATCAGACGCATGTCGTAGGATCCCATCATTATTTTTCTTAACATCTACATGCCACCTCAAATTCTTTGCATCTATCGGATTGGAAAACAAGTGATGAAACTATGCTATTATAGGTAGATACCACATCACCTTGGCAGGAGAACCAGTTTTGGACTCCCCCAAAGTTGTCAATTTATACCGTGACGCACCACATTTTGGACAATCTTTCAAATCCACATAGTTCTTTTGAAACAATACACAATCATTCGGGCATGCGTGTATCTTCTTAGCATCCATTCCCATTGGGCATAACAATTTCTTTACCTAGTATGTTGAGATTGGTAGCTCTTTTCCTTCAGGAAGCATTTCTTTCAACAAAGACACCAATGACGTGAAGCTTTTGTCGCTCCATGTATTGTTAGCTTTCAGCTTATACAGGAGGAGGTGGCTGCGGAGCTGGCGACGATGGTATGGATTGCATGGACGGCGAGGAACAAGGCTATCTTTGACGAGAAACCTCTGTATGAGGCAACGTTGGTAGCTAGCTTCACCAACATGGTCCGTGACTACCAGCACCACCAAGATAGGAAGAGGCGGACGGCGGGACAGGAGGCCACGACACCGAGAACCAGACCGTGGAAGCCGCCGGGATGAGGTGTGCTCAAGCTGAACGTTGACGCGTGCTGGCAGCAAGGCGCAACAGCTACTGGTGGCGCTATCGTCCGGGACGGGCAAGGAGAGATCAGGGCAACTCTCCAGCTGCAGCTTGGCCATGCTTCATCAGCCCTCATGGCAGAAGCTTTGGCGATGAGAGGAGCTTTGACAGAGACTCGCAGAATGGGATTCACTGAACTGGTGGTCGAGACGGACAGTCTACTTCTGGTCCAAGCCATCAAGGTTGGACACCACGGGCGAGGCTACGAGGATCGTGTTGTCAAGCAGATCGTTGCAGCGTCCTTAGACTTCCATGCTATAAACTTTTGTCATGTGTACCGCGAGGTAAATAGAGTCAGTCACCTATTAGCCAACAAGGCACGCATGCTAGAGTTTTCATTGTTTAGCATAGATAATTTCGATTCTGAAGTCATTGTACTAGCACAAAATGATTTGGGTTAATAAAATGACTTCGGTCCCACTTTCAAAAAAAAAAGCTTTCAGCTTATACAATCTCAACACAGCGCTAAGCTTCGTAAACTTAGTACAACCTATGTAAAATGATATCTTAGCATCATGCACAATGTTTCTAAATATAGGAGGTGGATCGGTGTGCTCTACCCCACAACTATCCAACATCACATCAACGATGTCTGCTGGAACTGGTTCATTCTCATCTACGTCATCGGAGGCAATTTCTTCTTCCACACAAGTAGTACTATTGACATCCACTGGTTTCGGGTTTGAAATCTCTCCATGCCAGTGCCATTCTGTACAGCCTTGTATAATCCATTTGCACATGACATGACTTTTGATTTCATCACCAGTGCTGACTTTCAAGTTGTTACCGCAATGCCTACATAGATAATAGAACCTATCTCTAGGTTGTTTCCTATGTTCCTCAACAAATCTAATAAACTGGTCAAGACTAGAAATAAACTTTGGGGTGCAACAATTGCAAATGGACATCCATGATCTATCCATTCTATGATCAAAGAGAAAACAAGTATATATTACAAAAAGATTAGGGTCTAGGATTAGAGTTTTTGCATGGTTAAAACTTTAGGCCAACAAATACATGTGGTCATTCTTATATATAATAAATGTGTACCACCTATCCCATTCTTGAACACCTAATCTCACTAGTAAGTGTATAATGTGTATTGGGTTTTCAAGAAAATTTCGGCAGCATTTCCCCATTGTTCTCTAAGTGCATATGTACTTAGAGAAAAAACGGGAAAATGCTACCAAAATTTTCTTGAAAACGAAATACACATTATACACTTACATCCTAAGTGAGATTAGGTGTTCAAGAACAGTCCCAAACCGGGGACTATCCAAGATTTACTCCTAATGAGTAAATCTTGGACGAGTTTCTAGGACAACAAATACATGTGTTGTCATTCTTATATATAATAAATGTGTACCACCTATTCCATTCTTGAACACCTAATCTCACTAGTAAGTGTATAATGTGTATTGGGTTTTCAAGAAAATTTTGGCAGCATTTCCCCGTTGTTCTCCAAGTATAGATGTACTTAGAGAACAAACGGGGAAATGCTATCGGAATTTTCTTGAAAACCAAATACACATTATACACTTACATCCTATGTGAGATTAGGTGTTCAAGAACAGTCTCAAACCAGGGACTATCCAAGATTTACTCCTAATGAGTAAATCTTGGACTGGTTTCTAGGCCAACAAATACATGTGTTGTCATTCTATAACATTGATTTCAACATTTCGAGTGCCCATGCATGTTCATCATCAAGATAAAGATTACACATAAATTAGAATGACCTAGGGATGGAGAGATTCATAATTGATTTCAAAATTTCAAAGTAGCTCATGCATTATCATCAATCTACATCATACAATAGGGATTCATGTAGATGTTAGGGTGACACATCACTACAAAATTAGAGATTTAACATTAGGGTTTTAATATCTTCCATAGATTGATCACAAGATTTCAAAAATATAGTTAATTCAAGATTATGGTGAAATGTGTATTAGGGTTTTGATATCTTAATTCAACATGAATCAAAATTTACAGAATTAGGTCAAGCATTACTATTCAATTGCAAATGTATCCGGCTCCCTACTTACCAAATGGATAAAAGCAAGGCCACGACCGTGTGGGCTGGCCACGGTCGTGGCTCTGTTGGCCTACCACGGTCGTGCTGGCCAGCACGACCGTGGTCGGCCAACACAGCCACGACCGTGGCCAGCCCACACGGTCGTGGCCTTGCTTTTATCCATTTGGTAAGGAGAGGGAGCAGGAGGAAGAAGAAGAGGGGCCTGAAGGGGAGGAAGAAGAAGAGGACTACCTAGCAGCGTGGAGAAGAGCGTGGAGAAGAGCGGCGACAGCAGTGTGAGAGCAACGATGGTGAGCAGAGAAGGAGGCAGCGAGCAGAATAGACGGCGGTAGTGGAGGTTGACTATAGTGAGTAGAGCAGGCGGTGGCGGTGGAGGTTGAATGCCGCAAGCAGAATGGCAACAGGAGAAGGAGGACACGGCGGCGACGGTGAGCAGAGACGCACCAGCAGCAGTGGCGGCGAGTAGCAGGTTGAATGCGGGCGGGCGGGGCATCGTCGGGTGATTTTAGGCGAGCAGTAGGAGAGGAGAATTCTCATGATGAAACAGAAGAAAGGGGAAGACTCGAGTGATCATGGGTCTATTAAGTTTGTAAAAGGCATCGGTTATCTACAAAACTGACACCTAACATCTTAAGTGTCGGTTGATAGTAACAAACCAACGTCCAATTAGACATTCCTTTACCCTAATTTTTTTGGCGGGGACGACGCGTGCACCCTTATCACGTCGGTTATGCTATGAAAACCGATGCCCATATTGGAACTTTTGGTGCAAATTTTATCTTCATTCAACGTCAGTTATTAGGTAAAACACCGACGTTGTATATGATACTTTGGCACAATTTTTTTTGCTCGAAAAAAGTGGATTTCACGGGCTACTTTGGGCGCTAGTTTCTTTTCTTCAACTGAAACTGAATGAAAAGCAATACCCGTGTCTGGCTGGTCTTCAAAGATAGACATCGGATGTCCTTATTAACTGACATTTAATGTTAACAGCGTCAGTTTTACTAAAAAACTGACGCCTCAAAAAGCGACGTTGAACGTTGTTTCTGTAGTAGTGAAAGTAATTGTGGCTTGTTCGTCAAAGAGGGAGAGAAATGGTGCAAGAGAGAGATGGTGGTTCATTGGAGGGAGGTGATAATGGTTAGTTGGAGGGTATCATGGAGGTGTAGTTTAATAGGTGAGAAGTATTTTGGTGAATAAAAAGTAATTAAAATAGAACAAATGTGAGAAGAGATTGAGTGAAGGAGAGAATGAAAACTCAAAATACTGACTTCTGATTAGCCGCTGGGGTTTAAAATGGCTATTTTGTAAATAGATGGGAAAACTCTCTAAGTACATATGTACTTAGAGAACAAACGTGGAAATGCTACCACAATTTTCTTGAAAACCCAATACACATTATACCCTTACATCCTAAGTGAGATTAGGTGTTCAAGAACAGTCCCAAACCAGGGACTATCCAAGATTTACTCCTAATGAGTAAATCTTGGGCGGGTTTCTAGGCCAACATAATGTAACACCAGTCCCTTATTCACAACCCCATTTAACACACAATTTTCTTATAAAAACACTTCTCGACAGCCATAACAACATATCAATGCTTCCTAAATTAATCAATGTATTATTTTATAATACAAATTGTGGTGGGTATAACATAGCAAAAACCTCAACATGTCAGAATAGAGACATGTCCTTAACCTAATATACAAATATTTGTAACAAAAATCATTAGGAAGACCATTCATAGATATTTGTAACAAAACATGTCCTTAATACAACATTATTTGAAAGATATGATGTTCACATGACATCAACTTAGGGTTACAACAACATAGAGAGAGAAAGTACTCTATCATTATAATAATCATACAAGAGGCTATGTACCATCATCACTTAATTGCATTAGGGTTAAGTTAAGAATTATAACTGATCTTGTCATATATGATTAGAAACTCTTGATGAATAATTGAAGTTTTTAGATTAATAATATTATTCATATTGATTTAGTATTTTTGAAACCATGGACATCTTACTATGATCTTAATGCCAGTAATATGATCTAGGTATCATGTAACCTAATATGCTTAAGATGATGAATAAGGTTTCACCTAATATGCTTAACTAAAGGTTGTAATCTTAAAAAGAATGATATAATGGAATTAGGGTTTGTAACCCTAACTCCTAGTTCAAACACGAGACAACCCTAAACTCTAGTTTATGATTTCATCTTGATCTAGTTAATGTAATGTGAATACATGGCATCACATATATGTAGTATATGTGTTTCAGATAATGTTGTTTGAAATTCAATGGAGGCTCACACTTCTAATCAGTACGCATTATGTAGCATAAGAATGCATGTTATATATGGTATACTACTAACTAATTCTATCACATTCTCACAAACTAGGTTGATCTTAGTTTTGGGCTTCTCAAATATGAAGTTCAGATGGTGTTGATGTTGGTGTTGTTGATTTAAGTCCATGGATGAGTAGGCGAGCAGGTACCTTTTGATCAAGAAGATGAGTGGCACAGCAGTAGTGAGCAGGCGAGCCGGTCACAACTGGGAGGAGCGGCGGCGACAAGCAGGGAACAACGGTGGAGGCGGCGAGTAGGGAGAAGGAGTGGTGACGGTAGTGAGAAGGGGGAAGGAGCAGTACGACAACGGCGAGCAGGGAGCAGTAGGGAGAGGCAGGCGGCAACGCGCGAGGAGGAGGGAGCAGGGGGTGGAATCACCAGACCTAACCTTCAATCGGCAATGAAATAGAGAAAGGGGAAGAGTCTGGTTCACGCGGGTGATATTAAGTAAATAATCGGTGTCATTTATTAAAAACAACCAATGCTTCTAACAATAGGCATCAGTTACCATAAAAAAACCGACACCTATGCTAAATGATAGTCATCAGTTTCAACTAGAAAAACCAACGTCTACCTACATATGCCGGCAAAAAAAAATTCTGAATTCTGACCATAGTCGTCGGTTATCATAGAAAACTGACACCAAAGGGGGTTGAAAATTTTCGCGGGGATAGCATGCGAAAACATGTCGGCGTTGGTTATTGCAAGAACACCGACGATAAAAATGGGTCCAATTTATATCTTGCAAAAAACCTTTAGTCATCAGTTAATTAGTTAATAACCGACACCGTATGTTAAATTTTGGAGGTAATTTTTTTTCACTGCAAAATTTAGATTTGGCGGTCAATTTTAGGCATCGGTTGGTAGTTTAGGAACCAACGCTGAATAAAAAGTGATACCCGTATATGACCGCTCTTCACAAATAGATGTCGGTTTGTGTATTCAACTGACATTGTAGGATTTAGGCATTGGTTTTGTGTATACAACTGACACCTATAAATGTGACATTATAAGCTATTTCTGTAGTAGTGAAAGTGTGTTGACCTGGACTTAGATTGTGAAGTTAAAGCTTGGAGACAATCTTGAGGTGGCTTAGATTTTCTCTACATGGATCCATATGATGTAAGTTTAAGTTTCTCCCTTGTTTTATAATTGAATATAGTCATGATTATATTCCACTGCTACACTTTGATTTTTTTGTATACCATTAATAAAGATTTGAAAATTTTACACCCACTCCATCATACCTTCTATGTGTGTTCGGACTGGAGGTTCTATTGTTCAAAATTTTAGTAGAGAGGTGGTTTCACTTCTTTAAAGGTGGCAACACATATGGAGGAGGAGTTAGGGATCTTAGATCATAGTGATAAGAGCCATGGTGATAGGGTAGCCCAAGTCGACAAGACCAATCTGAAGCTCGTCGTGGATTTAGATTGCATGAAGGATGCGTAGACCTCATGATCAGGGTCACCGAAGATTGCCTTCATGGAGGAAACTTGTGGCTAGAATGAGACCAAATGAGTACCCGTTCTAGGGTCCACGGGCAAAGAAGGTGATAGACCCAATACCAGGATCTACAGATCGTGTGGGAAAAGCCCAGGGATGCAACACGATGTGGAGCCATGTGAACCATCAGATCCAAAATGAATGGACCAAATATTCAGTAAAGAGATAATTTTGTAAATATTGTATCTTCCAATCTAAACACCCAATTTGGACAAGTAACATATCGATTGAAAGATCTTTGAGTGTAGTATGTTGTGAAAATATTTTCAAGAGATTATTTGACATTTTTTTAAACATATTTTCTTCAAATTTAATTGATTTTACTTTTTCATGTATTAAAAATAGAAAATAACTTCAAAATTAATGAATATTTTACCTAAAGGGTATTGTGTTGTATTTAATGTGATTATAAAGGCTTCTCCTTTTGATTTGAAGTTCTACTAAGTTTTTTTGATGTTAAACTTAATAAGTGTATTTTGGGTAATTCACTATTTGTTTGACCATGAAACGATATGAGATTTTTCCCAAAGCCTAATGTATAGTGGTCTTAGTATTTTTGATGTCTTTATGAGGTTTCATGCCTTCATGAATTAGTATTACAATTTTAGACCTCAGATGATATTGCATGATATGCTTTATGGATATTGATGAAACATCACCTTACATATATACTTAATCTCTATGAAATAAAGCTTTTGGGATAATCACATCTGATTTCCGCTGAGCCAAAGTAACTAGAGACAAATTATTATGTTGGAAAGTTTCCTCTTGATCACGGATCAATATGTTCACATATTATTACTTTATGTTATTATTATAATTTATTTGAGTATGAAGTTTATAGTAATTATATACTATGATTTGTATTTATGTTCAACACTAATTTTTTAATGTACTTTTAGATCAAAGTTGTGTTTACTATAAATAAGAATCCTAATTTGTAGTTACAAGGTTAGGGTAATGGGGGCTTCAGATTTAAAGATGAAAAAGAGATATACACATGGACTTCTAGAAATTTGTTGATATGAAGATGATAATGTTATGGCACAAGGAATCAAGACTAACTTAAGGACATCTTCAACATAAAAGATATGTATGCCATGTCCATTGAATTTCATTTTTATTATGATCCATCCTACACCTTTCTATAAAGTAACTTAGAGATTAAGTTACTATTAGACATTCAATATTTCATGCTTATATAATGTTCAATGATACTTTCAATAAATAGACTTTATTTAGATTGAGCATGTTGTGAGATTATCATATTTTAAACTTTGGTACTTAAGATACCTTCAGATAGTATATTTGCATTCAATTTAGTTTATTTTGTTCAGACCTTTAAACTCAGATTTTAGATATCCTATATTTGATTGAAAGATCATATTAAGTCAATTTTTAAGATTTCAGTGTAATAAGAACTTCTAAAAAATGATCAACTCAATACAAGTATATTAGATTTCAGACTGAGATTTTGATTCAATTGAAAATTTAAGAATACATATTCAGAATCAGAATTCAATCCATACATCAGTATTCAGTTTTAGTATAAGATAAGTTCAGATTCAGAATTGGGTAATTTTAGGTTTAAGATAATTAAGTTATAACCATCAAATAAGAAATTTTATTATAAGTTGTCACTAAGTTAAACCCGATAAAATTCATAGGCATCTATTGCCAATTTATAGGTGTCTTGACTCCGATTTATAGGTACTTCAGTACCAATTCAGGGCATAGCCATGCCACTTCAGAGACACCTCAATGTCATTTAAAGGAACATAGTGCAAATTTAGAGGTACTTTGGTACCAATTCAGGGCATAGATATGCCAATTCATGAGGACTTATCATATAGTGGAGCCCACAAATTAGATAAATGACATAAATAAAAGACAATATAAGTTTACAACTTTCATATGTTAGTTCATCTTTCAGTTGTATCATATTTATGCTTATCATATTTGGAATTCAATGGCACTTACTCTAACCTAGGTTTCCCTTTGTGCATGGCCAAAGATGAGATGTCCACATGTACAAACTTCAGGAGATAATCATGACAAGAGGATGCAATTAAAATTTTAAGATTTCTACTTGGTGGGGTTCCATCTACACGACCATATATTTGATGTGAGATTTTTATAAAGTGGTATCACAATATTAAGTTTCTTTTGTATATGAAGATGTAACAGAGTTTCCTTCTAAAGAATTTATGAGAATACATTTTACACGAGTCTGGTTTGGTTCTTGTCTATCATTATTGTTATGTATATCATGTTTGTGACACTCCTAGTAAAAAAAATAACTTCGACTCATGTAATATGAAAATGGGGGGGGGGGTTACATAATGGTATCAGAGCAATAATGTCGATGGCCATCAGGAATATTCTTATATTCTTACTTTAAATTTCCCCATGAGAAGCCAAGTGAGAGTATACATATTTAGATAGATAGTTAGTAACCTTATTTATAAAAGAAGTTTGTGAAAGATAGTAGAATCCAAGTTAGAGTTTTAGTCAAGAAATAGAAGTTAATATATGTATTAGGGTTACTAACTCGATGCTTTATACTTTTATGTTACTTTAGATTTTTTTATATTATGCCCTCTCTTCTTCCCACATGTTTGTATGGGACACAAGCTTATGGGGTTTTGTATATGGGGCATTATATGCATATTTCTAAACTTAGTATGCTTATCTCATTCTTTCTATTGCATATGGTATGGAACATTTGTACTGTATGATGGGAGAGATGAGATTTTTAGATGTATGAATCACTAACATGCATCGAGAGGTGTCAAAAAATTTTGATATACATTTTTTTAGGGAGATAGTCACCTAAACCTAATTGTATATCTATTAGAACCCTAGAATGCATACCAAAGGTAGATATTTTGAAATAGATGAGTGAGTCAGTTTTAGAGTGGTATAATGATTGGAGGAGATGAGACATTTTTTCTACTATAAATGATGATATTAGAGAACCCTTGATGTCCTTAGGACCTTCATCCTAAGGAGGTATTTAAGTCTCAAGTTGAATCATGATGATTGTTAAGGAAAACACTTGAGGATAATAGAATTGATGTTTTGAATCGAGTTTAAACTTAAGGTATGATTATTTCTAGAGTAAACAAAATTATTTAAGTTTATACATGAGGATTCTTTAAGGATATGGTAATATGAGATATGTGATAGTATGACTCAATAATGTAGATCACTTTAATACTAGTTTTTAGATTATTTACACACGAGATAGAGCTTAGATAAGTTTCTTAACTAAGGTTTGATTCAATAGTCCTAAGGATAGGAACGATTTCATAAGAGAGTACTGACTATTAGTACATTGGGTTCACTTATCCTAGAGCACCATGATTATATGAAGAAAGTCATTGATAATAATATTAAGAAAGTAATGTATGTTTTTGTTTCTCAAAGCTAAGTGCATGCTATTGTAAAATGGTCACATTGATGTGATAAGCACTATGTTCTATTGCTTTGTCGAGAATTCACCATAGACGAATCACTAATTGCAAGTAGAAGATCATGATATTAATGAAGAACCATTAAAGAAAATTTAATGCTTCATCATCCACAGTCTTAAAACCCTAGCTTGGTTTTTTAAGAGGAAGGATAAAATATATCTTGGATATAGTGTTTGGAGGGTTGGTAACCCATTAAAAGATGGTTAACGACTCTTATCATCTAAGAAATAACAAGGACTCATACATTGATACCCCTTGGAAAGATCATTTTGACTAATAATGTAGTATATGATTAGAGAAGAAGGGAGTCTGAATGAATTTAGGGCGGGATTTCAAAAACCAAAGTAAGTGGTCTATGTCCATTGGAATGCACTTATTAAGATCAGTATATCTACATGTTCATTAAAGAAGACTTTCACAATTTTGTGTGATCCAATATTCAAAGATATTGAGATAAGACATGTAGGTACAACATTTTACTTTCATGACTATATCCTTATTGTTTCTAAGATCTTAAGTAGAGACATGTTAATAAGATTTCCTATAATGATTAATATCTAACAATTAAATACACAAGAAGATATAAGATTTGATCGCATTAAGTAATGATTATGTCCCGAAGATTGGATCCATATGTTAACATTTATGATCATGGTATATACATGAATTCATAATGTATTTCAAATAAGAGAAGATTTAATGAGATGAAATGAGATTATGGAGTTATACCCAATCCATTGTGTAGGTCAACTCAAGAGACATGAACTAAGCCCGTTGTGCAAGTCATGTGGCTCATGCCCCTAGTGCAGTGCAATTTAGATACATAACTTAGACCCTATGTGCATGTTATGTAACCCATACACCTTAATGCAGGTAATGAGACACAGGTACCAAAGTACAAATCTCCATAGAAAGTTACAAAACAATAAAGAATTAATAGTAAGGAAATAGTAGTCTTTTATGCTTAAGATTTTCCTAAAACTTTCCATGTTGGTTGTACATACTAGTTTGATAAGGTTGTTAGAAATAGTTAGTTATCCACAAGAAGGTCATAGCTTTAAGGTTCCTATGAGACTTTATGACATTCATCAATAGTTAGTGTATATAAGGTATGTGAAACGCTAAAGAGGGTAGAAAATATAGTTATACTAAATTTTGAGGATGAAATTTCAAAAAGAGGTGGGTAGTATTGTCTCACAATAACTTTAGAACCTAGTAAGCACGTGGTTAATTTATTGATGAAATCAATACAGGGTTGATTTATGCTACAATAAGGTTCCATCCAATTCTCATGATATTTTGATTTAAAGTAAAAATCATGTAGAAATGGTCTTTTGTGCAATTGGTTAGTTTTTGCAACATCCTCTAAGTTAGAAATTTAAAATTTAGTTTGATCATATCAAGTGAAAATCAAAATTAAACTATGAAGGAAACATAATGACTATAGTTGATAGTCTGAGCCCTAAACTTAGTTTAGGTCTTCATATTAAGTAAGTAAAGTCAAAATCATCAAATGTAACAAAAGGAAGCTTCAATTGAGAAATTATGTCTGTTCTAAAGTTTAATTCTTTAACTAGAATATGATCAATCTTATGAATCCTTTTGGAGATCAAGAAAAGGGCCATTGGCCCTAGCACCCAAATTCAAGCTCAATAAGGCTAGTTAAAGTTTTCACATGGGACCTTAGAGTACAAAATTGTTAATGAAGTATTTTGGGGTTATAATAAATATTTGGGATATTTAGATGTATAATTGTAATATAAGATTTTGGGAGAAGTTTCAAACAATTTTAAATTACCTAGTGATCGACGTAACTAACTTAGTCATTATTAAATTTTCACTCAAAAAGTAGATTTGGAGTGTTTATTCATTTATTTTTTCCCTAATCTTATTTCCAAAGAATGGTGATGAAAAGATAATATTTATTTGAAAATTTGGGATTCAATGGGATCAATATGTGGCCTATATAATTGTTTCGTTAATTTGAACTGTTGCCTACTAAAAAAAGGAATAAAAAGAGAGAAATGTTGGTTAGCGATCCTTGTTCATCTAGAGCATGGCGTGAGTAGAGTCCCATGGATGTTGGGATCTCTCCCAACATCAGATAGACGAGAGGCTATAAAAGCCCTCGATCATAGAACTTTGAGGTGGTCTGAAGTCAATTCTAGGGTTTTGGCGAGGGATACCTGAGAAAGAAAGGAGAGAATTCATGAAGAGGGCTGGCTGTGACACATATGGAGGAAGAGTTAGGGATCTTAGATCCCAAAGATTGAATCCATGGTGATAGGGCCACCCTATTCAATAAGTCCAATCTGAATCTCTTGGTAGGATAATATTGTGTGAAGGCTGCATGGACCCCATGATCACAGTCTTCCAAGATTACCTTCACAGTGGTGGCTTCTGGATGGGACGAGACCAGAGGAGCCCCCACTCCTGGGTGCACGAGTAAAGAAGGTGACATACCCAATACCAAGATATGTGGGTCGCGTAGGAAAAGCCATGGGCTGCAACGTGATGTGGCTCCATGTGAGCCATCAGATCCATAATGAACAGACAAGATATTTAGTAAAGAGGTAATCTTGTAAATATGGTATCTTCCAATCTAGACACCCCTTTTGGACAAGTAAAGTATCGATGGAATGATCTTTGAGTGTAGTATGTTATATAAAATATTTTACCAAAACCCTAATGTATATTACTATTTCATCTATTTAAAATAGTTACAGACTTTCAAAATTAATGAATATTTTAGCAAAGGTGTGTTGTGATATATGTAACGTGATAATAAAGTCTGATCTTTTTGGTTTAATGTTTTACTAAGGTTTTTGATGCTAACCCTAATACAAGTATTTTGGGTATTTCATCATTGTTTGACCATGAAACGATATGATATTTTTACCCAAAGGCTAACGTATAGTGTTCTTACTATTTTCAGTGTTTTGATGAGGTTTCATGCCTTCATGAATTAGTATTTTATTTTTAGGACACATGATATTATATAATGTGTTTAATGGACATGGATGATATATCACCTTACATCTATGCTTAATCTGTATGAAATAGAGATTTTGAAATAATCACATCTGATTTCAACTGAATCAAAGTAACTAGAGACATATGATTATATTTGAAATTTTTCTCTTGGTCATGAATAAATATGTTCACATATTAGTACTTTATGTGATTATTATGATTTAATTGAGCATGAAGTTTATAGTGATTATGTAATGTGATATTGGATTTATGTTCAACTCTAAGATTTTAGTGTAGTTTTAGAACAAAGTTTTGTTTACTCTAGATAAAAATCCAAATTGTTGGTTATAAGGTTATGATAATGAGGGTTTGAGATTTAAAGATGAAAAAGACATATACACATAGACTTATACAAATTTGTTTATATCCAAGTGATTAGGGTATGGAACAAGGAATCATGACTAACTTAAGAACATCTTCAACATAAAAGGTAACTGGGCCATGTCCATTGAATTTCATTATTATTATCATCTAGTCTACACCTTTCCACAAAGTAGCTTAAAGATTAAGTTGCTATTAGACATTCAATATTTCATGTTCAATGATACTTTGAGTAATCATACTTTATTCAGATTATGTATGTTGTGAGGTTATCTTACTATAGATTTTTGGTACTTAAAGATACCTTCAAATAGTATTTCTAACATTTAGTTCAGCTCATTTTTCTCAAGCCTTTAGACCCATATTTCAGAAATCCTATATTTGAATGAAAGATCATATTAAAGTCACTTAAGTATAATAAGGACTTCTAAATAAGACCAATTCAGTTTATAAGTGTATCAACTCTCTAATTAATATTTAGATTCTATTTAAAATTTAAGAATACAAATTTAGAATCAAAATTTAGTGTAGACATCAATATACGAATTCAGTATAAGATACGTTCATAATCGGAATATAGTAATTTTAGATTTAAGATAATTAAGTCAAAACCTTCACATAAGACATTATATGATAAGTCCTCACTTAGTTAGTCCTGAGACGTTTCAGAGGCATTAGTTACCAATTCATAGGATTTTTTATTCTAATTTAGAGGTACTTTGCTACCAATTCATGGCATATCCAAGCCACTCCAGAGATACCTTGGTGTCAATCAGAGGCATGTAGTGCCAATTCAGAGGTACTTTGATACCAATTTAGGGTGTATAGGCCAAATCAGGAGGACTATCATATAAGGGTGACCAAAAATAAAGTAGAAGACATAAAAAGACACATCGATCCATTATAAATTTACAACTTCCATATATTAGTTCATCTTTCAGTTATATCATATTTATTTTTATCATATTAGGAATTCAATGCCACTTACTCTAACCGATGTTTTCCTTTATGCATGGATCGGGACCAGATGTCTATAGGTACAAAAATTCAGGAGATAGTCATGAAAAGAGGATACAACTACAATATTAAGAGGTGTTCTTGGTGGGGATCCGTCTACATGGTCCGAAATTTGATACAAGATTTGTATATAGTGTATTATGTATATGAAGAAGTAATAGAGTTTCCTTCCTAGGAATTCATGACAATGCATTTTACACTGGCATGTGTTGGTTCTTGTCTATTATTATTGTTATGTATATCATGTTTTGACACTCCCAATAAAAAAAATATCTTCCACTGATGTGATATGAAAATTGGGGTGTTACAACTTGTCTGAGGATGATAAGGGGAAGCGACCTTGTGGGGGACATTTTACTTTTTCAGTATCATCTCGAACTATTTCTGTGGCAAATGTGATCCTGCTTCTAATAACACCATGTCAGGGACATCACACCTAGGAAAGATGATGTCCTTAAAGAGTTTCATCACAAGTTTGAATTAGGTTCCACCCACTTGGACACATAGTCCAAAACTATGATAATTTAAGAAAAAACATAGAACAGTGAAAAGGGCCATGTAGTCGAACCCCCGCATATCAAAAACTTCCAATTCTTACCATGAATTCATAGGCATCTGATCCCTCTTGAATATATTTTTAGACCTTTGGAATTTATTGCAAACAAGAACAAAATCATAAAACACGGTTGGCCAAAAGAATTCACACTGAAGCTCCTTATTGGCTGTCTTTTGTGAGCTCACGTGTCCTCTGGTTAGACTAGAGTGATATTGCTCTAGAATAGCTTCGACTTCCTCCTCGTTGGCACATCTATGGCAAAGTCTGTCTACACAATGGTTGAACAAATATGGATCATCCCAATAGAATTTCCTCACATCATGCTATAATTTATTCTTGAACTTCCCTTTCTACTCAAGATGTAGAAATGCAAGATAGTTAATGTAATGAAAAAACCATGGAAAGTGACGTTCAAACATCAATAGATGATCATCAAGTAAGGAATCATCAATCGATGCTCTGTCACTGTTCTGAAAATTGAGCCCGCTAAGGTGGTCAACTACCTTGTTTTCAAAACTTTTCTTATCATAGATCTCGAAGTTGAACTATCATAGAAATATAATACATCAAATAATCCTAGGTTTGTTATATTTCTTTGTTATAAGATAACAGGTGGATGCATGACCCATATACACTATCATCTTTAAGCCCACAAAATAAGATCAGAACTTGTCAAATGCTTAAAAGATCACTAACATTTCCTTCCCCGTGATGGTGTAGTTCCTTTGCACATCATACAAAATATTCAGAGCATAATAAATATCATGTAACATCTTATCAATTAGTTGCCTAATGATAGATAACACTATGTGTTTGCTCGCATGACACATAATCTCAAATAGTTGAGAACAATTCGACACACATATAATGGGAGTAGTGGTGAGGGATGCCTTTAGGATTTTCAAACTAGTCATGTAAGCTTAATGAAAGTAAAAAATAGATTCACTCAACAAAAGATTAGTGAGAAGATCAAAAATCATGGGGATGTGCCAGATGAACTCTTGTAGAATCCAACATGCCAAAGAAATGAACAAACTTCCCTGACTGAGGAATGTGGTGGAAGATTTTCAATAACCTTAACTTTTGCTCTACTACTTACCTAGTGTCTATGGATAATACCTTCCTTCACCAAGAAGTGACAATTCTCTCAATTTATCTCCTGATGAGCTTCTTCACATTTTTCTAGGACAAGGGATACGTGACTTATGCATGAACCAAAGGAATTTTCATAGATCGAGAAGTCCATGAAATTTTTCATTGATGCTTCTGTCAACACGACAATCATAGTAGCCATAAAATCTTAGAAGGTAGCAAGAGTGAATGGCATCCTTCTAAAGGCATAAGTTCCAAAAGGAAAAATAAATGTGGTCTTCTCTTGATCGTCAGGGGAATAGAAATATGATAAAATCTTGAATAACCATCAATGTCGCAAACATATTCTTGATGCGTGAGACGCTCTAGAAATTGATCAAGGAAGGGAATAGGGAAGTGGTACTTTCTAGTGGCTTTGTTTATCATTTCATAGTTAATGCACATCCTCTGTCCTATGACTGTGTGAGTGGGGATGAGTTTATTCCTTTCATTCCTTACTATAGTGGTACCACCTTTCTTGGGAATAACTTGTACGGGAATAGCCCAAGGAGAGACTGAAATTGGGTAAGTGACCCCTTTAGTGAGTAGTATGACAACTTTAAGGAGGACTACATCCTTAATGTTTGGATTTAACTTCCACTAAGGATCCCTAGATTACTTGTAATTTTAAAACATAGAGATCTTTCCCATTCAAATAGATTGGTTGACCCTTGTCAAGTTAGTCATTTTATATCGTAAATCAGCCCATCACTTCCTCAACTCAATCATCACTTGACATCTTTCCTGAGTGTAAGGTCTAAGTCTATAATCACCAGGCAAGTTCCTATTCATCAACTAAAACATATTTAAACCCTTTAGATTGGACCTTCATCTCATGAGCCTTTGGTGGTTAAACATTCTCTTCAACAACAAAAACCATCTTCATGTCTTAAAATTGAACATGGGGTGTTGCCTCAAAGGTAATTAGATGGAAGCCACATCGGAAGACCTTCTCATCATCAAAATTTGAACCAGTTGAATGGTGAAGGTTGTATGCAATGGTTCTTCTGACATCTCCCAATCTTGTCTAAGATGAGATAGCTTGTCAATGCAATCAATCTAGAAAACCTCTTTGTGTATACTTTGGCCCTATTTGATACTCTTCCTAGTTGTAAGAGGATGGTTCCTGTTACAACACCAATAGAGGCACAAGATGTAGCAAAGAACATGTGACCAATGATAAGAGGATAGTGGAGGACTTCTTTGATGTCCATGATCACAAAATCACAAGGGACATAGGTGTACTTCCCACCTTTAGTGTAACGTCCTCAATGATACCCATGGGATTCTTCATAAAAGAATTTACAAGCTAGATAGTTATGGTTTTAGGAAGCATCTAAATGAAACCCAATCTTTGACACAAGTTTTATGGCATGACAGAAATGCTTGAACCTAAGTCTACAAGTCCCTTCCTACAAGTATTGTGATATAGACATCTTGTCTCTTTTGTGGAACCCGCTCATTACAGTATGTGCACAACTCTCACTGCATACGACTCACACAAAGACTCCTAAATACATCCCAAATTTTTTCTTCCATTAACAACAAATATCGATAGAACATGGGTTTTGCTTCTTTAAAATTTTATTTAGAATGATGTCAAAAGTAGTCCATGCCAGTTTCACAGTCTCATACTCTTTTGTGGTGTAGTTCTTGGTTAGCAAAGGCTTCAAGTATGTTGACCATGAATGGATTTTAAAAAGGACATCCAAGAAGGGATGTTCATGAGAAGATTCTTCATATCTTCCTTGAACCTCATGAGTCCAGCTTGTAGGTTCATTTTACTGAGACATGTCTAGTAGGGAGGTCGTGTCTTATGGACTGGAACATTGGGTTCAACTTCCTCAACTTGTGGTAGTTGAACTTTGGGAGAATTTCCTACATCAAAACCAGCAACTGTGGTTTGCACTTGTTCTTTTTCAATCAATACAATATCATCATAATCAAAGTCTATAGGCATGATGACTGGCTTCACTAGAGGAGGAGGTGGTGTATACACATTCTCATAACATGTAGATATGACCTTCAACTACTCAGGGTAATTGGGATTGTTCTCAGTTTGTCCAACAAATGAACCTACAAAAGAGCGGAGGGATACTAAAAGTTGGGCCAACTAAGAATCAATTGACTTTTGACAAGCTTGGAAATTTTCCAACATGATTTTGTGATATAAAAGCATGTAATTTTAGTGTAGAAATTTTAGTGTACCATATCTGTACAATGATGAGGAGTGGTTTGCTGCATCTATGACACTTGATTACAATTTCAAAATTTTTGTCCTTGGTAATCACAATTCTAGAAATTATCCCACTACTTTCCTAACCTCTTAATGTCCTACTAGTTATTGTATTAGAACCTTGGGGGTTACGACCTTGGTTGTTTACTTGAGATGGTCACTATTATGATGCATTCTCTACATATGTTGGGTTTCCATACTGGAAGATGAGGTGGTTTTGTATTTGGTTCGGCCAGCAATAGGCTTGATCAGGTATGTTTTGGATGGAGTCAAGCTCCTCCGTGTGTTTTCCATCTTCAACTTGTATAGGACTGTTGCTCACCATGACATTATAGAGGAGTTGGCATTGTAGAGTAGAATGGTCATTTCCTTGACAAACATCACAAAAGAAATCTACAAATTTTACTTGCTGCTACAGACGTTGTGGCTAGTATGGTTGTCCTCTCCTCTCATAAGCATTTGAAGGAGGACTCCAGGTGGTCTTGATTCAAGGCCAGCTTCTCAAGGGATTTAACAATGGATTTAAGCTCATAATTATCTTTGGCTTTTTCTACCTTGAGGATTCCACCTTGTCCTCAGTTGGATAGGGATTGTGTTTTAGATGTTATCTTAAAAACCTCCCAAGCGTTATCAAAACTCTAAAACATAAAATTAACTTTATATGAGGTGTCAAGAAAATTCTTGGTGTTGTCGTAAAAAAACTTGTAGAATGTCTCAATAAACTGGACCTGAGAGATGTCGTGATGTGGGAAACAACATAGAAGCTCGTTAAATCTCTCCAAAGCTTGAACCAAGGAGTTTCCAGGAACCATGGAAAACTACATGATTTTCCCATAATCTGATAGGTGAGGGATGAAGTATAGTACTTCTCAAGAAACTTGGACTGGAGTCCTTCCCATGTTGTGATGCGATCTCCTTTCATGGCACTGTACCAACTATTGGCTTGGTCTATCCATTAATATTTAAAAAACTACATTATGATGGTGACTTAAGAAAAGCTTTACATCTTGTGCTGGGCACAAATGCTAGAGAAGTACTGGAGACGATCTTTAGAATTATTACCCTTATTTTTAGCAAGTGCACTGCTCTGAAGCATCATGATCCATTGTGTGTGAATCTGGAATTGTGGGGTTTTGATAGCAGGAGGCACAATGTGATGTCATGTGTCAGTGGCCTTGAGGACAAAGAAGACCTCTAGATTCTTCTTCTTCTCTTGCTCCTATGTTATGACATCTCAGGCTTCATGTTCAGTTGTCATGGATTCTCTTGTCTCCTTGACAAGGGCCTATCTTTGGGCAATGAGGGCCAAATTCATCTGATAGTTTATTTCTTCGCTGTCCATCCTATTCTATATCCCCAATTCAAAATATGGAAGTCATGTTGATATTTGGATTGAAAATGGTGTAAAGTTGATGCTTTGTGAGCGTTGTATACACCATCAATTCTAAGACCAGACAATATTAAGTGTCTACGAAATGTTTGAAGAAGATATGAGTGATTATCAATTGAAAGAAAAATCCTAATTATTCAAAGAAATGAGATTGGAAGGTTATTACATTGTCCCTAACAATGGTGCCAAAATTTGATGTGAGATATCTGCACACACAAATTCACTAAGGAAGGTATTCCCTAGAGTTTAAGCTTAACAACAACAATCTACTTGCCCGCATGCGAGCATGTCAATTGTAGTATAAGGGTCAAACTCAAGAGACAACATGTTTATGAATTGATTCAAACCATTTATTAAGAATTATGTTTAAATCTAATTTTTGAGAGATATTATGATTAAATCTTAAAATAAAGGTTACAAGGTAAAAACTGAGTAAATTGAGGGTTAATTCAATTAATAAAAGTAATGGGATAGTAGGATTCATAGAAATAGCCTAAGTAATCATTCTAATTGATATATATTATCAAATTGAGAATGTTTAACTGAAGACCATGTCGATTGCATCCATAAGAAACACAAATCTAACAAGTATCAAATTCCCTATTGACCCGAGATCTCAATGTCCATGAATTATAATCCAATCATCCAATATAACTCCTTTTGGGATCTTGTCCAGAGTTCTACATGTTCATTATATGTTTTAATCCTAGGTTGTGGTCTTTGTACAAAGCATTCTAATAAATAAGGAATTTGATTGATCAACCCATAAAGTAAGATAACACATCAAACAAGTAGGATTCTAATAAGTAATAACAACTAGAGTAAATTACAAATTATAAGGCAATGACCCATGCACTAATAATGAGATCTACTCTCTCACATTTAGAGAAAGCACACAAGTATAGAGAAAGAGAGAAGGAATCATGTCACTAACAGTGTACAAGAGAGATCCAATGGTCTCTAGATTTGTTCCATGCCCTAGCAGTACTCCAATGATCTCTCGAAGGAAGATGATGGTTTCTATCTCTTTTTTATGCTCTGGGCACTGAAATGAGGTTCTGAGATGATTGGGTATGACCCTTAGACATTAGGTCAACTCCCCATTTTCGTAAAACTTCCTTTTGACCCATAAAACCCAAGTTATGCGACCTAGCGACAGTATGCAGAAACTATGTTAGATCCACCTAACCATAGATTGGGTAAGTGAATGATCGGGCTTGTCTATCAGTCAATGAATCAGTTAGTGGTGAGTCGACCAGTTCTTATGTAGATAAAATATTCTTAATTTTTAATTCTTTTGGCATTTTGAGTCGGCTGACTGGATTGGCCATTCAACTTGTTTATTTCACTAATTGGTCTTATCCAAATTATGTCTTTTGAGTTAGCTGACTGGATAAGACAATTGGCCAATTGGACATTCTAGGAGGTAAAAATATAGATTAAGGCCTCCTTCATCTTCTAACTCTTAGCACTTTTGAGGATTTTATCCTCAGAGTGAAGATGCACAATTGAGTTGTTTTCCTACAATAAACGAGAGACAATTGAAATCAATTTTAATAGAAAAAAGCAAGCGAAAACAATTGGATCCTAAAACTAGGAAATAACCAAACAATGACTTTACAAAGATATTTAAAAGATGAGATAAAAACATATGAATATGCATTCATCAATAGCATCTAGCCAATGAGTTCTAGAGTCATTGAAGAGTGATAGTTGAATCTACACCTCATGAAAAGATCATAGTGTGAAATATGATGTCAATCCTATGACCCATAACCATGTCAGTTTTATATAAATAATTTATAAAAGTGTACTCAAATGAATTCATAATGTAAAGTAATTATGCACAAGAATAAACAAGTATAATAAGAATTGTATATCAACTAAAATAAAAGGTATTGAGAAATTTAGGAGCTCAACACCTAATGATATTACTTATATTAAAATATATATATAAAAACAAAACAATATATCAATCTAACACACCCATCAAGATGTTCCTATTTATTATAGAACAATTGGTTCATATGTTGTGGTTTTTGACTTGTCTATGAGCTAGATATGGCTATTAAACCTAGTGTTTTGTTGTCATACCAAGTTTCATCTTATTGATTAATTTAGGTTATAAAAAATTATTAATTCTTTTCATCAAATAAATTTAAAAAGACAATAACCATGTCATTTCCTATTCGAAAAAAAAGAACATGAATTTTTAGGGAATGTTAGAGGATTAGTTATTAAACTTGCACTCCTCATTCAGAAACTAGAAAAGCTTACATATAGGATAAAAAAATGTTTGGACTCCTACCATTACAAGAAGTCTAGCCTAGTAAGAGGGAATAGAGTATCTACAATCCTTCATGTTGTTTCTAATGTGTGTCTTGGCCAATGCATTGACCAAAATAATTGTTGTAGAATTATACAAACTTAAATAAACAATCATATATGGATTGACTTTCTATAAAACATTTTTCTCTCTACGGTCCAAGAAAGGGGTGCCCTTCAATTTCTCTATTAATCACATCAAATCTTTCCTGAAGTCAGTTCCCACTCAGACCTACTTGTGTCCTTTGTGATTGACAGGGCTATAGAAAACACAATGGTTCTTAGTTTCACCTCAAGACAATATGTCTTTTGATGAACTATCCTAATCTCCCTATCACCAGCCATCATGATGACTAACCATAAATCCATTGTAGATTAATCACCACATCAATGTTACATCTCCTACAACCATCCACTAGGCATGGTCCTTCCTCTCCTACATCTTCTTCTTCTTCTCTTTCTTCTATTTCCTTTCTCTTACATTCATTGATTATAAGTTGTACAGTTGTTAGGATGGCATGTTCTTGATGATTTTCACTTTGCTCCTCCTTATTGAAAATATCACCATTCTTTCTTTTCCATATTTTAGATTAAGCTACCACAAAGTGGGTACCTATTCAAATTAGTATTTTCGAAATAATTCACCTAGCTTGTACAACTACCTTAGTATACTCGAGTTGTTGATCCATCATAGAAATCTATTTCGAAACCTCACCTACCTTCACATGGTCTCATAGAGCACCACGGGTGTCCTCATGGTGTGCACCACATCTAAGGACGGTCAAATAATCTATCATATGCCTTTTATACCCCCTTTTATTGGTTAATAGAGATTTATGAAAAGTGAGCCATTGGAAAGTCTTCATCTTCATTGGGTTATGTTTACTTTAGATTGATTTCCAAGGTCCATTCCTCTGAAAGTTCATCCCTTGAACCAGCTTGTAGGAGGATTTCATGCTGAAGTTACTCTTCTCTATCAAACATCATGCCCATTAGTTCCTCCTCTTGTAACTTCAGTATGGGTGCAAACATACTCATAATCTCATTCATCACTCTTATAGGTAGATACTTATTTATAAACTCCTAATCCATTTGTTATTCTAGATCAACTAAATTAGATACTCTACATGTTACACCCCGATCTCACAATTACCATTAATCATGAGATTAGGGCATAAATTGAGGATTTAACGTAATACAAAGATCACCCTTAAGTTTTTCTTCTTTTTCAAACTCTTTTTTTTCTCGCATTGAACCACATAAACCAACCTTACAAGGGAATCTAAACATTGATTTCTCTAATCTGATTTCAATAGTAAAAATGCATGTATGAACATTCATTATGTTTCTCATACTTTTAAGCACATAAAACTTGCTGATTCACATATATTGCTAAAAGAGGAATAATGTTATACATCATCATTTAGAACTCTCTCTTATTTCTTTACAAGGACCTAGAGTGACAAGGACCGACTGAACTTAACTATACTAAGACATAACTCTTGTGGTAGATCTACTCTGATGCAATGATATCTTCTTCAAGTCCATGTGATTTCCCTAAAAATTATGAGTAGAGGGGTGAGCCTACTCGCTCAGTGAATGAGTACTTCAAAGAAACAGTCTAAAGCACATATATAATTACAAATATACTTTTCAGCAATTGATATCAATTATAACAGTAGTAAGCTTTAAAGAATCTAATAATTGACAATCATAAATATGGCAGGATACTCTAAATATCTATAAGAGTGAATCAATATATGAAATGCTTGATTGATCATAAATAGAACTAATAATTCAGAAATATACAAATAATAATTGAATAATTGTACACACTTGTTTGACCTCTCATTCATTTTATTATGCCCTGGTCATATGCAGTGTACTCTACATATGAAGACTCATAGTGTACTACGATCACACCGTACAAGACTTAGCGGACACACCCGAGAAATGATAAGTATGACTACGCTCCTGGTCTGCAACAGGGAAATGGCTTTCTGGCCTAAACTAGACTCCTCCTCTAACATGAGCACACAGGCGGAGAGTCAAGCCACCTCTTGGCTTTTTTGTACTCTAGTGCCACCAGGATTTCTGGTTGATGTTGGACACTACAAAATATATTTTTAGGAGACTTCCACTAGGGCTCCGTCCCCCGTGCCACCTGATAGCATGTTCCGACCCCCGTATACTGGATGTTCCTAGGGTTAGGTCGTTTCACCCCTAAGGAGCAGACCTAATATAGGGGTTCTACGATGTTCAGGGATCCTAAGTCTATTATTTTTATTATTCCTAGAAAGCTCTTTTCTACATTGTACCCTTCTCTTACTTATACTTGACTATGGTATCTCTATGGTGTCGCGTCTATTTATTTGAAGTTATAATACAACATGTATATCATTCTAAACTTGGAAGAGAAGTATATTCAAAACACTATAATATAGTGAGTAATCAACATACTATACATGCAAGCAGACTAAAATTCTTAAATAAATAGATTACATGTCCACTTGGCACATACACACTAGAATCGTGCAATTTATCATCTTATTACACTGATACGAGTTAATTACTTGACATATGAGTAATCGTTAATAGCACCTACAACTTATCTGTAATTTCTCAAAGAACGTGCATATCAACCCAAATTTTGAGTTGTGGATCTCATAACTCAATTAACAGTTCATTAATTATCATGACAAGAATTATTAATAATAACTGAGAACATTGATATCACCATACTTGATTCATTGAACACCCTACCCTTAGGGTTTCATTTCATCACAACAAATGCTACAAACAAAGGTGTAATACATCTATCACGTACTTTTCAAATCTTTACAACACATGATACATGGGATCTCAATCCCTTATCACATTACTAGGAATTCTCATCCCTTCACATCATTATCATAATTACTAGATATGGGTATTTAAACCCTTAGATCATCACATGGCATTGTTGCCTCTGTAACAGGTAACCATTACCTATAGGTCCTTTGACCAAGGTATTCATTTCACTAGTTGTACAAGTATTCTCATGTCTCACGAGGCCATCACACATCTTGTCACCTCTCACTAGGAAACAACTTATTCCCATGGCTCCCATAAAGATTTCATGCAACATAAACATTCACTGAATAAAGACTACTATAAATAAATCATATAAAATCAATATATGTATGAAACTTTGGAACTGAGCTGAATTTGGGTTTCCATTCCATTCACTGGGATATCATGCATCAATAATAACATTGAATAAATAAAGTCTACAATGTCAAGAAAATCCCTTCAAATGGATTTCACGATATCTATTCGCAAATATCCAACTTTCCTCGTATCTAGGGTTTCACCCTCTTCACTGAGATACCAAACAAACACTACTCACTTTAAACTAAATCCAAGATAGAATCTAACATATATGTACTATGAATTTAGATAAACAGTCATTCAAAACAAAGGGGATCTAGGTAAGCAACTTTCTCTATTTACTTATACAGCAAATTTCAGTCATAGACAAATTCCCTATATTTTAGTTTACTCTTATAACCTCTGTGAATAATTAGGGAATTATCATTAGAATGCATTTTATACATTTCTAATATGATTTTATCATCTAAAATTCATTCAAACAAAGGAAGAATCCAATTCATATCATTTTGCAACAACTTATAATAAATAGACAATTCAAGGTTTGTAGTTGCATACTAAGCAATTAAAGATTATAGTTGATTTAACCAATTTTCATACAATATACTATTTAAAGGAAGTTCCCACTCACACTAAGGTGTTACAACACCTTAAAAACGTATCACATGTCTGAAAATCTCAAATCCATATCAAATCCCTAGCAATTCACCCATTTCTTCTTCCTTTCAACTTGGAAACACTAAAAATGAGGGATTATGAAGAAAGAGTGAGATAAGGGGAAGTTTTGATACCATTTTGGATCAAATCAGAGAAGGGACGAAATTTTGACATGTAAGAGAAGATTCACCATGAAAGTATATCCAAAGAAGCTAAACTAACATGATTTCATCATTCCTCAGACTACAAAACCCTAGGTCAGCATCTCCATCAATTTCTCCTCTCAAACCCTAACTCTCTCTCTCTCTCTCACCCTAGGATTTCATTTCTATGGATTGAATCACGAATTATGAGAGATCCTTTTTTTTTAGGTTGACCACATAGAGAAATTGAGTTGCTTGGGTTAATTGCACATTGACCCCTCACTAAACTTTTTCTTATTTCAACATATTTTTTCTATCATAAAAAGGTTTCTGTGAATTCGTGTATTTCAGAGATCCAACCTTCTCCAAAAATTATGATAATTTATCATGTTGTGTATAATTGAGTTACAAAGTTTCAATTAAAATATGAGATCATTTCTTTCTTCCATTAAATAACTAAAAATCGAATAGTGCACTGCTATCCAGAATTTTGCATAAATGTCAGTTACTGTAATTCGTCTACTAATAAGGTCTAAACACATCAAAAAATTATGAAAATTTTACATGTTGTTTATGATTGAGTTTGAGATCTCTACAGAAAATTTTAGATCATTTGGAGTTACTAATAAATAATTAAAAATAAAACAATACACTGCTAAAAAGCACTCGGTCAGCATTTTGGTTGAAGTATAGTTCGACCGAGAACCACATTCAAAGAACACTCAAATATTCTGAATTTTTTCTCCAATATTCATGATGGAGTTATATATATCGTATCAAAAATTCAATTAAATACAAATTTTTTATAAAATATGAAAAATCATGTACCACACTGCTATCCTGATCAAATTCCATACTAATGTACCATCAAAACCCTAATTTCAGCCAACTAGGGTTTATATTTCTCAAACCCTAATTTCTCAAATAATAGAACACTTAACATTCTTATTAGGTTTAAAAAATCATAATTGAATTATTATCATTAATTATATTTAAGCAATGATCCATCTAATTAAGCATATAATCATCCAGGTAAACCCTAGTTTACCAATTAAGCTCAGATGCGGTCATAAAATTACACTCCTTTTGTGTCTCCACAATGGGTTTGTGTGTGTCCTAATTCATTTTTATATATTTGACACCCAACAATTTGCTAATAAATTAGTGTCTTCATCTAATCTAATAATTGTGACACCCATCACCACACAAAGTGAGATTACTCAAAACAAAGCGTGGAATTATCACTAATATCCACATTACCAAAAAAATAGGGTAAATTAAAACCGGTCTCATATCCAAATATCAAGTTGAACACATCAAATATGAAGCCATAACTGGAGCCACTTGAATTTCATTCATGCAAAAATATATTACATATCATTGTTCACTAGCTAACTAGCCACAACATGTTACATGTGAGAACTTATTTTTGTATACAAACCATCTCTGTATGATAAAGGCATATAGCCAAAAACTAAAACCTATGTACACCATCAATAAAACAACCCCAAGGACCTAAGAGTAATGGGACGATACATAAGACTCTATTACTAGACACTAGCTGCTTATCCATGATCCATAACTACATCTCCTCTTGTTATCAGTCTCACTGCATGAATTCTATCTCAGCATGCATGTCCACCTAAAAGATGTGGAAACACATGCGGTGAGACCAAATATCCCAATGAGAGATATAACTCTCCATCAACATCTATTATAAGAACATATAGATAAAATAGGATATTATGCTATTAATCAAATAAGCAAATTCAACTAAATGATATAAGCAAGGAATTTAACATTGTTTAAACAATTCATGTATCTACAACAAAGCAGTAGAACATCTTATGATTTTAGAAGGAATATGAAGCAAAGGTATAAAAATTGACTTCTCTTATCGCATTATAACTCAAGACATCTGTACAAAGATAAGACAAGAGGTCAACCAATGTGAATCATAATGACCCTGAGCAATATGCTACACAAATGTGATAAATCTTTTATTAATATGCCCTAAGGATTTGAAGCATACCACTAAAATCCAACTGACGACTGCTAAGTCAAGATTAGTACCATAAAAGATCTATGGAAGATTCAGACTCCATGATCTTCATCTGCACTACATAGCCACTTTGAGTCTATAATGCAATGACATATACTCAAACTACAAAGGCAATAACTTATAGTCAAAGCTATAGTCATGTAAAGACAACAACTCATAGTTAAAGCTATGGTCATGTAAAACAACTAGCCTTATATGGTACATAGAATAGCTCTAGAGAATAGGCTCACATATGGCCGTTCTAATGAAGATATCATACCATTATAAAAACAATTCAAGGATACAAGGTAATACCTCAACTTGCACCCCACATATGTCAAAAATATGCACTCTGAGTTTCCCATAGGAGTTACTTATTGCACTATCTAGCTAGATACTGATGATATAGATGTATCTATGGTACATTATCACTACATGATTAGGGGTTCACTTGATTAGATATTCCAATTGAGCATCTTTTAGCATCAACCACATTACAAAGTATGAACTATAAACAAACTCTACAAAGATTAGGGCAAGACACAATTTTAAAAGATATAAAATGTATCAAGATATAACTAGTCACATCATCTCATGTCCTCACTGACTCACTGCCTTTCATAAGGGCATTAACGTCATCGATGTTATCACTGCCATACTAGGCTAATCATCACTGGTGATATAATCCCTCATCATGTCACTAGAGGATATCACCTTTCTTTAGTCATTAAGCCTTCACTAGGTCATTAGACCAATTGCATCATTCTTGTACCTTATCCTCATCTCATCATGCCTCAATAGGCACATAAGAATCACCTGTGTCATAACACATATACACCACAATAATCTTTAGTTATGACATTCAATTCACCTACATGTTTATAATTATATAAATAAGAAAGATAAGATCATAACATGATAACCACTCAAGGTGAAGAGAGAAAAATACTCCAAAAAATCACATATCTCAAAATTAGGGTTAGGGTTCCAAGCATGATTGATTAGGGTCTCATTGCATCATTCATTCATCAAACCCTAATTTCATCAACTCCCATATATTTGGAGTTTATTAGGATTAAGCACTATAGATGATGATCAAGTAAACACATTCATATCACTATGATTTCGATGTACCTTATCAAGGATCATTTGTATCACCCTGTGTTATATAATCATCATCATAGCATTCACAAGCCATGACATTCATGTAATCTGCAAGGTTAGAACCATATAAGTTGGAGAGAGAAAATATAAACACATGTTCTCCATTTCTGTATGCTCAATAAGTATAGCATATCCTAGTTTGGGGTATGGGTTCACTTAGATAGATGATAAGAGTTACATATTTCTATTCAATCATCAAACCCTAGATATGTCAATTCCCAGTTCTTGGAGTACACTATGGCTTAACATTATTATGATAGTCATGTAAGCATCATTATGTATTTAGTACTATATATTTATTATCATTCATCACTCATTCTTGTGTAATGAATTTCATACATACCTACACATGTAGAAACACCATGTATCATGTATGTGCATTAACCATCTATCAAGACATGGTGTTATGACCATAACACATATATGTGTCATGACCGAGACAACAACAACTACATCCTGTTACGATTATGACACAACTTAGTCATGTCTTATGACCACTATACAATTTTTCACAAGCGTAGTGACCATGTGCATGTATGTGCTTGTAAACCTTAACCACCAACAAGGTGTAATGACCACAATGTTGTGTTGAGACCGCAATACAAGGTGACACTCAAACAAGGCATTGCGTCTTCTACTACACCAAGGTGTGTCGACCCTCCACGCAATGTATGTTGTGATCGAAACCAATTCAATGCTAACAACCATATAATCTACTGACCCATGTTACATCCTCTTCATGGCCCTAGTTAAGTGTTACAACCATCATACTTCACCATCATAACCACAACATCAAACAATAGAGAAATACTCAAGAAGCAATGTTGCGTTATGACCAACAATGTTGTGTTGCAACAAACCCCTTTATGTTAGGGTTGTTGTGGTCCCAAAAACCACCCTCTATGGTAATGACCACGGAGGAAGACCAAGGGGTCTAGCAACCATAGGTCAGACATGTACCCAACTCCTTAATAGGCTCAAACATGGTCGAAATAGATGATCAAACTTGGAATACCAAGCATCAACTATTAATATATTTCCATACAAAGGTGTTCATTAAACCCTAGAACATGGGTCATAGAAGGTTACTAGAAGAACTATGTTTAGAGAGAGAAAATGGAGTTTCTTATGCATTTTAACATTCCCAAAATATCCTTCTATTCATGATAAATGAACCATAAACAAAGTAACACAGTTCCTTAGATAAAAAGCCAAGGAAACATACTAATTTCTCAATCAACCCCAAATTGGTTACAAGGATTTAGAGTTTATAAGAAAGAGTGATCTTCTTGAGAATACTACAAAATTAAACCCTAAATACATTATCACTTCTTCTACCATAAACAACACATTTAAAAGACTCAGAGCAGCAACATATGATCAGGTTTAAGTTTCAAATAATAGATGAGGAAAAAGTTATATAACCCGACTTTAATTGATTATTAAAGCTTCCAAAATCTCAAGCTCCAGTAGAGAGAAAGAACTTCCAACCAAGTGAAACTCCATAACCAAGGGTTCACCTCAAAGAGAAGAATACCATGGTCACAATAGAGCTTAAGAAAAAGGGTAACAACCCTAGGCCGAACCAAAGAAGAATTAAAGAAAATTGCTTCTTCTCACTCGGGTACCACCATGTCAAACATGGTCTTTGACACTTATGAAGAAGATATTTCCAAAAAAACCACCATGGTAGATCCATAGTCTCATAGCTAAGAGGAATAATAAGACATAGATTTCTAAAAAGGGAAACATGATCAAGAGTTAAGATCACTTACTAATAGAAGAGATCACCAAGAATCACCACCAAAGAGTTGCTCAGGAACAAGATTTTCCAAATGCAAGGTTGATGGGCCACCCAAGCTTCAATATCAGACCTTCTTTGTTCACAATGCTCCAAGGTCGGTCACAAGAGAATAGGAAGAGAGTGGGGCCAAAAAAGATGCTTGCAAGTGAAAAGGAGGGGTTATATACACAAGGTAGGAGGAAAATAAGTGTTTCTGATGTGTCAACACATGAGACTATCAAAAGGACACATGCCCTCCAAAGAAACAACCATACCTCCACTAAGATGCATGTCTCGCAATGTGATGTCTATCCGAAAAGTGTACCGACCATCTAAGGTCGACTACTAACCTTTGTTTCGATTGAGATGCACTTCTATGCACTTGTAATGACCAAACACTAGGTCAACATATCCACATGGTCAAGAAACTTATCTAGAGGACAAATTATTTTGACCAACCCACCTCTAGGTCATCTAGGTCAAAACAAATACACCTAGAGTATGTGTTGTAGTCTCTACACTCATCCAAAAATGGTGAAGTGGTTAAAACACTCAAACTTAGCAAGATCACCACATCAACAAGGCAAATCCTAGAAACCTTTATATCACCATGGAGTGTCACATTGCCAACCATCGTCCAAACAAGGCCCCCAATAGCAGCATATTCTCTGTCATGATTCTAAGGAACAAGAATAACTCTCTACATGTGACAATTGCAAGATAACCCTCACTTATAGGTAAATTACAAATTGGTTCAAAACATGTACATATATAGCAATGATAACTCAAACTGGACCAAATTGAAAATACAAGTATGTCACATGTTATTAAAGCATCTCACGAGATTAGATTAAGGTTTAAACATCTCATTATACAAAGTAATCACAATAATCATAAAGCTAGGTCAGGGGTCTTACAATAACCATCCTTGAGCTTTTGTAATAAAGTACCCTTCAAACTGTAGGTTTCCCACCAAAGTGGTTTGGGTTCACTACTCACCTTGTTCAAAAATTTCTTATATTTCATCATCAAACACTTTCCCCACACATTTCTCACCAATCTATATTTCACACACACTCTTCATCAAGAGTTTCTAGTCCAAGTTGTTCATGGATTTGATCCTTACTCTACCTCCATTCACATATGCAATCAATGGATTCTACACAATGAGGGAGAGTCAATGCTTCATTTGATTGCCCCTGATACACATAGCCTAACCTCATGATCAATTGTATCACATATACACATTGGTAATGGGACGGTTTGCATCATGTACAAAGGTGAACAAACTTGACCAATGTTAGGCATACAACTACGGTTGTGATTCTAGTATCCCATCCATTGATCGTTCCATCTACCCTAGGTATAAAATTGGTATAAGTAGGCATCTTCACTTTTTGGTGAAGGACAAGGGCCCCTGAATAGTTGCCAAATCATTTATTTCCTCAATTCTAACCAATAATAGATCAACCTCCTTGTCTCTCACAACACACTTATTGGATAAAAATAGCTTTATCATTGATAACAATTTACCCTGAAGCCACCATGAAGATTTTGAAGAATTTCATGATGACTTTCATTTGTCTCATTTCATCTTTGGAGAAAAACTAATCATTTGCAAAACAAATATGTAAGATGACATCAAAAAAATTCTCAATTTTTAACTAATTTCATTTCTTTCCATTCACTTTAATTTTTATGAATTGGAGCAACCTCTCCCAAGGCATTTGAAAGAGAGGTAAGGCTATAGGGGGGTCACCCCGCCTTAGCCCCGTATTGGTTCTAAACCTATGTAAAGCTTGATCATTCCAAAGAATACTAATTTCTCCATCCTTCAAAGAGACACAAATGTAAGAAAGAATATTAACTGATAGACTAGCTCTAAGGTGTTATCTCCCATAAATATTATTTCATATGACTTGTAAGGTCCAGTTTAATGGACATGTAGGGTCCAATATTGGTCTTTCTAATGTTTTGACTCATTTCTTGAGCCAATATTATTCTTTCTAAGACCCATCTTACAGACCTATCACTAGGACAACTTAACTTTATCGACCAACAATGTAACAGAGGCCCTAGGTTAGACCCTCTAACACATACCTAGCCACTTATCATTGCAACCACTTGCTCTTTGACCACAAATCCCAAACATTCATACTATATGAAGATCTACGTGGATAAGTCCATGTGACTTCTACAAACTCTAAACTCATAATGGATACCATTCTAGCATTTCTTTTCTTACTGAAAATACACCATAATCATCCATTCTCATGTCGCAATTTGTATCCAACATACTCTGAAGTGGATACAATGACATATGTTTTTGGTATTATTACTACCCCTAGTGATATATTTCACACTTGTTTTCTCCCTTTAATAAGGTGACATGAAAATAAAGCTTATGGAGAATTTTACTACAATGCACAGTGGTTGGTTTCTTTGCCAAAATCATGTTTACTTAACAGATGTCTATTAACCAAGAAATGATATATTAGAGACCAATTTTAATATCTTCATCAACAAAGCTATTCAAGATGTATTAACTTAATATACTTTGTAACACTAGTGTAAACTAAAACAATTTGAGAAATAGAGTCTTAAATGATCTCTTGGATTAGTCCTACAAAAAAACCACTTTATTTGTTTAAATATTAAGCACTTCTCATGTTGTCATTGTAAGGACTTTGATGCCTAGAATAGTGTGTGCCACATATGATTAGATCATTTGAATGCATCAATAAAGGAGATACATGATATAATAATAGACATGTTAGATAACAAAAACACACATAATAATTTCTTTTTCTATATATGAGTTTGAATACATACAATATTATTCTAGTATTTTAAAATTACAATTAATTAGCATATAGACACTTAACTAAAATGCGGTATTTCCCTATGTATATCATAGAATCATTGCTAATACAATTAATCTAAGTAAACAAAAGGGATGTTATGAACCAACATATATATCCAACATATCTGGGTCAGAGATTTAGGCAACCATGATTTTCCCTTAAGTTCCATCTCATGCATCAAACAATGATTCTATTACAAATCTGTGAGGCACTATTCGGCTCACAAGATTCAAGTAACACATCTTTTTCCCGATGTTGTTCATCATAAGCTTTTACTTTTGATCTAAAAGGATACACATTAATTCCTGAGAAACTACACATAGAGCATACACATGCACACCATCATCATAATCATCATCATCTACAACAACAAAAACAACTTAGTAATGATAGTTCCTTAAGATTTGAATTTCATTTAAAGACGATAGATTTATATCAAATGATCATGGTGCTTGGAGATCGAGTAATTCGAAAAAATAGCCAATCGCAAGGTTTGGCGAAGACATTTCAGAAATAAATTAAATTGTTTGGTCTTGAGAATATATTGCCCTTTCTGGATTCATAACCTGCTAATTATTTCTTAATCACATTTTATACAAAGTTTCTCTTATTTGTTCATGATCTCACTGCCGGATTTTAAGTGAGAAAAGAATAAATTTCAGGTGCATGTACATTGTGGGGATATTGTGCCTCTTTATTGTTGCAATGACTCTTTTGCAGCGAGCAAGACATGGTGACATGCATATTGCGAAAAAAAAAGGGACCAATACCTCCTGAAAGTACAACATATCTTCGTAACAATGATTCAGGTATCCCTATTCTACTCTATTATATCCATTAAGTTAGTGTAAGGGTGACATTTTTGCTTTTCCCTATTCATAAAAACCACAAACTACACAGATAGGTGACCAAAAATATTTTCTAGTCGTTTTTGTCTATATATAATTGCAGCAAACCTAAAACAAATTTAAGTGAAAACCGCAAAATAACATATAGATACACTGGGGCTTGCACCAAACTTACCATTGTGTAGAGTAGTTCATGTTCTTTGTCACTCCACCAGTTTCCATGTCCATATATCCTAACATGTGTAATAAGGACGAATCAATATGCCCACAGTAGAGTTACTAAGTTATTTGTCCATATATCCATGTGTTACTGACTACTCCATAATTCCATTTATATACACTACAAAGTTATTTGTCGTGTACCAACTTCGAACTACTGTCGAACTACATTGCCTGTTCTTTGTTACTATTATTAGCTTTCCATACGTACAGCGTTAACTATTCATTGTTGCTTGACTTGCCCCACCAGTTCTGTTTATGTATTATGAGGTATGCAATACTGATGTCGCAATATGATTGCAGTGGAGTTGCAAATGTATTCCTTCTACAATAAGTATACGCCGCCAAGAATCTTTGTCCAGTACCCACTACGTGGATATATGGTGTGTTCCTTGTTAGTAATATTTTGTTCTTGTTTCGTACACCATTATCTATTCTTTGGGATTCCATCAGTTTTTCTTTTCATGTATTTTGACGGACGTAACACAAGCGGTCCGCTACGAGGACATTGGAGTTAGCTATGTATTACCTACCGACCCGTACCTCCTTAATATGTATGCTTTGAAATAATCAATGTGCGCGTTACCCACCACAATTTGACCAGAACAAAAAGGTACCGATAACCTACCACGCTAATGCAGTATCTTCTTGCTAGTTTTGTGTTACGAAGAGTTATACTGATCTGATTGTATACCCGGTCCAAAAATAAATAAATTTTTGTCGACTCTGATTATTGGGTATTGTACGAGCCATAGTCCGCCAATGTCAAGGGGATGGAGGGGGAACCCATTGTATGGTATGGTCTAAATTCTAGATCCGAATAAGGTTCGATTACGGTTCTACATGTATATATATACACACCTTGGTTAGAGTTTTGTACGATCCAGTATTAAGATGCACTACCAAAAAACATAGTATAGATGACAGTCATGTAAAAAGTTACACACTTTAGGTGACATGTTTGTACATGACTTATGTTTGTACATGACTTATAATCTGTGTAGGCCTACATAAAATAGATGACATACGTTTTTGTATGTTTGAAAGGGTGACATACTTTAGGTGACATGCATGTATGTCACATGTAGTCTTTGCAATATAGGTGACAGATATTTTATCATACTTGAAAGGGTGACACACTATAGGTGACATACATTTGAATCACTTATGTTCTAATGGGGGTTTACACATGTATATGAGCTAAGTGTAATATACAAGAAGACATAACATTTAGGTGACATGTATGTGTGCCACCAAAGTTATAGATGACATAAATTTATGTCACCTAACCTTAGAAATTTTACAGAATTACTATGAGAGGACATTGTCTTGAAATGGGCCTTGAATTCTCACAAATGCATTACGGGGGACCTGTTGTTAGAGGAAATTCTCATGATATGGGCCCCAACCCTCACATATACATTTTTAGAGAATTGTTGTGAGTGAACATTGTCACTATATGGGCCCCAGTTCCTAAGAAATGCATTGAAAGAGACTTTTTATGAGAAGAAATGTATCATGGCTCCTCCCGAATGTATTTTTGTTGGAATATATCAACACTTATTTGGTCACTATGCGCTGGTCGATGATGCGATGCGAGGGCGCCGAGCCGCTGCACGTTACATGGGCACCGACAACGATTTTGTTTGGCTCCCACCTACCTCTGATTAATTATTGCACCTACCCCAGTGTCGATGATGGCAGGGGTTCTCTGCTCGTCTTGTTCCCCCACACCATAGTATTCAGATCTGACTTACCATAGTGTCTCCCGAATGCAGACGAACGGTGACCAGAAAGGTTCGGCGATAACTTCAAGTCTGATTCAACTTATCAACTTTTGTTGGACTTGGCCATACTGGTGGTGCCTGCCCTTTTTTCGGCAACCACGCCCATAGCAGCAAGGGATTAGGGCAAGAACGCGCTCGGAGCATCCCTGGTGCCTAGCCGTCCAGGTCTCAACACGTCGAAGATCGATATGATAGAGTCCAACATCGATCCCTAGAGGCGGCAGCCCATACACGATTCCCTATAGTCATGTGTTAAGTAGGCTTGGCACTGGTCAACTCAACAGGAAGGACTGCCATGCTGGCCGCCATACACGAGAGGGTTCCCTCCATGTCTCAGTTCCGCTCTCTTTAATGGGAAAATTCAGTTTTCCCACATCGGCAATGACACATTATGACCGTCTTGCTGCGTCACAAGTGAAAAGTCGTGAGGTTGTTCCTGTGGTCCTTTACCGTGCGAGGCCTACATCCTGCATGGTTGGACCTGCTGCATAAGTTGCATGTCCTTTTAGGAGCCTCCATACATGTCGCGGCAAACCGTTAGTAGCTAACAATTTTGGTAATCATCTTCGGGTTGTTCATTTATCTTCACTGAGTCGTGTTGATGGAATCCGTAAGGCGTTGGAGTATGCGGATGTTTGGGAGGGCTTGGTGTTTGCTCTTTGTTCTTCCAAGCATTGGATGTGTGGTGTATACCTTGGCATCGTGCCATGGTCTAAAGCATATCCTCATCAAGCTTCTGATGGCTCTGATGTTACTACCACTCTACCTCAATAGCCTGGTGAGACATCACTCGATGTGATAGTTGGTTTGCCTGCTCCCATTAATTATGGCTTTCCGAATTCTGTTCCTTGCACCCTGTCAGCTCGTTAGTGTACTGAGACACCGCCTCTGCCTGTTGACCGACTATAGCTCGACATAGATCTTCTAGATTCTGTCTTCCGCATGAGTGTCCCTACCATAAAGAGCATCCCTCTTCTTTGTCGTTTGCCCATTGCTAACACTCTTCGTGCTTGCTTACTCTAGGTGGTTTCTTCCTCATGCTCTATTGATGCATGGATTCATCTTTTGTTGCTTCCAACATGTGTTATGTATCGCTTCTCCCCTAAGTCTTCTCAAGAATAGTCTTCTCAAAATGCATCTCTCTACAACAACTTATGATCCTTAAGGCTTTGGAGACTTGGAATTCAGGACCTGATGGCATTCAACAACTCCTGGCTCAGATTTTGGCTCATTGTTGTCCTACCGGGCGAGAACATTCTTATGAAGCTTGTATTTCACGTGCCAAGTCTAAGATCAAAGATAACCAATTTTCTACTACCATCCATGTTCTATCCTCTAGTGGTATTACCCCCACAAAAGCTGCTAATTATTCTTATCTTGAAGCTAAACACTCTCAACCTCCAGTGCCATTAGTACAACCTCAGTCTGAAATTTCTAGCTCTCCATTTGTTGCTTCTTGCTCTATGATAGAAGAAGACATTTTATCATTCAAGAAAGGGACCGCTTACGCACGTGATGGCCTATGATCACAACATCTTATTGATTATATGTGTGGGGCAGCCACTGCAGTGAAAGATGATTTTTTTAATGCAGTTTCAACTATGGTGAATCTTTGGCTCACTGGTCGTTGTCCAGATTCCCTAGCTCCCTACATTACCAGTGCTCCATTGACTCCTTTTCTCAAACCAGACAATGGATTCAGCCTATTTCTATGGGAACTATTTGGCATCACCTTGTATCTAAAGTTGCGGCAAAGGGTGTATGTTCTAATGTCGTCCCTTATCTTATGGATCATCAGTATGGTGTTGGTATTTCTGGTGGTGTTGAGGCCCTTCTACATGTTGTCACTCGACTTGTCTATGAACAACAACACCACACTACAGTCACCATGGCTCTTATTGACTTCAACAATGCCTTCAACATGGTTGATAGATCTACCATATTCTGAGAGGTTTGTCTTCATTGCCCTTCTATTGTACGATGGGTTGAGTTTTTCTATAGCTCTCCATCTCCTCTCTATATGGATCATGGCGAGCCTCTTTTTTCTTCTGTCGGGGTACAACAAGGTGACCCATTAGGTCCCCTACTTTTTTTCCCTACGACTCCACCCTCTTATTTTACAGGCAAAGGATGCATGTCAACTTGACCTCCTTACTTTCTACCTTGATGATGGTACCCTCATTGGGGACACAGAGGTTGTTTCGAAGGCTCTATCCCTCATTCAGGATCGAGGCCCGATGTATGGTCTTCATCTCAATACTAAGAAGATAGATTTTTTGTCCATGTGATGACCCTAGATGAGGCTTGAATGTGGGCTTATTTCCAACTGACATCTCTCATCAAGAGTGTGGAGTGAAGATTCTAGGTGGCACAATTCTCTACAGATGCATCCTTTGCGAAGGAACTTCTCTAGAAACGTGTGATGAAGACCCTTGATATGATGGATCGCATGTCCTCACTCCAGGACCCATCGTGTGAGCTTCTTCTTCTTAGGTCTTATGTTGGGATGCCCAAACTATTGTTTGAACTTCATACAACACCTCCTTCTTCTATCACACCTGTGTTGGATATTTTTTATCACGGTCTTCGTCGTTGTCTGGAGTGTATTATGGTTGGTGACGACCCATGTTTTGCTGATTTACAATGGTGTTTGGCTACACTTCCTATGCATCTAGGGGGATTGGGGATCAAGTCCTCTCATGTTGTCAGTAAATTTGCTTTTTTGCCTCTCAGATACACACTAAAGATCTCCAAGACCATATGTTGTGTGAGGTCACATGTGTGCCTACAGGGATCCTCTTTGTCCAAGCACATGCTTGCATATGCAATATCTTGCCATCTTTATGTTGGTCTATTTTGACAAGTATGCATTCTACCATCCCAAAGACCCAGTCTATTTTGGTAGATGCTTACTAAAAAATGGTCATCCAGCAAATCATGGTAAGTGACCTATCCTTACGGCTACATGCTATTCTCACTTCTTTACAAGTCGATCATGCACAATTTTTTTTAGGGTTGTTCCTATTGATGGCCTTGGTCTGTCTATGTTACCCATTGAGTATCGAGCTATCCTTCGGTATTGGCTTATGATTCCCTTGTATCCAGGTGATGAACGTTCTCTAATTTGCAACATCACAGATCTTTATGCCTTTGGTGATCCTGCAGTGCACTGCCGCTCACGTCCTGGTTATAAGTTTCATCTTGATGTTGGCACTCGATCTGGGTTAAAGGTTTTGAAAGAAGCTCCTTTGGCCTTCCTTGGCACTAAATTTGATGGTGTTCATTCGTTGCGACCTGTAGACATTCTTTTTTTTTTTCACTGGATGAATGGAAAACATGCTTGTGTTGACCGAATAGGAGCTTCTCCCTTGACAGGTATCCTTTCAAAAAACTTTAAAGCAGGGCAGGCAGCGTCCGAGGCAGCAATACAAAAAGTTCATAAACATTGAACAGCATGTGAGGCTAGTCAACATCATTTTCTACCTTTCACCTTTGATACCTTTGGGGTGCCTACCGACGATGCAGTTTCTTTTCTTCGACGCCTTCAACATATATAAATAGGAATCTTATGATGCCTTCATCTACATATAATGATTTTATTTTTGGGTCCTTGGGTTTTGCCATCCAACAAGGATTGGCAACCCAGTTTGTTGCTTGCGATTCTGTGAGAGCTTTTATGTAATCTTTTGAGCAATTATATGAAACATATTAAGTGACATGTTGTGAGATGACACCATCATGATATGGGCCCCAACTCCTTAGAAATTTATTTTCAGGGGCTTACTGTGAGAGCATACTATCATGATAGTGGTCACATATCCTCCCAAATGCAATTACAATGACATGTTGGGAGAGGACATTCTCATGATATGTGATGTGGCTCCTCTCAAATGCATTTTCAAATACATGATGTGAGAGGATGCCATAATGATATGGGCCCTAGTTCCTCCCAAAAACATATTCAGTGACATGTTGTGAGACGACACCATCATGATATGGGCCCTGGCTCCTCAGAAATTTATTTTTAGGGACTTACCGTGAGAGCACACTATCATGATATTGGTCACATATCCTCCCAAATGCAATTACAATGACATGTTGGGAGAGGACATTGTCATGATATTGGAGGTGGATCCTCTCAGATGCATTTTCAAAGACTTGATGTGAGAGGATGTCATAATGATATGGGCCCTAGTTCCTCCCAGAAACATATTCAATGACATGTTGTGAGACGATATTATCATGATATGGGCCCTGGCTCCTCAAAAATTTACTTTTAGGCACTTACCGTGAGAGCATACTATCATGATAGTGGTCACATATTCTCTGAAATGCAATTACAATGACATGTTGGGAGAGGACATTCTCATGATATGTGATGTGGCTCCTCCAAAATGCATTTTTGGGATCTTCCTGTGAGAGGACACCATCACGATATGGGTCATGGCTCCTCAAAAGTTTATTTTTAAGGACTTGCTATGAGAGCAAACTGACATGATATTGGTAATAGATCCTCCCATATACACCTCCATCCACATGCTACAAGAGGACATTCTCATGATATGGGATAGAGGGTCACCCTGGCGAAGTCCACATGCAAGCTTTGTGCTTTTGGTCCGATCCCCGTTTATAGAAAAAGTGTGCTGGACATATGTGATGCAATCTTTGACTTTACTCCTCCACTTCATCCCAAAACCCATCTTCTCCATCACCACATTAAGGAAACTCCACTCCACCATGTCGTATGCTATGGACATGTCCAACTTCATAGCAAGACTGCCTTTTTTCTTCCCCTTTTCTCTCTTCATAGAGTGGAACACTTCATAGGCTATGAGAGATCAATGTTATAATATAGGTCATAGATCCTCCTAAATGAATTGTTAGAGACTTGATATGCGATGAAATTTGTCATGATATGGGCCCAAGTACCTCAAAAATGTATTTTCAGAGACTTTCTGTGAGAGGACACTTTCATGACATGGGCAATGACTCCTCTCAAAAAAAATTTAGGGACATGTTGTGAGAAGAAAACATCATGATATGAGCCTTGACCCCTCACGAATTCAATTTTAGGGACTTGTTGTGTGACATCACTATCATAATATGGGTCTTAGCTCATCCCAAATGCATTTTGAGGGAGTTGTTGTTAGATGATACTATCATGATATGGGCCATGACACCTCCCAAATGTATTTTTAGGGACTTGTTGTGAGAGGACATTGTGGTGATATGGGCCCCAAATCTAGCCAAATGCATTTGTAAAGATTTGTTGTGAAACAACACTATCAAGATATGGGCACTAGATCCTTCTTAATGCATTTTTAAGGAGTTGTTGTAAGAGCTCAATGCCATGATATAGGTTGTGGATCCTCCTAAATGAATTGTTAAAGACTTGCTATGAGATGACATTTGTCCTGATATGGGCTCAAGCACCTCCTAAATACATTTTCAGAGACTTTTTATGAGAGGACACTTTCATGAGATGAGCCATAGTTCTTCCTAAAAGCATTTTTGGGGGCATGATGTGAGAGGACAACATCATGATATGGGTTGTGACTCCTCACAAATTCATTCTTAGAGACTTGCTGTGAGAAGACATTGTCATGATATGGGTCGTGGGTCCTCCCTAGTACACTTCTAGGGGCTTTCTATGAGAGGACACTATCATGATATGTGACATGTCTCCTGAATGCATTTATAGAGACTTTATGTGAGACTTCATGGAGTTGCTTTAAGATTTTTGATGACACTTAGCTTCTAGGAGGAATTGGAGTGTATGTTGTATCATGTTCTATCGCGGTCACAACGTGCATTGTGGAGATAGTCATGATGTTGCATTGTGAGAAATGATTCATGGCACCTCCCAAATGCATTTTTAAGGACTTGATGTGAGATAACATTTGTCTTGAAATGGGCCCTGACACCTCCCAAATGCATTTTGATGGACTTGTTATGAGAGGAAGTCGTCATGAAATGGGACCTGACACCACCCAAATGCATTTTTAAGGACTTATTGTGAGATGGCATTGCCATCATATGTGAGATGGCACCTCCCAAATGTATTTTCAAGGACTTGGCGTGAGACAACATTTGTCTTGATATGGACCCTAACACATCCCAAATGCATTTTCATGGACTTGTTGTGAGAGGACGTTGTCATAATATGGGACCTAACACCTCCCAAATGCATTTTTAAGAACTTACTGTGAGATGACATTGTGATCATATGTGACATGGAAGCTCCCAAATGTATTTCCAACGAATTGTCGTGAGAGGATATTGTCATGATATGGGCCCAAACTTCACCGAAATGTATTTTCAGGGACTTATTCTGAGAGGATACTGCCAATATATGGGTCATGTATCCTCCTTAATGCATTTGAAAGGACGGGTTGTGAAAGAACACTATCACGATATGGCACCTCCCAAATGCATTTTTAGGGACTTGATGTGAGACAACATTTGTCATGATATGGGCCTTGACACCTCCCAAATGCATTTTGATGGACTTGTTATGAGAGGATGTTGTCATGATATAGGACCTGACACCACCCAAATGCATATTTAAGGACATACTGTGAGATGAAATTGTCATCACATGTGCCAATGGCTCCTCCCAAATGTATTTTTAAGGACTTGGCCTGAGAGGACATTGCCATGATATGGGCCCAAACTTCACTGAAATGCATTTTCAGGGACTTATTATTAGAGGACACTACCAATATATGGGCCAAGTATCCTCCTTAATGTTGATTCAAGATCCAAATTGACTAAACCCTTATTTTGATGATGACTAAACCATTCCACTTTTTTGAGTCTAATGTCTCTACTTGAGTGATTTCAGATTATGCATAGACACACTCCAAATGTCCTGATTTGCACATCTCAACTTGGAGAAAAGACAAGTCAAAGTCAATACAAGTGCACATTTTTGGAATATGATGTAAATCTATTAGAATCATGCTGTAAATCACTTGTGATGATTGTATGACTTGTAATTAAGCTTATAAAAAATTAGGAGCACTCAGATTGAATGTTTAAGAACTCAAAAGTCATTTTCCAAAATTCAACTCGACCGATCTTGATTGGATCTTAAAAATGACTTTTGATCGATCGAGTTTGCACTTCATAGAACTCGACCGATCCCTCTACTGACTAAAATTGATTTAAGTGAATCGATCGAGTTACCCCGGGACAAACTTGACCGATGACCTAAATTGGTCTTGTCTTTTAGTGGGATCGGTTGAGTTACCTTTATAGAAACTCGACCAATTGCACTGTATGGAAAAGTGCAGAAAAGTATTTCTAGTCATTGTAGAGTTGCAACAATAGAAAATATAACTGTTGCAAGCCAAAAAACAACTAGTTTTCATTCTCAATTGTTCCCAAAGGCTTCTAGGCATCCTCAACTATAAATAGGACCCCTTAGGCTTCATCCCATGGTTAGCCAAGCACTATGAAGGTACCTATTCTATAGTTGAGTGATCCTACAATCTCCTCTCTCTCTCTAAGCTTAATTAGTTGCTACATTTGTTAGAGTGAATAGGAAATCTGTAAGAGACCTAGTCTTACATGTATATCTTGTGAGGTTCTCACTTCCACCACCTCCATATCTCTCATTTCAACCATGAAGATGAAGGTTCTCTCTCTTGGCTAAGAGAGGTGAAGAAGAACAAGGGAAGGAGTCCCTTGGTGAAGATTAAGGATGAAGACTTAGAGTAAGAGTGGGTAAGCCCTTGGTGAAGGCAGAAGACTCCTTGCTCAAGTGGGTAAGACCTTGGTGGAAGCTTCTCTGAGTGAAGATGAAGGAAAAGGATGAATATCAAAGAGGAGTGGCAAAGTCCTTGAAGGCAGAAGACTTGTGCTTGAGTGGGTAAGACCTTGGTGAAGGAGGAATACTCAAGCAAATTGGATAAGTCCTTGGTAAGGTGGATATCTCCCTGTGCTTGGATGGGTAAGTCCTTTGGTGGTCATGTATTGTAAGTCTTATGAATGAGTATAAGAGTGCAATGGTTAAGAAATCCTAGAGGTTGACCTCTCTAGATAATGGACTGAATCACTACTAGTTTGAAGTGTGGAACCACACTAAATAGCTTGTCACTTGGTGTATGTTCAATCTCTCTCTCCCTTGCTATGCATGTTTTAGCTGCACTCAAATTTCCTATTTAGCAACCTTATCTTGTGGTATATCTTGAAGGTCTAATGAATTTTGTTTAAGTCATTTAGCTCTATTCACCCCCCTCTAGAGAATCTAATAACCCATCTAGGATCCAACACTTAATGCATTTTAAGGGACATGTTGTGAAAGAAAACTATCACAATATTGGTCATGACACCTCCCAAATGCATTTTCAGGGACTTGATGTGAGATAAAATTTGTCATGATATGGGCCCTGACACCTCCCAATTGCATTTTGATGGACTTATTATGAGAGGAAGTTGTGATGATATAGTCCATCAAAATGAATTTGGGAGGTGTCAGGGCCCATATCATGACAAATTTTATCTCACAGCAAGTCCCTAAAAGTGTATTTGGGAGGTGCCACGACCCATATAATGATAGTGTCCTTTCACAACATTATGTCCTTTCAAATGCATTAAGGAGGAGACATGGCCCATATATTGACAGTTTCCTCTCACAATAATCCCCTAAAAATGCATTTGGGTGAGGTTTGGGCCCATATCATGACTATCTCCTCTCAATGGACTTGCTGTGAGAGGACATTGTCATAGTATGGGCCATGACTCCTCCAAAATACATTTTTATGGGGATATATCCATACATTTATTTGAAAATTCATAAAGGTAATGTGTGATAAAAAATGCTATTGTGAGTCAATATAACTCATTCTGAGAGTAATTCAGAAAGGTTTCAAATTATTCCCTGATAGTGACTTGCATCGATCACCCACCCCTTCAGTAATTGCTGTGAAAAGTGAATGTTGCAAGCCTAGTTAGCAAGAGATGCAAGCCAAGCAAGCAACAATTGCAAGCCAAGCAAATGACAACTACAAGCCAAGCAAGATGTTTTTCTCTAAACAATGGAAAAAGAAAAAGTAGTAGCAATAATAGGTGGCGAGTATGACGAGAAGCTTGTTGAAAACCCTTAGGCTCTAGAGAAAAATGAATTTGTATGGCTATTCTTAGATTTGTCTCCTAGGTCGAATTAGTGGATCCCTAGATAGACTTCTTCCTATACATAAATCCTTCTCTCTACTCCTAAGGGTGAGATCTAAGTAGCTAGTGTAAGAGTGATTAGAGAAATTGACTAGGGTTTCCTAAAAGCTAGATAGGGAATGCCATGAGGTGAAATATCCTCATCCTCATTCCTTATTCCTACCTTTGGCCCTCAATTGCACTACTAACCCTTACTCTAGAAACCTAGATTAGTCAATCCAATTGTAATTTCACCTACATTTTGATCCAAATGAGCCTAGTAAGGCTAGATAGGGTGTGTAAGGGTGTAGTTCCCCTTCGCACATCTTATGCTATCCATGGTAAATCAATAGTATAGGGTTATTTAATTGCATATGGCCTGTTGTTTGGTTTGGTAACCTAGAATGAATGTTGGATTTTTCTTGTGATGTTTTACCCAACCAATATCTAGATCATTCCTAAACTTGATCCCTTACTTTCTTAGTGTAACTCAATTTTCTAGATTAGTGTAGTCTTTCTCTTATCCTCATAAATGCATTTTAAATGATTTGTTGTGAGATTAAATTTCCATGATATGGGCTATGGAACCACAAGATGTGTGAGAGAAATTGATGTTAGAGAAATTCATTTATTAATTCTTGTGAGAGGAATTTTCCATGATATATCAATTCATTTATTTAACAACTCATAAGGGAGATGTGTGCGAGAAATTATTGTCGAGAGTCATTCAAAGTCATTATGAGAATCATTCATAAAGGAACATTGTCATAATATGGGTCATGCATCCTCCCAAATGTATTTTGAGGGACTTGCTGTGAGAGGACATGCTCATGATATGGGTCCTAACTCCTCACAAATGCATTTTCAGAGACTTGTTGTGAGATGATGATGTAATGATATGGGCTCCATCTGCTCACAAATGCATTTCAATAGAATTACTATGAGAGGACACTATCATGATTTGGACCATGATATTACCAAATGCATTTATGGGAATATATCAATGTATTTATTTGATAATTCATAAAAGAGATGTGTGAGATAAATTGTTGTAGGGAGGGCGAAACAACTCAAAACCTTTGGCTATGAAACCATCGACCATGGCCATCAACTCAAGCACCATGGCCATCCCCATCAAAATGGTCATCTTGTCCAAGACCTACCACGACAGTCGTGTTGTCCAAGAATAAAAAAGCTACAACAACTCAACCACCGTGGCCGTGGCCATCAAAATGGATGTGTTGTCCAAGACCTACCACGACCATTCCAGTCACCACAGATGTAAGTGATTGCTATAAAAAAACAGTAGATACCTCAACCACCTAACCAACTATGCTATAATCGGCCCCAAACTTATACATGTCTCCTTTATGAATAGTTGAGAGGACAATGCATTTATGCACCTGTTTGATCAAATCATTTAAGGAGACTTTTTGTGAGAGGAATTTGTCATATATGGGCCCTATTTCAACTTAGAATTATTTTTGGGGACTTGCTGTGAGAGGACACTCTCATGACATGGTCCTTGACTCATGTTATATACATTTCTAAGGACTTGTTGTGAGAGGTCAATGTCATGATATTTCGACTCCTCCATGAGATTGACATTGTGACCTCTTCACATCCCTTTACTACTTTGACATGTACACTTGTGACACACTTGAGTTGTGTCACCTATTCCCAAACACTCTTATAAATTTAATATCGGGGAAAATGGCCTTATAACTTCATTAGTTGAAAAGGTATAAGAAGAGGGAAATGATTTATTATACCTAGATTCAAGTATGTTATATCGAGTCCCCAAGCCATTTCTTCCCATGCCATGCAGTCTATTAAACTATCACCCTTAGTATGCGATGACGTCAATAAGCATTTTAAGGATTTCATTTTGGTGGATGTGAAAAAAAGAATATGTCAAAGGTTTCTCGTAAGAAGATTACAATGAACAAAGATATCGGCAGTCTCGACATCAAGGATTTTGGTGATCTAAACACATCTCTTATGATTAAGAATGTGTTTTTTTCTTGCTAAACAAGTTGTTTGTTCTATGGGTTTGCATTAACAAATAAAATTTAAAAAAGAATGTTTTGGTTAAACAAATTCAAAATCATGGTCTGGAACCCTCCAACAATGAATCTCCCTCTAAAATACCTCATCTCACCTAGAAATACCAGACCTCCATGATGTGATTTATTTCACTTATCCTGAGAGGACTATCTCATAATGAGGACCTACGCTCCTTGTCAGGACTATTTTGGTGATAATAAGTTTCATAATGTATCCAAACTAGAAGGAATAGATTCAAAATTGAATGTTTGAAAATTAGTTGAGCTATGAAATATAATGGTATAGACATCAAGGAGCATACTATAAGATATCATTTGGATCTCTTTAGTAAAGATCCTTCAATTAATAATGATTCACTAGAAAATATTGGATGAGGTTAGTTATCTTACATAGTGATGGGAAGAAAGTAACATTCTAGGATTTGAGGCCTCGAATGAAATAATCTTAAGTAGATGATTGGACTACCCATATTATCAAGGTACACCTCCTTAATAGGTAGCCATCAACATGTACTCTATGGTTAAGCATGCTCAGGCCACAATAGTACTAGGATGGGTGACATGTTGGGAAGTTGATATTGGGATGTATGTTGAGTGGTGTTAAAGCACATTGAACAACATGTAATCCTTGTAGTGACTTCAGGTCAAAGGACCACAATCAACATTGAGATATGATTCTGAATACCATTTCTTATTTTCATGTACATACTCACGTTGATCTTGTCATGTGCACTTATCCATAACAAGTATCTATGTGTTTGAATTTATACTCAATGCCATAACTAATGAGAGTAGTCATCAGTCAACACACAAACTAGTGTCTTAATGCATTATTATTGCCCTAGTTTTCACGATAATATATGACTAAGGACCTAGACACGAATGATTATTCTTAGAATACACATGATCTCATATTCAGGTACTCAACCCAAAATCAAATGTCATCGAGTCATACATTCTTAGGAAATAATTATATTTATTCAAATATCTATGGTAAATATACTCACTCAAGAATTGATTAACTAAAAACATTGGATGAGGTTACTTACCTTAAATAATATACAAAAAAACCATAGAAGTAGTAAGTTCAAAATAATAGAGAAGGTAGGAGGATTGGTGGTATGATTAATTAACATATACAACTAAAATTTAACTTAATGTATGGGTCAAATTAAATGAATATGGTGCCCTTGGTTGTTGTTTGGATCTCCACAGAGTATTGTATAAAATAATAAAATGTTTGGACTCTGTATATTGGAGGCAAATATCCTTCTCACTCTCAATTATAGGTCACGAGTGTATAAGTAAAATATTCTTAAATTATGGCCCAAGTTGCACAATATTTATGTAAAACCTCAATTTTAGTCAAGACATCACCCACATTATCACCCACACACACACTAATCTCACAGATCGCGATGCTGGCCTCACTTCCAACTCTTAGCCCCTAGCAGAAATACCCCTTCTTCCTCCCTCACCTTCTGTCGATTGTGCCTCCTCCGCGACCCAACCCCAATTCTAATTTTGTGGCATCGCGCCTCCAACCCGCCATCATTTTCGGCTCTGTGGTCTCCGCGCTTCTACCCCGCCCTCTGTTTCACTCTATGGCCTACGTGCCGCCACCTCACCCTCACTTTCGCTCTATTGCCTCCGCTCCCTCTCCCACTTCTTGATTCGTAGTTACCCCTTGCTTTCCTGCTCGGCGTCCTGCGGGAGCCACAGAGTGGACCCAAGTCTTCCTCAACATGAATTGTGTGATGGTAGCATAGTCATCGTATAGCTGCAAGACGAACCCACCGCAGGCAGCATGAGTGACTTGTATCAGCTGAAGAAGGCAGTCAGGATGCTTCCAGGTCCCTCTAGAGGCGATACTCTTGGCATGGGAACAAAGGCTACAGGCACTGCCCCCTACCCAAAGTCACTTCTACTAGCACTTGCGTTGACAACATGCACGAGAAAATGTGTAAGAAACCTCTTTGTCCTAGATGTTTTAGATGTCTTCAAGAAATCCTAACATAATGAGAGACTTGAGCGACTTAATATCATTGAAACTTCTTTTCTCCTAGGAACTTAATATAATTGTATCTATCATCAAAAAGAAAAAAAATATTTTCTATTGTAATATTTGTATGATGTGTCTCTTTTTTTTTTATCAGGTAATTCTACTCATATAACTGATGGTCTATTTTTCTGATAGAAAAACCATTGCCCAGAAGGGGTTACCCGTATATGGAGTCTTCAAGTACTTGCAACTACTGAATTTTGATGATGACACACTTGGATGATTCTCTTATCGTTATGATTAATTTATTCCAAACTATACAAGAGCTTGTTTCTATGATGCGTAGTTTAAGTCTCTAGTTAATCACATAGAAAGTAAGCATATTGGGATTTAAAACAAGGTGACAGTTCAATGAATCTTATGGTACTGTAATACTTTATTTTACTTCTTAGAATGTTACTTTCTTTATTTATTTAAGGAGGAACCCTATGAGGAGCTGCTTGGGTGGATATTCCATCACGCGTCATCATCCCATTGGAGAGAATAAAAAATGTGACGGTGACCGTTTTCTGTGTGATGTTGTTGAGAGCCTTGCTTAGCCCAACGAAAGGGCTAGGAAGGGTGTTGCTTGAATGACCATTATCCGGAATGACAACCTTTTGACGGGGTTTGTTGCATACAGATACAGAGGTAAAAACATCCCATATCTTACATTTACTTTCACCTCAACTTGGATTCATGTTGGTGGTTAGTCACAAGAGTCAATGATTGCAAGCCACATCATTTGTTTCTAGCATGTCCTAATATATTTCCTATAGGTACTGATTTTTCCTTTTAGAATATGGTATTATATAGTTCCAGGGCTGTGTCATTTTTATCTTTTCCCTTAATGGTAGCATCTAACGAGATTACCATATGCTCCATTGTCCATCTTTAAATTTTTGGCTCGATTCCTTAGTCATTTGTCTCCAGCCTATAGTAATAAGGCATTGGAGGTTTCCTCGACCATGTAAAGAAGTGTCCATCCAAGTCTGGTATCCCAATGATAGCACTTTTTTGAAGTGGAGAGTGCAGGGGATACTAGAATACTCACCACCGTGGACACGTAAGTTTTCTCTTTATTTATGCACAAGTTCTAGCGATCTTCTTTCAATTATAGTTTTAAACCAGTTCTTGATTTCTTCAATACTAATCCAGCTACTTGGAAAATGCCTTGTTCTCTCGTAATAATTCTGAACATAATGTAAAACAATATAATAACAACCTTCCTATTAATGCTGAGCAAAACTTGATTTACATTAGAACTAGTAATTAGACATTGTCTCTCCTAATCAAGTTGGGGTACAAAACATTATCCACTTAATCTGCAACTTGTCTCATAGATTTTCATTAGGATGTCTAGATCATGATTTCAGAGTAGATTTTATGTTTTAGGACTTCCTCTACGGGTCACCTTGACATTTTGGTCCCTCGTGATGAAATTTGTCTCACTTGTCATGAGAGGGCTCTGTAATGATGAGGGCCTAAAGTAGTTCCCAATGATGTTTTAATGACTTTGTCATGATAGGACACTTCCCCATTTTACTTTGAAGGCCCGTCCTATCTATGTCACATTGGAATATCACTCCACTGCAGTGCAATATCTCTAGGTTGACATGATAAGCCATCCCATCTCATTTATCTCCAAACCCCTCACCTGGACGGACTCCCCACCCCACCTCCCTCTCAAAACCTTCACCCCCCAAATGACTAACCCTTTGCTTCCTCCTAAGCTCCTTGCCTAGTAAGCACACAATTTATAGAGAACCTTGCCTGCTAGGTTGTTCCAACGAGTCAAGGCATGTTATTGAGATCGGTGAGCAGTAAGTGAACGCCTTGACATTGGAGGAGAACTTTTCATTATATTTTATTTAGACAAGTCACTTTCAACTCATTTAGAAATGTATAGATATATTTTAGCCATATTAATATGTTTTTGGTACCATTTCATTTATCTGTTACATTTCTAGAATTTTCTTGTGCCGCTTCCATGAAATCAAAGTATCTATATTCCCTTTGGATGTGTCACATATCTAGTTCTAGAGTTGTTTATGTTATATGTTTGTGTTCATATAATTTTAATTGCATATGTTGTTGGGAGGCCCAAAGTTAGGGTGTCGAATTAATGGCAAACCCAATTAATGATTTGCGTGGACCCAACTTGAATGCGTGTACAAGGTGTATTTGTTGTTATTCTTCCCTAGATGCAAGTGATATATACCTTATAGATGTGTTATAGACCTCTATCGATTATCCACAAGTTATGTTTCTTAGCACTACATGAACCCCAATGCTTGTTGTCATGGATACTTGTTGTGTGTTAAGTTTTGGTTTACAATGTGTTGAGATGGGCATAAGGAGAATTCGGTTTTATGCCCTACTAATGAATTCCTTGTTCTGGCCTTGTAGGGATCTGTAGGTATTTGATTGGGTGATCATCATTGTCACCAATCATCCTAAATACATGTCCATCCACTAATAAATATAAGCACTTCCTTTAGTATGTATGGTGGATTTGAGCCTCAACTGTGATAGGTAAATCTTAGAATCTTATTGATTCTATATATTGGTGTGGACTTCTGCAATATTTTGTAGTAATTCAACAATACTAACTTTATTGCAAGGAAAACAATTTCTTCATTGAATTAGCATTTGTTTTAAAATTAATAGAGATCATCATATAGCTACCTAGATTTTGGTTTCACAAATAGCAATGGACCAACGTGCAGCCATTATGTTCATTTCTTGTTCTATATTTCTTGCTTTAGAGGAAAAGTGTGCAATCTATAGACAGTTGCAGTTCCTTTTGTTATGTAAGAAGTGGAGATGCATCACTATTTACATTCATCTTCAAAAAAATTCTCTAAAACCATATAGTCGTTCCATTTCTTACTGACATATATGCATATACTTTCCTGTTTCTTGTGCTTCCAAATTGAGTCACTGTTTTGCTAGCTTTTGGGAAAGTTTTTGTCTTTCTGGGCTACAAGTCGGTGATTGTCATCTTCCTCTGAAAATATCTCAACAAAAAGTAGAAAGAGTGAACATTGTTTTAGAATCAAATCATATTGGATTCAGAGATGGAATTATTTTTCATTTCATTCATTTTCAGTGACTTGCAAATTTCATTAAGAAGCCAAGGGAAGGATCAAAATAATGACCATGACAATGGTTCCATTCATTCATCGACTAGCAGTCTCCCATCATGGTTGTAGAAGTATAATGAAACTAAGAAGCTCGATGCAGCAAATCACTAACATCATGTATAATATAGCGATCAGGACTGAAGTTTTTCTGGAGCTCGAGAAGCACCATGTTGCATTTTCCAAGGCCCGATGGAGGAAATCTTCTCTTGAAAAAACACCAAAAGGGATGATGGTTTCTAGTTCAACACCTGATGATTCATATGGAGATAACTGCTGGTCTCTAAGAGATCACACCATTAAGAATGAAGAATCAACAAGGAAGATTACCATGCAAATTTAGGTTTTAGTTACCATTTTGATAAATATATGTATCTTACCTCTTCAATTGATCATAATTCTTAGGTGGATTTCTATAAATTGTTGTTGCCATTATTGTTTTGTTTCATCTAAAGTTTAAAAATTCATGTGTTTTCCAGCTTCTCGAGGCATATGCAAGTATGAGAAGACATTATAATGAGATACTGCATCGGAAGAGGTTGATCTAAGAGGGGTACACATTTGTGTTCAGTTTGGCTCTTGCGAATACTTTCATGGAGGTAATAAAAATAGATGTCTTTGTATATCTTCGTCCTACTTAGAAGTTCTCACAACTACATGTCCATGCTTGAGTTTTATCTAGGAAACCTTGATCAAGTGGATGGACAAGACTGCTGTTACGACCCCACCTCCCGATAACCCCCAATTATGGGAGACCGAGAGGTCTAAGCCGCACCCATAACTTCCGGATCAAAGGTTCGGCAATTAACCAAGAATAATTATCAAATTTTAACCTACTATACTGAACAATTGTAAGAAAAATAAAATTTTGCATACCTTTTTGAAAACATGGATCTCTAAACTTCCATCCACTTAAGGATTCTACTCTAACTAATCCTCCTTGTATTTAACTTCATGTATTTCACAATATGTCGATTTACTGTTTGTCCTTTTGGCTTGTACCTAAAACGCCGACAAACAAAACGTCGGTCAGCCGAAGTTGGTATGTGGGGGAAACAATAATTATGTAAATATGTTAACAATGTAATCATTCAATTAATCATTTAACAACCAATATTACATTTTAGATATAACTTTGCGATCTAAGAGTACCCTATCCTCTATGTTGTCCCCATTAAACCCCTCATGATCCACCTATAAGTGAACCAATTTATAGGGTTGAGTCACATGGAACTACTCGTAAGTAGCCCACTCCTTAACTCATGGCAGGCTAATGAGTCTCATGGCACTACACGTAGGTAGCCCAGTTTCTAACTCTCGGTAACCTAGACCTTGCTCTAGGATTACCCCTTTTTTTCTTATCCTTTTCAAAGCAATAGAGGTGGACCCGGATCTAGTCAGTTATATATGCACATTTATAGTGATAATCATAGTCACTTTATAGTTGCATGAAATAAATAAACATCCAACAGTTATTTTCAAGCAATCGATTAAAACTTCGGGAATCGCCGTGAAACTAGATCGATTATTCATAAGCGTAACCACATACCTGATTTGATTAGTCATGCAGATTATTCAACATATACTTCATGTATATACAATCAAGCCAATCAATAGATCCAAGCAAGTAAATCAATCATCACATAATTCCTGAAACGAATATGTACTCTATTTATTACACACTTTATCAAGAATCTACTTTCTTGACTTGGATTCTATTTCTAGGGTTCTAATCCGCATTAAGGTTTCATTAATATTCATTAGGGTTTCTTAGATCAATTTCTCAAACTTTATCCCTTTTAGGTTAACAAACCCTAAAATACTCTTTTCCATTTATATGAACCTTAATTGCTCAACTATCCATTTTAATAGTCTTTTATACCCAAATTGACTTAAGATCATCACATCCCTATTTATTCATGGATTTGAACAATTAAACCAATTAAAAGACATATTCATCTAAATTAGGGTTTTCAAGCTCATTAATGCATAATCATGCACTAAACCCTAAATTAAGCCAATTATATAAAAAGATCATCTTTTTAGATCCTATTTTCACTTTTATTAACAATAGGTTAATATCAGCGTGAATTATCCAGATAACATCATTAAGTCCATCTATCATCAAAACTAAGGTTGTTTCCTTAATTAAATCATTAAAGATGATAGCTTTATGTATTTTTTAAATTTAAAGAATATCTATGCACATAAACTCTAAATTAGACTAATCACATGCAAAGTTCTTCCTTTTTGAACATAAAGTACCTTTTTACATTTAACAGGTTAACATCAACTCTGATGATCCATTAAACCCTATTAAACACTTTATTCATTTCAAAATAGGGTTTCTTAACCTTTAATTCATTAAAGATGATAATTTACACTACTTTTCTAATAGAAAGAGGAATTAGATTCTAACTATATTTTTATTGGATTCTTCTCATTTTTCTGAGCAAAAAACATATATTATTTGTTGTTATTGGAGTTACGAATAGCAAGATATTATTTTTGCATTAAATCACTTACTGGAGCCAATCAAACGCTGCCACGTCGCCTCCTTATGCGCCCAAACTGGAAACATAACCAAATGACACAAACACCCTTGGGTAAGTTGGACAGCTCCTTAGCCCGCGGAGGGCAAGACCGTCAAATGCCTCTCCACCCTTCTCCTTCCTTGCACCAGCTGCTTGCTGCCGCCCTAGCCGTCGGCCTACAGCCCTAGGCGCTGCTCCAGCTCCTCCTCCTCGACCTCTCGACCACCAGGACAGTTCCTCAGTCTCTGTCGTGCCTCTGCGCATGTGAGGGTTCTGCTGGTCGTCGTTAAGATAGCCACCCAAGCACGGGATCAGTTCTTGCTTACTGCTGCAACCACTATGATTTTGCATACCTACGGTGGAAGATGCGTGAAGACGAAGGGACTGGGTTGGTAGTCGATCGGTCCTAAGTTGTCGTGGAGTCTCCCTACCCTCATCAAGATTACAAAAACCTCCTTTGTTGCTCTATAGGTAGAACTACTCCCTCGTTAGGGTTTTACGTGCAAGAAACAAGAAGAGGGGAGAGAGGGGTGTGTAAGATCTTTCCAAATCCGGCCAAGAGCTCCACCCCTTATATAGGGGAGAGTATCCACGCCCTTCACTACTCATCTAGGGATTAGCAACGCCCCTTTCCTATTAGGAATGTAATTCCTATATTAGAGTCTAGTTTCTCTCTCTATCTCTTATTTCTTTAATGTTCCTTTTCTTTTACTATTAGGATTTTGAAAATTATCCCTCTTATTCTCTTCGTTCTTGCTTTTTAATCTATTTACACGAAATCCTGTTTTCCTTTATTAGAAAATAATTTCTTTTTAACAATACTACAAAATTCATTAATAATGCATTACATTATCCTCTTATTTTGCAATTTTGGTATTTTCTATATCTTTCTTCTTTATTGGGACTCCTTGGATCCCAAGACACTCCATTATTTCGAAATTCTTTTTATTGGATACTTATCATCCTTCTAGATGCATCATTATGCATTATCTCACATTATCTTGCTTATTTCTCATTTAAATATCTCTTTTTGAGGATTTATTTTTATTTCTCTTTTATTTTCCTCATTGGAATTCCTTTTAATATTAGCGACCTCATGGATACAAAATTTCCCCAAGAAATCTCATTTATGCCTCTTTCCACTCATTTTATCATTATTTTCAATTTATTTCTTAATAAAGAAATACATAATTAATCTTTTCTTTTCTTATTGCTTTCTCTTTGCAACCTTGGACTCCTTGGTACCCAAGGAACCCAAGAGGCACGAAATCCTCTTTGGATTTTCCTTCTAGAGGTTTCTACATATTTCTTTTCTTAAAAAAATTCAATTATCCATTTACTAATTGAATTTCCTTATTATTTGGGCCCAATAGCCAATAAAGCCCACAACACAAACATCAAGGCTATTGTAAACAAAATCCATTTATTTGAAGCAAATTATATCATTATTTGTTTAATTATCTTTAATATGAGAAATTACATTTCTCACCAGATGATCCCAAAAATTGGGGTTGTAACATCGTTCCCCTCTTATAGTAATTTTTCCTCAAAATTCTATCAAGCAAACAAACAATTCAGGATAAGACCTTTCCAAGTCCACCATTGGCCCCTATGTGGCTTTACCTTACCCATGGTGCTTTCAGAGAACCTTTATCATCACATATTCTTTTCTCTGAGTTCTTTCATCCAGGCGTCTATAAACTGCACAGGTGACTCAGGCCATGTCAGCCTCGCTTGGGGCTCACTAGGTTCATTGCTCAGCACATAGTCAGGGTGCCTGACATAGTGCTCTAAATTGGACACATGGAACTAATCACACATTACTTTATCCTGAGGGGTAAGTTCAATCTTAACCTTCTCCACCAAACCATATCAAACGAACCCATGCATCGGGGACTCAGCTCTCTTAGCTATAACTTAGAGGGGTCTGATTTTCATGTCACATATTCTCCCACAGTGCACTGCATGTCAGTCTACTTTGTATCTGCTCATGATTCTCATCATCTCTAGGCTCCTTTCAACCATTACATGATCAAAGTGACTTCATCTACACGCACTGTGGTCCTTTTCTAACCATCATGTGGTCCTTTCACCAACATCACCTTACTGAAGTGGTGACAGACACAACCTCCCTTATAGAGCTTCCTACAAAATGCGATACTGGCTATGGTGGTCATCTTCACATATTTCATAGGACAAGAACTGTCTCTAGATATCACCCTAAACGAGCACACATGCTCTTGTCAGACCCTTTAGTCTGGATTATACTAACCATTAGTTAGGGGTGATAAATGGTACTATCATCGAGTTCTTCATGTACGTACTTCCCTCTTACGGAAGTGAACCTTTAAGTCATGAACTTTTGAACTCGCATCATGGTGTAGTTGAACCATCTCTCTCATATGTAGCTCAACCCGATCTGTCCCTTGATAGTACTCTTTCTTTCTTATGTCATGTAGGTAAGTCGATCTACCATAACCCATATTGTATCTCGACCTTCCTTGGTCTAGGGGAGACCTATCACAACATCCATATTAATGAACTCGCATTCCCTCTCAGGGACTCTTTTGTCCTCTATATCAATACACTGGGTTACTGGGGTTCATCCTTTACCTCCTGGCTTGCATGACCATAAACCACATGCAACTTCATCTTAAGCATCCAAAGTGCTATTGCCATTTACCACGGTGTATGGTGATCTTCAATCATCATTTCCTATATGTCATGATTCCTCAAGATCGATTCCTCCGAAACCCTAAACCACTCTAGTCGGGGTTTCATCATTTTTTTTTCCAAAGAAGTGCATCTGAGGTTCTACCACCATCCTTTCATTGCATCAAGGACTAGACTAGCAAACCAAACAACCCTTAACTTTTCAACTTATCTTGTTACATATGAGTGTTATCCAAACACCTCTCCTTTTCAAACTTAGGGTTAGCCAAACATCCTCTTCTAGCTTCTAGTCAAACAAGTCAGACATATCTCAACCAGAGCATCCATTACCCCTTCACAACCTTAGGTATTAGGTAACGTTAAAGACATACACTTCCATGTATTTCACTTATCATCTCACCTCAAACTCTATGTCTATCTTCATTAAGAACACTCTCTAATTTCATCATCATGGTGATCAAACTCAACCTGGTATAACTTGTAAGTTCTACATAGCTCATGATAGAAACATCCTCATAAGGTGCAAACCATCCATGTATCATTCACTTTACCAGGGTAGGTTATCTTCTCTATCCCCATTTCTCGTGGCAGTGTTCCAACCTACATCATCTCTTATCCTTGGTGTATGGCATGCGTAATGTCCTATCTCTCACCCCCATAATAAGAGGAAATAAGCATTTGGCTGCAGTCCAAATACAGAGTTCTTCCTGTTCCAAGAGTAGAGATGGTACATCCCACCTTGCCAATACACCTTTACATCTAAGTTGCAACATGCCACATATGTCTCTACGTCACAAACATCGTGATATCAAACTAGTCTTGAACCTATGAGGTTTATATCCTTGGTCATCTCCTCTAGGTCTATAGGGTACCAACTCCTTTGGGGTCATCCCTCTTCCCTCATGCATCAAGGGAGTGCCCTACTCATATGCCCTTTGGGTCCCATGAGTTCATGAAGGTGATCAATCTCCTAACCCATGGCCCTCAGACAATGATAACTATTACCTCCCGACCCTATGGTCATGTGCAACTGGGGAATTAGGCAACTCCTACTTTCATCGGTCTTATCCCTACCTGACCCTATGATAGACTTAGGATTCTCCATTATAGTACATGTTCACTTTAGAACCTTACCCAAGTCTTCATCATCTCTCTTTCTACATTCATGGGCTAGCTTTCATCCTTTCATAGGGATCATGGCAACTTGCCTACCTTGGTCAAGCCCCATATCGGTTACCTCCATGGTAACACATTCATATGCAATTAGAGATGGATATCTATGGGTGTACAGGTTCATTCTCATACCATGTACTTTTTACTTAGGTTCTCAAGATCCTATGAGACCTCTTTAGGTTACCTTAAACCAACAAAACTGATATACACCCACATGAGCCTATTTAACCCTAACAAAAGCTCTTAGGTCTAGGGTCTACATCCACATGAGCCTATTTAACCCTAGCAAGCTATAAAGGCACATGCAGACCACCTACTGTACCATGCTAGGTCATACTTATCCTCTTTCCTCGATGCTGGATCAAGATCATACCTTCCTTTATCATCAACCTAGCTGTGAGGGGTTCATCAAATGTACCTTAAACTTAAGGGACTTCCCTTTTCCTCTATACATGAGGAGTACCATGCTCGAAACTATAGCAACTTAATTCTCATCATGAGCATTAGGTACACTGCTTCCCCTCTTAGGCCTAGGAACCCTAGGTTCACTTGTAGGTGTCCAACTGCATGCTCTATCTCTTAACCACGAACCAAGCATGAAAAAGGCATGACATGCACTTCTTATCATCCTTCAACTCGAGCAACACTTAGAGTTGGGTCCCCCTTAAGGACAACCAACAAGGTACAAGGCCTCATAACCTGCTACTAAACCTTTCTAGGTCTAAGGAACTCTTCTTCCTACCTCAAAAGGTAAACACCTATACCGTAGGCACATAGGTACCAGAAGCTTCATCTTCTCTCTAGGGTTTGGTCCGTCCCATGGCAAACAAGACATCATCGACCTCTAGGGATCAAGAATGTGGTGACCACTATCATCCAATTAGGTCACATCATCCTCAACTCCTAACTTCTCCTCGTATCCCAGAGTCTAGGATTCCAACCTTCTTGCTGGGTTTCCTGCTCTCTCTCTCTCTCTAGAGCTAACCCTGCAACTAACCTCACCATTAGAGGTCCTCTCTTCATGAAAGGTCAACCTCAAAAGCATGCCCCTACCTGGATGAAGCATATGTTCAACTCATGTTCGCTCAAGGTTATCTATAGCCCCTTAGGCTTATTACATAATCTATCCATCAAACTCTCCCGGCCAGGGTTTCGACCTATAGCTTGCAATACTGGTACATCCTGGGTGCCTATTATGCCCATATAAGCTCATGGGGTTTCCATAGGTTCTTCTTTAACCTCATCTATGAAGGAGCTATCATTACTCTAACATGCATGATCCTTTCTAGGGTTGGGTTGCCAAAGGTGCTAGGTTACCCATGGATCATATGACATCTCAAAGGTATCTCCTTTCAAACACCTGGTCTAACTCATCTCTCTCTAATCTTCACTTAGGGTTAGGGTTAGCATCATCCTCAGAGGATGCACCAGGTCTCTACCTGAAATGGAGATCTCTATCTCCAAGACTAACTTATCCTCCTGACAAGAAGGCCTAGCCTCAGGTCTCTTCTGAGGACATGACAACTTATGTCATACGACCTAAGCATGTATCTATTCTTTAATTTGCGCTTAATCGATTAAGCTTATGTCCATGACATCTTATTTACATGCTTTTCATTTAATTTGGTGGAGGATCCCTTAAACCTTATTAACCTTACCCATACCTCAAGAGGGTGAGGAGAAGAAAGAAAACCCTAATCCTTTAGGTCCTTATCAGAATTTTCATGATGAGAAGGGATGAATAAGATGAGAAGTCCTAAAAGTATCTTATTTCGATTCATACCCTATGACTTTGGCCAGGAAGTCACACGGATCTGGGAGTCCTCGTATTCCGACTAGCGGTGCGGAGGAAAATATTGCCAGCCCCCTGGTCGTGAACCTTTTCTAGACACCTCCATCTTTCGGATAATCCTATGATAACTCCCTTGGGTTCTATGAAGTTTGTAAAATTTAATAATTCTTAATGGTTAACTGAGGAACCTAAGCTCTGATACCAAATGTTACGACCCCACCTCTCGATAACCCCCAATTAAGGGAGACCGAGAGGTCGAAGCCACACCCATAACTTTCAGATCAAAGGTTTGGCAATTAACTAAGAATAATTATCAAATTTTAACCTACTATACTGAACAGCTATAATAAAAATAAATTTTTGCATACGTTTTTGAAAACTTGGATCTCTAAACTTCCATCCACTTAAGGATTCTACTCTAACTAATCCTCCTTGTATTTAACTTCATGTATTTCACAATATGTCGATTTACTGTTTCTCCTTTTGGCTTGTACCTAAAACGACGACAAACAAAACGTCGGTCAGCCGAAGCTGGTATGTGGGGGAAATACTAATTATGTAAATACGTTAACAATGTAATCATTCAATTAATCATTTAACAACCAATATTACATTTTAGATATAACTCCACGATCCAAGAGTACCCTATCCTCTATGTTGTCCCCATTAAACCCCTCATGATCCACCTATAAGTGAACCAATTTCTAGGGTTGAGCCACATGGCACTACTCGTAAGTAGCCCACTCCTTAACTCATGGGAGGCTAATGAGTCTCATGTCACTACACGTAGGTAGCCCAGTTTCTAACTCTCGGTAACCTAGACCTTGCTCTAGGATTACCCCTTTTTTTCTTAGCCTTTTCAAAGCAATAGAGGTGGACCCGGATCTAGTCAGTTATATACGCACATTTATAGTGATAATCATAGTCACTTTATAGTTGCATGAAATAAATAAACATCCAACAGTTATTTTCAAGCAACTGATTAAAACTTTGGGAATCGCCGTGAAACTAGAGCGATTATTCATAAGTGTTACCACATACCTGATTTGATTAGTCATGCAGATTATTCAACATATACTTCATGTATATACAATCAAGCTAATCAACAGATCCAAGCAAGTAAATCAATCATCACATAATTCCTGAAAAGAATATGTACTCTATTTATCACACACTTTATCAAGAATCTACTTTATTGACTTGGATTCTCTTTCTAGGGTTTCTAATCCTCATTAAGGTTTCATTAATATTCATTAGGGTTTCTTAGATCAATTTCTCAAACTTTATCCCTTTTAGGTTAACAAACCCTAAAATACTCTTTTCCATTTATATGAACCTTAATTGCTCAACTATCCATTTTAATAGTCTTTTATACCTAAATTGACTTAGGATCATCACATCCCTACTTATTCATGGATTTGAACAATTAAACCAATTAAAAGACATATTCATCTAAATTAGGGTTTTCAAGCTCATTAATGCATAATCATGCACTAAACCCTAAATTAAGCCAATTATATAAAAAGATCATCTTTTTAGATCCTATTTTCACTTTTATTAACAATAGGTTAATATCAGCTTGAATTATCCAAATAATGTCATTAAGTCCATCTATCATCAAAACTAAGGGTTTTCCTTAATTAAATCATTAAAGATGATAGCTTTATGTACTTTTTAAATTTCAAGCATATTTATGCACATAAACTCTAAATTAGACTAATCACGTGCAAAGTTCTTCCTTTTTGAACATAATGTACCTTTTTACATTTAACAGGTTAACATCAACTCTGATGATCCATTAAACCGTATTAAACACTTTATTCATTTCAAAATAGGGTTTCTTAACCTTTAATTCATTAAAGATGATAATTTACACTACTTTTCGAATAGAAAGAGGAATTAGATTCTAACTATATTTTTATTGGATTCCTCTCATTTTTCTGAGAAAAATACATATATTATCTGCTGTTATCAGAGTTACGAATAGCAAGATATTATTTTTGCATTAAATCACTTACTGGAGCCAATCAAACGCTGCCACGTCGCCTCCTTCCATGCAAGTTATGCGCCCAAACTGGAAACATAACCAAATGATGCAAACACCCTTGGGTAAGTTGGACAGCTCCTTAGCCCGCGGAGGGCAAGACCATCAAACGCCTCTCCTCCCTTCTCCTTCCTTACGCCAGCGGCTTGCTGCCGCCGTAGCCATCGACCTACAGCCCTAGGCGCTGCTCCAACTCCTCCTCCTCGACCTTTCGACCTCCAGGATAGTTCCTTAGCCTCTTTTGTGCCTCTGTGCCCGTGAGGGTGCTGCTGGTCATCGTCAAGATATCCACCCAAGCGCGGGATCAGTTCTTGCTTACTGCTGCAACCACTGTGATTTTGCAGACCTACGGTGGAAGATGCGTGAAGATGAAGGGGCTGGGTTGGTAGTCGATCGATCCTAGGTTGTCGTGGAGTCTCCCTCCCCTCATCAAGACTACGAAAACCTCCTTTGTTGCTCTATAGGTAGAACTACTCCGTCATTAGGGTTTTACGTGCAAGAAACAAGAAGAGGGGAGAGAGGGGTGCGTAAGATCTTTCCAAATCCGGCCAAGAGCTCTACCCCTTATATAGGGGAGAGTATCCATGCCCTTCACTTCTCATCTAGGGATTATCAATGCCCCTTTCCTATTAGGAATGTAATTCCTATATTAAAGGCTAGTTTCTCTCTCTCTATTATTTCTTTAATGTTCCTTTTCTTTTAGTATTAGGATTTCGAAAATTATCCCTCTTATTCTCTTCATTCTTGCTTTTTAATCTATTTACACGAAATCCTATTTTCCTTTATTAGAAAATACTTTCTTTTTAACAATACTACAAAATTAATTAATAATGCATTATATTATCCTCTTATTTTGCAATTTTGGTATTTTCTATATCTTTCTTCTTTATTGGGACTCCTTAGATCCCAAGACACTCCATTATTTCGAAATTCTTTTTATTGGATACTTATCATCCTTCTAGATGCATCATTATGCATTATCTCACATTATCTTGTTTATTGCTCATTTAGATATCTCTTTTTGAGGATTTCTTTTTATTTCTCTTTTATTTTCCTCATTGGCATTCCTTTTAATATTAGCAACCTCATGGATATGAAATTTCCCCAAGAAATCTCATTTATGCCTCTTTCCACTCATTTTATCATTATTTTCAATTTATTTCTTAATAAAGAAATACATAATTAATCTTTTCTTTTCGTATTGCTTTCTGTTTGCAACCTTGGACTCCTTGGTACCCAAGGAACCCAAGAGGCACGAAATCCTCTTTGGATTTGCCTTTTAGAGGTTTCTACATATTTCTTTTCTTAAAAAATTCAATTATCCATTTACTAATTGAATTTCCTTGTTATTTAAGCCCAATAGCCAATAAAGCCCACAACAGAAACATCAAGGCTATTGTAAACGAAATCTATTTATTTGAAGCAAATTATATCATTATTTTTTCAATTATCTTTAATATGAGAAATTACATTTCTCACCAGATGATCCCAAAAATTGGGGTTGTAACAACTGCAATGGAAATTTATTGTCCTGGTAGAGATCTCATCGTCATGGAAACAAGTCAAGAAGAAAAACAATAGGAAGAAATCAAAGAACTCTAAACAAACTACAACTAAAAAGGTAGGCATTTATATATATAAATATTACATGCAATCAATGATTACATTTGGCTGGAATAAGGTATTCACTAAAATTACTTTCCTTTTCAATAGGAAATGATGTATGAATCTCTCTTTTGTGTTAGTCATGCATGCTCTTCTTCAAAAAATGCAAGCAGGTGATAGTAGTGACTATGAATGGCAATATTATGTGGCAAAAAATGGACATAGTGTTCGTGGTTCATGGGGGAGGATTTAGTGATTTAGTGGGTCAACGACATACCTGGGGATACAAAAGAGCCTAGATTGGTACTGGATGGATGGTATCCCCTGTGTCTATTGGAAAGAAGGCTCTAACACACAAATCATGGGATCATTTGAGGATGTTTGCTCCATCTCAAATTGGAAACACGCCTTTAAGGATTCTATGGGTCACCTTGTGCAAATGTAGGCTCACATGGAGGATATACCTATGCAGGTTGGAGTCAACTACTTTGATTTATGTTTCATAACAATGTTATCCAAGGTGGCGAAATAATAAAATGGTTTCCTGATTGTCTCTTTTCAGGCATTGGATTCTCTTTACAGGTATAAACTGCCTCTTCATCAACTGCAGACATTGTGCATTGAACCCCTTCTCTAGAGGCCGTATTCTTCCTTGGGCACCTTTGAGAATCACTAGGGAGACCATCCCCTGCCACCCATTTCTACAACTTGAGGGTGCTAGGTTTGGACGAGGCGGAAGTGCTACCTGACTCATAAATGACTGTATGACTTCATTGGGTTGAAGGGTTTATCATTTGACCCCACTGCCATGATATATAAGAAGTAGATCAGAGTAGTGTTGGATGGAATAGCTCATGGCATTAAGAGGATAGAAGGTACCCATAGAAGAGCAGAGGTAAAATAAGGGATTTGGATGGTGTTTCAGGTGATGAAGAACTTGTCAAATATGGTGAAGGTGAAGGTGGGTTCAATAATGTCTACCATAGGATTTTGGCTGGCTACAGAAGTGTAGGTAAATAGATCTTATAGCTACTAAGGTGATGGGATGACGTGGATTGCAGTTGCATCCTTGTTGTTGGCCATTTCTTGGATGGCTAGGTGGGAAGCTTTTTTAGGGATGTGACTTTGTTTGTTTTTCTGGATGGTTTTGGTTGGATGATAGTTGGTGAAGTTAGATGATAAGGGTATCCTGATGATAGAAGATTTGGTGAGAGTCGTGGATGTTATATGGAGGTTTTTGTCCTTTGGTGATGAAGTCTGAGTTGGTTTGTTGGCTTTTTATGCCTGAGAAAAAGAATGATGCAAGGAGGAAGAGTGGGAGGTTTGAATATAGGATGTTGTGTTGATGGCCTTTCTTCTTAACTGGTAGTTTTTCATTTTTTGATGAATAACACAGCTACTTGATACCAAGTAAATGTCACACCTTCTCATTTTTTGTATAATTTTAATTTGGTGAGTGGTTTAGGCATCGATGTGTGTTGGAAAACTGCAATATGTATAGCTTCACGACTAAAGTAATATGTATTCAAGAAGTAGTTTTGCAATTTGAGTTTGTACATTTTTGTTTGGGGGCATGGTAAGTGTACTCCCCTTGTAAATCATGTTTGTGTGAAATACAAGTATAACTTCTTTATATTTCAAAGATGCTTCAGTTTTTTATATTCATATTCATATAGTGATTCAGCATAATCCTGATATTATTGAAGTGTTATTGTACTACGATATATCATCATTGTTTATTCAAAAGTCGATAGTCATGAAAATAATCTTTTATGTTGAGTGATGGCTGATGTTTCCATATATGATGTACGTACATGTCAGTTTATACTGATTAGATGACATTTTCTATTATTGTTTTTCATTAAAAAAGTGATAGTTGTATATGTAATTTATTGTTAGTTGAATGACTGTCCATGATGTCACCTATTGCGAGTTCCTAAAAGCCAGAATCTAAGTATAGGTGACGTGCATCACTTGAGCCTACATACTGCATAGAGAACGGCTGAAAGATGATGGTCATTAGATGGACAATTGTTAAGTACGTAATATTTTAAGTTAAAGATGACATGCTTGGATGTCACCAACGGACTGCTTTTTAGTAGTGATGGCCGCTGTCATACTCTAGGATGTTTCTCTACCTCTTTCGAGAGCTCTCCTCTTGTACCATCTTCTCTGTGGAAATCTCATCCCCTCCCGTAGAGTAGATCTCTTTGTCCGAACCACATACATGTGTGTTCTCTGGTTGTGGGATTGTTCTCTTATTATTCTTGTTTTATTATTCCGCACAAACTCATTGTATACTCTTGTTCAAATACTTTACAATATAAGATCCATCGATGAACTCCTTACCACAATGGAGACTTGTGTTGATGGCTAGCTCTCTCCTCGAAAAGATCAATTTACATTTTATTTCAGAATGCTTCCGACTGTGCTAGCCCTTGTATATTTTATGAACGTTAATGCAATTTTCTTGGGGTTTCAGTCAGTAAATTGCACCATTCTAGGAAATACTGCAAGCTGGCAAAAAGTAATTCATTCTTCTGCCACTTATCGCTATTCGAAAACTTATCACCTGTTATACCACAGATTTATAAACATCAGATGGAGCGACAATAGTTAAACTGTTAGTAAATTTGTAAGAAAATAACCGCAAATACATGGGATACTTAGTTGATTTTCGGCAACTTTGATTAGTTTCATTTCACGGAGTTGCATTACTTTGAAATACATTTTAATGTTTGATTTGTGGGATTGGGAAAATGGATGTAATTTTGAGATTTTTAGATATAAGAGAACCTCAAATTTCGGTCTCTGTAAAAATTTGTTCTAACCAGAAGATCTAATTTGGGATAGCTAGAGGACCAACAAGAAAAATAATCACACTTATCAAATCTAATAAACTAAACATAAAAATCTAAGTTATTGGATTTTGAGAACGTAGCATTTCACTTATGTAGGATGGACAAAATATAGAAATTTTTTATAATTTTCATGCTACCTTATCGTGGATTTAGTGGTCTATGAACACAAGTAATAGACATGCTTGATTCAATGGTCATGAAGGTCTTGTCTCAAATAAAAACAATACCCAAATCAACATGTATGAGTGAGTTCTCGATGCTTTATCCCCATAGTAGTTCAAACCAAAATGTACGAATGGGTTCTCGACGCTTCTCCCCATGAAATTTCAAACTGAAATGTTTGAATGGGTTCTTGATGCTTTAACCCTAGAATAAAACATTCCACATTTGAGATATATGCCCAATCTTAGAATGAACCATGACCATGTAATTGTTGCGAGCACCATCTTGAAGCAAGTGCAATGACAATAGTCAAGTTGAAGGCATATTGAACACAAAGAGAAGATAATCACATTAAAGAAATGAAAGAGATGGAGAGAGTAAAGTTGCCACATCTTAAAGGAAGCAAACTTCAAAGCCTCTAACCATGAATGCAGTCACCTATATATGAGCGCACTCACACGTTAAAATGACGAAGCCCTCCACTTGAATACTTTAGAGAAAGAAAATGAATGCATGTATTAACGAATTATTACCACATTTAATTGTGTATACATATATAATGCAATTATACATAAAATATAATTCTTGTAACCCAAATATTGAGCCCTATAAATCATGTATGTGTGTGTCATCTTCATACCCGTCTCCTAGAAATTTTAACAAATGCTAAATGACTTTATCATGATTGTCAGTATGCCTAGCAATTTTAACAAATGCTCAATGACTTTATCATGATTGTCAATATGCAGTAAGTTAGAGTTGAGCAATGACAAACTTAAAGTCCCATGCTCACTACACAACTGTCACATGCATTACACCTTCATATCCAAATGGTTCTTATTTTGAAATTCGAATTTGTTTAAGATCCAACTATCCCCTATAAGATTCAATGTGGAACCACTCTATTAATACAAATGTCAAACAACACTTTTAGATTATCTCAAGATTTTGAATCATTGCCTCATTTATTCAATGTTATAATTACAAGAAGTAGGTGAAACGCATGTCTTAAAGATCAAACATGATAATGAATGTGTCTATTGGTAGGAAGATAGCTAAGCATGTGATATTGGTCATTATGTGTACAAGAAAAACCAAGTGTACCTATTATTCCCTTATAAAATCATTCTCTATGTTGAGCATCATATATTAAAATCTTATCCCAAGTCTTGAACCATTTTGAGAAAATATTGTTTTAAAAATCTATCATGATATTTTTGATTTTCAAGATATAGTCATATATCCAGAGAGATCATTGTTGACTAGTTTTCACCAAATGACATAATAATTTGTTAGTCTATAGTTACCTAATTTCAAGGATCTCAATTTAGTTTTGTTAGATTGATATTATTTTCAAACAAACAATTGGGTTTAATATCATGCCCATCATGTATTATCAGCTAGGGATACAGTTTAGTTCATTGAGCAAGCATTTTATCTTTGAAGCCTCTATGATGTTTTAGCAATGAATATTAGATACCAGTTATTTGGAAAATTTAAATGTCATTGAAGTATCCACTTTATTTTGAACTTATGTGGAAGTAACATCTGGTTGTAGTAGTCATACTACAATGATAAATTGATTTTGTAGAAATTAGGTTCTCGAATTAAGTAAAACATTATACTTTGATTCTTTACGGTAGATAAATTAGTTCCATTTTGTATTATACTATTCATCTCATGTTTCCCAAATTTTGTACACTATAAACACACAGATGTATAAGTGGTCCTCATATTCCTCCCATGTCATTTTAGTCAATTTCTCAAGGCATCTGATTTGCATGTGAGTATGTCAAAATTGGACTTGAGAAATTATTTGAACTAAAGGTTACACTTACCACACAAGCATCACATGCACTACACCTTCCCTAAATATGTTATTACTTTTATATCAACATATATTCTTGATACAACACTTTGCAAAACATATCCACATTCTCTTTCAAAAGTTCACATCGAAGCACTTGCTTATCATTGAGTTGATGAGATTAGGATTGTGGTCTTAATTAATAAAAAGATTAAGTCCTAAACTTGTCTACACAACCCCCATCTCTTGCAAGAGAATGATGTAAAAAAGAAGTAATTTATGTTTGAAGTCACATTGAGAAAGGTAATCTTAGTAAATCATAATGAACTAATTAAATACGTTAAAATTTTATTTTGTTATTTGAAAATGAAGTAAAAAGGATAATCAATTAAATTAGAGTAAATAGTAGTTTCATATTTAGTCAAGATGGGAGGAAATTTGTCAATGGGTTTGTGTACATGAAAATGCAATATGATCTTATAGGTTCACTAATCTTGAAAAAACTTGGATATATAATAGGGCCTTATGTAAATAGTTCATCTATCTTTCTCAATATTGAAGATAACATGTCATGAGTTGATATTAATATGTTGTTGCAATAGTTAACATCAACCAATAATATAATCATGCTTCCCTACCAATTATTATTTCTTAACCCTCATGATAGAAATCATCACTCATGGTTTCATACTCAAATCCAAATTATATTATGTAAAACAATAACCTAAATAAGAAATAGAAATATCATAGTGATCATGCCCAAAACCTTGTCAATGATAAGGGTAAATAAAAAATGTTAATGGAAAAGTTCATACAATTATGACAACATAACATGGATTAAATCTTGTTGGAATAGGATATTACCCAAGCCCAATCATGCACCTACTAACTCTTACAAAAACAAATAATCAAAGAAGGCGCATACACGCTAAAAATATATGCTATTATAAATGACTAGAAGAACTTTATGGTGTAGAAGTGAGGATCTCTCCATCCCCACACCATAGAAATTGGAGATTCATTACGAAAAGAATCCTTGACTTACATATTTTCACCTATGCTTTGGTTCCAATATCACATTTGCTCTAAGGATGTGTGTAGAAATGTGAATTGGTACCTCAATGGTGTTGATAGGGTATGTAGTTATAGTATTTGTAATCCAAAGGACATAACAATTTGAATTAGGGTTGCTACACAAGAAGAAAATTTCTCAAACGACAGACTTGTACCTGAGTTGATTGGCTGGAAATTCTTATCTTTACTTGAAAGTCTAGCAGTTGATCTACCATATGTCAATCAATTGGTTGGTACGATTTTAACTTGTGTGGTATAATCAACTAAATCTCAAAAGATCGATCAAAGGTCTTCTTTTCTACAGTCAAGCAATCGTCTAAGGGATCAACCAATGGACTTGGGGCTAGAGATGTTTGACTAGTAAATAGTCAATCAACTGATGCTCGACTATTCTCCTATATATTTTGTCAGACAATCTACAAGGGATGAGAGAAATGATTGAAGGCTCCTTGTTGGCTTCTTCATAGAGATTTAATCAATCAATTAATATAGTGAAGCTTGGTTTTTGCACTCTAGCATCCCTTTCTATCGGTTGACTAACCAATCAATATCTGGAGGATGTGTGCTTGAGTAAGGTTATTGTCATTAGTTGATTGAGTCATTTGACCAACTATTTAGTTACTTCCCCAATTGAGCTCAACAATAAACAATCAATTGTCTGTATGGTAACCAATCAATTAGATACCTTTTCATGGTCCAATCAATTAAATAATGTTAATTTCTCTTCTTTTTCTTTTCTTATGAATTAATAGAAGTTATGGGTGGAAAGTGATGCAAACCATCATAGTAAAGTGAGGACTTTGGAAATATTTAGTGCATGCATACATCCTAGACTAAGATCCATTCTTCATTTAGTTTCCCATTTTGACATAGATTATGAATAACACATTAAGGTAAGTATGAAAAGATAGAAACACTACGAAAAAAATGGTCTTTAACTAATTTTTTTATAGAAAAAATCCCAAATTTTGTAGCTAAAAGCTTTAGCTACAATTATCCTTACATTTAGAATACGAAGCTAATACCCATGTAGCTAATTGTTATTAGTACATTTTTCAAAATTGTAGCTAGATATTCATCTAGCTACAAATTCAAATGTTACCCTAATTGTAGGAAAAAATTGTCCTTACACATAAATTGTAGTTGTAATTGTTATTTAATAGATGATTACAATTGTATTTGTTGCTATGATATGAAGGGGGAAATGCCATTTCTTACAATTGTTTATATAGTTTGTGTAACTGCATTTGTAAATATTGTTAGTGTTTAGTGAAAGATATCATGCACTACACATGCATACCTATGTAATCTGATTATGTATCCAACCTATAACTTGATAATACAAAGTTAAATTTCATAAAGGGGAAGAAATAAATTTTGATCTAGATCAAGTTGTGCTCATAATTCAACCAATTAACTCTTATTTATGTTGAAACAATGAGTACACATGGGGAGGACATTAGACCTTTCCCCTATTATACAAAATGTATTGAAAAACAAATACATATAAATAATGACACCCCATGAGAATATAAATGTACATCTCAAAGTTGCACCCTAGACCATGGTCAAAGATGACATCAAAACCACCATATAGTCACCATTTCTACTAAATCTCTTATGTTTTACTTGTAACCATGAACTTGGAAGTACCTAGTGCAAGTTCTTCAGCCTCTCTACGCCTCATTTTCATATATATGTATATATATATATATATATATATATATATATATATATATATATATATATATATTATATATATATCTGTGTGTGTGTGTGTTTATGTATGTGTTGCGTTGATATCCTCTTTTAACGACCTCCATTTGCTACATGAGTTGTTCCTATTTGTTCCTTCCTAGCGAATGATCATTCAGAACTACAAGATTATGAATTAAACTCATGTAAGAAAAAATACAAGACCAAAAAAGGTTTAGAAACTCTACAACTAGATAGTTATAAGACTAACCATGTGCGCATAGAAGTGTTCATGAAGTTTCCATTCTTGTGGATTTAAATCCTGGTGAAAGCTTCTAGTTTTTCACCACTTATCTGACATATGATAGAATCCTATATTATTAGTACTTAGTAGCAAGTCATCAAGAATAATGGTATTGGCAATTTATGAGGTTTCTCATACCTACTGAGAGTGACAACATACATTGCGTGAATGCCAAATCATTGTTACACTCTTCATCGGGTCAGATAAATATCTTTTGGGAAATCTACAAAGGATGTAGGGACTCCTTTAGTGGCTACACGAGAATAAATATCCACACAACTAAATTCATATTGGTCCACTACTCAATACGTCTTTCAATACATGGTGTTTTAATTTTAGAGTCCCAATATTGAAGATGCATAGAGATGTCCAAATCAGAAGTGGCCAGCTATTCCCCTGCATTTGAATTCATAAAATAAATGAACTTGTAAATTAAGGAATGCAAGTAATATTTTAGATTGACAAGGCAAAGTTATTTTCAACTTGCCATATGGTTTTTTTTGGTCCAATATGTTTGAGTAAGGGATTCCTTATTGCTTGATTCTGTACACATGCCCAAGTTGGTATGGTAATTGGTGTACTATCTTGGTGTGGTCGACAGTGGACTTAACGTAGCAAGTGAACTGAAAATGTGATGAATATCATTAGCTATAACAAAGGTTATCTATGAGACCAAGCTTTGTCCATATTTGAGCGATCTCAGCAACAAACGTTGAGTCTGGGTACTTAGATCACATGAGGCATTCATTGATTGCTAACCCAAAGCTCCTATATAAAACAAGCAATAATAAACAAACCTATGTAATAATAAGAGTGCAATAGAGTTCTATAACACTCAAATACCATATACTACTTCTGAGAAATACATATGATAACATTAACTTTTCATTGTAAGAGTGTACACTATATTCTAACTATTTGAAGTTAAAGCATTGCTAATTTTAAAGACAAATCTAAAAACATGTACTACTACATATCATGGAGTTTGATGCTAAGAAAATGCTGACAGAGATTAACCCAACCTCTATGTGAAGATGAAAATCATAGTACCTTCCCCTTCTTGTCATATATCCACCACTCCATATAAAATTAGGATACAGAGATCAGTATGAGTTGCATCTAACCTACGAGAATAGTAAAAAAACTTGAACATATGTGTATCATACACAACATATATGGATCACATCATGAACATAATAGATTAATTGTGATCTATTAAATATAAATAACATGGATGCCCCATGACTGGAATAATGAATATATATTGATCTTAGTGAAAGGTCATCCTATTAGGTTAGTCAACATCATTTATACCTAAGTTAATAAAGAAAGAGAAGTACCAAATGAGAAGTTAAATAGTTTCACATTGAAATGAATCTAAATAAAGAAAAAATTCTCCTTGAGATAATTCAAGAGATATTTGACCACTTTTTGGTTGATAATGTGAGGATGTGTCTTTTCACTATTTGTCTGCATCAGACACTGCTCACACCAAACCAGATCATGTTGAGTAAATTTTGTTTGAGAGCTCAAATTTTCATTTGAGAGGCTTAACTGCGATGGAAATACTATCTTCTTTAATAGAAACATAGTGCAATGTTAAGAGTTTCGGTAGCCAATTATTCAACATGGTTAATGTCACAAAAAACAAAATAAAAAATAAAAGGAATCTAGAGTAGCTAAAACATGTCTTGGCTTGCAACCAAATGTAGAGTTGTCTAATTTGTCAAATCTTACCTCATGGTTCAATTGCTTCCACATGCCATTAAAACCAGCCCCAACAATCATCTGACCCAAGAAACTAACCAAGTACTCATCCAATTTATTTGGCATGAATAAATTAGTAGCATCTATGAAAGATTCTGGGGTAAATAGTAAGTTGGGATGCTATAGGATTCAAAAGGATCTGCATGTAGACATTCACTCAACATAACACATACAAATCCAACTTAAGATGAATTAACCTTTTAACCACATAATTGTTAACACTAGAAAATCAAACCTGAAATAACCAGACCAACATGTACATAATCCAACAGTAATGGAAGCTCATATGGACCACTTACATATGTGATTTTATAATACAATCAACTCCTAGATGATGGAAAAAACCTCAACTCAAGAAAAGTGCAACACATATTATCAACTTTGAACCAAAAGGAGGAGTAAATGATAAAAAAGTTCTCTATGAAAATGAACCATTGCGATATAAAGAATAGAAAGCAATGTGATATGTATAGGACATGTCAAACCCTTGGATCTTCATAGAGTCCAACATATATTATTGGAACCCTAACCACTTATGCCATTTTTAAAAGAAGACATAAAAAAAGATAGTAGCCATCCAATTTGAAATGATAATGATGAAAGTTAGAACCATATGGTCTTTCAATCAACCCATGCTAGAACTAAATGGACACCAAAGACGTAATCATGCTTCGATTACAGATCGATTTCCAAATATGTTAAGATGGATGACTACTTCTAAAAGTAATGAGAGTATTATCATCTGCAGTTCAACAATGATGTGGTTTTCTAAAAATATCATCAGCCCTTGCATCACTGATCATAGTATTCTTAATTCAGTGAGAAAGTATCAGTACCTTCATCAAAGTTAAACCAAAGACATCAGCACACATGACAAGCATAGACAAAGCTACTGGCTAGCAATTGTTGAAGGATTAATTAACCTCAACAATGATGAAGTAAAGATGGGATGACCGGCTTCACAACTATCTTAAGATGCCATATAGGGACTATAGTAGCCATATCAAGCCAAAGAAGGTAAGTTATTTGGTGGGCCCATCTATGTGAAATAAATGCAGTCCTCTTTGGGATACAAATTAAAGTGAACTTCAGATCAACAAAAAGTGTATCACATATGCTATTAGAGGCAACCCTGTCAACATTCTCTTATCATCTCTCACATCCACAAATGAAATTAATGCATTTGTAAGTTCCTGTATGAAGAACTATGAAATGGGCTATGTAATTTGATGCAATCAATTTTTTTTATAAAATTAAGACGAAATGAATAAAACAATAAGTAGTGGATATTATAGAACCAAGTACTGACCCATGCGTGGACCAAGTGATCGACAATTGTAGAATTGGCCCCACTAAGCCACTAGCAGGTGACATGCCCATCCACATTCATATAGCAGCACTGAAAGGTGATGAGGTTATCAAAGAAGATGTTTATCTCTTTGTAAATGAATAGAGGAATATCCTCATCACCTTACTAGAGAAGTTCACCTCAAGGAAGCCCTCCTTTTTCCTTTTTGTTATTCTTCAGGGTATCTGGATGTTGAAGAGGATGAAGACCAACCTTTTAGAATCAAAATATTTGAAGATGGGGAACTTCCATAACATAGAGAAAAGATACAAGAGAGAATTTTTATTATAGAATACCCCATAATGAATGCACCCATCCCTGAGAATGGATATCCAGGATAAACCTTACTAGAAAATAAGCAACCCCACATATGGAACAAAATAGATATTACTTTTTATATCAACACCTCCTCATAAAGATAATCTCCCTACATTTGTTAGAGCATATGGATATACATAAGTAGCGAATAGCCGCTCATAAACAAAATATTCAGACATGTGTTCATCATAAATAAAAAATTTTGGGTGATATTCATCTGTTGAAAAATGAATATACTCCCGCTTCTAGAAAATAGCTTAATAAATAACACTTGTATGTTTATTATAAGAGAGAACAATATCCTAACTTAACATACGAAAACTTGTATATGTTTATTGGAAAAATTACTTGAGTTTAGATAGAAAGAACGCAGTAGGAACCAAACAAATAGACTCAATGTAAATTTTAATATTGAATGAAATGCACTCTCTTCGAGCACATACACCAAACAAGCAACAAAAACTAAAAAATGCTTGCAAATTAATGATTCATTTCAACCTCAAGACATGATATTAAAACAAAATAAATTATAAGATTAACTTAGCAAACAACATTAGAGACCGAGTAAAGACTAAATTTAAGTAAAAACTACAGGAGTCACGTATTTTGACAGAATAGTTAATTTAGAATTAAGATTGTTGCTGAAGTTTATCTTAAAATCTACAGGTTGGCTTGATGTGACTTTTAGTTGGCCCTTGTTAGGATTGTTCTTAGTATCTATCTCGTTATTCCAATTTTTTTTTAAAAGACCATTGATTCAAAGTTGGGGAAATGTTTTGAATTTGTATTTGTCTTTGCTCATCAATTAAGGTGAAGTTTAATACTGGTCTTTTTTTTAGGCATGAAATGAATGCAAGGTCATTCCTCATTAATGGGAATATTGTTTAAGTTCACCTGCTTCCTAATAATGGTCTTCCTTTTTTTGGCTCATGGACCTGCATGATTTTGATTTTATGCCATGATGTTCTCATGACCTAAGGCCAAGTAGCATGGTTTCCTTCTCCTACATGGTAGCACATTATTGTATTCAAATGTATAATTTGTCTCAACTTTTTGGTACACATCTCTTATCATCCTCTTTAGTTGTACATGAACGTAACCGTATTTTGTGTATTGATATGATATTAATAAAAGGCGAAAACAAGCTTAGCAGATAGAAACAGAATGAAGACATCTTCATGGCTTTTTTACAGCAACAACCTCATAGCTATGTGTAATGGTGAGCTCATGTGTATCACAACAAGGAGCTCAAGGTTCAAAGATTGTGGTAGCCTTTTGGCTGCTATGCAACGGTTACCTAGCAGATGTTATGCAGTAGTGACCTACTATTATTATGCATCAGTAAACTCATGGCAACTACTTGTCAAAGCATTGTTACCACTTCTATACATTGCACTTATACAAGAATGTGCTCATATTTAATGCGTATAAGCACACAAATCAGATGTGTTTAGTTTACAAGCATATTATTACAGAATACTATTAGTACATGTAGATGGTTACATGTACAAACATTTACATAACCAATACCAAAACTATTATGAGTAACAAATATAACAAGAACAAAGGTTGAGTGAAAACAATAGAAATTAACTCTTTGGAGCTCGATAAGTAAGAACAAGGGAAGTAGTACATCTCATCTAAGAATATCACAGATTTTAGACGAGGCAAAGGTCAATAAATAATAAATAAATAGAAACACCTACAAGAGATAAGAACTTCAAAATGGTAATAGTACATTATGATGTCCAAAAAAACACATACCATGATAATAAAAATTTGGCCTCTAGAAATAGGATGGACATTATTTGGTCATGGTAATCATGTTCATCATAACTAGTGAGTATAAGTTCTTCTGATCTAGTAAATCCCACATAAAACATCATGGTATCCTTTATATCCTAGTGGGAGGATTTTATTTCGATCATTACACAATTGAGTATTATGAAGAAAACTAGTTGTATACCCACTCTAGGATTTGAATCTCATGTACTCAATTTTCTAGTTTTGAATATTATCCTTGGACTGCAAGGGTGTAGCTCACTGGTGATTGGACCGTGAATGCAGAAATAGGTCTCAAGTTTGAATCCTCACAGGGACGAATAAAATTGAGATTTATGTCTGACATGGTTTGCATCAGAACTGATGAGTTGCATACTTGGTTTACTATACTCCTCCTATGTCAGGCTTCAATAGGTTAATGAGGGGTTGGGGAGAGGAAGTCTCCTTGATGACTCATTTTGTTTAATATTGTCCTTGGTTTTCTCCACTCTTTCTCACTCTCGTGTAGTCCCTCGTGTATCCTCACAGGGACGGATAATATTAAGATTTATGTCTGACATGGTTTGCGTCAGAACTGATGAGTTGCATACTTGGTTTATTATACTCCTCCTATGTCAGGCTTCAATAGGTTAATGAGGGGTTGGGGAGAGGAAGTCTCCTTGATGACTCATTTTTTTTAATATTGTCCTTGGTTTTCTCCACTCTTTCTCACTCTCCTATAGTCCCTCGTGTATCTACTAAATTCATTACCTATAGTTCGACAAAATCTACTTCTAATTCGACATTATATATGTACAAGTATATTTCTCATATCTATGTTGAAGTTTAGAATTCAAATGGACAACTACCTCGAGTGATATAACAAACCAACATGATGCATAATGGAAGATCCAAAGTGGATAGATTAGATAGTAAAATGTTTTAAAATGTTATAAAAGAAAAGGTAGTTGAGTGAATGATGAAATTATGCATTTTTGTCTATGCTTAATCTAAATAACAACAGACACATTCATCTAAAATTAACTAGTGAATGATAAAATAAAGTTAAGCAACAAACCTCTCCTTTGTTGTGCTGGGCTTCAATAGATTAATGAGGGGTTGGGGAGAGGAAGTCTCCTTGATGACTCATTTTGTTTTATTATTGTCCTTAGATTTCTCCACTCTTTCTCACTCTCCTATAATCCCTTTTGATAACACTAAATTTTGTGATGTTTTAGACTATTTTTCTGCTATCAAAACTGCCCTTGTAAACTGTTTTCTTCTCTTTTATATGTACTTTCGCAATAATTGACCAAACAACACTCTTAATCCAATATTTCCTTATTTTTGCAGAGTTTTTCCTCATTTTGGTACATTTTGTCATCAATGAAGCCGTACCGGCCCACAACTAAGCTCCACCTACATCGGCCTTCCAGACGCCCGATACAATCACTGCTCGATAGGGCAATCGCAACACAATGACGCACGACATAGGGATGCCAAGCAAGAAGAAACTGACGGACGACACGTCTTTTACCCGACAGGGAGCCCAAGCTCTCCCGACAGCTAAAGCTTATCGCCTGACACGGGCCTCCCACCGGCAGGCGCCGTCCGTCACATGACTGACAGCTGACACCCTGTGCCGGACGATACCAGTATCAGTCGTCCACCGACCCCATGAATAAGGAGTACACGTGGCGCTTTGAGCACCATAACTTTCCCCAACCGCTGCCTATAAATAGCAGCTACAAGAAGCCGAAAAGATAGGTCAGAACCCTACGCAAGTCACCTCAGGAAAACTACGAGGAGCGAGTGTATCGTGCCCCAGTGCTGTGTTGGGCAATCCTAGGTGAGCTCTTCTCCATCCTGAGAGGTAGGTGGATGGTTCACTTAGTATCGTCCCGAGCGACACTGCAGGCCGATATCGACCGACATAGATCCCCAACTTAAGAGATTGATACTAGATGCATCAGCTAGCCCGACACGATACTAAACCCGATACGCCTCTCCCGTCACGGCTTGTCGCCCGAGAGGGTGCCGCCCGACATGAGCGTATCAGGCCAGGGATTTCGCATGATGCAATCAACCCGTCACAACACGCCACCTGAGAGGGTGTGCCACCCTACATGGTTGTATCGGGCTAGGCTCCTGACCGGTATCAGAATGGATGGTCCACTGTAGTCTGTCGTCATTCTATATCAAGAAGGCGATACCTATCTTTATTTCTATCATTTAATTCTTTTACTTCCGCATTGTAATCAACACCTTATATGTCAATAGAAATAGAAGGGTTTAATTATCTGATGTCATATGTTTGGTGCAATTGTTAGATGACTGCTATGTTTAATATATGAACTCTAGCTTGCATGTTTGGATCGCGTTTTGCTTAGCTACCAAGTCATATTTTCCCATCGCAACAACTTCGAGAGATGTGTTGTGGCTCTAGTGTTTGGGCTGATTTTGGAGTACGAGAGTGACTGAAAATGGAGTTGCTTCAGTAACATTTCACTCTAATTTAAAGTCCAGCAACCTCGAGAGGGGTGTTGATGCTTGGTTAGAGGTATCTGATCTGAGAAGGAGGGGTACAAGATGTTCCTGCCACTGCTTGTTTTACCAAAGTTCATCCTTCACACCTTGCTTTAAGCTCTAGTTTTATCTTCCTGTTTCTGTTGCATGAAAACCCCTAAAATCTACTAAATGCCTAAAATCTTAAAAACCTTCTCGTAACTCCAGTTGGAGGTAGTTTTCTTTGTTTTGTTTGTGACATCTTGATGTTCCCTTTTGGGAATTTTATCATCTTTTATCCTTGCCAGAGTGTAGCGTGTCGATTCTGAATTCTCAACACTACCACCCTTGTCCCTGTGTTCGACCCCGTATATCTACTTCGACCTCGTATATCTACTTCGACCTCGTAAGCAAAGTTGCGGGGGCCTAGAAGGATTCAGGTTATAAATGTAAAAGCTCGACTACCTCAAATCCGCCTCCAACTTTAGGACGCGCGATTTAGGCCGGTCAACTTTTTGGCGCCGTTGTCGGGGACAAGGCAAAACGACACTGTTGATGAATCTGAATCCACTAACTACACTCCCGTGCCTCAAGCATAGAAATGAGCTTAACAACACTCTTTTCTTTATTTTGTTATTTTACTATCATTACTCTTTGCACAGAATAATAATTCTATTTGCTAACTTGATTTCTCGTGCCATTTCAGGGACTCTGAAGTGCGGTGATCTATTCTGCCAAACACCCACACCAATATGCCTCCTCACGTCAAACCCTAGCATTCTGGAAGTGAACGCCAAGGGAGGAGGCCTGACTCGCCGCCACCCGAAGGCGACGACCGGTACGACGGTAACACTGAAGATCCAGAATCAGGAGAACAAGAGAAGGGACATCGCCACGATAGACGTCATCGCCACCGGAGGCACAGAAGAAATCACGGTACACTACTACAGAAACAGCCTTTGGCGTCGGTTGTTTAACCCCCTTTGGCGTCGGTTTCTGAGCGACGCCTATGTGGGCGCCGCTAAAGGTCGAACACTTTGGCGTCAGTTTTTTAACCGACGCCTATTTAACATATAGGCGTCGGTCTTTTAGTAGATAACCGACGCCAAAAGGGTTCGCGCCATAGAAAACGACGTCATCTAGGACACATTCTGCGTCGGTTATCTACTAAAAGACCGACGCCTATATGGACTATAGCGTCGGTGTTTACTTGGTAACCGACACAGAAAGTGTCCTAGATGACGCTGTTTTCTGTGGCGCGAACCAGTTTGGCGTCGATTATCTACTAAAAGACCGACGCCTATATGTTAAATAGGCGTCGGTTTGACACGAACAGCCGACGCCATTTCCAGTACGGTTGTTGCCACATTAGGCGTCGATTTTGGTCAGAAACCCGACGCTGTAGGTCTTTGCTGACAGTTTTCTGTAAATAACCGACGCCTATATCTATTTTTTTTTCATATCAGTTTGCAGGCCTGCTGTGGCTGGTCAGCAGGATGAGAACCTATAGTTCAGTTTTCTGAACTGCAGGTTTACGACATCCATTGATATCAGCCTACAAACAGGCCACAAACCTGCAAAAGTCCCAAGGAAAATTTCACACAAGTAGATACATTTAGACATCAATTCAATTCTCACATTCACACATATAGAAACATTCAAATACATGTATTAACATTCAGAAATATTCATTTACAAAGTATCATTCATTATCGCTATCAACATCCCAATTATATCTTACAATTGCCACTACTTGTATGGCTTTTGCCCATTCTTCTCTTATTTCATTTAATGCTTCCATCGTATATGGAGCATGTATATTTTTTAAACGTTTACCTATAGTGTTGTCAGTTTTAAACACGTGCAAAGAGAATGATGTATATATATAAGTAATAATATAAAAATAAGATTGATATATTTCATACTAACTAATGAGACTATATATAATACCTCATGTATGGTATCGATGTCCAATGCGGCATGTTTGATAATCATCTGCATAAATCGCATCACATAGTATGCGCATGCCCAACCATTGTCTTGTGTAGCATACTATAAATTGAAACATACCAAATAATACAACTAAGCACATTTCACATCAATAATATATACATTGGAGTCGGGAACTTACTTGTACGTTCCGCCAATTTATTGGCTGGTTCTTTTTCCTTGGGACTATTCCTCCAGCCTTTTTGAATGCATCTAAACCCCTACATGTTAATATAACACAGTAAATTACATAAGTAAATAGTAATGTAATAACAAATGTTAACATATACAAAAATGAAATATTTCTCACCAGAATAATGGCATTCTCATTACGTGTCCAATTTTAGTATTTTATGTACTTCCCGCGGGATCTAGATAATAAACAGTGAAGGTCCCGGGGACAATAACTAGTAACTCCCAATGTTTACCGCTAGAGGTAAAAAGTTAACAATTAATAACTCAAAATGCACAATAAAAATGGAATTTTCTTAAGTCCAAATTATAAATAAAGTAAACTTACTTGACATTGAATGGAGCTATTATTATCGTCTTCTTTTGCTGACCAAAAATTGTAAAAGCATCTATACAATATTGTTGAACATTATCAGGGTCTTTAGCTACCATACTAATCAATGATGGAATCAAAAATCCCACATGATCAAATGCAAATTGTTTGCAATGATCTTTGACTAAGTAGCTGCAAAACATGTATTATGTATGCAATAATATATAAGAAACCAGATCACCAGATCTTACACAAGGTATATGGATGTATAAACAAGATCTCACCTTATTCATGTCTCTATCATTGATGTATTCAGCCAATCATACATAAACAACTCAATAATATCTTGTATAAATAAAGAGCTATCATATGATTGACCTGCATAATCTGCATCTAAAGAAACAATTATCGGGCAATGTATATTATGTGCCCGTAGCCAACATGCCATTCCCCTACAAGCAGGACCTAACGGGTATGTTAGGTCAGTTGGAACCCAAGTTGGTAATGCGGGAAGTGGAGGTGGAGGCCTAGGTGCTCCTGGTGTCTTCTTTTTAACCTGTATATATAATTTCAGATCAGTTGACATCATATATACACATTAACAGTCTATATAAATGTAAATTTATCTTACAATTTCAATAGTGTAGACGGCATCTGCTTTGGGCCATAATATGACCCCGCCTTCTGCCTCAGCAAGTGTATCAATATCCGGGTGGGGATATGGCAATGTAGCTTCCCTCCAATCGGGTAACACACGTAATGGGCCCACACGAATGTAACCCTGTGGCATTGGAGTCCCGTGAAACCTTTCCCCAGGAAGGGACGGGTAAGCCTGCGCCTCTGCAACAACATAGTCTTGTATTCTTAAGCGGCATGGCTTTAATGCCTACAAATTTACGTAAAGAATGTTATACATATATACATATCATCTTGAAAAGACTAGCTACAATGTCATAAACAATACTTACAGCAGACGTGTTAGGCGATGGGTCTCCAGGATTACTCGTAGTCTGTGCATCAGGAGAAGAGTGGGTCGCCATAGGCTGATTGGAAGCCTGAGATGCCTGCCACCACAGCAATTCTTCCTTGACCTTCTCAGCAACTACATCGTTGACCTTCTTAGCAACTATATCCTCGACTCTCTTATTCTCCTATACATGGATAAAAGAAACATTAGCTTCTTATTATTGAATTTCCTTTTGCAGTAACATTCTAAAAAACGAATAGGTTACCTCTTCTTGAGAAAGTCCCGCTCTGGGTTTGTGCTGGGATGGCCCAAAGAATGCTTTGATGCCCACACCAGCGCCTGCACCCCTAACACGTCCAGGATGCTCTGGGTTACCCAGAGCAACTGTCAATTCATCCCTTGTTCCCTGAGGGATGAATGTGCCTTGTTTCCTCTGCTCGTGCAGCTCCCGCTAATCACCATCAACAAAAATTGGTAAGTTAACACCACAAATAATCAATATTCAAACGATTGCTCTAAGAGTTGTATTTTACCATTTTCGCAGCCGCCTCAGCAGTTACAGGCTTCTTTATTTCACCCTTCTTGTTTTTTCCTCCCAGCTATCCAGATATCATGGCGAGGCATGGGTGTGGCAGACTCCTGAGTAGGAGCAGACTCCTGAGTAGGAGCAGACTCCTGAGTAGCCGCAGACTCCGCATGTAGTCTTTGGCGAACGCTTGCATAAACTTTTGGACCCATAGTGTGGTCATGCACATTCAGTGCACGCCTTGCTTTTTGTGCGTCACTGAGGGCCTAGTTAGTATGCACATTAATGATTTGGTTAGTATCACTAAATGTTAATCTTGAATAGGTGAATACAATGTATATTAATTAAATTGGGAGTGACACCTAATACCTTGAATTCTTCATATTTTCTTGAAGCAACAAAATTGTCCCAATCTTCTTTGTCCAAGAAGTTCCATTGTTCAAGGGCTGACTTCTTTTTCTTATCACCCTCTTTTATGTATTCTCTATTCAGATTCGTCCTATAATTCCTAAGCATCTTTCCAGCGCGTTGCATCACACTTTTACGATGCAACTTCTCATCCAATGCAAACAGATTCTATAAAATAGAAATGTTATTAACTAGTATCCAAAATAGAATTGCAAAAAATAGAATTTGTAATCTACAAAATAGAATTGCAAATAATAATAACTCACGCATAAATCCTTCCATATCAAGTCTTTTTTCCCCTGAGGAACTTTATGCCAATTATCATACTTAACACCACAATGGCTCCGAGTGGTACACCCAAGATAGTTCACAAAATTATTGCGGTTCACTCCAATTGCATTTCCTCCATTATCAAACTCCACAACCAATTTGGATCCACTGCCACTTAGCGCTATTAACTTCTTCAACAGAGTGATGCCCCTTTTCTTGTTAAGTGTTTGGTGCTCCGCATCAAGTTGCTCCAGTGCTTCAGTGGGTACATGTGCATCATCAACCTAAATTTTGACAAAAATAAACACACTGAATTAGCCCAATATAGAAATATAGGATATATGACATAACTAGAAGATAATGAATTTTATAGAAATACATGATATGTTTTTAGAACTTACATTGGTATCCTCGCCATGCTCGTCATGGACAGCATGCTCATCATGGACTTCATGCTCATCATGGACATCATGCTCATCATGGTCAGCCATCTGAAAATGTCATTAAAAAGGCAAACATTTAGCATTTGTATTAACTAGAAAAAGGCAAACATTTAGCATTTGTATTAACTAGAAAAAGGCAAACATTTAGCATTTGCATTAACTAGAAAAAGGCAAACATTTAGCATTTGTATAAACATACATGTCTCTAAAATTGTGATCTTTTATCAATTAACAATCCTTCATTGTGATCTCCGCGCACATATAAGTCATCATTAGCTTCAATATTTTGTGGAGTTGGCAACCCAACTGAGAATGGACTGGAGTCATCATACTTATCATAGTACTCTTCTTCATCTATAGGATCTTCAATTAATTGTCTTTTACCATGAAGAACAACCGACCATTTATCATTCGCAGGATCATCGATATAGAATATTTGTTTCGCCTGTGATGCCAATATGAATGGTTCACCCTTCTCGCCAATCTTTTCAAAGTTCGCCAAAGTGAAACCCAATTCATCCACTATAACTCCTTTGGTGTTATCAACCCAATTACATTTAAAGAGCGGAATTTTGAAATCTATGTAGTCAAACTCCCAAATGTCCTCAATGACACCGTAATATGACATTTTAGCTTCATGTGGACTCTTATCCTTTGCACTTGCAAAGTACATAGTCGACGCTTGAAGAGTGACCCCACTATTTTGGACGACACTCTTATCATCTTGGCGCTTTGTGTAATATGTGAATGTCAAACCCTTCATAAGACATAACATTCGGTTTTGGTTTAAAGGTGAGGCATTTGATAGTTTCTGTAATATCATTTGGTGTTTGAGATAGTTGATGTAAGACTTTATCTTGAAACCACTTAGTAAAAGTCTTATTATGCTCTCTAGCAAGCCACATTGAACTTGCTCGAGGATGTTGTCTCTTTATGAAATTGGTATGTTCCTCGATATAAACACTCACTTCGTCCATATTGTGTAAAATATACAAGTGAGCTTGTTCCAACTGCTCACGGCTGATTACTTTCACCCGTGATCCCAAAATTCCTTTGCCCTCCTCAATATTCTTGTCATTATCAGGAGTGTCATTACCACTGAGAAAGTCATTGAAAAAATCCATAACCTCTCTCGCCACATAACCTTCAATAATACTCCCTTCAGGCCGATAACAGTTTCGAACATCACCTTTAAAAACGCTCATGTATCGTTCAAAGGGATACATCCAATGCAAGAAAACTGGTCCCAACATTTTCACTTCCCTAGTCAAGTGGACAACAAGATGTACCATGATATCAAAGAACGAAGGAGGGAAATACATCTCAAGCTGACATAGGGTAACAACCACTTCTCTTTGCAAATTATCGAGAGCATCAGGGTCAATAACTTTGCTGCATAGACTGTTGAAAAAGAAACAAAGTCTGGTAATTGCAAACCTTACAATGCTTCAGCAATATAGATCGAATTGCCACGGGCAATATTTGTTGCATTATAGTGTGACAATCATGCGATTTAAGACCTATCAACTTCAGATCTTTCATTGATACCAATCTACGGATGTTGGATGAGTAACCATGTGGCACCTTAACATTTACCAAGCATTCACAAAAAGTTTTCTTCTCCTATCTAGAGAACGTGTAACAAGCGGGAGGTAAGTATGTTCTTTAATACCCATTTCACGTAATTCTGTTAATTCTGACCTTATTCCCATTTCACGTAGGTCCAGTCTGGATTTTATCCCATCTTTAGTCTTACCTGGTATATTTAATAGAGTACCAATGATGCTATCACAGACATTTTTCTCAACGTGCATTACATCGATACAATGCCTGACTGTCAAAGAACTCCAATAAGGAAGATCCCAAAATATTGACTTCTTCTTGAATGAAGAATTGTCACTCCGTGTGGCCATACTACATTGTGATTTCTTACCAAATTCATTGACAATGTGTTTTACTCTTACATAAACAACATCCCCTGGTATAGGTTTAGGTGCACTCCGTTCATCATTCCATCCATTGAATGTTTTGCGCTTCCTACGATACGGATGGAATTTTGAAAGAAACCTTCGATGAACAAGATATACAGTCTTGCCGCCATGTTTTAGTCTTATTGAATCAGTGTTTTCTTCACATATAGGACACGCTTTAGCTCCTTTGACACTATATCCAGACAAATTCCCATACGCTGGAATGTCATTAACAGTGCAAAACAACATAGCGTGCAAACGAAATGTCTCTCTTGCTGAAGCATCATAGGTCACCACACCTTCAGCCCAAAGTTTCTTTAAGTCATCAATCAAAGGTTCAAGATAAACATCGATATCATTTCCGGGTTGTTTAGGGCCCGATATCAACAACGACAACATAACGTACTTATTTTTCATACACATCCAGGGAGGAAGATTGTATATAACAAGCATGACTGGCCAAGTGCTATGTTGGCTGCTCAATGTCCCGTATAGATTCATCCCATCTGTACAAAGCCCAAGTCTTAGATTCCTATCTTCTTCACCAAATTTGGGGTACAATAGATCAATCTTCTTCCACTGTGGGGAATCAGACGCATGTCGTAGGATCCCATCATTATTTTTCTTAACATCTGCATGCCACCTCAAATTCTTCACATCTTTCGGATTTGCAAACAAGCGTTGAAACTGTGATATTATAGGTAGATACCACAACACCTTGGCAGGAGAACCAGTTTTGGACTCCCCCGAAGTCATCAATTTATACCTTGACGCACCACATTTTGGACAATCTTTCAAATCTACATAGTCCTTTTGAAATAATACACAATCATTCGGGCATGGGTGTATCTTCTTGGCCTCCATTCCCATTGGGCACAACATTTTCTTTACCTGGTATGTTGCGATTGGCAGCTCGTTTCCTTCAGGAATCATTTCTTTCAACAAAGTCAACAATGAAGTGAAGCTTTTGTCGCTCCATCTATTGTTAGCTTTCAACTTATACAATCTCAACACAACGCTAAGCTTCGTAAACTTAGCACAGCCTGTGTATAACGGTATCTCAGCATCATGCACAATGTTTCTAAAGATAGGAGGTGGCTCGGTGTGCTCTACCCTACAACTATCCAGCATCGCATCAACGATGTCTGCTGGAACTGGTTCGTTCACATTTACGTCATCGGAGGCAATTTCTTCTTCCACCCAAACACTGTTGTCGACATCTACTGGTTTCGATTTTGAAATCTCTCCATGCCAGTGCCATTGTGTATAGCCTTGTACAATCCCGTTGCACATGACATGACTTTTGATTTCCTCACCAGTGTTGACTTTCAAGTTGTTACCGCAATGCCTACATGGACAGTAGAACCTATCTGTAGGTTTTTTCCTATGTTCCTCGGCAAATCTAATAAACTGATCAAGACCAGATATAAACTCTGGGGTGCAACGATTACGAATGGACATCCATGATCTATCCATTCTATGATCAGAGAAAACAAGTATATATTAGGAAAAGATTAGGGTATACACTTACATCCTAAGTGTATAATGTGATGTCATTCTTATATATAATAAATGTGTACCACCTATCCCATCCTTGAACACCTAATCTCACTAGTAAGTGTATAATGTGTATTGGGTTTTCAAGAAAATTTCGATAGCATTTCCCCACTGTTCTCTAAGTACATATGTACTTAGAGAACAAATGGGGAAATGCTACCAAAATTTTCTCGAAAACCCAATACACATTATACACTTACATCCTAAGTGAGATTAGGTGTTCAAGAACAGTCCCAAACCGGGGACTATCCAAGATTTACTCCTAATGAGTCAATCTTGGACGGGTTTCTAGGCCAACAAACACATTTGATGTCATTCTTATATATAATAAATGTGTACCACCTATCCCATCCTTGAACACCTAATCTCACTAGTAAGTGTATAATGTGTATTGGGTTTTCAAGAAAATTTCGACATCATTTCCCCGCTGTTCTCTAAGTACATATGTACTTAGAGAACAAATGGGGAAATGCTACTGAAATTTTCTCGAAAACCCAATACACATTATACACTTACATCCTAAGTGAGATTAGGTGTTCAAGAACAGTCCCAAACTGGGGACTATCCAAGATTTACTCCTAATGAGTCAATCTTGGACGGGTTTCTAGGCCAACAAACACATTTGATGTCATTCTTATATATAATAAATGTGTACCACCTATCCCATCCTTGAACACCTAATATCACTAGTAAGTGTATAATGTGTATTGGGTTTTCAAGAAAATTTCGGCAGCATTTCCCCGATGTTCTCTAAGTACATATGTACTTAGAGAACAAACGGGGAAATGCTACTGAAATTTTCTCAAAAACCCAATACACATTATACACTTACATCCTAAGTGAGATTAGGTGTTCAAGAACAGTCCCAAACTGGGGACTATCCAAGATTTGCTCCTAATGAGTAAATCTTGGACGGGTTTCTAGGCCAACAAATACATGTGCTGTCATTCTTATACCTACAATCCTAGTTCCTCAAGTTAGGGTGATTATTGTTGTCTTTAAAAGCATGATTGGCAATTTAGGGAAAAGTTCATTATTTACATTCCAAGCATGTCACATGTGTGCATTACAGTTCATCATTAAGCAAGAAGGGTGATTAGGATTCTCAATATACTCAACAATATTGAAACAAAGACAATCATTTTTTTTATTAATATACTGCTGCTTCAGTCGTGTACCAAACATGAAACATGCATAGAGTAACATCACATTAAAATATAAGAAGTATAAGTAGAGCTTTAAAAAAAAATCAAGCAATTCACTCATTTGAGCTAAATTTTCACCATTGTGATGTACCCATTATACATGTTCCTACTCCCAGTTCTTCAGTTACTTATTCTACATGTTTTGATAAGTTACATTGCAGACAAATGTTACTTCCCCTAGTTGACCACAGTATGAGGCAATGCCACCATGATGAATAGGATGAAGAACCAAAAGTCAGATGGATAATCAGATATCACTGTCAACAAACTGGCTTCCTAACTTACTTCAACATCAATGGATATGAGTTACTTATCAAGTTACCAATAAGTAAATAACTTAAATAAAAAATAAAAAAACGCCCAGTAGCAGCCTTGGTGTGCCTTGGCACCGCCCAAGCAGCCGCCTAGGCGGAGGGAGGAAGGAGGAAGAAGGCAGTACCTTGAGGGAAGAGGAAGAATGCCTGGCCTGGAGAGCAGCGGCCTGAGCAGAGACCTACAGGCAGCCGGCGCCGGCAAGAACAACACCAAAGAAGCCACCGACGGTGAGGAGAGCAGCGGCGAGGAAAGCTGAGGAGAGGAGCGGCGCGGCGGCGAGGAGAGGAGCAGCGGCACGGCGATGAGGAAAGATGAGGAGAGGAGCGGCGCGGCGGCGAGGAGAGGAGCAGCGGCGCGGGGGAGCAACAGCGGTGGCGGCGCGAGGGAGGGGGCAATGACGGCGGGGAGCACCGGCGGTAAGAATCGCCAGACCTAGCAGGAGGTTCGCAATGAAATAGAGAAATGGGGAAGAGTTCTCTGTTTCGCGGGGCTATTAAGTTCCCAAATAGCGTCGGTTGTTTCAAACAACCGACGCCTATTATCTTCAGTGTCGGTTGATAGTAAAAAACCGACCCCAAATTAGTTGGCGGGAACTATTATCATCGTCGGTTATCTAAGGATAACCGACACCTAAAGTGGAACTGTTCGCATAAAATTTCATTTTAAATAGGCGTCGGTGAATAGTTAAAAACCCGACGTTGTATGTGGCCCAAATTTTTTTGGTCGAAAATTGGATTTCGCGGGTGCTTTTAGGCGTCGGTTGGTTATAGTAAGCCGACGCTGAATACAAAGCGGTACCCGTGTCTGGCTGGTCTTCGAATATAGACGTCGGTTTGCCTAAATAACCGACGCCTGATATTATAGGCGTCGGTTTTCCTTAATAACCGACGCCCAGAAAAGCGACACTGAACGCTATTTTTGTAGTAGTGGTAGTCAGGAACGATGACGTGATGCCAGCGACAGCAACGACTCAGAGGAAGAAGAGAAAACACTAAGGGAGTGGCGTCTACGAAGGCCAACAACTCTCGATGCCCCGTCGTTGTCCCCCGCTTCAACGCGGAAAATTTTGAGCTCAAACCGTCCGTTATATCAATGATCCAGAATAAAAGCTTCAGGGGAGGTTCTAAGAACGACAATCCGTACCACCATCTGGATGCTTTCAAAAATATATGCGATACCATAAAGATGAGGGGAGTCCCCCAAGAGGTGATTTACTGTAAGGGCTTTATTTTCTCCCTAGAGGACAAAGCTCTGTCATGGTATCTTGGGTTACCTCATCAATCTCTAAACGGATGGGGAGCTTTGGCTGACGCGTTTGTTAACAAGTTCTACCCCATGAAAGAACTGTTAGAAACAGGTAGAAAATAACCTCTTTTATGCAAAAGCTGAATGAAAGCCTCCATGATGCCTGGGAGCGATTCCAGGAGTACCAGAGGGATTGCCCCCATCATAATTATAAGAAGGGCTTCCTCGTCACCACCTTTTATAATGGCCTAACTCCCGATGAAAGGGTGTCACTAAATGTGGCAGCAGGCAGTGACTTCCTCGGAAAGAAACCAAGCAAGTCCGAAAGGATCATCAAGATTATGGCTGAGCTGATGGCCGACGCTAATTTTGATCGATCCGACAAAGGACAGGTCAAGAAGGTCGGTGAAGGGTCCACTCTTGAGTCCAGGGCACTGGAGTCCATCACCTCGCAGATACAGAGAATCGCCACTGATGTTAAGCAACTGCGAGAAGCTGGAGGGAAAGGCAAGAAGCCAGTTGAGAAGGTGATGAAATGCGTTACGTGCGGCGAAGGATGACATGGGGTAGACAACTGCATGTACACCCGACCAGACGCGGACAATGATTTTGACTCGGAAGACGAAAGGACTGAAAATGTCTCTTTCATGAACTACAAAAGGCCAGATCACCCCGGCTTTAACTACGGCAACAAAGATGCAGCGGAAAACTCTCATCAGCTGCATATCTCGTCCAAGCCGACACAAGTTTTTGAGAAGAGAGGGGGGCCTAGTCAATACGCCAAGAACAACCAGTTCCAGTCAACGAAAGGAAACTTCCAAGTGCAAGGAAAGTATTAAGGGTCGAACCGAGAACAAGACAAGTGCACAGGCCAAGCAGACGTGATTGGCCAGTTATTTGATTTTGTTAAGAAGCAAGATACGATCAACAATCAACTGGCGCAAAGTGCGCTATCAAATTTCAGTGTTTTGAACTCCTTGCAGGTACATCTGGTGGACATGCAGACGCATCAACACCAGATTGACCAGCAGCTAGCTCAACTGGCTGAAATTGTGAAGAACCCGTCAGGGAAGATACCGTCGAATACCGAGACTGCCAAGAAGGCAGGTCTGTGACCGCAGAGGCAAAGATGAAGATGCAGGAAGGAGAAGCTGAATGCGTCCAGCTAAAGATGGAAAACGCAGAGCTTCTCGGGAGGCAACCCGAGCTGTCTTTTAAATTTCTAGATTAGGATGCTTTTACTTTTCTTCAAGAAAAAAAACACTACGAACATTATGGACTGTAATAAGGCCCGAGTTAGTGCGTGCACCACATGCGCTGGCTCTTCTATTTTATGGGTCACCGCCTTAGTTTTATCGACTGGGATGGGTAATACCATCTGAGGCCAGGATCTTAGTCTTCGGCCAATGATGTTTTACTCATCAACCGCTTTTAAAACCGCTATGTTTTCAAGTTGTATCGGGTAACAGCTCAACCACGCTTTAAACACACCCTTGTCAGGCGGTGGAATCTCATGGATCACATGGGTCGTGGCGGTTAGCATGCCTGGGCAGCGTGCACTCGTATCGAGCAGTTGAAACGAGTTACCCCAACGGCCGACACACGCTCCATTTTTACCAAGTTTCACCCCCGGGTGAGATTGCTATATTAAGGGTCGAGTTTTTACCATATCGGGCTACTGGCCTTACTGCTTTTTACTCTCTCGTGTCATGCTAAGACCTTGTGCATTTGCTCCCGTGTCGTGCAAGACATCCCTGCTCCCGTATCACGTGGAAGTTGTGAACACAACAAGGTATAGCCTGACAGACCTTATCGCCCGGCAGACCATGCCGCCTGACACGATTTTCCTTTTTAACGAGTAACTTATCGATCTTGTGGTTCCTGAGCTGAGCATCCTTGTATCGCATGACATGAATGTCGGGCAATGTACCTTTTATTCACGATAGCCGTGGCGCCCATCTTTGGACCAAATCGCCCGACACATGCGAGTCGGGCGACATACCTGACGTGTATCTATCGCAGTATATTCTTGTTTCTTTATTGCACGTATGATCTCTCGACGTGACGTGCGATACCCATATCTCGTGTCGGGCTTGAGATGAAAACCTTGTATCGCCCGACACGTGGGGTGGATCATCTCCGTAACAGGACATACCTTATCGAGCATTCAGGTCAACTTCTTCAAAAGATCAACACATCTAATTGACCAAGGATTTTGTTTGTTAATTAACAGAATGGCCCAAATCAAGCAAACCGTAGTCCTTTTAGACAAGCACGGTAGGAGGATCTACACTGAGCCCGCAGGGGAGGCACCCACTGCCGGGCAGAAGTGCCCAAATCCAGAAGCAGCTGGGCCGTCAACTACGGAAAAGAGGACTAGGGTTGGAGAAGTGGCAGCTCCAACTCCAACCCCAACACTGACAGCAGCGGCAGAACCTCTAGAATACTCGCCTGGGAGGTTCGTGCCAAGGGACGATGAGCACGCTCGCCATTTTGATGAGATAGCGACCAAGGTGTATAGGCCGAGTAGGTTCTGCCATGAAGCTTCGTTTGCTGAGTTGGGGATCCTTGAGAGGCTGAAAGGCATCCTCGTTGCGATAGGGCTGAAAATCTACTTTAGCCGATCTTCCTCGTATACTGGACTCACAAAGGAGTTCATGTCTTCTCTCCGCCGGGTGAAGAATTCTACTGCAGAAAGAAAAGAATACAACGGAGCAGATAGACCTCAGGCCCGACTTTACAACTCGGAGCATGTCATCTCCGAGAAGCTGCTGAACAAGATCTTCTCTTCCAATGAGGAGGAGAAGAATCTAATGGATAACGGTGAGAGAATCACTGAGGGAGACGGGTTCAATCCCGTGGAACTCTGGAACAAGCTAACCAGCGAATCATCATTCAAGCTGGGAAGAAAGGTGGTAGCAGTGCACTCCTGTTTTTGGAGAATTGTGCACAAATTGGTGGCATGCTTGCTATTCAGCAAGAATGAGTTCAGCAACATCTACACAGAAGAACTCCATGTCATGTGGCATATCATGGAGGGTCGAGTGATCAACCTCGGGCGGTTCTTGCTAAACAGACTGCACCTGATGAAAGATGCCACCAAGGAATATTGTATGGGTGGCATTGTCAACTTGATTGTGGTAGGGCTCGGGTACCCTAAGGAGCCGCATAGCCTTTCAAGGACGCAAGGCGATGAGCTGATTAACACCAAGTACCTGATGAGGACTAGCATTGTAAAGAAGGAGTGAAGGGACTACTTCTACAAATTTTCAAGGATGAGCATACTACTCCCACTCCCTCGTTGCGCCACCTATGACGCAGAAAAGCTAGTCTTCACTACTGCAGAGATTGAAGTCTTGGTGGTAGACACAACCTATGCCGCCACAACCAGACTTCAGGAAAGGGCGGCCACGAGGGGAGAACCGATTCCTCTCGACCCAAGGTGGGGAAAAGCTTTGGCGACCCGCACCGAACACACCACCATTCCAGAACTCCCAACGACAGCTGCTAAAAGAACTGTCGTCACTCCTGCTATACCAGCCACTCCCACAACAACAACTCTGATGGCTGAAGGAGACCCGATGATCATTGAGGTCACCGAGACAGAAACTATGGGAGCTGCTGCGGAAGAGACAACCGCAGCCCCCAAAATTCCTATAATACCTGAAGAGGTAGAGGAAGAGCCGCAAGCAGACGCCAGTAATGAGGTGTTCGCTAAGATCCTTCAGAGGGAGCTAGAGGGCGCACAGTTGACACCGACACCACCACCGGAGTCTCCTTTTATAGCAACTGGAGAGTTCGCCGACAGTGTAGAGGTGGAGCAGCATCCACCCACACCATGGCCATCTCCACCCCGACAAGAGGGCAACGCAGTAGCAGCTGAAAGACCGCCATTGCCTCGACCGACGGCATCTGCATCACGAACGATTCATATAAACTCTACCTCGCCTGGTAGACCCACATGCAAGCAACATGTCACAAGGATGGAAGGAAGACCCACCGGAACTCCTCCGTTGCTCGGAAAGATGCTCAGGCATGAGTTCGACTACTTGCGGGAGGTAACAGATATCAACTTAGCTATTTGTATTTCCCTAACCCGCAAGTTTGCATCTTTCCAAGACAGGCTGAATAGCCAAGAACGAGAGTTGTTGACTCTGACTCGCCTTCCCGGCGGACTATAGGGCTTGAATTCAAAGCTTTAGTAAGTTCTCCAATGCCTCGACAAGATCGAAGAGAGGCTGGATAGGAGTGACGACCATCCACGCCAAAGGCAGCTGAGAAGGTCCCCGTCACCACCTAGCCGTGGGTCTCCGCCTTCTTTGTCAGTTTCCCCCTCGGGAACTGCGTCCTCCTCCTCCTCCAGCGAGCGATCCTCAACGCACGAGGAAGGGACACAACCATGGTCAGCCGAAGGAGCTCCAGCAGGACAGGAGAGCTCCCTAGGCTTAGAAGAAGAAAACCCCTCCGTCCCCCTAGATGAAGTCGAAGATGATAAGGAAGATATCAGCATCGGGGAAGACTCGTCTGATGAATCTGAGGGAGAAAAGGGGGACATGTATGCATCTAATGAAAGGCACCTCCCCCGAGGAAGACGCTCAATGGCAGACATGTTCGCTGAGCCATCGAAGATATCCTCCTTTGAAATGGCCAACTTCGACAGAAGGGCCATCGGCTGCCTGACGGTCAGAGACCATAAACTGCTAAACAAGGTCCTAAGATCGTAGGAAGATGAAGAGGACGTCGTCTGGAACGACGTCTACTTCTCCATACGACGGGGATCACTCCGCAGCATGTTCTGCTCGCCTGTCGTCGTCGGCAAAAGGCTATTTAGGGTCCTTGAAAATGTGATAATAGAGAATATCGATAGCAGGACAGGTCGGAAGAGAATATACAGCGCCACCCCAACCTTGGCAAGAAGGCTGATGTGGGGAGAACAAGACTCCACTGCGGTGGTCAACATGCTACAACACATTGACAAGCATAACGCTAACCTCGTGTTGGCACCGTAAAAGCACCACAACATATGGTTCCTCTGCGTGGTAGACCTAAGGAACCGCTACGTCCGGTTGATGAACTGCAGCCACAATGAGGTGCCGCACTCCGGGAATGCTTTCAGCCACCCAGAGGACAAAAATCTGAGGCTTCTACCGCTGCGTCTTCTACGATCTATCAAGCAAGGAGCCAAACGTCACAACGGCATTTGGAACTTCTACTCTATTCGCGACTTCCCCATCCAGGCTGAAGAGGGAAGCGGAAACAACGCCTTAGTCGTCTTAAGTGCCATTGAGGTGCTCAATACAATTGGAAACTTGGGGGCCCTTAGGGGCACATGTTTCTATCGCCGTAGGGGCACATACGCCATGCTCCTGATTAAAGACGAACGCTATTTCTGAGACGCATGGGTACATGATAGGCTGCTGGACAGTGACCAAGAAGACGAATCTTCATGATCCAGTAGCTCTCTAGAGAAAGAAGCAGAAATAGAAACTGACACCTACGGGGCAGGCAAGCAGTTGGAGACCCTGTGGAAAGTACATGGGATGGAAGACCCTACTTCGCCTGAAACTACCGAAGGGCTGATAAAAAATTTCGACCGCTTCTCATGTGCTACACTCACACAGGAGCAGGTAAATGAAATCCTCCTGAAGTTAACAGACTCTACCCCGACAGATGTCATTTACAAGGCAGACGATATCATAGTCCCAGTTGATGATTTAAGGGACATGGTAAAAGAAGGAGGATGCTTGGCTGTATCTGTGGTGGCTACTTGCATCCAAATATTACAGCCAAGGTTCAAACACGCATACATAGCTCATCCTATGCTGTTCAACGGCGTTTGCCTAGCCGATGAAACATGAGCAAAGATGCTTTTTCTGGCAGAGTTGGAGAGCGGGGTTCCTAGCAAATTTTTCTGCCCATTCTGCATTATAACCATTGGACGCTCCTGACAATGTACACTCGACAATGAATAGGAATCTTTTACAATAGCTCGGACAACAACAAAAACCATCTAGTGCTGTGTACATCAGAACCATTGTCATCCGTCGAACGCTTATCTCAAAAATACTATGACGAGGTGGCAAAGGTGATACAACCATTCCTGGACACGCAAGCAAGCAAATGGCACGAACTCCAGTTCTACCACCACAGCCCACAACAACTTCCCCTATCTAACGACAGCAGCATATTTGTCCTGGAATGGATAGCAAATGAAGCAACGCCTGACCAGCTCCACCACATCGATTATCATAGCAAAAGAGGAGAATACATGTGGGAGCTTCTATCTAACGCAGGCACGCTCAGCGGCTAACCCTCACTGGATCAACATTACCCTACCTTATCTACTTCACAACTCTGGGACAGAGTGTGGAGTAAGTTTGGGGGGGTACCATGTACTAGTGAGGGAGGTACACAATTTTTGAAAATTCTCTGATTTTTGTTCTTTCTTAAATCATGTGTACATATACATATGTTTTCTCATACAACTTTTATCATAAAAATTTTGAAAATTTTTCTTATTTTGTTTCCTTACATATGTACAAAGTCGCTATATTAGTAAAAAACTTGATATGCCTTCTTGCCAAGTCTGCTTTCTATGTGCTCAACGAAATGCAAGTTTTGTTATATCTTTCTGATAATGCTGCTTCAAACGAACAAAAGATTACGTTTTTCCATGCCAAAAATTTTGAATAATCTTGCAAACAGCTAAGAGACGAGTATGGAGAAGGAAAAAGCAGCCCAAACAACATAAATCTCTTTTGTTTTCCCTTACCCAACAAAAATCCCAAAAAGAGAAAGCAGCCTTATGAGGGTGAATAAAAGCATGAGAGTTGTGCCCAATGAAAGAAAAAGAAAAAAAATATATACACACTTGTTTTCCAAAAGTACCCATCTTTAGGCATGGTAGATCCGGGGCAGTGGTACGTAGCATGTGAAATCACTGCTCTAAAGCCAATTGGCTTGGACTGCAGGGACCACTTGCTCGTTAACGGACCCTTACCTAGATGGACAAATGGGAGACAAGAAAAAACCCCAAAAAGCCTTAGACTACCCTATACACAACTTTCTGACCCAAAAAAAATAAAATAAAGCTGTTTGGTGTGTAAGCTAACTTCGGAATCATGTACCAAAGTCTCGCTGAAGCTGTAGAGAAATTTTTTACTGAAATAATAAGGCAGGAAATGCAAGGTATTTTGTTTGTAGTGGGGCATCATTATCTCTAAAGGCATTACGATATTTGTTTTTACCTCTTGGCATGAAAGCTACACAGAGCAAGAAGAAGCATCACTAAATAAAGTTTAAATATTGATTGCGGACAATCAAAACACTAAGTTTTGGGGAGTTGATAACACCAAATTTTGTGATGTTTTAGACTATTTTTCTGCTATCAAAATTTCCCTTTTAAACTATTTTCTTCTCTTTTATATGTACTTTCGTAATAATTGGCCAAACAACGCTCTTAATCCAATATTTCCTTATTTTTGCAAAGTTTTTCCTCATTTTGGTACATTTTGTCATCAATGAAGCCATACCGGCCCACAACTAAGCTCCACCTGCATCGGCCTTCCAGACGCCTGATACAATCGCTGCCCGATAGGGTAATCGCAACACAACGACGTGCGACATAGGGATGCCAAGCAAGAAGAAACTGACGGACGACACGTCTTTTACCCAACAAGGAGCCCAAGCTCGCCCGACAGCTAAAGCTTGTCACCTGACACGGGCCTCCCACTGGCAGGCGCCGTTCGTCACGTGACTGATAGCCGACACCCTATGCCGGGCGATACCAGTATCATCCGTCCACCGACCCCGCGAATAAGGAGGACACGTGGCACTTTGAGCACCATAACTTCCCCCAACCGCTGCCTATAAATTGCAGCTACAGGAAGCTGAAAAGACAGGTCGGAACCCTGCGCAAGTCACCTCAGGAAAACTGCGAGGAGTGAGTGTATCGTGCCCCAATGCTGTGCCGGGCGATCCTAGGTGAGCTCTTCTCCTTCCCGAGAGGGAGGTGAACGGTTCACTTAGTATCGTCCCGAGCGACACTGCAAGCCGATATCGGCCGACATAGATCCCCGACTTAAGAGACCGATACTAGATGCATCAGCTAGCCCAACACGATACCGAACCCGATACGCCTCGCCCGTCATGGCTTGTCGCTCGAGAGGGTGCCGCCCAACATGAGCATATCGGGCCAGGGACTTCGCACGATGCAATCCGTCGTCACAGCACGCCGCCTGAGAGGGTGTGCCGCCCGACATGGTTGTATCGGGCTAGGCTCCTGACCGGTATCGGGCTGGATGGTCCACTGTAGTCTGTCGTCATTCTATATCAAGAAGGCGATACCTATCTTTATTTCTGTCATTTAATTCTTTTACTTCCACATTGTAATCAACACCTTATATGTCAATAGAAATAGAAGGGCTTAATTATCTGCTATTGTATGTTTGGTGCAATTGTTGGATGACTGCTATGTTTAATATCTGAACTCTAGCTTGCATGTTTGGATCACATTTCTCTTAGCTACCGAGTCGTGTTTTCCCGTCGCAACAACTTCGAGAGATGTGTTGTGGCTCTAGTGTTTCGGCTGATTCTGGAGTACGAGAGTGCCCGAAAACGGAGTTGCTTCAGTAACATTTCACTCTAATTTAAAGTCCATCAACCTCGAGAGGGGTGTTGATGCTTGGTTAGAGGTATCCGCTCTGAGAAGGAGGGGTACAGGATGTTCCTGCCGCTGCTTGTTTTACCAAAGTTTATCCTTCGAACCTTGCTTTAAGCTCTAGTTTTATCTTCCTGTTTCTGTTGCATGAAAACCCCTAAAAACTGCTAAATGCCTAAAATCTTAAAAACCTTCTTGTAACTCCAGTTGGAGATAGTTTTCTTTGTTTTGTTTGTGACATCTTGATGTTCCCTTTTGGGAATTTTATCATCTTTTATCCTTGCTGGAATGTAGTGTGTCAATTCTGAATTCTCAACACTACCACCCTTGTCTCTGTGTTCGACCTCGTATATCTACTTCGACCCCGTAAGCAAAGTTGCGGGGGCCTAGAAGGATTTAGGTAGTGCAATGAATGATGAAATTATGTGTTTTTGTCTATTCTTAATCTAAATAACAACAAACACATTCATCTAAAATTAACTGGTGAATGATAAAAAAAGGTAAGCAACAAACCTCTCCTTCACTGGTGGTCTGGAAAAAATGAATGGCAAGATTGTCTGATAATATTCCTATTCCAAAGGCAGTTTTAGTTGGCATTGTCCCAAAATCCCTACGTCTAGACTCCTTCACGGGCGTAGGGGCATTCAAGCTATGCCCATCCTCATTTTACCCAAATTCTTCAACCTATGAACAACTTCATCAGTATCATTACCTTCTTACTCAGAGTGGCTTTCAATGTCCTCATTAGACAAGCTTTCATTAGAGAACAACATGATTGACTTGGAGAAATATTGTGATTGTGATTGTTGGTTCTCAAAATATAATCATACTAATCGTTTCCCTTCTCTAACCATTAGATCATATCTCTAGATAAAATCGAGCTTCTGATGCAGATGAATGGCACAAAACTGGGTGCCCTTCAGGTCACGAAGTCAGGGGTGCCAGATGTCGTCAATGTAATTATGTCTTGAGACTATTTTAATACAATAGATCATGTATATCATGTTTATTACTTCATCAAGGGAAGAACAACAAAAATGATATTTTTGAGGAATACAATATCGATCGACCTTGAGGGAAGATGATGATGTAAGGGCTTGCGGGCGGCGGTGAGAACCCACCAGGCAGCGGTGATATGCGTGTGATGATACCACCATGTAGGTAAAAGCAAAATGACACCAGGATGTAGCATGAAACCTCTAACAAGGAGATCTGAAGATCATGGTTGAGAGAGCATCATTTGGTTGTGATTTAGGTGTCACTTGTGGGACAGGAAGAGAACAATTATTGGTCATGAACATACTTGTTTGTGTTAGGACCAATAGTGGAAGGGAGGGGTTGAATAGAGAGAAAAATTTAGGGAGAGAGGCGAAAATGGTGAGTATGAATAGGGAGGCTCACGACACACAAGTTGTGATGAATGGGGAGGGAGTCACACGAGGGAAAATAAATTAGAACGAGCTTTCATCAACTGCGTGAAATTTTAAAAGAGCACGTACTTTTGAATTTGAGAGAGATTGTAGTTAAATTGTAGTCATCCCATTAAAATCAATTCAGCTACATTACTTTTGTATACACTATTAAAGTTAGTAGTGAAAACCGGCTTTAACTATATATTTTATATATGTAGTTGTAATATTTGTAGCGAAATCATTTCTTTTTTGTGATGAAAACACATATTTTCAACGAAATAATATAAAAATAACACAATACAATATCAAATAAAAAAACTCAAATAGTAGAAAACATAAATTTAACATGAATCATTTTCTAAGAAAATAGTTGTTGCGTAATCTTTTCAAATATTGGGTATACTTTTACTTTTTAGTTTTATGGAATTATGATAATTACCCACTTATGAGAAATAGATAGGTAAAATAACACCATATAATTCAATCAAAACATTGATACATAACAAAATTTTCATTAGATTATGTATAAAATGTTAAAAAACATAGCATGAAATTAGTATGCATATCATAGACTTATGAGGCACGTGAATGCCACATTGGTAATAAAATATAATATAATAATAAAAACATAGTATTCATTTTTAAATAATGTGACAACTGAAATGAAAAAAATCTAGACCCAAACTAAATTGCAACTATAACTAGTTCTAGCTTCTCTTTATCCACGATGGTAAATATGTTGTTAAAGTTTCCCCAACTTTACCAAATATCTTATCAATGTTTCAAACTTCCATTTTTTGGAATCTCCTTGGGTTGGCGGAAACCAATAAGTATGAGGCTAGAAATGGACATGGAATTCATCAAATACAAATACTGAACCCACACTTTACACCAATAAGTAGTAGAAAGGCATACAACTTAAATGGCTATTTGAACTAGTTCTCCTTTATATAGATATGTGGTTAATATATAGATGTAAGTACAGGGAGTGAGTGAAAAATTCAATGTTTCCTAGTACACAAAACTTCAAGCCATACATGGTTCCACTTTACTCTATTTTTCCAATTGGGAATGTTATATTTCCAAATTGTTACATATGATTGTCACCATAACAATTGACATTTCACCGTTATTGGCAAGCTTCACCCTGTACAAAGAACTCCTTCCCTTGGTTAAAATGTGATGAATGATTCTCCTAACTATGAACCTTATGATTTAGTGAGATTCTTGCATTATCAAAAGTATTATAAAAAATAAATTCAAGATCAAATAAGTTTACCACTAGAGTTTCCAGAACATTAACATTGTTATAACTTGATGTCAATGTCTACTTATAGTAGAAGTTCAATGGTGAACCATGTAACATGTATTCTCCTTGAGATATTCATATCCAAGAATATTGATGTCGTGGTAAACCTATAACTCAAATATACATTTATATTTTTTAGCTATTTCATATATTCAAAGTTAATTGACATTCTCATAGACAATATATATCTTGTAAGTCATTTTGACATTGAAGATTGAGCATTGATGGTATATAACTTCATAAGATAAGGGTGAAATAAGGCTACAAATCATAACTAGATGTTTGTCTTTAGGATTTATCCTTCAATCTTACTGGGGTTATCTCACAACATAAGATTTTGGATATTATATAATAAGTTTGACACCTAGTTTATGTAGCCTAGAGAAAAAAATCAATTTGGATGAGTGAAATTTATAAAATTGATGTAAAATTTTGTTAACCAAACTAAGTAGAAGTGGTAATTAGGACAATGAATGATTGTCTAGAGTTACATATAAACATATTTCTATACCATTTCCCAAAAGTAGATTTTCCATGTTAATATATGACATAATATATTGTGGTTAATGAAGTTAAAGACATGAAATGGATAACTAATTTGTTATGATGAAATCACTAGGTATTTAGAAAAATATCATTGTATTTATGTTACATTTCTTCACTTAAAAGTCTAAATGTATATGATGAATATGTTTTGGAAGAATATTGATTCATGATAAAAAAAATTGAAAATTATATAGAAGCAAATCAAATGACAAAGCACGACAGAACCAATCCAATATGGAAATTTCTCTATGACGAAGACATAAAAATCATTTTACAACCCTTTAAAATCAACCACTATTGCCAATAATTTACATTAGGAGGTCTTGATTTCTTAGGATATTTAACCTATTTATCCAAAATCCTTGAACTTATATTTGTTTAGCCTATAATTTCATTATGTAATGCACTAATACAATAGATGGTGAACACGATTAAGTTCTGAAAGTTTACTTTGACTTGATTAGAAAGAATATGCTCCTAAGGTGGGATTTACTATAACAATCATGGTCCCTCAAAATGGGTTACTTAAATTAATCATCCACACAAAGGCTCACTAACTATGAAAAATTTGGCCCATGTCTTAAAGGAATACTATACTTGGAGACTAAAATGTTCTATCACGCGAATGTGATTATTAAATTATCCATTATTCATTCACCTAATTTTGATTATGACTTCAACCATTCCATTCATATGTGTCTATTACATGTGTTGAGGTCAACTTAGATTCATAGAAAAAAATTAAGATACAATTCACAAACCCTAGATCCGTGAATATAAACACATACATATCAAATTTTAATAGAATGAAGAAGTATATGGAATTTTCTTTCAACTTTGTTGTAAATTATTTGAAATGAATGCATGAATAATATTTAAGCATAAATGTGTAAAATTGATAACTCAAATGAATTAAGAATACATGTAGAAGTATTGTGTAAAACAACAATTTAGCCAATTATGCCCTAGTTCTTGACCTAAGACACTGTGATCCGTTACTATCAATACTACATCAATAGAGTTTGTCATGTCACAAAACTCATTCGATGAAGAAAACACTATGTGTTACAACCCCAAATTTTGGGTTCATTTGATGAGAAATGTAATTTCTCATAATAAAGGTAAATGAACAAATAATGATATAATTTGTTTTGAATAAATGGATTTTGTGTACAATAGCCTTGATGATTGTGTTGTGGGCTTTATTGGCTATTGGGCCCAATAACAGGGAAATTCAATTAATAAATGAATAATTGAGTTTTTGAGAAAAGAAAGATGTGGAAACCTCTGGAAGGCAAAAGAATGCAATCCAAGGATGGATTTCGTGCCTCTTGGGATTCCTTGGGTTCCAAGGAGTCCAAAGTTCCAAAGAAAAGACAATAAAAAAAAGAAAAGATTAATTAAGTATTTCTTTACCAAGAAATAAATTGAAAACAATGATGAAATGTGGGAAATAAGTGAAAAGAGGGATAATTGAGTAATCCTTGGTGGCATTTCATATCCCAAGGATTCCTAATGTTAAAAGGAATACCAATGAGGAAAATAAAAGAGAAATAAAGAGAAATCTTCAAAAAGGGATATTTTAATGAGAAATAAACAAGATAATTTGAAATAATGCATATTGATGCATGTAGAAGGATAATGAGTGTTCCTTAAAAAGGAATTTCGAATTATTTGAGTTTCTTGGGATCCAAGGAGTCCCAATGAAGAAAGAGGAAAGAGAAAATACCAAAATTGCAAAATAAGAGAATAATGTAATGCATTATTAATGGATTTTGTGGTATTGCTAGAAAGAAAGTAATTTCTATTAAAGGAAAGTAGGATTTTGTGATTAATGGATTAAAAAGCAAGTCAAAGAGAACAAGGGAGAATGTTTTTGTATTCCTATAAATCCAATGAGTATGTGGTTTTGAGAAGATGATGAGAGAGAAGCTTGCTTCTCATGGAAGGAATAGGATTCCTAATAAGAGTGGGCTTATCCCCTCTTAGATGGTCTTCTTAGGACGTGGAAATACTCCCCCATAAAAAGAGAAGAAACCCTGGACTCAAAGATTGGAGAAATCCCACACTTATCTCTCTCTTCTCCTTCTTCATGACATGAAAACCCTAACCAAAAGGTTTGGCGCTAACCTTGGGCAGTTGGGGCACGTGGGGTGGCCACGGTCATTGAGGGAGATCCCACGATGTCAGGAAGAAGTTTTTCCATCATCACCATGCCCAAACCAAGGCATGACTATTGCAATTTGGCTGCAAAGCCTGTAGATGGTCGCGGACACAACCAACACGAGCTGATTCCTTTGGACACAATCTGAGGGCACTCTGACGTGCAGGGAGGTCCGGCGGAGGTCTGAGATCCAATCTCGATGGCCGACTAGGTCCAGGAGAGGGAGGAAGAGGAACACAACTGTGGCTAGGGATGCTGTGGTGGCCATTTGCGAGGTTGAAGATGACGACTTGACATTGGACAGTTCTTCCCTTCGTGGGCTAAAAGAGTGCACAACTTAACCAAGGGTGATTGTGTCTTTTCGTTATGTTTTCCCAAAAGCAATGTTGCATGGGATTGACCACGTGGCACTCCTGGATTGGCCCAAAATAGGTAATTTTGCTAAAATTATATATATTTATTTGTATCTATGATTAGCACGCATAAAATATGGAAGTTGCTCAGAAAAATGAGGGGAATCCACTAAAAATATAATAGAAGCCTGATTTCTCTTGTAATTCGAAATTTAATGGCAGATGTCAACTTTAATAATTTAATGTTTAAAGAACCCTATTTTGAGATGAATAATATATTTATAAGGGTTTAATGGATGATTAGAGTTAGTATTAACCTGTTAATGATGAAAGGGCACATTAGGAACAAAAAGGATGAACCTTGCATGTAATTAGTTTAATTTCGAGTTTAATGTGCATGAATAATACTTTAATGGGCCTTGAAACCCTAATGTTGGTAAATTCGACTCTTAATAGCTTTAATTATTCAAAGTGGTGAAGAAAGATAAGATATAATGATTCTAAGATATTTCGAGCATTAAAGTTCCTAATTTGTGGATAAATAGCCTTAATATAGAAATTAGGGTTTTTTGAATGAATCCAGGTTGAATTAATGATAAATAACGTTCATATGAGTGTTAGAGCATAATGAACTACAAATTGATGATAAACGAGCATAATGACCTTGTCATGGATTAAATAGGATAAAAATGGTAGCTTTAATGAAAAGAGGCTTAATGGACTTATATAATGGTTGATTATGCCTTAAATCCAAAACTGAAGATTAGATGGGGAAATAATTAGGGTTTAAAATAGTGAAAGATGAAGGGAAGCCCTAATTGCAATAGAAACCCTAAAAGTGAATTAGAAACCCTAGGAAGCGAGCTAGGTTTAATGGATCTTGATGACATGAATAATAAAAAGGGAATTACGTGGTTATTTCAGGATCTTGTTGAAAATTCTTGCTTGCTTGGATTCTTATTTGCATGGATATTTCTGCATTCAAGTCTGCTTATCAGGTATGTGGTTAATTATGAATAACCGCCTTAGTTTCCCAAGGATTTTCCAGATGGTTAATCACATTGAATGCAAATTATCAGTTTGGATGTTCATACTTGCAAACTATAAAGTCACTATGATTATCACATTAATAATAAGTATGGATTCTCGCACTTACATGCCACCCTGATGGATGATGCCAAAGGTTAGGCCTAGATGGGTAGACCAATGGACACCTTGAGTGGTGACCCTAGGCACCAAGCTCGGGAATGAGAAGGTGGCCTATGATATTGCATGACTAGTGGGCACCATGGGTGGTGACCCCCAGGCACCAAGCTCGGGATTTAGAAGGTGGCCTTAAGTCATTGGCAAAGGAAACCCTAAGGTGGGTATGCCAGTGTTAGGGAAAAAGCGGTGGAGAATGTCATACTGAAAAGTGTAAATTGGCTTGTTAATTAACTTGATTGTGATAATTAGATTGTTATCCTTATGTGCAAAGTTTTGGTTGTTCCCACATACCAGTATATTTCGATATACTGACTGACATTTTGTTTGTCGGTGTTTTAGGAACAACAGTTGAAAGAACAAACAATAAAGTGACACATTGTGGAAATAAGAAATAATGTGCAAGGAAGATTAGATAGAATAATTCAAGACCTGGATAGATAGATTTCCAAAGTTTTCAAAGGTAAGTAAAGTTTTAACTTTATACCAAATTCCAGTTAGTTAGTAGAATTTCATAATTATTATTGATTATTTGTCGAACCTTTGATCCTGTTAGTTGAATAACGACTCTGACCTTCGGGTCTCCCTTAATTGGGGGTTACCAGGAGGTGGGGTCATTACAATTGGTATTAGAGAAAAGGTTCCTCATTTAATCTTTAATAATTACTAAATTTTACAAAACTCCATAGAACCCAAGGGAGTTATTAGAGGATTGTCCGAAAGATTTAGGTGTCTAGAAAAGGATCACGTCCGGGGGATGGCAATATTTTCCTCCGCATCACTAGTCAGAATACGAGGACTCCCGGATTGTGTGACTACCTGGCCGATGTCTTAGGATATGACTCGAAATAAGATACCTTTAGGACTCTCTCATCTTGTTCATCCCTTCTCAACAAAAATTCTGTTAAGGACCTTAAGGATTAGGGTTTTCTCTCTTCTCCTCACCCACTTGAGGTATGGGTAAGGATAATAAGGTCTAAGGAATCCTCCACCAAATTAATGAAAAGCATGTAAATAAGATTTCATGGACATAAGCTTAATAGATTAAGCACAAACTAAAGAATAGATACATGCTTAGGTCGTGTGACATGAGTTGTCATTGCCCTTAGGAGACATCTGAGGATAGACCTCCTTATTAGGAGGATGAGTAGAGAGAGTTAGTCTTGGAGGTAGAGACCTCCATTGAAGGAAGAGACCTAGCACATCCTTTGAGGATGATGTTAACCCTAACCCTAAGTGACGGTTAGAGAGAGATGACATGATGAGTTAGATGTCATGATTGACTAGGTGTTTGGATGGACATGCCTTTGGATTGCCATATGAACCATGAGAAGTTGATGACCGAGTACCTTTGGCAACCCAACCCTGGAAAGGGTCGAGCATGTTTGAGCGAAGGATAGCTCCTTCATGGATGAGGTTAGAGAAGAACCTATAGAAACCTTATGAGCTGTTGCAAGTAGGATATAGCTTGCACCCAGAGTACATCAGTAGTACAAGCTGTAAGTTTAAACCGAGGCCAGAAGGACAAGATGGATGGCTTATGAGATCAGCATAAGAGGCTATGGATAATCATGAGCAAACATAAGGTTGAGCATAGGCTTCACCAACGTAGAGTTATGTCTGAGCTTGATCCTTCATGGAGAGAGAACCTCTAGTAGTATGGTTGGACGTGGAGTTAACTCTAGAGAGAGAAAGCAGGACTCAAGCAAGAGGGTTGGAAGCTTAGATTCCGAGACATGAGGAATAACGGAAGGTTGAAGATGATGCGACCTGAGTGGATGATATTGGTTGCCTCGTGCTTGATCCATGAAGGATGATATTATCTTAGTGGCCTTAGGGAAACCAAACCCTAAAGAGAGGATGATGCTTCTGGAACCTATGTGCCTATGGTATAGGAGTTTACCTACTGGGATGAGGCAAAGAGTGCCTTAGACCCTGAGGAGGTTCAAGTAACTAGTTTTGGGGCTATATACCTAGTTGGTTGTCCTTGAGGAGGACTCAAATCTGAGGTGTTTCTCATATAAAAGGATCATGGGAGTACATGGCATACCTTGGACATGCTTGATTCATGGTTAAGAGGTTGAGCATGTAGTTGGATATCCAAAAGTGAACCTAGGGTTCCTGGCCGAAGAGGGGAAGTGGTGTACTTAATGCTCATGATGAGAATTGAGTCTCTATAGTTTTGAGTATGGTACTCTTCATGTATAGAGGAAAAGGAAAGCCCTTAAGTTAAATGTACGTTTGATGAACCCCTCACAACTAAGTTGACCTAATGTTGAGGAAAGAGAACAAGTATGACCTAGCATGGTTTAATAGGTGACCTACTTGTGCCTTAGTAGTTGCTGGGTTAGGCATGTTCATGTGAATGTAAACCCTAAGAACGGTTGTGACCTTGTTGTCAAGAGTTGTAGTTTCCTCCCATCCTGGGAGAGGGACCCTTTGGTAGGGTGTATACCAGTTTTGCTGGTTTTGAGGTAACCTAAAGAAGTTTCATATGATCTTGAGAAGCTAAGTGGAAAGTACATGGAATGAGAATGAACGTGTATACCCATAGATAACCATCTCTAAGTGCATGTGGATGTGTTACCATGGAGGTAACCGGTATGGGGCCTAACCAAGGTAGGCAGGTTGCCATGACCCCTATGAAGGGATGAAAGTCAGTTGAGAATGCAAAGAGAGATGATGAAGGCTTGGGTAAGGTTCTAAGTTGGACATGTACTATAATGGAATCCTAAGTCTATCCTAGGGTCAGTTAGGGATGAGACCGATGGAAGTAGGAGTTGCCTAATTCCCTTGTTGCACATGACCATAGGGTCGGGAGGTAACAACTATCATTGTCTGAGGGCCATGGGTTAGGAGATTGATCACCTTCATGAACTCATGGGACCCAAAGGGTAGATGAGTAGGGCACTCTCCAGATGCATGAGGGAAGAGGGATGATCCCAAAAGTGTCGACACCCTAAAGACCTAGAGGAGATGACTAAGGATTGTGCTTGGACCAAGTAAGTTCGAGACCAGTTTCCCATGGAAGTAATTGTGATGTTTGTTTTGTAGAGACATAAGTTGCACGTTCTAACTTAGATGTGAAGGTATACTGGCAAGGTGGGATGTACCATCTCTATTCTTGGAACAGGAAGAACTTTGTATTTGGAATGCAGCCAAATGCTTATTTATCTCTTGTTATGGGAGTGAGAGATGTGACAGTACGCATGCCTTACACCAAGGATAAAGATGATGTAAGTTGGAACGTTGCTACAAAGTATGAGGATAGAGATGATAACATACCATTGTGGAGAGAATAATACATGGATGGTTTACAAACACTAAGAGAAATAAGGTAGTCATCTTATAAGGATGTGTTTAGCATGAGCTATGTGGACTTTGCAAGTGATACAAGGTCGAGTTTGATCACCATTAGGATGAGCTCAGAGTTTCTTGCTGAAGACAAGCTTAGAGTTTGAGATGAGATGATAAGTAGAATACATGGAGGTCTATGTCTTCAACATTACCTAATACCTAAGGATGTGAAGTGGTAATGGATGCTCTGGTTGAGATATAGCTGCCTAGCTAGTTTAGAAGGAAGTTAGAAGAAGTTGAGGTTGTTAGGCTAACCTTAAGATGAGGAAAAGGGATAAGTTTGGCTATCACCCAGATATATCAATAGTGGTTAATCAAGTAAATGATTATTTGGTTAGCTAGCCTAGTCTGTGATATAATGAAAAGATGGTTGTAGAACCTCAGATGTACTTCCTTGGAAAGGAAAGTGATGAAACCCTGATGAGAGTGGTTTAGGGTTTCTGAGGTATCAAGCTTGAGGAATCATGACATACAAGAGATCATGGTTTTAAGATCACCAAACACCATGATACTACAAAGATAGTAAGTAATAGTAGCACTTCGGTTGCTTGATGTGGAGTTGCATGTGACAGGTGGCCATGCAAGCCAGGGGTGAAGGACGAACACCAGTAACCCAGTGTATCGATATAGAGGATAAAAGAGTCCCTGAGAGGGAATGGGAGTTCATCACTATGGATGTTGTGGTAAGTCTCCCTTTGACCCAGACGGTCAAGACGCAATATGGGTTATGGTAGATCGCCTTACCTAGATAACATGAGAAAGAAAGGATTATTGTCAAGCGGCTGATTCAGTTGAACTACTTAAGAGAGAAAGATGGTTCAACTACACCATGATGCAAGTTCAAAAGTTCTTGAGTATGACCTAAAGGTTCACTTCCATGAGGTGGGAGTAGATACATAAAGAACTCGATGATAATATAGTTTATCACCCCTAACTAATGATTAGTTTGATCCAGACTAGAAGGTATGATGAGAGCAAGTGTGCTTGTTCAGGGAATTACAAAGAGACAATTCATAAGATGTGATGTTAACCACCATAGCCTTTATCAGGATGTAAGAAGGAGGCTGTGTCAGTCACTGCTTCATTAAGATGATGTTGGTGAAGGAGGCCTCGCAAAGGACAGAAAAGAACCACAATGTGTGTAGATGAAGTCACTTTGATCGTGCTATGGCTGAGAGAGGGCCCAGTGGTGACATGAGTCACGAGCTGATGTGAAGCAGACTGACATAAAGTTCACTATGGGAGAATATGTGATGTGAAAATCCAACCCCTCTAAGCTACATCTGAGAAAGCTGAGTCCCCGATATATGGGTCCATTTGAGATGGATTGGTGGAGATGGTTGTATTTAGCCTTGCCCCTTAGGATAACATGATGTGTAATGTGTTCCATGAGTCCAATCTAGAGAACTATGTGAGGTACCCAAGCCATGTCCTAAGCCTTGAACCAATTCAACTTTTGAATAGGTTGAAATGTCCTGAGTCACCTATGAGGGTATGATATACCAAGGTAAGAAAGAACTCAGATGGAAGAATATGAGATGATGAAGGTTCTTGGGAAGCACCATGGAAAGGGTGATGCCACATGGGATCCCTGATGGACGTATGAAAGGCTTATCCTGAACTATTTGTTTGCTTGATGGAATTTTGAGGGCAAAATTCTTATAAGAGGGGAAGGATGTTACAACCCCAAATTTTGGGTTCATTTGATGAGAAATGTAATTTCTCATAATAAAGGTAAATGGACAAATAATGATATAATTTGTTTTGAATAAATGGATTTTGTGTACAATAGCCTTGATGATTGTGTTGTGGGCTTTATTGGCTATTGGGCCCAATAACAAGGAAATTCAATTAATAAATGAATAATTGAGTTTTTGAGAAAAGAAAGATGTGGAAACCTCTGGAAGGCAAAAGAATGCAATCCAAGGATGGATTTCGTGCCTCTTGGGATTCCTTGGGTTCCAAGGAGTCCAAAGTTGCAAAGAAAAGGCAATAAGAAAAGAAAAGATTAATTAAGTATTTCTTTACTAAGAAATAAATTGAAAACAGTGATGAAATGTGGAAAATAAGTGAAAAGAGGGATAATTGAGTAATCCTTGGTGGCATTTCGTATCCCAAGGATTCCTAATGTTAAAAGGAATACTAATGAGGAAAATAAAAGAGAAATAAAGAAAAATTTTAAAAAAGGGATATTTTAATGAGAAATAAACAAGATAATGTGAAATAATGCATATTGATGCATGTAGAAGGATAATGAGTGTTCCTCAAAAAGGAATTTCGAATTATTTGAGTTTCTTGGGATCCAAGGAGTCCCAATGAAGAAAGAGGAAAGAGAAAATACCAAAATTGCAAAATAAGAGAATAATGTAATGCATTATTAATGGATTTTGTGGTATTGCTAGAAAGAAAGTAATTTCTATTAAAGGAAAGTAGGATTTCGTGATTAATGGATTAAAAAGCAAGTCAAAGAGAATAAGGGAGAATGATTTCGTATTCTTAGAAATCCAATGAGTATTTGGTTTTGAGAAGATGATGAGAGAGAAGCTTGCTTCTCATGGAAGGAATAGGATTCCTAATAAGAGAGGGCTTATCCCCTCTTAGATGGTCGTCTTAGGACGTGGAAATACTCCCCTATAAAAAGAGAAGAAACCCTGGACTCAAAGATTGGAGAAATCCCACGCTTATCTCTCTCTTCTCCTTCTTGATGACATGAAAACCCTAACCAAAAGGTTTGGCGCTAACCTTGGGCAGCGGGGACGTGTGAGGTTGCCACGGTCATTGAGGGAGATCCCACGATGTCAGGAAGAAGTTATGACGTCGTCACCATGCCCAAACCAAGGCATGACTATCACAGCTTGGCTGCAAAGCATGCAGATGGTCATGGACACGACCAACATGAGTTGCTTCCTTTGGACACAAACTGAGGGCACCCTGACGTGCGGGGAGGTCCGACGGAGGTCTGGGATCCAATATCGGTGGCCGACGAGGTCCGGGAGAGGGAGGAAGTGGAACGCAAGCACGACTTGGGCTTCTGCGGCGGCCGTTTGCGAGGTTGAAGATGACGACCTGGCGTTGGACAGTTCTGCCCTCCGTGGGCTAAAAGTGTGAGCAACTTAACCAAGGGTGATTGTGTCTTTTCGTTATGTTTTCCCAAAACCAATGTTGCATGGGATTGACCACGTGGCGCTCCTGGATTGGCCCAAAATAGGTAATTTTGCTAAAATCATATCTATTTATTCGTAACTCGAATTAGCACGCATAAAATATGAAAGTTGCTAAGAAAAATGAGTGGAATCCATTAAAAATATAATTGAAGCCCGATTTCTCTTTCAATTCGAAATGTAATGGAAGATGTCAAATTTAATACTTTAATGTTTAAATAACCCTATTTTGAGATGAATAATATATTTATAAGGGTTTAATGGATGATTAGAGTTGGTATTAACCTGTTAATGATGAAAGGGCACATTAGGAACAAAAAGGATGAACTTTTCATGTAATTAGTTTAATTTCAAGTTTAATGTGCATGAATAATACTTTAATGGGCCCTGAAACCCTAATGTTGGTAAATTCGACTCTTAATAGCTTTAATTATTCAAAGTGGTGAAGAAAGATAAGATATAATGATTCTAAGCTATTTCGAGCATTAAAGTTCCTAATTTGTGGATAAATAGCCTTAATATAGAAATTAGGGTTTTTTGAATGAATCAAGGTAGAATTAATGATAAATAATGTTCATATGAGTGTTAGAACATAATGAACTACAAATTGATGATAAACGAGCATAATGACCTTGTCATGGGTTAAAGAGGATAAAAATGGTAGCTTTAATGAAAAGAGGCTTAATGGACTTATATAATGGTTGATTATGCCTTAAATCTAAAACCGAAGATTAGATGTGGAAATAATTAGGGTTTAAAATAGTAAAAGATGAAGGGAAGCCCTAATTGCAATAGAAACCCTAAAAGTGAATTAGAAACCCTAGGAAGCGAGCTAGGTTTAATGGATCTTGATGACACGAATAATAAAAAGGGAATTACATGGTTATTTCAGGTTCTTGTTGAAAATGCTTGCTTGCTTGGATTCTTATTTGCATGGATATTTCTACATTCAAGTTTGCTTATCAGGTATGTGTTTAATTATGAATAACCGCCTTAGTTTCCCGAGGATTTTTCATATGGTTAATCGCATTGAATGCAAATTATCAGTTTGGATGTTCATACTTGCAAACTATAAAGTCACTATGATTATCACATTAATAATAAGAAGTATGGATTCTCGCACTTACATGCCACCCTGATGGATGATGCCAAAGGTCAGGCGCAGATGGGTAGACCAATGGACACCTTGAGTGGTGACCCCGACACCAAGCTCGGGAATGAGAAGGTGGCCTATGATATTGCATGACTAGTGGGCACCATGGGTGGTGACCCCCAGGCACCAAGCTCGGGATTGAGAAGGTGGCCTATGATATTGCATGACTAGTGGGCACCATGGGTGGTGACCCCCAGGCACCAAGATCGGGATTGAGAAGGTGGCCTTAAGTCATTGGAAAAGGAAACCCTAAGGTGGGTATGCCAGGGTTAGGGAAAAAGTGGTGGAGAATGTCATACTAAAAAGTGTAAATTGGCTTGTTAATTAACTTGATTTTGATAATTAGATTGTTATCCTTATGTGCAAACTTTTGGTTGTTCCCACATACCAGTATATTTTGATATACTGACCGACGTTTTGTTTGTCGGCATTTTAGGAACAACAATTTAAAGAACAAACAGTAAAGTGACACATTGTGGAAATAAGAAATAAAGTGCAAGGAAGATTAGATAGAATAATTCAAGCCCTAGATAAATAGATTTCCAAAGTTTTCAAAGTTAAGTAAAATTTTAATTTTATACCAAATTCCAGTTAGTTAGTAGAATTTCATAATTTTTATTGATTATTTGTTGAACCTTTGATCATGTTAATTGAATAACGGCTCTGACCTTTGGGTCTCCCTTAATTGGGGGTTACCAGGAGGCGGGGTCATTACACTATGTCAAATATGTCCATTACCCTAGAACATTGACACGCAAATTGACCAACCGATCTAGGATTTTGTTCTACTAGTTCCATCACTAGAGGTTTGACATCCTAAACTTAGATGGAAATAATCTAGTTTATTATTTTTGTAAAGTACTATACAGATATTTGATGATGATAAAAAGTTATAATATATCTTTACGTACATCTCATAAACCCCAAAACTGGCTAGAATTTGTCCTGTGTATATTGGATAGTAGGCATCCTTAACTATGAATCACACCTATTAGGCTTCATTCCAATTTAAACAACCTTGCATGTATGCTACAATTGAGAGTTTGTGCCTCTTCTTGGGCTTGATTATTCTATACAACTGTTAGAGAATTCAAAATGTTGAAAGAGCTATATTCATACTTATTGCATGTGATGCTTTGAATGCATATTCTACTTTATCACTCATAGGATAATTTAAAGCTCTTACTTGTCTAAGGAAAGGTAAAGGTAAGTTGCTCCAAGGTATTAGGGTGAGTCTCTTTTTATGGTCATTGACTACCTTTCCTAGAAAAAGGAAGCTAGTTAGCCCTTCATCTAAAAAGAACAGTGTCTTTGTGAAAGATTCTATTATGGAATATAAGGTGATACTCAAGATTGCAAATTGTAGAGGTTGAACTCTCTAGACAGTGTGGCTATATCCTTATGATATGAAATCACTCTACATATCCTCTCTGCCTTGCCTTTAATACTTAAAATACTTACTTGGGATATATTTGGAATATGTAACCAATTTGTTTTAGTTTTTACAACTTAATTTACCCCCATTTTGAGTGGATATATCCAACAAGTGGCATCAAAGAAATATTTTCTTCGCAGTGTTACTCCCACGAGTAAGAAAATATGGGTGAAACATGATCAACCTTGAGGGAGTCTTCTACACATGACCCCAGACTTACACAACAATCTCTTACAACATTGAAAGGGAAATCTACAATTCTACATCCAATGTCTTATCCTTAACATGTAGATGAGTGTTGATCTTTCCTATACTCCACCAACCTAACAAATGGCCACTTGGAATGAAGAAGCCATACAAAAGGGTTACTTCAATGTAAAATCTTTTAGCATCCTCCACTTCACCCTCTGTCCCATCAGTTCATCTAAATCTCTTTATGTCATTGGGCATAAGCGATTTGGAAGAATTTCTCCACCACCTATGAAAAATAGAGCAGGTTCAAGAGTCCAAATTCAACATGTTTACTAAACAACTTGATCTCTTCTAGGTAACCAAATGGAAACCATTTCCAAGATGTATTCAAGTCTCAATGTCATAATCAATGGCCTTATATCTCTTCCAAGAGTATATAGTTCAAATATATGTTCGAAGGTTTTTCATTCTCTTCCTCACCATTGGGGCATGAAGGTAACATCCATTGAGGAATAGAATGTAAAGAAGTGAAACCACCTCTCTACTAAAAATTTGAACAATAAAACCTCGACTATATTCAATTTCTCAACAAGATTACAAAAGTAAATTAAAATCTCCCACATATGGTTTACATGTATGATACAACATAAGGATCTAAGATAGAGGGAAGTCTAAACCATAACAACTTTGTCTCTAAGCTTTAACTCATTAAGCTACATCCACATCTTTATGCCAATTTCTCCATGTCCTTCACCTAGGGTTGGAAGCATACCCCATCAAGAAGAGAAAAACAAAAGACATCAACAAAGTCGAGTATGTGCATACTAAAGGAAAACTTGAGCAATATAAAAGAATAAAGGACATCAAGTATAAAAGGCTTCCCATAGAAAAGAAAAGTACCACCCAAGTTGTTATCAATAGAAAAGAATCATAATAAAATGATACTTGCTATTAAACCAATTTCAAAAGATTGTGCCATATATACATCCACTACCATGGTCGGAAATAAAGCACATATCAAGAAAGTAGGGCACACACCCCACAATCATCATCAATAACCTGCATGCATGTGAGATAAGCATAGCCCTAGAACATTATAAAGACATGGCGGCCAAGTCCTATAAACCTGAAGCCTGATAGAGAATGACAGATAACCAAACTCCCAGATATATAAAACATGGGCCAAGAATCAATCATCTTGCCCTGGGTCTGAGGTAACCTTTCCATCCCAAAAGAGTAGGAAATTACACATCTTCCATAAACAAAAATCAATGCAATTACACTACTCCAGTGCTACTGAATCACATAACATATTAAATGTAGAGGAAAGTAGAAAAGTATGGTCAAAATTATACAATGTTACCATCACACAATGGACAACACAAACATATAAACATCCACTTCAAAGTGGGAACATATAATCCAATAAAACCAACATGCACCAAGGCATAAGATAGGAGGCCAGGAAAATATCCAAGACCACGAAAGCAAGATAATTCACATGAACCATGATACCAAGAGATAAGACATATTGTGTAGGCCAAATTCAAGAGAATGAAAATATAGGTGAATTTCTCAATATAGAGGAATAAGGGATACAATATACCTCAACTTCAGAGTCCAAAGTCCAAAGTCACTTCTAGGTCCAAGCCTAGGCCTCCAAAGAACCTATGATGCATTTATGTGGAATTCGGGTTAGGTTTCCATTAATTATTCAAAACCCTAAAATCACCTTTTTATTATTAGTGGATTAGGTTATCAAAACTACACCATGTTTTAAGTTATATTTTCGGATTTCAAAACATATTTTATTATATTTTTCTGACTTATAAATATTTAGTTATGAATTTCACAAGTTAATTCCTATTTAATTAGATCCATTGGAAACACATGTTAATAAAAATTATATTTAGTTATCAAAACTGATATCATTAGTTAGGTATTATTTTTTTTATTCCAACAAGTATTTATTCATATTTTTTTGACCAATAGTTAATTAGTTATTAATTTTCAAAGATCGTCCAATCATAAAATTCCAAGTCAAAAAATTAGTTGCAAAAGAGAAGAGAGAAGGAGAGGGCCGCGGCTCTGAATTGGCCCAATCAGGACTGGCCAAATCAGCCGAACTCTCAACCAGGTCAGCAAAGCAAGATGGAAGAAAGAAAAAGAAAATGGGCCAAAAAGATGGAACTACCCCTGGTCAAGAAAAATAACAACATAAGAAAACTGGAGGGCATAACTGAGAAAGTGTATCGGGGATTCATCCCCAGGCATCCCCCGTGCCATGGTCATGAGTCTTAACCTCCAGGAAGAGAGTAGAAGCCTGCAAAACAACCATGGTCCTGAAAGCTAAGATGCACAATGACGTCCTCACTCTGTGGCGGTCTTAGGGGCCCCGGCTTAGAGTCTGGAGACGCCCAGGTGATAGAAGGGGACCTTCCTCCATGGAAAACTGAATAGTAACCTAGCCTAGATGGAAAAAGGGGACAAGACCAGGCAGAAACGAGGCTCAAAACATCAAGTGAGCTAGTTACTATAATTCTGAAAGCAGCCTGACTGAGAAGACTGGAGGGCCGAGGTTTAAAATCAGAAATTGCAACAGAGAAGAGAACCACAAAATTTAGGGAAAACATAGACACAAGACCAGAGCATAATCGATATTGTGAGGCACCAACTAGGGGATACTACAAACCTTTCTGAGCGCTCTCTAGCCCAAGCGGTGGTCCGAAGCCTTCATGCGAGCTCGAAGGGTCCTTCGGTGGCCACATGAGTAGGTCGAAGGTTTCCTAGAGGAAGACAAAAAAAGAAGCTATAGTTCAAGGTAGTAGGTGATGCGTCGGAGGTGGACCAATATTTATAGGGGAGTTCGAGGCGCTAGGGTGATGGGAAGAAGGAAAGAAGGGGGGAAATAGGGGAAGTGGAGAGAGACTCTCGACGACTGAAATGTAGAGTGGATGAAAGAATAGGAAAGTAGTGATCAAATAGATCGGAAATGGATGAGGAAACTAAAGAAAAAAAAATCAGAGAAAGAGGAGCAGAGGAGATGGAGAAATCAGGAAAGGAAAAACGTGGGTACTGTAGTTGCCGAGAAAAAGGAAAATCTAAGGAAGAAGATGACTAAAGGTCATTGGATCGAAAATCTGACGGTTGACAATTAAGCCAAAATTCAATATGGTTAGGAAAGTAGTGTGACAGCTAGACTTTAGAATATCAGAAAAATCAAACCGCGAGACAATTAAATTGAATAATTCCATAAAGTGAGGTCACATTATTTTCCTTTCTTCTCTCTCTTCAATTAAAGGTCCAAACGTTATCCGAATTAGGTGAAAATTCGCATATAGGTTAAGTAAGATATGTAGATTCCGATTTGACAGTTAGATTTTCCTTTTCATGACTTTAGATGCATTAATTAATTAAAACTTAATTTATCTTTCCTCATGCATTAATGAAAGTAGGATTATCCAAATTAGGTGAAACATCATCCACAATTTAACTTAAGTGTGTTCAATATGAATTTGCCATCAATTTTACATGTTTGAGTTGTTTGAGCATTTTTTTAATATTTTGAAGGTTCTACACACTATCCCTCTTCTGATTTCACCTTTTTAGCAAACTTTCTCCAAATTTGATGAAAATTCACCCAAAGTCTATATTTATTATGTAGATTACAAATCCAAGTTTATTTTCCTCTTTTGGAGTCATTTATTATTTTATTTGATATTTTAGGGAAAACTTAGATCTTTTCATTCCTAAATGAAATGAATTAATTATTATTATGTGAATAATGTAAAACACGACTCCCAAGGTTATTGCCAAGGAGCACAATTTTTAACTAAGATTTCACGTTTGGGACTTCTTTTTATGAGATATGTCATATAGCCCATTAGTGGCCCATTAGTTCATATCAACCAATTAGGTTCTTTACCTTCATATCATCATCAAGTTGAATTATGTGACATATGATATTACATTAGATGATATATTCATGCTTTAGATCATTAAGATTTTACTAAACATCTTTTTAGGTCTAAATATCAAACTTGTTTGACCAAACCTAAAAGATCAAAGTTGTAGGGTAGGGTCCAAGATCTGGTATGTTACATCGACAAACCTCTTCAAGAGACATTTTTGAGACCTCATAGGAATTGTCAAAACCTATTAAATGACTTTGAACTCTAGGGATGAATGATACAAAGAAGAGTCTTCAAAGAGAAGGAAGGAAAAAGCATTCAAAGACCAAATTGATGCTCAAACATAAGCTAACTCTTATTCATCAAATGAAGGATCCACAATCATGATGGAGCCTTGTAATTAAGTTGTGGGAAACCATATGAGGGAATGTTCTCCTCCACTACTAGGTTCTATGAATATAGTCAAAAGGGATAATTCAAAAATGAGTGCCCAAAGATGAAAAAGCATCCCCTGAAGAGAAATGAGCAGAAAAGGGATTAGTGAAATAAAGAGGGGAAGCACAACTATAAGTAGAAATGGTGAAGACAGAACAAATAAACATTTTGACATGCCACTTAAGTCTCCTATAACTCTTCTAGTGCTTCAATCTCTCTCTAAGGATAATCAATCAAGAAAATTGACCTCATGTCTATAATAAGAGATGAGTTCAATGAGTTATTTCTTCAAGATCTCAATAAAGACGCATTAATTATCTTGTTAAGTATACTTGTTCTTCTTAGGATATTTGAATGTTTTATAGAAACCAGCAAAATTATTGAATATTTTTTTGGGATAATTGAGGTGTTTGAACTTGGTGAGATTACCTATCAACAATGTTTTAAGAGCTTATATAACTCAATCTAGTCTTGGAGTTGAAATAGAAAAGTACTGAGATTGTGGACAATATTTGTCATGTAATATAATTATCTTAGAGATGAAAATAGACTTTATCTTAATGAGATAACAACCCTTATAATTGGGAATGCTAGAATGCTCGATAATCTTAATTACCGTAAATGTAGTCCTATTTCACTTAATAATGAACTTTCTACTCTACTATTGAAAAAGATAGTTATTTGACTAAATATCAATTTTAAGAGGATGACTTCTTGCTTGATAGATATGATAGAAATTATGTAACTACTACCAACTCGACTCTAACTCAGGATAATTGTTTTCTTAGAGCCTCTTTGAAAAAGTTTCTTAAGGATAAGAAGATCATAAATGAAACCCTAGACCAATATACCTAGTAAATTGGCAGAAATTGTAGGGCAACTAAAAGAAAAAGAAATAAAAAGGACCTCTTATGTTTTATGGAGAATCCTTTACATGAAAGGATGAAATGGTCTACAATTTGGTAAGATAACTGACTACTACACTTCTCAATGTCCTTCTAAAAGGAGGAAGCTAAGAATAATATGGCGTTTTCTCCCAATCTAACCCCAAACCTAAAGGTTGGAATGGGTATTGGGGATTCTTCTTTTGTAGGTACATGATAGATGGGAAGTAAGTGACATCAACTCTAAGCATATGAACAGAGACAAAAACCATTAAACTCACTCAACAAGAAGAAACAGAGGTCGACAACATTTTGGGACAAAAGAAAGGTAAGGTGAAAGGTGAGGAGGATGTTGGTGATGAATTATTTTTCATGAATGTTCTTACTATGAATTTCCTACATTAAGATTTCATTAGAGTAAACAAATTATTTGATAATAAATACTTATTTACTAACAGTGAATGATTATTGCTGGGTTCCCCCACTTACAATGTGATTATTAATCAATGTAAAAGTCAAATATGTTGTGTAGTTATCTAAATCCCATTCTTTGTAAATTTTTGTTAGTTGATTAAATGCCATATCTCTTTGGTCATTCAAGCATGCATTAATTGAACTAGTTGAGAAAAAAGTACTTAGTCAAGGGACTTAACTTGGAATTTTAAAGATTAGGAATATCACCCTTGCACATGAGAGAATAAAACTAAGTCTTCTTATAATTTCAAAGGTGTCTTAAGCACTAAGAGAGAACTTAATCTTCTACGTATTGATATTTTGGCCCGAAATGCACATATAATCACTTATTGGTATTAAATATTCTTTAATGATTGCCCATGATTTCTCACACTTAACATGTATATATTTTCTTATTGAAAAGAGTCATATATAAAAAACTTTCTCATTTTTCATAAAACATCTTCTTACGTGCTCCCTATCCACAAGTGATCATGGGGGAGGATTCATGAATGATTCAATTCAACCCATTTCTGACAAATATTGTTATGTATATACCTTTTCCTCACCCAACACCTCAAAATATTTAGGGTTCTAAGTGAAAAATAGGACATTGCAAAATATGGCTAGGACCATGCTTTTTTTTTGAAAATAGCTCAATCTCATTAAAAGTAAGTCATACGACATCTACAAGATAGACATCTCTGATCAAGTAACCAAGTAGCAACTCCTTTTGTGGAAAGACATAGCACAAGGCTTAGATTGGGATGTGATAGGTACGTTTCTGCACTGTCTACCTCTAGTAGTGGCTGTCTAAAACTGCTATCCGGGATGGAATTCATCAATCTACAAGAGCCTATGAGTACATCGGGCGAGGAGTTTGCATAGCCGCTGGCAGAAGTTACCATCATGAAGACAACAAATGATCACCTGAAAAAGAGCTCGACCACAAAGAAACAACACAAACACAACACCACACAAACAGGACTACAAACACATCTACATGCAAAGAAACAAAAAAAAAACTGGTCAAGGAGCCACCCAACAACACAACGTTAACACAGAAAAAAAAACATCCAGCACTAAGGGTGCACCAACTAGGAGACCCGAGAAGGAGGCCAAACCCCAGCGATGCAAATACAGAGGAAGGATGGCTCATGCGGATACAATGGTGGGGAGTAGAGGGTGCCGGGAACCCCACCACCACTCCCGACCACCACTGTGAGCAGGGGGCAGAAGACCCGCACGAAGCACAAACCCAACTTAATCCTCCTCTGCCAGAAGCAATTAGGGCGCCCGAGCTCACCGTCTGCCCAAGAAGGAACCTAAGGCATGACCAAAAAAGACCACCACAGACAGACTCACACAGAGAAAAAGACTAGCAAGAATAAAGAAAGAAAAAAAGAGGGAAAACCTGCCCCCGCTGGATCCGACGATCGGAGACCTCCAAAAAAGCTACTCCGCTCAGCCCCGAGGTAGATCTGAGAAGAAAGACGCCAAAGAGGAGAGTGCTACATCCCCACTCGAGCCACACACCGCCGCAAAAGGCCTGACCACGACCAGAACGCACGCCCGCCGCCAAGGGAGGACGAGAGGAGAAGCTCGGAGAAGCACCTTCAAACAGACCCAGAACTGAGAGGCAAGTCGATGAAGATGCCTGGGGGGAGACGGTGGTGACTTCAGACTAATGCCAGACCCCCTCCCCCAGGCTGGAGGGCCGCGTGCGGAGGGAACCTTAGATCTCCATTGCGATTGCCAGAGCCATTCTGTCGAAGATATTAGGACCATGCTTTTTGAGTATGCTACAACAAAATTATTTTGGGCCAAAGTAGTTAACACTACTTGTTTTATGCAAAATCAAGTTCTCGCACATCCTCCTTTTAATAAAATCCCATATTAGTTGTGGTGTAGTAGAACTTGTAACTTTGACTTTTCTCATATTTTTGAATGTCCTTATTTTGCTATTAACAATATATATTCCTTTGATAATTTTAATTCTTTTAAATATAAGTCTAGCTTTATTATCTATATTATCTTTAGTAGAGATTTTCATATTTATGGTAGGGATCTATCTATATAGAGTTTTTGACCGACCAAAAAAAAAGTAGAAGAATATATAAATGCAAAGTTTACATAGACTAAAACCTTATTGTACAAGAATGCTTTTGTGATGATGTGATAGATGAGGTAATTGCTATACTAAAAGAACTAGCCATCACCAACCAAGATATAAAGTATGGTAGATCAAAATAAGAAAGAGGCAAACAGACAAAATGCATAAAAAGGATACAATTTGCCGATTTGAAAAAGGTAATTTGGATGTGCTTATCACAGGCGATCTATTTGAGAAATTGATGACCAGTGTTGCACATAATAAAAGCAAGCCAAAAATGCCTTCATATATTAAATTAAGACAAAGAATATCAAAGAAACTCTTCTGGACAATTATTAGATTCTATCTAGAAGAAGAGTTAAACATTTTAATAAGAATATGGTGTAGACTCAAGTACCATGAAGAAAGGATAGAAAGACAATTTGCACCAAATAGGTATACTACACCAAATTTATTCCTTCAGATCAATTTAATGTTTTAGATTTAATTTGTCAATCATTCTTGTTAATGAATATTGCATGTCCCTTAGTTTTGTAGTTATTAATGCCTCTATTATGCTCGATTGAATATCAAATTGAATGCCTTGATTGATCAAAATTGTCAAGATTGTGCACCTTGATAAATGGATTTTGAAACACTTTTAAGATATTTTATTTTCCATTACTTTGTCCTTTAAATTTTCTATATTGAGTCAAGCATTCGTTTCTATCTCTACTATGAATGTGTGGCTTACAAATATCATTACTTATGTCTTAATGCTAGAATTGAAATTCTTAGGAGTGAAGATAGATGTTGCCATCGACTGAGTTTTTCCTAGAGAAACACAAATGATGGGCCTTGTAGAGGATATCTAGACACTTTCATCTTATTTTCCAATATAGAAGACTTGATGATGACATATTGCCACCAAATGACAAAGAGGTTGTTGGTTAAGTTTTGAACCCTATCAACTAGTTCAACACGACTAAATCCCTACTAAAATTAGCATCATATACCTCCAAGCCTCTCCAAAAGCTAATTCATCACTAAACCTCTAGTACCCTTCCCATTCTCTTGAACTTGCAACCTCCCAAAATTTTCCCACACCTCTAGGTGTAATATGTTGTGTACAAAGAAAAGTAGAAATGACATTCTATCCTACAAATGTCATACAAGACACTCTAAATCCTTTGTACTATAGGATGGTTTCCTTTGATGGAACATTCATTGTCCCTATTCAAGATGTAGATAGGTATAAAGTCATTTTCATAAGGAAACATTTTCCCTTTGTAACCTACACAGAACATGGTTTTGAGTGATCTGCGATCTCTACTCTCTTTATAGATCAATGTCTTCATACCCTACTCATATATATTGCAAATCATCAAAATTTTAAGTAGAGAAACAAGTTATTAGATGATTAGAGGCCAACTTGATGTGGAATTATACATCCAACAACTAAGACACCCATATATGTATCCTCTATGGTAGCCATAGTTATTTTGAGATGTCCAAAGCTAGTTGGTTTACTACATAACCTTCATTCTTAGGCAAGTATCTTAACTCTCATAGTCAACAATAATGTACATCCAATGAAAACCAGACAAGTATTACTGAGAACATGACTACTATTTTCTATTATCTTATGAAGGTTATTCATGTGATACACTACATATATCCTCTTATTACATGACTTGCTTTAGATAAGAGAAAATCACTTATGAGAACAACTGCCCTTACCCTGACATGATCTATTTAATCTTCCAACATCACACTTACAAGTACATAATAACTAACTAAGATACACTACACATCATGAAAGATATGTGATGAGTGATATGACCATCAAAAAATACTTCTAAACACCAAGAATTTCTCTTCTACCCAATGCCTCCTCCTCATTATCCCACTCCCATGCATGCCACCCATCCAGCCAACCTAGCCTAGACCTTTGCTCATGCCATACCACTCCAGTCATGACTCCTCTATTATTTTGGATAAGGAATTGATGTGTTATATGATGCATCACATACTTGTTCAAGTTTCTAATTATCTGCACTAATCCACCACCCACCTCGATCAAGACATCTCCCATCTCATTTTCCACATGAAATATCTTGCCATTCTCCCTAACCCACCTACCAAGGGCCATACCACCCAACTTCCTCTACTACTTGCTATTCTACATTTGGATAAGATCAATTTATCTAGCTTATAAGTATTCATCTTATGTTACCCTAACTATTGATCATGGCTACTTGTACGCATCTCCAGGCATGGTTCCTCCATCTAAATCTCTATCATTCACTCCTACCTTATGCATGCCTATCATCCCTTATTCTTCGACTCCTACAACCCATGAGGGATTTGACTAGATCTCCATGCCCACCTATCTCTAGGATAAGTTCATTGTCAATGCTAGCATTTTTATGTTTCCTCTAATTCATGAGAGATGGCCTACCAATCACTCCTAATAAGTAGTTGATGTGGATGTTGATGATGTAGTGGACGTTTATGATGATGACCATGCTAATGATTATGAAAGGGTGATTCACCATTATAGAGATATCACATTCAACTCAAACTTCCTTATAGAGGATGTTCTTGTTAGATCTTCATTTAGACCACTCACATATGCAATATAGAGAGAAGAATCCAACTATGATCATGCTAACAATTGTTGGATCTAGTTTCTATCTTATCATATGAATTCATGTTTTTCTAAGCTTATCATGCACTATATAGGGAATATATAGTCAGAGACTATCAATATATCCTATTTTTATGTTGTAGGTTGTATTGGTGTATGATTTTTTTTTACACATCCTAGAATTTATGTTGTCTTCATTTACTCAATCCTTCCTATTAGTGAAATTCTCTTGGGATTGAATAAACTTTGTGCATATTTTGATTATCACTATTGGAATTGCATGACTTTTATGGATTTTGGTGGTTTGAATGTTTCAATCTTAATTGGTGTACTTGTAGGATAAGAACTTTGTTTAATTGTCTTCTACCCCAAACTTTTTTATACGACAAAAGGGGATAAAAACATCAAAATGTTGATATGATACTCATATTTCATATATTTGTGATTATTTGTATATGAATCGAAGTTGCTATAATATTTTTCGCATGTTTACAAACATAGTTAATTGGTTGTTGTGTTGTATCTTTGAGAACTATAGACTAGGGGATCTTGTTAATGCAATATATTAACTTCTCCTAAAATTTAAAGGTAAATGAATTCAATTCTTATTTTTCTGAAACTTATAGGAATGGTTTCTCATCTAAAAAAAGGCTGAAAATGTAGTCTTTATAGTTATACATCACCCATATTTCAATTATGACTTCCCTATTTTGTTCTTATATGTCTCATATTTCTACCTAAACAGTTTAAGGTTGAGTGAAACAGTAAGAAGGATCAAAATACAAACCCTATATTGGTGAATATCAAGTCATATACCTCAAAGTCCAAGAATTGATGAACATATAGAAAACACATAGAACTTTTTTGTAAATAATTTTTATTGATTTTATAACATGTGCAACAAAAATAAATAGAATGCTTTTTTCTACATGTTATTAAAGAGGAAAGTGACAAACAAAAACTATCCCGGAATCAAGTTTGTCCTAGTAAAACTCTAACACTAAGAGTGTGTTGTGTTTCTACTAATACTACATTTCCTCAGTTTATTCTTTCATAAAAAATGATTAATGAATTATGGGACAAATGTACGTCCATCAATAAATATTTTAGATGCAAAAATAATATGACTGACCTAGAGGATTTTTTACTTCTACTGCCATTGGTTGATATTTGACACCCTAAACTTGACTGATGACAATATATCCATTATTTTCTTAAGTGATATTTTACAATTAGGGTGCTTTAAAAAGTGAACATACATATGTTTTTACACCCCATCACCCATGAGAAAAATGGTAAGAAATCATCCTAACTATTTCTATGGGGCGCCCTCAAATATATATAGGACCTACTGGTCTTCATCCCATGGTTTCCAACCTTCTTGTATTGAGAGTTTGTGACTTTAGAGTCCTAAATCATATCTTGAGCTAGATCATTTTTTAAAACCATTAAAGTGAATTAGGAATTTGTAAGAGAGGTAGTCCTAATTGTTACCAGTGAAGCTCTCAATCCCTCTTCTAATTCCTATCTCTCAAATTTTATTATTTGAGGCACTTTCTTGGACAAGGAAGGAAATGTTGAGGGAAGATGTCTCAACGTAAGGAAGGTAAGTCTCTTTGTAAGGTTGTTGGATTCCTTTACCAAAGAAGGTAAGATAGTTATCCCTTGATCTGAAAAGGGGGGTCTCTTGGTGTAATCGCTTATTGTGAAATATATGGTGACACTCTAGGTTGAAAACCCAAATGTTGAACTCTCTAGATAGTGAATATATGTTCTTGTGAGACAAAACCACTCAACATGATTGCCTTTAAGTGTGGTTGTTACAATTTCTCCCCCTCTCCATTGATTTTAGTAATTGAAATATTAATCTTGGTATCGATTTTGAAGGACTAGCAAATTTGGTTTAAGTTTTTATAGACCAATTCATAATTGTTAATCCCATAGATCCAACTACGATTAAGATGAGTATTCTTTTGTTTTTGTTTCAATAAATCTTTTATGAAACATTTTTTCTTATCCTTAGACATCACTATTGTGAAACTATATCCCCACCCCCCGCAAAACACATATATTTTATATGTTTAACATAAATCTAACAAATTCTTATATTATATGAAATGGTTATCAATTTCATGGGAACAAACAAAACAAGTATGTACTAGTTAAAAAAATTCCTCATATATGCATCTATGATTGATCACTTTTGGTTTGAGGTTTATTTATGTTTCCTTCAACAATTCTCACAAAAAACCCTATCCACCCATTCTAAATAAATAAGGAGGGGACAAGTTCAAAATGGGATAAGGATTGATACAAAAAATAATAGGGAAAAAGAATCTCATATTATTTTTGATTTTGCGATATTAGTTGAAAAAATGATCATTGTTAGTGATGTTATTATAACACAATATATACAATCTTATAATATTAATGATAAGGAGTTTCACTACCTACTTTATAACACCAACAAAGAATTATACAAAGTACCTTGCAAAGTGATGTCACATTATCCACTAGTTCAAATTTCACCATATAAGACATGTTATGGATATTTTGAAGACATTATCATTCAGTCAATGATATTTTTTTAGTACCCTATAGCTCAAATAGTTATTCCTTCTCCATATTTCACAAGATTTACATCAGATAATTATGCATGTTATATGTCCCAACTTTTATCTCTCATTCTCGTTGCATCAAGAAGCACTTAGATTGGTTATTTATACTTTTTAGTTTCAAACATTTCTATGTATCAACACACTCTTCATCAAAATGAAACATACTTTTGCATTAAAGATAAAAAAATATTATCTCTCACTATGAGTTGTGGAGTTACCAGAGGTCAAATTTCCGTTATGACATGTAATGAGATATGAATTCAGTGACAAACATGAATGTGTTGAGACAAATCATTAGTGTCTAAAGATCCACTTAATTGCTTTTCTTTTTAATAAACTAATTATAAGTGATATTGTACTCTAATTTGAATCATGGTATACATTACACTCCCCTTACTATAGAGTACTATAAGTTTCCTGTCACATTCTTCTTCTTCTAATAGCTTTTTTGGATAGCATATTTACTCATTTGAAAATTATTTTGGAAAATTAATAAAATATTGAATCTATCCATTTAAATTGATCAAGTATCCATTACTCACAATTTTTCATGACACACACAGTCTTTCATTTTTCAATAACAAGTACAGTAAACTGAATATTTTCAATTTTGATCTGAGTGTATCCTTTCAATGAACTTAGTGAGGTATTCAAATTGCTAACGGAATTAGAAACATATCTCACTATCAAAAATGATAAAAAAATGGTGAATCAACAATGACCATGTTGGTATGATATCATCTAGCATATACATAAAGTTGTAACAATGTTATATACCTTGAAATATTACTAAAAAAGAACAACATTAAGAACGTTGCAAAGATCAAACTGACTAAATGTCAATTCTGTCCCATTAATTATGTTATGGATAATTTATAAACATCATTTCTCCATAAAAAATACCATGGAGAAAACTATATCCTAGGACAATGTGCCTTCCTCATTCATGATGCACTATTTTGTTTTCAAGGTTGAATAGAACACTCGTACACATGACATGACCCACTTCATATGTCTTATGCCCATCACATCTACATGAATATGCATATGCAACATTTTGTATGTGTCTTTTAATTTTATTTAATAATGATAATCTCTTGTTAAAAACAATATATTCTTCTAAATAGTAGTATTGAAGATTAGATCTCCCTACAAATTTTTTGGGTATAGTATATATTTATTATTCTTAACAATACCACTGATAATATAATAATCACCAAAGTCTTTTATAATAAACTAAGAATTTTTAACTACAAATGATCTTCTTAAGATGCTTCATATGTATCTTAATATCCATTTCACTATCTTTTTTTTGTAATATGCGGTACAAGAGAACCTAATCACTAAACCAACTGTAGAAGCTATATCTAGATTCAAGTAAATCACAATAGCAATTAAGTTCCCACTACTAAAGATGTAAGATCCTAAACCTTTTCTTATTCAAAATTATTTTGTTTGCCTAAATTTTATGACATATTTGATGTATTATTGTTTTATTTAAAACAACATCATTATGAAAAATCATCTTATGTGATATGTATAAATATATTTTAGATAACTAGAAGAACCTTTGTTTTAATTTGTGTATATTAAATTTTAATATATTCTATGAAAATAAGTACCTTAGTTCTTGGATTGGTCAACTGGATAAATAGTTGCAGACTAAGTGTTCATTGGACTCCAACTAAGACTTGGGGTGGGGTGGAATTGACTTGGGCATGTGGTCGATATGACCTCTTTGTCATGCTTGGAATTGGAAGACGGGTTGATGTGTGCCCGAGATGGACCATTGTGGAAGCATTGGGCCCATAGCCATATCATAGTGGTTATTTGGGCCCATATCTCGAGGTGATTCCATAAGATCAGGTTGGGTTGGTATTGATGCATGCTGGGGGAGCCTAATCCACACATTTTATGGAGCCCAAAACATGTGCTTCTGTACTATTTTGAAGTCGATTCTATGATTCAGAGGGCCTAAAGTGACTTATTTTTGTGATAAAATACAATATTCTCCTAACATAACAAATAAATATACAATCTGACCCTATTCTTTTCTAGTGTGATTTGGGAAACACTACTAGATCACAAGAGGGAAATACAGCTTGAGAATGGTGTGCACATTCATGTTTTGTCTAGATTCTTGAAGATAAAAGCCTAGAACTTTCCTCCTAACCATGTTTACTATGAATTCCAGTTTTCCATATTTTTCTCATTTAACATAATGTTTCCTACCTTATTGGAGAGGTTCTTGTCTTTCTGTAATTGATACCTTGTGACAAACTAAGACTCTATCTTTGTACCTTTATATAGTGTAGCTGGAGCTAGAGTCATTAAAAGAGGATTTTTGGGCTATCTAGAGAAGTTTGGGAGCTAGGGTTCTAGAAAAAAATTATTACAGATCATGAAAATATAATAAGACAAGTGATTCAACCTCGTTTTAGTAATCTTTGAGATGTAATTCTTATTTACAAGCAATAAATTTCACTAATTACATGATAAACGAGCGAAAGATGACAACTTTATGGTGTTTTTCACTAGAATTGGAGGAACATTGGGATTATTCTATATTCTAATAGTTGATGTTCTAAAAAGAAAATAATGAATCTTATTACCACTACGTAGTTGAAAATTATAGCTTTTACATATGTCTTCCCTAAAATGGACAAGTTTTACAATTTTACTACTTTTTCATTATTGAACACATATGATAGAGTTTTTTAATAATGTTTTGTATCGTGATTTATGTATTTCACAAGAATAGATTTATCTAACTAATGGTTACTTTGGATCACACATTTTTATATGGCCTTCGATAAACAAAATGGTGGAATTATGATTATATATGTGCATGATGTGTCTAAATATGGGTTTTATTTCTTTTAGTTCTTTACTTATGCACTGATTGGTAATATATTTTGAGTTATACCATCTTTATCTATTAAAGAGGAATAATTAGATTAAATAAATTTAATATTATAATTCAAATAGTTCCATGACTGTATAACTTTTGCGACCTTCAAAAGTTGGGAAAGTGAAATGAGTATCTCTGTAGAAATATGTTGTTGTATGAAGGTACTCAGAGTCGTATATTATTTAATATATGTGGGACAAAGATAATTCATGTGAGGTATGGTTCCCTTGATACCTAAAAAGGACTATCTATATTAGTGCCACTGAGATCCTAACTCCTTAAGTATATTGAAGTTATGCCAATCCAATTGAGAATATTTGATATATTAATATGATGTTAGTACTTGGTACGTGATATTATACATTTTGTGACTTGAGTACCAAGTATTAGCCTGATGTTTTATGTAGGTTATAGGAAAATGGGATCCTATTCTTTGAGTACAAACTAATTCAGGTTAGGCAAAATAGTATGGAGACAAGGTAAGCCTAAGATCATCTATAGTGGATAGGAGCATTGTCTGATTAGCCAATAGTGTGGACGGTACATACCTACTACTAGAAACCTAAAACTGAAATGTTAAAAAAATCCACATAGCTATATCTTTTCATTTATGTTACCAATTTCATGTTGTATTTTTTTAACTACTCTATTATGACTTGTACACATTACTTACGTTTACCTTATGCTACCTTTACCAGGTAAGATATATTTTCCAAGTATTTATTCTTATCACATAACTACTTAAATCAACATATATAGTAGAAAACTCATTCTTGAAATACTATGCAATGATTTATCTCTCATTAGGAGTTTGGTATTAATATAACAGTTCTACACAAAATTTAGGTTCTTAGCACCAACCCTATATGTTTAACACTAAGGAGTCTCCTTCACATTATTAGTAGTGACAGTACTATAGAATAGGGATACGTCATCAATCATATTAGGCATTCAACATCAATTTTTAAACTGATAACCAAGTGGGTAATGCTAAAACTCAAAAATTCTTTATCGGTTCGAGAAACCCACGACAATACTTTTTGTCATCAATTCTTTGTTACAATGGAAGTGATGACGTACCACACAATGGGAGACATATTTGTGGCCTACTTTGACCTTTCCTTGTTGGTTGGGTGATGACATATAACCGACGCTAAATAACTTCATGTCAATTTTGTCAGTAATTGAATGGTGAAAATTTTAGGTATATCCAGTCAATTTGTTGTAAATAACAGATGTAGAATTAATATGCAGTATGTTATTTTGTGTAATCAATGAGAAATGTCTATATATTTTTCATATAGTAGGCCTACAGACCTCCTGTCCAGCCTACTGGCTTGTTTGGAGACTGCTTTTCTTAAGAACTAGAAGTTTTGAAGAATAACAGGCTCTTTGCTAGCATCGTGATTTAACAACAGGCCGACACACCTACAAGAAAAAGATATATACAAAATAGACACAAACATGTCACATGTTGTATAATGTTTTTGCTTCAAATGCACACAAATCCATGAACTCTTAGCTAAATTCTTTCATTTATTATCCACACTTCAATTTCATGCATAATATGCACAAATACACATCATTCTCTTACTCATGATTTCACATTCAATTCACACATACATATGCACTTCACACTCAGTCCACACACACAAATACACATCAACATCAACTACTATCTCAAATTTTAAGTCACAATGGTTAATAATAACAAATGCATATCAACATTCAATTTACACTCATAAATACATCTAAAAAAATCTAAAATCAAAGTTCCAACTACCAAAAAATTTCAATGAACCGTCAATTATTTTGTTCAAGTACACATTTTTTATCAAGTAGTATGTCCACTTTTCGCAAATGTCATTCAGATTCTCCAATGTATAGGGTTTAGCATTCCTAAAAAGCTACAAAGAGAATGAGACTTCTAGTTAGATTTAATTGTTTGTATTATCAAATGAGAATGCTTTATTAATATGATCCAAGACTAATAACTTACATTCTATGTACATTTGATTTATTGTGTGTGAGTGACAATCATCTGCATGTACAACATCATGCAATATGTGCATGCCCAATCATTGTCTTGTATGGGGCCCTGGAGATTTACAATTACATTAATAAATGTAATTAAACAGAGTTTGTCTTATATTATGGAAATTGGAATGATAAGACTATATACATCAACAATCTTCCAAGTTTCTTTTAGTCCGCAACACTCTTTCAAGTTACTGATTTCTTTTTCTTATCTACTTTCCCTCCACCGATATGAAATGCTTTTACACCCCCATAGGTTAAATTAGCATATTATTAAACTGTCATATGATGCAAATATTAACAAATATATTGAGCAGAAAAAAACTATACTTACGCATAAATCACCAATTTTATTGGGTGCCCTTCATTTGTTGTCAGTTTTCCACCTGAAAGATTATAGGAATACATAGTCCACGTCTTGGAAACAATAGATAACAACTACCAATGCTTAATTCTGAATGAATACAGGGCAAATGAAATAAAAATTAAATTCCACAACAAATTGTATTCATAGGTTAGACATATAAACAACAAGCTAAAAACTTACCTAACATTGAAGGGAGTTAACATCACGTTCTTGGAAGAAGCAACAAACTGCATCACAATAGTCACATACTCTTTGACATCACTCAGATCTATAAGCATATGGTTAATCCATTATGGTTTTAGAAATCCCATATTTTCTATTCCAAAGTCACGAGTTGCCTAATACAAATGACTGAAATAATATATATATATATATATATATATATTATATGCAATAATCAGTTAATATATAGGAAACAATTAATTTTTTTTTCAAATATGATGGGGTACTCGCACTCACCGCATCCAAGGTTCTATCACTAATGTGTTCAACCAATCAACTAAAATAGTTCAAAAACATCCGTCAACACTATAATATTGTTGCGTTCTATACCCACAATCTCCTCCCCAAGGCTAACCATAATGGTATATGTTCGGTGTATATTTTTTAACCATCTTGTCAACATCTTATAATTAGGGCCTAAGGAGTCAAACAACTCATGTGGAATAAAATGAGGAGGCAGAGGCTTTAGAATCTTAGGGGGTTTCTTAGCTGTTGTAGGCTACATACATGTATTCTCATATTACTTTTGATTATTTATGTAAGTTTTCAATATACATTTGTAAACCCTGAAGATATATAATGAGTCGTTTGGGCCACTAGTAAATTTGTCTTCTATCTCTTCAACTATGTTGGCATTTGGGTGCTCATATGGGAGAGGTGCATTGCTTATTCCTGGAAAGACCCGTATGTATGACTCTCAAACTAATGTGATCAGTGGGAAGGGAAATACCATGAACCACAATAGCAATGGAAGCTTTGACATCTACCACAACATTCTTGATGGAAACTCAATAGCAAGACAACATTTTCTGGCCACCTTCAATTTTATAAAAGAAAAAAATAATTTTGACAAACAATATTGCCTTGAGCAATTATTTTGTCATAGTATACATAAATGGACTTGAATTTAATCTTATCCCAGTCATGTCATACGTGTTCAAAGGACTACTCCCAATGCACTCTATGGGCGAGTGATGAACCGGTTCTCTGACTACTAGAGAAACTTGCATTGCCTGAGAAGCCTTGAAATTCTCTAAGGCTGCATCTATTAATCCATGCATGTACTCATGGTCCACTTCCCCTTTCTTTTCTTGCTTATGCTTTTGTTGGGATGTGCCAGGACATATTTTATCCCATATCCATCTCCAACACTCCTAACATGTCCGAGATGCTCTTCTATCCCTAGAGAAACCGTCAATTCATCATGTGTGTCCTAAAGGGTGAACTTACCCTCCTTTGCTTTGGCAGATAGCTCCAACTAATTATCATAAAAAACTAACTAATTAGTCAAACTTAACAATACAGTGAAAAAAGAATATGGACATTACTGTGAGACTAAGAAATTTATCAATTTTGAAGCCGTCTCCTGGGTTGCTTAGACGGGGATTTCTCTGACTTTATTTTCCTTGCATATATCCACTCAATATAATGAGGCAATCATCTAGAAGCATTATAAGACTCGACAGTCAAAGGAGTAGAAGTAGAAGACCCTTGCTCTCTCTCTTTCCTTGCTCTTACTCTTGATGTTTCTCTCTCATTAGGCAACATTTCAAATAACCACCGGAACCCAATCGGTGGTTGTGCATATTCTGGTCACACATGTATTTTTGAGCATCATGAAGGGTCTGATTAAATAAATAAAGAAATATTGGTAAATAATAATATGAAATTACAAAAGTGTGATTAATTCAATACCTTGAACACATAAATTTTCTCTGACTGAACAAACTCATTCCAATCATTTTTATCAATATAGTTCCATTTAAGATAGGGGTCTTGATCCTTCTTGTCTCCAAACACATAGTCTCTTGTGAGGATTGTCTGTCAATCTCTATGTCTTCTCATGACGAGCTGCAAAATACACTTGTGATGCAACTTTTCATCAATTTCATACTTAAAAAGGTTTAACATTCAATATTGTCTACAAATGTTAAAAGAATGAATAGAAAAAAGACTATTAAAATATAACTACATTTATCTTGCCTCTAACTCCCTCTAGATGAGGTTTTTGTGAACCATACTCACTTGCGTCCAGTCCTCAACAAGGATAAACACTTTTCTTCGACCAAGGATCCCATAGTAGCGGACAAACTCTTTAGTAATCGGCATACCTACTTCATTGAATTCAACGACGCCCTTCCTCCCTTACCTATTTGTGGTATCTTTCATCACATTTATCCCTCTAACTCCCTTACATTTTGATGTATCAGCACTGTCAACACCCTAGTAAGGATGCTCAGGATCCTCACACCCAAGATCCTCAGGCTCATGAATACTGTGTTCCTGGTCAAATGTCATCTATAAAATCAAAAGTAAACATATGAAAAAAGTTAGATCACATATAAAAATTTAGATCACGTATAAAAATTTGTATCACATATAAAAAGTTGTTTCACATATGAACAAATAAAGTGTGTTATATAATGCAAAAAAATCAAGATCACATATGATCAGTATACCTTGAACTAATATCTCTTATGTGTGTTCTTCACGTGTATAGTCATCAGTGTTACATTCAACATTTACACTTGGTAAGTAGGAAAAAATGGATTAGTCATCATATTTGTCATAGTACTCTTTTTCATCAATATGATCTAAAATGAACAGTCTTTTCCCATGAAGAACGACATACCAACTTTATTTTGCAGAATCGTCTATATAGAATACATGTTTTTCCTTGATACTAGAAAAATACAATGAAGACACCTGAAGGGTGAACCCACTATTTTGGATGAAACTTTTATCATTTTGATGTATTGTGTACTATGAAAATCCATTTACATCAAACCCTTCATAATATGTAACATGAGTCTTTGGATTATATGTGAGGCATTTTTTAGTTTCTATAATATTATTTGGTGTTTGAGATAGTTGATTGGATACTTTCTTTTCAAATCACCTAATAAAGGTCTGATTATGCTCTCTAGAAAGCCACATTCCACAACTTGGGGATAACTTGTCTTGAGCTCGTTGGTGTGTTCGGCAATATAAATAACCATATCATCAATTTTGTGTAAAATATACAATTTTTCTAGTTCTCACTTATTACGACTGGTATTTATCTGTCATTCTTCCAAAATACCTTTGTCAGAATAAATCAGGGTTCACAGTATTAGCAGGAGTTTTGTTGCAACTCAAAAAGTAATTACAAAAGTCCATAACCTCCCTAGCAATATATCACCCAATGATACTTCCTTCGGGGATACAACGGTTCCGAACATCACTTTTAAAAACACTCATGTACCGCTCAAATGGATACATCCAATGCAAGAAAAATGGACCCAATAATTTTTCTTCCCTAGTCAAATGGACAACTAGATGTACTATGATATCAAAAAACGAAGGGGGGGAATATTTCTCAAGTTTATGTAGGGTAATGATCGCTTCTCTTTGAAACTTATCTAAAATCTTGTAATCAATTACTTTTCTACATAGAGTGTTGAAGAAAAAGCAAAGTCTAGTGATTATAAATCTTACATCCTTAGGAAGGATAGATCGAATAGCCACAGGAAATATATGTTTCATTAGAGAGTGAAAACCATGATATTTAAGATCTATCAGCTTCATATTCTTCATTGATACCAATCTATAGATATTGGTGAGTATTAGTGTGGTACATTAGCATTATGCAAGCACTCATAAAAAGTTATCTTCACCTTTATAGATAGAGTGTCATAAGTAGGAGGTAGATATGTGTAGTGACCTTTGGTAACTTATTTCATTAATTCTTTCCTGATAATCATTAGTCTTACTGAATATATTCAATAGAGTGCCAATAATGCTATCACAAACATTTTTCTCAATATGCATGACAAAGATACAATGTCGAACTGTCTAAGAACTCTAATAAGGAAAATCCTAGAATATCAACCTCTTTTGGAATAAAGAATTCTCACTTGTGGGAGTAGTGCAAAGTCTCTTACCAAAATAATTTACAATGTTCTTTACTCTTGCATAAACATCCTCCCCTAACATAAGTTCCTCAATTGAGCCTTTCAATGTTTTGTGCAACTTTCGGTAAAAATGAACCTTGATAGAAATCTTCAATGACCAAGATATACAATCTTACCACCATTCTTTATTCTAATAGAATTTGTATTTTGCTCACATATATGACGTGCTTGGTTCCTTTGACATTGTAAGAAGACAAGTTCCCATAAGCAAGAAAGTCATTAATAGTGCAAACCAACATAGCACGTAAAAGAAACATCTCTCTATGTAAAGCATCATAAGTCATCATACCTTCTCCCCATATTTTTTTAGGTCATCAAGAAAAGGTTCAAGGTAAACATCCATACAATTTTCAGGTTGTTAGGGGCCCAATATCAACAATGACAAATGATATAATTATTCTTCATACACAACTGTGGAGGAAGATTGTATATAATAATCAGGACAGACCAAGTGCTATGTTAGCTGCATAATGTTCCATATAGATTCATCCTATATGTTTAAAGTCTACGTCTTAAATTCCTATCTTGTTTACCAAATTTAAGATAAAATAAATCAATCCTTTTCCATTGCGTGGAATCATACGCATGTTGTAGCATACCATCATTGCTTTTCTCTACCCCTACATGTCAAGATAAATTTTGTGCATCTATGATATTAGAAGACAAGCATTGAAGCTGGGGTATTATAGGCAGATACCACATCATCTTTGTAGTAGAGTAGGTTTTGGTCTTACCAGATGTCATCTTTTTGTACCTGTACACCCCATATTTCAGACATTCTTTCATATCGATATAGTCCTTTTCAAATAGTAGACATTCGTTTAGGGATACATGTATCCTCTTAGCCTCCATTTCCATTGGGCACAACATCTTTTTTGTTTTTTATGTTGAGATTGGAAGTTCCTTGCCTTAATGGAGAATTTCTTTCAACAAAGACACAGATAAGTGAAGCTTTAATAACTACATCCATTGTTATCCTTCAGACTATACTATCTCAACATAGCGCTCAACTTTGTAAAGACAGTAAAGCCTAAGTTTATTGATTTCTTAGCATAATGAACAATGTGTCTAAATAAGGGAGCTAGGTTTGTAACATTTACCCCACAACTATCTAGCATCACAACATTCATGCCTATTGGAATTGGTTTGTTCTCATCAACATCGTTAGCCATTCCTTCTTTGACACAACTACCAGTACCCACATGTGGTGATCTCATGCTAGGAATATCTCCATGCCAATACCACTATGTATATAGCCTTGTACAATCTCATTGCACATGACATGATCTTTCATAATGTCAAAAATGTCAACTTTGAGTTTGTTACTACAAATCCTACAGGGGCAATAGAACCTATCTCCAGGTTATTTTCTATGTTCCTCTGCAAAATCTTACAAAATCATCATGACCATTAATAAAATCTGGAGTGTAGAGATTTGGTTTAGACATCCATGATCAGTCCAATTCTATGATCAGATGGGAAAAAAGTAGCTCATCAAGTTCTATCTAGTAAGTAAATTTTAGTAAAAGAATATGTTTGAATTGAGCCCTAATCATCTAGTAGAATTCACATTAATGAATGTATACCACCTATTCCATTCTTGAGCACTTCATCTCACTAGTAAGTGTATAATGCATGTTTGATTTCAATAAATTTTGACATCATTCCCCCGCAGTTCTTCAAGTATACTGATGTACATTGGAAAATACCCACCTACATATGTTCTCAAAGAACAAAAGGGGAAATGTTTTCAAACTTTATTGGAATCAAACAAACATAATACATTTACATTTGAAATAAGACGAAGTTCTCAAGAATAGTCCCAAATCGGGGACTATGCAAGGTTTACTCCAAATGAGTAAATTATGGACGAGTTTCTAAGCCAACAACATGGTTTAGGAATTAGAATTTAGAATCTAGGGTTTATAGGTTACATTTAAATATTATTATTAACATATTACATATTATTCACATATTAGGGTATTTACATATTCAAATTCACAAATTAGGATTTATTCACATATTGGTTTCAATATCTCTAACTAGGTCATGCATGTTCATTCATACAATATGAATTCATTTAGACTTAGTGTGACACATCACAATTGAATCAAGGATCTAATTATTAGGATATCTACATAAAAATGGAAATTATATGATTCGAGCAAGATAGTCAACATAAACATCAACATTGTCAATTCAAGTTAATTTAGAGTCATTTTAATGCACGCATAATCATTAGATCATAGATGAGATCCAATTGAAGCTATGTGTCACAAACATCACAAAGATATTGATTTAATTGCATAATGTAGCATGAATCATCATTTATCCATACTAACATAAGCTAGGTGATCATTTATCCATACTAACATTATTGTTAACATCAACATCATATTATATCAATCTCCATCTTCCTTCTCCCTCTCCTCCTTTGTCTCTCCTCCTTCCCTGTCCCTTCACAATTTCTTCTGAATATGGAGAAGAAATCATAGGGCAGGGGAAGGAGGAGAGAGGAGGAAGGTGGAGAGGGGAAAGAGATATGGAGAGATGATAGTGGATAGAGGACCAAGGAAGACAGGAAGAAGGAGGCTACCTGTGTTGGAGGTAGCTAGTATCGAAGAAGCATTATTGGATGAGGAGGAACTAGTAGAGTCGGCGAAGGAGCACGGCTGGAGTAGGAAGCAGTGACGTCAGTGAAGGAGTACAACTTGAAGTAGTAGAGGTCGTCGAGTAGCAAAACAAGCAACAAAGGAGCATGACTAGCGAGCAGTAGAGGCAACAACAACATCAACAATCACCAGACGAGCAACAACAATGGTGATGGATGCACTGAGTAGTAGTAGTAGTGGAGGCAGAACAAGGGGAAATCATCAAAAAACTGATGGAGCCAAATAATCCAGAGAAACACAGGTAGGGGAAAGAAAGGAAAAGAGTTTCTCACTGGTTAAGTAAGACCTTCCTTGTCAGTTGTTTACAAAATCGATGACATAGGATGTAGGTCGTCAGTCTATCTTCATCATCAATTATCTAGGGAAAACCAATGCCTAATTTGGCAACCCAGATGCAACCCAACAATACCTACATCGTCAGTTATGTGAAGAAAACTGAATAGAAACACAAATTAGGGGTGACGAAATTTTCATGGGACACATGACGTGAAAACCTTTCTCTTCAGTCTTTGTAGGTACAACTGACGAGAAACACTCATTTGTTTCCATAAGACACATGGTGTATACACCACTTTATCTCATCAGATATTTTGAGAAGAATTGACGGTGTAGGTTTTTAGAGGCAAATGAAATGTCTCACAGAAATTTTCACTGGCTATATATAGCATTGGTTGCTTTTAGAAGAGATTGGCAAAAAAAACATACTGCCCATATTTTCTCAACTAGACAAGGTGTGACATTTATCTGTAAGGAACTGATGCCGAAGATAACATTGTCAGTTTCACTTGAAAAAACAATGGACACAATATGTCATATCTATGGTACTATGATCTGGAGATTGCAATCTAATCTTGGCAGTTTCATATAGTCATTGTTATTTACTTGGGTCTGAGTATAGTTTTTAGGAGAAGTATCTACAACTCATATTTTGACTTTAAAGCCAAGTATATTATACTTATGTTATGAAAATGAACATGAAGATCTCTAGTATAAACATGTAGTGACTTCTAGAACATAATATGGAATTGGTATATGGGTAAAACCCTTAATTAGGTATTCATATTTTGTAATTTTACCCTTTATTTAAATTAAGATACAAATACTTCATGTTATTCTATAGATTTTATGTTTTAAGTCTAATACACTTATGGATATGTTTTGCATATTTTATAGGTAGTTTCCTGATTACTTGATGGACGGGAAACAAGGAGGTTGATCTATGACTTTTCTAAGCTTGGAGGAGTTCACAGAAGTCAAATATCATCCCCAACCTACCCCAAAGGGTCAAAGAAGACATAGAGCAAGAAGCTCCATTGATTATATAGTTCATAACTCAAGTACACAACAAAAACTTCAAAATAGTGTCGTACATTTCAAAGGCCATTATACACAAGTTCAAGCTACAGGAAACCATATGATGAGTAGGGATAAAAGCATCCCCAGGAGTACACTTGTTTTCAGAAGAATGATCATGGAAAGCCATTCAACACACCATAGTGGTGGCATCCAAGTACGCCCACGATTGTTATCACATCCATGAGCTCTGAATATCATCCTGATCATGGCCATTGCACCCCCCATAGTCATTCTACTTTACCTACACACATCTCTCCTCATTTTCCCTAGTATATATATCATTCCCCTATGGCCATTCCCACATACCATGATTTATTTTTCTACCTACCCATCACTATCATTCTGCACTATATATAAAGTTATTATCAAAGTGTTCTATAAATTGTGTAGAAATTTCTCATACTTCGTTACAACTACAAGTGCCAAAAAAATTGCAATTGACAAGACAACTTCATTAACATATATAATATTGGTCATGCAAGTCTCATTATAAAAAATATAAATTTGAATATGTACGATGCCAACTAAGTGGTTAACATTATAGAAGTGAGACAAATACACTAACGTGTGTAGTATATGGTTTGTTCAATATCATCAGTGTATTGGCAATGCAACAAATGAATGAAGGGGCCAAAACAAACTCTCCTAAGATAGTTCATTCCAAAGAGGAGTTTATTATTTCTAATAAGCCATAAGAGACTATAAACTTTAGTAGGACTTATGATACAAAAAGAATTATTCACCATAGTTTGAAAATGTTTCCAGAATGTATAAGGAATGTGTATGATTAATTAGCACAATTTTGATCACACTGGCCCATTTTTCAATCTCAAAGTTGCATGGCATCATATTTTCACATCATAAGTGGTATCAAATATTTTAGACCCATGCTATTAAATGTGGCATTTAAGTACATTGTTTTTGTTTGATATATTGATTCAAACAAACCATCAAGCTTTGAGTATCATATATAAAGAGGCACATGTAGTTTATATTGATTGATTCAGCCTAAATAGGACCAAAGATCATATAAAAAATTAATTAGAGTTCAACTATATGATGTTGTGTTAAAATTATCCTCAATAAAGTGAGAGCCTATAAGGTGATATCCTCAAAAAATTGTATTTGTTCTTTTTCTGGTAAGAATCTCATTCTTGTATTTTCAATATGTTTTAATATATATAAGTAGGGTATGCAACTAAGGAAGTAAAACAAAATTCTTGTAAATGAGGTATTGATAAGAGAAAGTCTAACCTGCCCACTTGAGTGTCTTTATTTCCCAAGTTGTGAGTCTAGACATCATCTTGCCAACCTTGTGATTGTAGTTTTTTAGGTGATAGTAGTAGACCAAGTTGTTTTAATTCAAAATCCTCAAACATACAAAGAATGATACCACTATATGTATCCAATGTGTTTTAATCAACACCAATACCAACAAGTATATAAATTTTATTTCTAGCATGGATAAATGTTGAAAAATGCCTAGAATTTGCTAAATATTTAACATCTCCGAATCATTTCGGATGACAAAAATGCATTTCATCGTCAAATTATACGATGCATCTAAGTTTATATTTTCAATAGTTTAAAAAATATAATTGTAAGTTATGGTTTGACCATAGATGTGAATATAGATGAAAAACAAATAAATCAGCAATGGGATCAAGGGTTCCCTTGTCTAAGGCCATTTTAACTATTATAATAACTAAAAGATGGTGTATTTATTAAAAAGTGACCTTTATTGATTTATTTGTGTGTCTAATAAATTTATTTAGTATTGAACTAAATCTTGCTTCAAGTTAAGGAAAGATTTTTATTTTATATATTACTAAAAGGATTATGGGATTTTGGTCAGAAAGTGAATATATGAGTTTTTCTATGTGGTATGAGTGCATCACCTTGTTGGCAATGATGTAAGCATCTTGTATTCTATCTCTATTTAGAAAATATTTTTGTTTCACAATAATAATCAGATTCGATAACAACATTTACTATAAAGTTGGAAAACCTTGGCAATGATCTCGTATGTACTATAAATATGGACGATAGTTTAGATGTGATTTATAATTGATGGGTTATTATTCTTTTTCATGAGGGAAACATGATATTCATTCAAGTATTGAGATATCTTGTGCAATTAAGTCATTTGAGTGTATAAGGGAAAAGAAGATGTACTATTGTGTCCCAAAATTTTTAAAGAAACAAAGTTAAAATCCTTCTGGACCTGGCGACTTGTCTTGGATATGATTAAAGATATACTTCTTGGTTTCCATCAATGAATGATAAAAGTAAGAAAGTGTGACTGCTTGTTATTTTTTGACATATATGCACATAATGAAAAATTAAGTTTTGTTATAAGGATTTTATGGTTGATAAACATCTCAAAATGTTGGACCACGAGGTATATAAAATTTGCTCAATTTATGTTTATTAGTGGTAAATGAGTTCCTATCACTACATTTTTTTGGTATCAATGAAATATTCTATGAATTAATTTTGTATTTAGCACTCTTTGGTTCATCTATCTTTGGATTTATGTTTTAATAAAATATCATAGACCATCAATAACTATTGTATATTATTTTTTGAATTATCAATAGCTAATTGGTTAGGTTTTATGTTTTTTCCCAAAGACAAGATTTTTTTATTTCATTATCAATATTTATAAGATATTCCAAAATATGTTTTTGTTCAATATGACTACTTTTAATATCTTTAATGTTTTAGAAAAATATTTTTCAATAGGATGATAGTTTGAAGTGCTATGGAAAGGTTTGAAGTTGGTGTATTAAATCCATTTATGTTGACATTAACATTTTGGAATATATACACTAAGGTCCTAAATAAGTGTATTTTGTATTCAAATGATAGGCATGTGATCTTATATGGTCCGTAGGATATTCATGACATTTATATCAATGAGGCTAGCCATATTTGCAAACTCATTGAAAATGCTTAAGTGTTGTTACTAATGTTATAGATGGATATCTCCTATGGGAATCTAGTAAAAGTGAACCCCCACCAACATTGGGCATAATTTATTTTGTTGGAAAAAAATTGAGCTCATAAAAGAAGAGAGCTTTGTAGTGACTAGACTGCCAATATCTACATATGAACAACAAACTATTTGGTTCTACTTTTGATAGTAAATGTACATTTAATAAGTATTTGTGTATGTGGCTAATTTAGCAATTGTTATAAGCAATTCCATTTCACATGTGACCTCATTTGAGTGCAAACAGGTAGTCTTTTTGAGTGACTCAATTTTATCTCGTCTATGATAACCACCTTAATATTGTTAATTATGATGAAATTTAAGTGAGTGATGCTTATTAGAAGAAACCACTCCAAAAACATTCTGAAATCCAAATATCATTTTGATGACAATTGTTAACTTCATGAAAAGATGTTAATATACCTAAATAATTTGAAAAATATCAATGAATTTATGTGGTCCATTATAGGGTCTCAACTTGTTGATTGAGCCAACCAAAATCAATCTGCAACTCTATAAGGGCCCCATTAGCATGATGGTGTTCCAAAAAGATCAATCCTAAATCTTTATGAATATTATGACAATTAATGGACTCTAGCCAAGAGCATAATTGTTTGGATACAAAGCAAACATATTCCAATTGTAATCATGTTTATATGTTGTATAGGTGATTGGGATATCATCACCAATCTAGAATGTCATTTTTAATACACTCATTGTTGTTAGCTTCTTCACAATAGTTGGTCAATTTTACTTCAAACACATATTTGTCTATGCGTCTAGCACTTCTTTATGCTTAGAGGACACTCATCCATATCTTAATATAAGTATCATCCTTTGGAGTGGCCTCCTTAAATATGGTGGGGTCAAGTTTAGAGTTTCCTTGAATCTTTTTTTTTAATGATTTGGTGGGTATCAAGGATCTTATTTATGTGTGAGCTAGAAATTTGAGTGTCTGAATTGTGAATATTGTTGATATCATGTTAACTAGGTACATTATTAGTATCCTACTTAATAGACAAACTTGACATGTAATTCATGGTTGAATTCGGTCACTTCAAAGTGTGAAGGATTAATCCTTCTTGTTTAGGCAAGTTGTATAATCAAATTGTTGGTGATGTTCTTGAGGTGCATACTACAAAGAGTGATTTTCCTAAGAGTTGGGGTTCTTTTTTCATAATGTGGATGATGTAGATGAGTTTTCTAATGCATACTCTAACTTTGTTTGTAATATTTGTGATGTGGTAGTAGATGTTTGGCAGAATTCTCTAATATAGTTTGTTGGATGTAGAAAATCATGGTGTATAAAAAGTGATAAGATCCCAACATTGTAGTAATGGATTCGAATACCTAAATGTCCCATATGTGAAGTGGGAGTCTAGTGATTTCCATCTAGCTAATACCCCTACATCATCCATGAAGTCCCCTATGGGATTACAATTTGTTAATTCACCCAAAGAAAACATGAATCTTCCTCTACAATGATTGTGATCTCGTCAAGGTGATGATTACCAATTACTTCATGAAGTATGAAGAGAATTTGGTTTATATTTAGTATTGAAGGTTTAGGTGTTGATATACCTATAAAAAGATGTTCCATGTTCGTTTTAACCTCAAAAGATTTTTATTTGTATGGTCATACCCTATACAAAAACTAATGACTATGTAGCATAATGAAGTAATCTTGGTGTGGCAGAGGGAGGCATCCAAATATCAACATTTAGTTCTTCGACCACAATCTATGATGAATTTGTCTATGAGAACGGAATAATTTCTTAAAAATGAGGAAATAAAAAGTTAGTATTAGGGTTTGAAAGATATGGGCTGGTCAATGAAGGTGGTTTAGGCTTGAGAGATATTGGTTGGGGAGAGGAATGAAAGTCTCCTTGTCATATGGGATGTGATTCCATTCGATCACATCACAAGGCATTCTCACCTCTTTTATTAGTTTGTTTATTTTTTTGGCAATGATGTAGTAAGTGAGATTTTGTGTATGATTCTGCATGCAAGACCAAAATCAACTTAAGAGACTCTATGCTCCCCACCATGATTAAATTGCATGGATTTTGAATTTTTTTGGGCATTTTTATTCCAAATATATCCCTATTTCTAACATCAAAATCATATTCATCTCCATCATAAAATGAAATTTATACAAATTAAATTTCTTATTTTGAAATATGAAATGAGGTAGATAATGATTTTTGGAATTATCAATCTTCCAGTAAATGCTTTTAATAAATATAAAAATGGTTGTGCACAATATTGCATCCATATGTTTTTACTAACCTGGGTTGAAAAGGGTGGTTCATCCATTATTTTTATTTCAATAGAGAGTCTCTTGGGAAATTTCCCCAATTCTTGACACATTAATTTTTTTTTTGTTTTTTACATCTAAAGCAATGGTGTCCTATATTATCAACATTGTACACAATATGCCTATTTGTATAGTCATTTTTCAATACAATTTTCTCCATTTTTTAACAATTGCATATGAGTCATATAATGCAAATGAAACTTTTGACAGATTAAAATCATGACAATCATATGATCTATTTTTTAACTAGGAATACTTATGATCAAGGAGTTAGTAACAACCTTAATTAATATGCCCTTCCCTTTGGCCAATCCTTTTCCTCTAGGCATATGTAATATTGCTTTGTTGGATGAATGAATCCCTCTCGCCTTCTCATTGATGTTCTTCTCCTTGCCATCTAACATATCAATAACCATTGAGAAAAAACTAGTGAGGCAGTGGCTAAGCCCATCAACTGGTCCAACAATTATTGACCATGAGGATTCAATAAAATTTATTATATTGTTTGTATGAACCACAATATCCAAGAAGGTGACTTCTTAATCTTTCCATTAATGTGTTAGAAAAAAATGTTGGAACCCTACTGTAATGACGCTGCCTCCTGGTAACCCCCAATTAAGGGAGACCAATAGGTCCGAGCCGTTATCCCAAATTTTTAGGATCAATGGTTTTACAAATAATCAATAATAATTATAAAATTCTACCAAAACTATACTAAAGTATGGAATAAAATAAAACTTTGCATACCTTTTTCAAAAACTTAGATATCTACTTCTATCCCTAGTTGGAGTCTATTCTAACTAATCCTCCTTGCACTTTAATTCTTACTTTCACAATATGTCACTTTACTGTTTGTCCTTTTCAACTTTGTACCTAAAATGCCAACAAACAAAACGACGGTCAGCATATAGGAATATGCTGGTATGTGGGGACAACCAAAATTTCACACATATGGCTGACAATCTAAATATCATAATCAATTTAATTAACAAGACAATTTATTCTTTCAATGTGACATTCTCCTCCGCTTTTGCCCTAACCTTAGCATACCCTCCTTAGGGTTTTTCTTTTGCCAATGACTTAAGGCCACCTTCTCAATCCCGAGCTTGGTGCCTGGGGTCACCACTCATGGTGCCCATTAGTCATGCAATAAAGACCACCTTCTCAATCCCGAGCTTGGTGTCTGGGGTCACCACTCATGGTGTCCATGGGTCTTCCCTCCTGGGCTTGACCTTTTGGCATCATCCATTAGGGTGGCATGTAGGTGCGAGAATACACACTTATATTATTATTGTAATAATCATAGTGACTTTATGATTTACAAGTATGAACATCCACACTGATAGGTTGCATTCAATGAGATTAATCATTCGGAAAAACTTCGGGAAACTAATGCGATTAACCATAATTAACCACATACCTGTCAGGCTGACTTGAGTGCAGAAATTATCCAACTAAGCAAGAAATCCAGTAAACAAGCAAGCACACAAGATGATCCTGAAATTGGCATCCAATTTTCCTATCATTGATCAGGCCATCAAGGTCTATTAAACATAGCTCACTTCATAGGGTTTCTAGTCCACTTTTTGGGTTCCATTGCAATTAGGGTTTCATTTCATTTTTACTATTTTAAACCCTAATTTTATACAATTATTTACAAAGCCTGATTACTTCATCTACTCCTCGTGAAAGATATTAAGGTTACCTTTTAACAACATATAACCCTAATTTCAGATAAAAGGAACAATTAAAATTCCATTAAGTCATGACATTATCATTAGGCCCAATTATCATCTTTGGTTCCTTCCAGATTAACAACTCATAGTTCATTATGGTCTAATTCACATATGAACTCTATTTATCATTAATTCCACATTTATCCACTAGAAAATCCTAATTACCATATTAAGGGTATTTATACACCATTAGGAACATTTATACTCAAAATAGCTAGAATCATCATATTTTAGATTTATTCATGAATTTTAACTATTAAAGCCATTAAGAGCCACAATTACTAACATTACAGTTTCAAGGCCCATTAAAGCTCAATTATGCACATGGAACCCTAAATTAATCCAATTATGTGTAAAGTTCATATTTTTTGTTCTTAATATATCTTTTTATAATTAACAGGTTAATATCAACTTTACTCATCCATAAAACCCTTCTCAATACATTAATCATCTCAAATTAGGGTTTCTTAATCATTAATGCATTAAAGTTGATAACTTCCACTACTTTTCGAATTTCAAGAGGAATTAGCTTCTAAATATATTTTTAATGGATTCCTCACATTTTACTGAGAAAATTTGATATTTTATATGTATCGATCCGAGCTACAAATAAAAAGATATGAATTTCACAATATTTCACATACTTGGACCAATCACCGAGCGCCACGTCATCTCTTCCATGCAACGTAGCCCGTTTTAGAAAACATAACACAATGACAAGTTTTCCCTTTCATACCCTAGAGGGATATAACAATCCAATGACACCTCCACCCATCTTCAACCTCGCACAGCCCTAATGTTGTCGCCCTAGCCGCAATTGGCGCGACTCCTCCTCCCTTTCCTGGACTCCAAGGCACCAGAGATGGTCCCTTTTGTTCTGCCACCCTCTACCACACCTACAGAATCCCCCAGTTGTAGCCGAGGTGGCCATAATCGGGTTGGCTTCTGCTTCTGTGGTGGCTGACCTTGCAGGTCCGCTGCAGGCGGCTAGATCAAAGCCAGGAGCGAGGAGACGGTGACAAAGCCCCCATTGGTCGTTGGGGAAGTCTCATACCTCCATCGTACATCTTCTTAATGCCCCCAAGATTGCTCTGCCTTATAAAGGCTAGGGTTTGAACAAAGAAGAAGAAGGAGATGAGAGAGAGACGTGTGGGATCTCTTTGGGCTCATCCATGGGCTCTACCCTTATATAGGGGAGGGTAACGAAGCCCTAGGATGAATATCCACGAGTTAACAAGTCCCTTTCCCAATAGGAACCCAAATTCCTTCATTAGGAAGCAAACTTCTCTCTCCTAATCGTCTTCTAAAAAAACATATTTACTCGATATTTAGGAATTTGAAAATCCTTTCTCTTACACTCTTCATGCTTGACTTTTAATTCATTGGCACAAAATTATACTTTCTTATAGTAGAAAATACCTCTTTTTAACAATACCACAAAATTCATTAATTATTTATCACATTATCCTCTTATTTTGTATTATTTGGATTTTCAATTTCTTTTTCTCCATTGGGGCTCCTTGGACCCCTTGAAACTCTAATATTTCGAAATCCTTTTTAGTGGATACTCATTATCCTTCTATATGCATCTATATCCATTATTTCTTATTATCTTGTTTATTTCTTTATTAAAATATCTCTTTTCGAGGATTTATCTTTATCTCTCTTTTTATTTTCTTTATTGGAACTCCTTATAACATTAGAAACATTATGGATACCAAAATCCACCAAAGATGACTCAATCATACCTCTTTCCACTTATTTCCCATATTTTATCATTATCTCCAATTTCTTTCTTAATAAAGAAATATTTAATTGATCTTTTCTTTTCTTGTTGCATTATCTTTGCAACTTTGGACTGCTTGGGACCCAAGGAACCCAAGAGGCATGAAATCCACCTTTGGATAATATTCCCTTGCCTTCTATAGGTTTCTACCTCTTTCTTTTCTCCATTTCTTAATTATTCATTTACTAATTGAATTTCCTTTTTCTTTTCCTTGTTATTGGGCCCAATAGCCAATAAGGCCCACAAAACAACCAACAAGGCTATTGTAAACGAAATACTTTTATTCAAAACAAATCACATCATTATTTGTTCAAATATCTTTAATATGAGAAATTACATTTCTCACCAAAAGAATCCAAAAATTGGGGTTGTAAAATCCTTCCCCTCTTATAGGAATTTTCCCCCAAAATTCAACTAGGCATACAAACAAATAGGATAAGCCTTTCTTATGTCCATCACGGCTCCCATGTGGCCTCACACTTTCCATGGTGCTTCCCAAGAACCTTCACTATCTTATATTCTTCCATCTGAGTTCTCTCTCACCTTGGTATATCATACCCTCCTAGGTGACTCAGGACATTTTAGCCTCTCATATAGCTGGATAGGTTCATGGCTCAACACATGGCTTGGGTACCTCACATAGTGCTCTAGATTGGACTCGTGTAACACATCACATTATCCTGAGGGGTAGACTAAACATAACCATCTCTACCAATCCATCTCAAATGGACTCATGAAGCAGGGACTCAGCTCTCTTGGCTATAACATAGAGGGGTCAGATTTTCTCATCACATACTCTCCCACAATGAACTGCATGTTAATCTGCTTTGCATCAGCTCAAAACTCATGTTACCCCTGGGCTCTCTTTTAGCCATTGCATGAGCAAAGAAACTTCATCTACACACATTGTGGTCCTTTTCTGACCTTTGTGAGGTCCCTTCACCAACATCATCTTAATGAAGTGGTGACCAACAAAACCTCCCTTATAGAGCTTCTTTACATCCTGATACTGGCTATGGTGGTTATCATCACATTTTACAAATGACAAGAACAGTCTCCATGTATCACCCTGAACGAGCACACATGCTCTCATCAGACCCTCTGGTCTGGATCATACTAACCATTAGTTTGGGGTGATAAACTGTATTAATATCGAGTTCTTCATGTATCTACCTCCACTTCATGGAAGTGAATCTTTAGGTCATACTCAAGAACTTTCAAACTTGCATCATGGTGTAGCTGAACCATCTCTCTCTCTCTCTCTCTCTCTCTCTCTTACTTGTAGTTCAACCGGATCTGTCCCTTGACAGTACTCCCTCTTTTCTTAGATTACGTCATCTAGGTAAGGCGATCTACCATAACCCATATTGCATCTTGACCTTCCTCGGTCCAGGGGAGACTCACCAAAAAATCCATAGTGATGAACTTCCATTCCCTCTCAAGGACTCTTTATCCTCTATATCAACTCACTGGGTTACTGGTGTTCATCCTTCACCTCCTGGCATGCATGGTGACAAGCCACATGCAACTTCATCTTAGGTATCCAAAGTACTACCGCCACTTACTATCTTAGTAGTACCACAGTGTATGATGAACTTAAAATCATGATCTCTTGTATGTCATGATTACTTACGGTTGATTCCTTAGAAACCCTAAAACACTCTAGTCGGAGTTTCATCACCTTCTTTTCCAGAGAAGCGCATCTAAGGTTCTACAACCATCCTTCTATTTCATCAAGGCCTAGGCTGGCTAACCAAACAACCACTAACTTGATCGATAGATTTCATTACATTTGAGTGTTATCCAAACATGTCTCCCTTTCCAAATGTAGGGTTAACCTAACAACCTCTTCCAACCTTTCGACTATCTAAACTAGGTAGTTGTATTTCAACCAGAGCATCCATTACTACCTTTGATCTTTAGGTGCTAGGTGACAATGAGGACATACGCCTCCCGATATTCCACTTTTCATCTCATCTCGGACTCTAAGCCTATCTTCATCAAGGGAACTCAGAGCTCATTCTCTTAGTTATTGAACTCTACCTTGTATAGTTCATAAGTTCCACATAGCTCATGATGCAATCATCCTCATAAGATGACTACCTTAGTTGTCTTAGTGTTTCTTCAACATCCACATAGCTCAAGATACAATCATCCTCATAAGATGACTACCTTAGTTCTCTTAGTGTTTGTTCAACATCCACACATCATACACTCCATAAGGGTACGTTATCATCTTCCTCATACCTCATATCAATGTTCCAAATCACATAATCTTTATCCTTGGTGTATTGTAGGCGTATTGTCCTATCTCTCACTCCCATAACAAGAAGAAATAAGCACTTGGTGGCCATCCAAACACAAAGTTCTTCCTGTTCCAAGAGTAGAGATGGTACATCCCACATTTCCATTACACCTTCAAATCCAAGTTGAAATGTGCAACATATGTCTCTACCTCATGAAAATTTCGATATGAAGGTTACTTCCATGGAAAACTGGTCTCGAACCCACTTGGGTCACCACACAATCCTTGGTCATCTTCTCTAGGTCTATAGGGTGTCGAAAGGGTTATCCCTCTTCCCTTAAGCATCCAGAGAGTGCCCTCCTCATCTGAACTTTGGGTCCCATGAGTTCATGAAGGTGATGAATCTCCTAACTCATGGCCCTCAGACAATGATAGTGGTTACCTCCCGACCCTATGGTCATGTGAAACTAGGGAATTAGACAACTCCCACTTCCATCGGTCTTATCCCTACCTGACCCTAGGATAGACTTAGGATTCTAACCTAGTACTTGTCCAACTTAGGACCTTACCCAAGTCTCCATCATCTCTCTCTGCATTCAAGGGTTGACTTTCATCCTTTCATAAGGGTCATGGCGGACTTCCTACCTTGGTCAGGCCCCATACTAGTTTCGTCCATGGTAACACATCCACATGCACTTGGAGATGGTAATCTATGGGTCTACAGGTTCATTCTCTTACCATGTACCCTTCACTTGGTTACTCAAGATTCTATTAAACCTCTTTAGGTTACCTCAAAACCAACAAAACTGGTATACACCCTACCAAAGGGTCCCTCTTCCAGGATGGGAGGATGTTGGGTTATAGGGGAGACAAAGAAAGCAGCGGAAATAAAAAATTCTTCTCCCAAACCCAGAATAAAGGAATCGTGTCAACATCTATACAATAGGAAGGATGGTTTGTAGAGGCATACCTTGTCCCGAGGCTTGCTCGGTGACGTTACCTCACGGCTTGCGCAGTCTTTACCTCCGGTCTTAGATGGTGTCTGTGCAGCTCCTGGTCTCACTGGAACTGTCGGGATTGACAACTGTCCTCCGAGTGGCAGAAGTCTCCCACCTCTGAAGTAGCCCACACAGACCACCTGGAACTTCGATCTCCTTGTCCCACAAGGAATGGAAGAAGTCATACCCTCCTGTCAGTGTACTAGTCACCGACACACTCTCCTATCACCAGTCACTTTCTACAGTTGTCTTTCCCTTGTTGTGCCTCCCTTATTGGGTAGCACTTGCTCAATCTCTCTCTCGGTTACCAAAACCAAAGAGATCGTCAACTTTGTAGAGAAACTGGTGTTCTGAGTTGTTCCTAAGTAGCCCCCAATACCCCTATATATACAGGAGGGTCATGGGACAGGGTTCTCCACCCTAGGCAATGCAAAATTAAAGCAGGAGTAGAAGGGTTCAAGATTTTCCACAAAAAAACCAACTTGTGTCAGCTGAACCGATCAGTTCACACCCTGAAACGATCATTTCGGGCCCCGAGCTGATCATTTAGGACCTGATCCGATCGTCTCGGGCTCTGAGCTGATCGGTTCATGCTCTGAGCCGATCGGTTCATGGTCCTGATCCAACTCAAATTGATTTTCATATTTGTTTCTGATTAATCAAATATTAATCCTTGTCCAAATCAAATTTGTACAAGTGAAACAAATTGTATTTATAAAATAGTCATCTAACTTTCCAAACAATCTGGGTTGGTCCATGAATCGACCGGTTCAACAATTGAGATGATCGTTTCATGACACTTGAGTCGATCGTCTCATTAGTTGAGTCGATCGGTTCACCAACCTGAGCCAATCAGTTCAACCCTGTGAGCCAATCGGTTGGGGCATCAAACTTGTGCAAATCAATCAATCACAATTTCAACAAATCTGATACTCTAATCAATCGGTCCAACACCTTGAACACTATGATACTGAGCTATCCATTGATTGAGTGTTTAATTGAACTACTAAACTCCTTTCGTAATCAATCTAAATATCGTTTGTGGATAAACTCCTCTTCCAGGTTAAATCCTATGTGTGTGATCCTGCAGGTCCATTTCACGTTGGCAGTGAAAGTCCATAACACTTATGACTTCACAAGCAAAGAGCGGTGCCTAGTCACACATCAGTGCTACCCAAGTGAAAAAGAAAGTTGGAGAACAACTTTTAATCCTACAATCCGTGAATGGTGTTATAGTGGAAGTATAATTCCTTTGTCACCGATATCCTGAATGAACTCAAGGCATGGAACAGTCATCCTGACAACGTTCATTCACTTTCTTGATCTCAGAGTAGATTGGAGGAGATATGTATGACATCAATATCACATAATGATTCAGACATGCGTGCACGCCTATCTCAATCCTACTCATCAAGTGGCCATGGATATCAAACTCCCTTAGGAGGGACAAATCCCATATCTATCACTCAACCCTCAAAAGCCCCAGGTGTCAAAGCCACCCAATCATCACCTTTATAACAACCCATGTTTTAGGACTGCATTTGATGATGTCAAAGCGTACCCAACGACATGTGTTGAGTGTAGTGATTTCAGGTCAAAGAATCACACTCACCACCATCACTGTGAGAACTGACTGTGACTACCATATCATGGTTTTATGTGTCAAACTCACGGTGGGTCTATCCGGTAAACTTGTTCTCTAACAAGTACCTATGTGTTTGGTTTGATATCTCCATATCATGACTAATGAGATTCTGTCATCAACCAACACCACAATCTAGTTTTGTGTGTCATTATTGTCTATCTATGTGGGCTCTGATCTCCAAACCATGACATAAACACGATTAAAACTTAGCGGAAGCGAATCGGTAATCAGCGGAAGACAAAAATCACGGGAAATTAAAACTTTTCGAGATAAGAACTTGTATCCATAAAAACTCCTTTCATAAAGAGAGGTAACTGTTTACATCTCAGGATAATTACTTCTTGAGTAATTATATACATCAAGATACAAAATCTCAAGATCACATAACACAAGACTCCAAGACCTGAGAGTACAGAGGACACATAGGACTGACTCTAACTACACCACATGGCAGGACAAATCTCCACCTGAGATTACTGCTGCCCCTGGTGCTGCTGCTGCTGAGACTGGTCACCTGTAGGCTGGTTCCTTCGTCTCCGACGTCCACCTAAAAAGTTGAAGCCTACGGGGTGAGACAATTATACATAATTGTCCCAGCGAGAGTTATAACTCTTCGCCAGAAGCTTTATTATAACATCAAAGAATATTTTAAACAGTAAAACCTTCAAAGCATTCTGTAACAGTTGCAGGTATAACAAGATCTCAACCATTTAGGAGATATGGAGAATATAAACACTATTGCAATGTAACATCAATCAACTAACTTGGAGTTATCTCTAACAAGTTATACTATATGGTTGATTATGTTTTACAAACAACATTAGGCCCTGTGGAGATGAGGCTTACCACTCATACTCCAACTGATCGCTGAGAAATCACATCAGTATCATACATAGGTCATTAAGAGAGCCGGATTCTCATGACCTTCACCTTCCTCAGTCAGTAAGAGGATCACTTGTAGGACATCTCATGTCTCTACTACTATAGCTCACCAGGGTAAACTGGTCCTTCACTATTCTAGAGTCACAGTGACGTTCTGTACTCTCTTCGTCATCAGGAGGTTTCATATTTACCTACCACTGATACGGATATCTGTGCTTTCTTCATCATCAGGAGGTTTCATGTTTACCTACCACTGATACGGTATGGAACTATAGTGGAGGATGGATGGATTCTACATCTACATCACTTTCCTACACTAGGATGTAAGGTTCTACACATCCATGTACCCCACATACTCAAAAGTATGTGCTCCAGGAGTTCCCTGGGGAAAACCTGTTTCACCATCATTTAATTTCTGACACTGATGGATCTATGATCAGGGCTCTACATTATACTTGATTAGTTAGGTACATTCAGTATTCTTTAACATCATACATTGTTCTGCAAACAATAACAATAGCATAGCAGCTATAAAAGAAAAATACTAAATGTAACAGGCCTAACTCATATCAATCATCATTTCTCATTATCCTCATCACAAGTCATCTCTAAGGAATGACTTTGATGGTATTCATGGCTCTCATAGCCCATTATCAGCATAGGATGCCACTGGCAAGGCATCAGATTACTTTACTTATTCATAAGGCTAACAACATGCCTTTAATGAATATAACATCAACATCCATACCTGGATATGATTACCTTCATATCAGAACCTGCATGGTTAATACATCTGATAAAGGTAATGCAACAATAAGGAATGTACTTCCCACTCTTGTCATAAGATTTAAATCTTTAATTTAAATCAAAAAGAGTTTATTGCTCAAAAGCATGCCATTACCCTTGAATTAGGGTTTACTATTCACATTACATGTCATCACCCTTGAATTAGGGTTTACTATTCACATCAAGGTGAATTAAACTCATAACATCATCATGTATGAGTAACATCTTCATTGATGCTCTTCGATTAGTTAAAGGTTCATCATTTATCATAATTAGGGTTTCTATGATCTCACACAGGTGGATCATACCCTAATTATGCTCATTTCTGTGTATTGGGGATGCTTCAATTGGGTTTCCATTTAAAAAGGGTACTTTCTCTCTCTAGAAGTACTTTCTCTCTCATCATAAGGTTAGGTGATGTCAACATCACTCTAAAACAGATTGGATTGAGGCATCATAGGCTAACATAGCCAAAAACATCATCATTAAGTGATTAGAGTTACTTTCTCTCTCTAGGGTACTTTCTCTCTCTAGAGTACTCTCTCTTTCATCATACTAATGGTTGATGATAACATTAGACTAGATCAAGTTGGATAGAGTCATTATGACTAAAAACATCATTCTCATGTAATTAGGGTTTGAATTGAGCAAGGTATAACTCAATTGACCTTTCAGGGGTATGTTGGTAATTCACCCCATTGATCATCATTATGGTTAATACATTAGTCAAATAACCCCTTAATCTCCTAGGTTGTCATTAGGGTTTGATTTGGGCAACATTGAACCATTTACATCATCAAATGATTGAATGTGGTCAACCTTGAATCACATTGATTGATTTCAATCATTAATCATCAATTGGGTTGAGATTGGTTGAAAGTGTTGACCGTTTGCCCACTTTGACCCTCCAAGACCGCGAGCCTCTTTCTAACCCCAAGACCGCGAGCCCCCTTAGGCTTCAAGACCGCGAGCCTCTTCAAGGGTTCAAGACCGCGAAGCCTTCCATTGGTTCAAGTTAATGTTGAGACCGCGAAGACCAATTTGAGTTGAGACCGCGAGGGTCATGAAGACCGTTTGCCCTTCTTTGACCTCAGGACCGCGAGGCCCTTCACGGTCTTGAGACCGCGAACCTCCTCTCGGTCTTGAGACCGTGAGCCCCCTCACGGTCTTGAGACCGCGAGCCCTCTCACGGTCTTGAGACCGCGAGGCTCTCATGGTCTCAGCCGCTTGGTCCTTCAACAAGGCTCAAAGATGCAACCGATAATGTCAACCCATGTTGAAGCCCTCAAATGGTCAAAGCTATGTTGACCACTTATGGGTTTAGTCAATTAAGATTATGCTTGATCACTTGGTCATTCAATTGACCCATAATTGTTAACCAATTATGGTTGAAATTGATTCAATTAGGGTCTATCAATGTTCACCCATCAACACTCAACAGTGTGCATCAACACAAGGTTGAACCCTTCAATTGAGCTCCAAATGGGCCCAAACTTGGCCCAAACGGTCTTGAGGTCATGTGGGTGGACCCCACATGGTCTTAAGACCGTTTTCCCAAGATTGCATCAAAGTCTAAGGTGATTTGATAGGGGTTGAACCATGATTGAACCACAAAACAGAATTTTGATTAAATTGATAACTTATTTGCAATTGGGTCCTCAATTGGTCAAATTACTCAACCCTAGACCTTCAAACGGTCTTGGGTGATTGTCCTCTCGGTCTTGAGACCGTTTGGATGAGTTCCAAACGGTCTTGAGACCGTTTGCCCATCAAATTTTTGGATTCTAGTGCAAATTCATCAAGGTCTGACCCATTGAGTTGATGGTTATATCAATATTTAATTGCAATGTATATTGGTGTAAAAGTACCTTCAATTGGTCAACAAATCTTGACCCCAGACCTCCAAACGGTCTTGGTTGATTGCCCTCACGGTCTTGAGACCGTTTGGTGACCCCCAAACGGTCTTGAGACCGTTTAGGTCAATCATCCCTAAAAACCCTAATTAGGTCACCATAATTTCAGTACTGATTTTATCTAGGGTTAGCCCTAGTATTCACCCTTCAACTCTTAGCCCGTTTGGAAATAGACCATCAAACTTGGTGAGTTGTTAATTAACATAATTTTGAACAGTAATCTCATACGGTCAACGCTTAGTCAACGACCTTACACGGTCTTGAGACCGTTTGCCCAAAAAGGCAATTTCAGACCGTTTGAAAATCAGCAATTTATTCATTTAAAGTTGTGACTTAAAAAGGTCATATCTCCCGATTCCGTTGGAGTTAGTCTCCCAAATTTTGAGGGTAATTAGCCTATATAATTAGGAACAGATTTCTTATACGGTCCACGCTCGGTCAACGGGGCCAAACGGTCTTGAGACCGTTTGCCCTGTCGCGGTCTCGAGACCGTTTGCTCACCTCGCGGTCTTGAGTCCGAGAGAGCAAACTGTTAGGACCGTTTAAGGAAAAGAAAAGCGGTGGGTTTTTCTTGGAAATCACGCCTTCATCTTCTAGCTCAAGAACAGTACAGATATCCCACGGGTTTGCTTGCAAAATAGCAGGGAAAAGTAGGGAAATACTAAGAGCTATCATTAAAACGCATATAAAGATGCACATAGTAAAGCATGGGTTTAGAGTTATAAAACCCGCCTAAAGCTTGCTTCTTGAGCTCCAAGCTTTCAAGCTCCAAGCTCTAATGGCGTCCTTGAGTTCCCTCAGGTTGGCCAAGGTGAAAACTCCAAGGAAGGATGAAAAGAGACGGCTAGAAAGGTAGGGTTTCAAGAGTTAGCCATGAAGATGACCTTGAATTCGAATTCTAACCATGGAATTAGGCCAGAAGAGGGGTTTAGACCTACCTTGCACCCCTTGGTCGTCCTCCTTAGCTCCAAGGCAGTCCTTGGTCGTCTTTGGTGAAATGAAACAGTAAGGAAACGAAGGGTGAGTTCCCTTGCAACTAAGGGAAGGAGAGCTTATATACATGGGGTAGGATCTTCAACATTAGTTCATAAGTTTCCCTTAATTCCAACTAAGTCCTTCCTTTATTACTTGCTCGTCCCTTCCTCTTTATTCTAAGGACAAACCTTATCTTAAGTTATAGAAAAGAAGGCAAGGAAGAACAATCTAATAATAAAGTTCATACTTAAAGGGATATTGCACATATACCCTGATTATTCAATCACAAAGCCTATTTCTTAACTTGATAACTCAATTGAGGTGTATTCCTCATCATTTATTCTCTAAATGATGGAAAGAGTCTAAAAAGATACTTTAGATGACATTCTTTACAAATTGCATCCCTTTATTTGGGTAAATTGCATTTTACCCCAAATTAGGGTTTCAAGCCCTGGGATTGCTTCCACAGCTGCACCTTGGTGCCCTAGATTGGGAAATCCCTCAAACTTTGCCAAAAAGATTCTCATGATGTCTCATCATTAGAGGAACATCTAATCATGTGAAAATTGCAAGCTAACCCTTTTTAACTGGGTAAATTGCACATAGGTCCCTGTATATCAAAACAATGCTACAACTTTAAATAAAAAGGAGCAAATACTGAAATATACATTTCTAAGAAACTTTATTACATGCTCAGAGTTAATCACAAAGATTTAATTACATATTTAGGCAAAACACCTAGGGTTAACTCATAACCCAGGTCAGGGATGTTACAAATTATCCACCCCTTACAAGGATTTCGTCCCCGAAATCGATAAAACATACTAAGAGAAAAGGGCATGATACTTCCTTCTCATCTCATCCTCTAACTCCCAAGTGGCTTCTTCAATACCACGATGGTTCCAGAGGACTTTCACAAGACTTATATCTTTCTTCTTTAACTTTTTAATTCGTTTATCAAGGATTGACACTGGTCCTTCCTCGTAGGATATGTCATCATTCAATTCTACCTCCATAGGTTGTAGAACTGACTCGGTGTCTGGGTGACATTTCTTCAACATAGAAATGTGAAACACAGGATGTAACCTCTGTAACTCAGGTGGTAGCTCCAGTCTATATGCTACCTTTCCAATCCGTTCAATGATTGGGTAAGGCCCCATATATCTAGGAGCTAACTTCCCTTTCCTTCCAAAACGAAGGACCCCTTTCCAAGGTGAGACCTTGAGATACACTCTGTCTCCAACCTGGAATTCTAAGGGTCTACGACGTTTGTCAGCATAAGATTTCTGCCTATCCTGAGCAGTCTTAATCTTATGTTGTATAACTTTAATCTTTTCTGTGGTTTGCTGCACCAGGTCAGGACCTAACAACTGGTGCTCACCAGTCTCAAACCAACACAAGGGTGATCTACAACGTCTACCATATAAGGCTTCATAAGGTGCCATATCAATACTATGCTGATAGCTATTGTTATAGGCAAACTCTATCAAACTTAGGTGTAGATCCCAACTTCCGGTGAACTGGAGGACACATGCTCTCAACAAGTCTTCTAGGGTCTGTATGGTCCTTTCCGACTGTCCATCAGTCTGCGGATGAAAGGCCGTACTAAACCTTAGCTTGGTGCCTAAGGCTCTGTGTAACTGTTCCCAGAAACGACTTGTAAACTGAGGACCTCTGTCAAAAATTATTGTGACAGGAACTCCGTGCAAACGCACTATCTCTTGAACATACAACTCTGATAACCTTTCAGCAGAATAGGTTGTTTTGACAGGTAAGAAATGTGCTATCTTAGTCAACCTATCAACAATTACCCAAATGGAATCATGTCCTTTGCTTGTCCTGGGTAGGCCAACAACAAAGTCCATGGTCACATGGTCCCATTTCCACTGTGATATGGGTAAAGGTTGCATTGTTCCTGCAGGCTTCTGGTGTTCAGCTTTAACTTGCTGACACACAGGAGACCTCAGAACAAACTCTGCAACGTCCTTCTTCATCCCAGGCCACTAATACAAATCTTTCAAATTCCGATACATCTTGGTGCTCCCTGGATGCATAGCATACATGGAAGAATGGGCTTCTTCCAGGACTAACTTCCTCAAGTTTTCCACATCCGGAACTATCATTCTTCCATTATAACAAGCTACTTGATCTTTTGAGTCATGAAACCCATCTTGTTTCTCATTTCCATACTCAGATCTTATACGTTGAACTGCGGTATTACCTAGTTGTGCCTCTTTAATCTTCTCCCTTAGAGTAGGTTTAATATGCATCTCAGCTAACAAACCGGTTAACAATGACACCTTCAACTGTACATTGTTTTGCCTTAAAGAGATAAGCATATCTCTTCTAGAGCATACTAAAGAGTTTAGTTGTGCTCTATTCATGGTTGATGTTGCTGATTTTCTACTCAAGGCATCTGCAACAACATTGGCCTTGCCTAGATGGTAATCAATTGTACAGTCATAGTCCTTGATTAATTCCATCCAGCGACGTTGCCTCATGTTGAGCTCATGCTGAGAGAAGATATACTTAAGATTTTTGTGGTCTGTGAAAATCTGGAATGTCTCTCCGTAGAGATAATGTCTCCAGATCTTCAAAGCATGAACCACAACTGCTAACTCCAGATCGTGTGTTGGATAATTCTCCTCGTGTTTCTTAAGCTGTCGGGAAGCAAAAGAAATCACTTGTTTATCCTGCATCAACACACATCCTAGTCCATTTTTGGAAGCATCACAGAAAACTACATATCCTTTTCCTTGTTCAGGTAGCACTAATACAGGTGCACTTGTCAACCTCTCCTTCAGCAACTGGAAAGATTGTTGACACTTATCACTCCAAGAAAAAGGAACATCTTTCCGGGTTAACTTGGTCAAAGGTAAAGCTATAGAACTAAAGTTCTTTATGAACCTTCGATAATAGCCAGCTAACCCCAAGAAACTTCGAATCTCCGTCGGTGTCCTCGGTTGTTCCCATTGTAGAACAGATTCTACCTTTGTAGGGTCAACTCGAATTCCCGAGGCGGATATTACATGTCCAAGAAAAGATACCTCCGGCAGCCAGAACTCACACTTGCTAAACTTAGCATACAACTTATGTTCTCTTAGCAAGGTCAAAGCTTGGCGAAGATGCTGCTCATGCTGCTGAGCATCTTTACTATAAATCAGTATGTCATCTATGAAGACGACAACACACTGATCAAGGAAAGGTCGAAAAACTCTATTTATGAGTTCCATAAATGCAGCTGGTGCATTGGTTAGTCCAAACGACATAACCGTGAACTCATAGTGACCATATCTTGTCCTAAAGGCAGACTTGGATATGTCACTATCCTTAATACGGAGTTGGTGATATCCAGACCTCAAGTCTATCTTTGAAAAGACTGTTGCACCACGCAACTGGTCAAAGAGATCATCAATCCTCGGCAGAGGATACTTATTCTTTATTGTTACTTTATTGAGTTGTCTATAGTCGATGCACAACCGCATCGACCCATCTTTCTTTTTAACAAACAAGACCGGAGCACCCCAAGGTGAAGTACTCGGTCGGATAAAACCTCTCTCAAATAGCTCTTGAAGCTGTTTCTTGAGTTCTGCCATCTCGGCAGGAGCCATTCTATACGGAGTTTGAGCTATGGGTTTCGTATCTGGAATCAGATTGATTTCAAAGTCAATCTCCCGAGGTGGTGGTATGCCAGGAAGTTCTTCAGGAAACACATCTTCGAATTCCCTGACTATAGGAACTTCAGTAGGATTAGAACTTTCCTTGGTAACATCTACCACATGGGCTAAGAATGCATAACATCCTTGCCTCAACAGCTTATCAGCAACCATAGCTGATACAAGACAGGTGGGCAGAATCTTTCTTTCTCCTTGAAAGATCCATGTGTTGCTTTCATCAGCAAACATAGCCAACTTGGACTCACAATCCAAGACAACTCTATATCTTTCTAAGGTATCCATCCCAAGGATTATATCAAATCCCTGCATATCAAGTGGTATAAGATACACTTGAATGCGATGGTCAGAAAAGAAAAGAATGCAGGGAGAACATACCTCCTGCAAAATGGCAGACCCACTCAACGGAGTCTCTAACAACAAACTATCTGCTCTATGACTAACAGTCATATTGCAGTTACGAATCACTTCACGAGTGATGAAAGAGTGCGTAGCACCCGGATCAATCAGAACGGATACAACACAGGATATAGACATATCAGAATATAAAAGTTTCATCTGACCTGCCACTACCCGTGGATTGACCACTGCCTCAGGTGGGTTCATGGCATAGAACCTCGCAGTCGCCTGGTGTTGAGGTGGTGCTGATGATCCAGCTTGAGACGCTTGTCCACGTCCTCGAGCTGCTCCTTGATGTTGTCTATTCTGAGATCCATGTTGATTCTGTCTCGGGGTTTGTTGTGTCACACCGACAACCCTAGAACGGCAATCCTTCATCAAGTGTCCCACCTTACCACAGTTGTAGCAACTCTTCTCCTGTTGCTGTGGTCTGGGTGGTCCAGTAACTGACACTGATGCAGAACTGTGCGTCCCTTGAAGCGGTTGACTCCGTCCTCTACCTCTGCTTGGTGTCCATTGAGTTTGAAAACTCGATCTGGGTGGTGGAGGGTTAGGTGTAGAGAATCTAGGTCTCTTGGAATCCCTAGATGAAGAACCCTGGAACTGTGGATATCTTTTATGGGTTTGTCTTTTCTCAACCACAGATCTCTCTATCCTTCGGACTGACTCAACGAAGGTAGAGAATCTCTCTCTGTTTTCTAAGGCAGACACAGGGGTTGACATATCGGAATTCAAACCCTTTTCGAATCTTCTGATTCTTTCCTCATTCGTAGCAGCCATGTGCGGACAGAACCGCAACAACTCCATAAACTTAGCTTCATACTCACTAATTTTCATCATACCCTGCCTTAGTTTCTCAAACTGAGAGATCTTCTCATCTAGGAAGGTCTTTGGAAAATATCTATTGATAAATTCCCGACGAAACTCTTCCCATGAGAACTCTACTCCAGGTCTCTTCTGCTCTTCCATGTTCCACCAGTGACCAGCACCGCCTTTGAGAAGATAGACAGCATGTCTAACCTTCTCAGCTTCCGGAATCATAAGAATCCTGAAAGCCTTCTCCAACTCTGTCAACCATAAGTCAGCATCTGCAGGGTCGGCAGTTCCGAAGTACTCGGTAGCTCCGACACGACGAAGTCGTTCGAACGTCTTACTGATACCTTGTGCTTCAGGCTGGACAGGTGCCCTAGGCGCAGGAATGGGCATCCTATCGGTTATATGTGTCATGGCATTCATAAACTGCCTGAACATCGTCTGTACAACTGGATCACTCATGTCAGCTGGGTCAAACTGGGGTGGTTCTCTTGGCGACTCAGGTGCAGGTTGTTCTATTCTCGGAACTCTTGCACCGCCTCGAGGTGCACTAGCACTACTCTCTGCCACGTGCTCATCACGATGTTCCGACATTCTTATGTATCTTCTTCTCCTGATGAGCAGAAGATTCTATTAGATAAGGAAGGAGTACTAAAGGTAGACTCGACATCCTAAGTCCTATGCCTCTGTAGACTCAACTGAACCTGGAGCTCTGATACCACTAATTGTGGGATCTGATCTCCAAACCATGACATAAACACGATTAAAACTTAGCGGAAGCGAATCGGTAATCAGCGGAAGACAAAAATCACGGGAAATTAAAACTTTTCGAGATAAGAACTTGTATCCATAAAAACTCCTTTCATAAAGAGAGGTAACTGTTTACATCTCAGGATAATTACTTCTTGAGTAATTATATACATCAAGATACAAAATCTCAAGATCACATAACACAAGACTCCAAGACCTGAGAGTACAGAGGACACATAGGACTGACTCTAACTACACCACATGGCAGGACAAATCTCCACCTGAGATTACTGCTGCCCCTGGTGCTGCTGCTGCTGAGACTGGTCACCTGTAGGCTGGTTCCTTCGTCTCCGACGTCCACCTAAAAAGTTGAAGCCTACGGGGTGAGACAATTATACATAATTGTCCCAGCGAGAGTTATAACTCTTCGCCAGAAGCTTTATTATAACATCAAAGAATATTTTAAACAGTAAAACCTTCAAAGCATTCTGTAACAGTTGCAGGTATAACAAGATCTCAACCATTTAGGAGATATGGAGAATATAAACACTATTGCAATGTAACATCAATCAACTAACTTGGAGTTATCTCTAACAAGTTATACTATATGGTTGATTATGTTTTACAAACAACATTAGGCCCTGTGGAGATGAGGCTTACCACTCATACTCCAACTGATCGCTGAGAAATCACATCAGTATCATACATAGGTCATTAAGAGAGCCGGATTCTCATGACCTTCACCTTCCTCAGTCAGTAAGAGGATCACTTGTAGGACATCTCATGTCTCTACTACTATAGCTCACCAGGGTAAACTGGTCCTTCGCTATTCTAGAGTCACAGTGACGTTCTGTACTCTCTTCGTCATCAGGAGGTTTCATATTTACCTACCACTGATACGGATATCTGTGCTTTCTTCGTCATCAGGAGGTTTCATGTTTACCTACCACTGATACGGTATGGAACTATAGTGGAGGATGGATGGATTCTACATCTACATCACTTTCCTACACTAGGATGTAAGGTTCTACACATCCATGTACCCCACATACTCAAAAGTATGTGCTCCAGGAGTTCCCTGGGGAAAACCTGTTTCACCATCATTTAATTTCTGACACTGATGGATCTATGATCAGGGCTCTACATTATACTTGATTAGTTAGGTACATTCAGTATTCTTTAACATCATACATTGTTCTGCAAACAATAACAATAGCATAGCAGCTATAAAAGAAAAATACTAAATGTAACAGGCCTAACTCATATCAATCATCATTTCTCATTATCCTCATCACAAGTCATCTCTAAGGAATGACTTTGATGGTATTCATGGCTCTCATAGCCCATTATCAGCATAGGATGCCACTGGCAAGGCATCAGATTACTTTACTTATTCATAAGGCTAACAACATGCCTTTAATGAATATAACATCAACATCCATACCTGGATATGATTACCTTCATATCAGAACCTGCATGGTTAATACATCTGATAAAGGTAATGCAACAATAAGGAATGTACTTCCCACTCTTGTCATAAGATTTAAATCTTTAATTTAAATCAAAAAGAGTTTATTGCTCAAAAGCATGCCATTACCCTTGAATTAGGGTTTACTATTCACATTACATGTCATCACCCTTGAATTAGGGTTTACTATTCACATCAAGGTGAATTAAACTCATAACATCATCATGTATGAGTAACATCTTCATTGATGCTCTTAGATTAGTTAAAGGTTCATCATTTATCATAATTAGGGTTTCTATGATCTCACACAGGTGGATCATACCCTAATTATGCTCATTTCTGTGTATTGGGGATGCTTCAATTGGGTTTCCATTTAAAAAGGGTACTTTCTCTCTCTAGAAGTACTTTCTCTCTATAGAAGTACTTTCTCTCTCATCATAAGGTTAGGTGATGTCAACATCACTCTAAAACAGATTGGATTGAGGCATCATAGGCTAACATAGCCAAAAACATCATCATTAAGTGATTAGAGTTACTTTCTCTCTCTAGGGTACTTTCTCTCTCTAGAGTACTCTCTCTTTCATCATACTAATGGTTGATGATAACATTAGACTAGATCAAGTTGGATAGAGTCATTATGACTAAAAACATCATTCTCATGTAATTAGGGTTTGAATTGAGCAAGGTATAACTCAATTGACCTTTCAGGGGTATGTTGGTAATTCGCCCCATTGATCATCATTATGGTTAATACCTTAGTCAAATAACCCCTTAATCTCCTAGGTTGTCATTAGGGTTTGATTTGGGCAACATTGAACCATTTACATCATCAAATGATTGAATGTGGTCAACCTTGAATCACATTGATTGATTTCAATCATTAATCATCAATTGGGTTGAGATTGGTTGAAAGTGTTGACCGTTTGCCCACTTTGACCCTCCAAGACCGCGAGCCTCTTTCTAACCCCAAGACCGCGAGCCCCCTTAGGCTTCAAGACCGCGAGCCTCTTCAAGGGTCCAAGACCGCGAAGCCTTCCATTGGTTCAAGTTAATGTTGAGACCGCGAAGACCAATTTGAGTTGAGACCGCGAGGGTCATGAAGACCGTTTGCCCTTCTTTGACCTCAGGACCGCGAGGCCCTTCACGGTCTTGAGACCGCGAACCTCCTCTCGGTCTTGAGACCGTGAGCCCCCTCACGGTCTTGAGACCGCGAGCCCTCTCACGGTCTTGAGACCGCGAGCCCTCTCACGGTCTTGAGACCGCGAGGCTCTCATGGTCTCAGCCGCTTGGTCCTTCAACAAGGCTCAAAGATGCAACCGATAATGTCAACCCATGTTGAAGCCCTCAAATGGTCAAAGCTATGTTGACCACTTATGGGTTTAGTCAATTAAGATTATGCTTGATCACTTGGTCATTCAATTGACCCATAATGGTTAACCAATTATGGTTGAAATTGATTCAATTAGGGTCTATCAATGTTCACCCATCAACACTCAACAGTGTGCATCAACACAAGGTTGAACCCTTCAATTGAGCTCCAAATGGGCCCAAACTTGGCCCAAACGGTCTTGAGGTCATGTGGGTGGACCCCACACGGTCTTAAGACCGTTTTCCCAAGATTTCATCAAAGTCTAAGGTGATTTGATAGGGGTTGAACCATGATTGAACCACAAAACAGAATTTTGATTAAATTGATAACTTATTTGCAATTGGGTCCTCAATTGGTCAAATTACTCAACCCTAGACCTTCAAATGGTCTTGGGTGATTGTCCTCTCGGTCTTGAGACCTTTTGGATGAGTTCCAAACGGTCTTGAGACCGTTTGCCCATCAAATTTTTGGATTCTAGTGCAAATTCATCAAGGTCTGACCCATTGAGTTGATGGTTATATCAATATTTAATTGCAATGTAAATTGGTGTAAAAGTACCTTCAATTGGTCAACAAATCTTGACCCCAGACCTCCAAACGGTCTTGGTTGATTGCCCTCACGGTCTTGAGACCGTTTGGTGACCCCCAAACGGTCTTGAGACCGTTTAGGTCAATCATCCCTAAAAACCCTAATTAGGTCACCATAATTTCAGTACTGATTTTATCTAGGGTTAGCCCTAGTATTCACCCTTCAACTCTTATCCCGTTTGGAATTAGACCATCAAACTTGGTGAGTTGTTAATTAACATAATTTTGAACAGTAATCTCATACGGTCAACGCTTAGTCAACGACCTTACACGGTCTTGAGACCGTTTGCCCAAAAAGGCAATTTCAGACCGTTTGAAAATCAGCAATTAATTCATTTAAAGTTGTGACTTAAAAAGGTCATATCTCCCGATTCCTTTGGAGTTAGTCTCCCAAATTTTGAGGGTAATTAGCCTATATAATTAGGAACAGATTTCTTATACGGTCCACGCTCGGTCAACGGGGCCAAACGGTCTTGAGACCGTTTGCCCTGTCGCGGTCTCGAGACCGTTTGCTCACCTCGCGGTCTTGAGTCCGAGAGAGCAAACTGTTAGGACCGTTTAAGGAAAAGAAAAGCGGTGGGTTTTTCTTGGAAATCACGCCTTAATCTTCTAGCTCAAGAACAGTACAGATATCCCACGGGTTTGCTTGCAAAATAGCAGGGAAAAGTAGGGAAATACTAAGAGCTATCATTAAAACGCATATAAAGATGCACATAGTAAAGCATGGGTTTAGAGTTATAAAACCCGCCTAAAGCTTGCTTCTTGAGCTCCAAGCTTTCAAGCTCCAAGCTCTAATGGCGTCCTTGAGTTCCCTCAGGTTGGCCAAGGTGAAAACTCCAAGGAAGGATGAAAAGAGACGGCTAGAAAGGTAGGGTTTCAAGAGTTAGCCATGAAGATGACCTTGAATTCGAATTCTAACCATGGAATTAGGCCAGAAGAGGGGTTTAGACCTACCTTGCACCCCTTGGTCGTCCTCCTTAGCTCCAAGGAAGTCCTTGGTCGTCTTTGGTGAAATGAAACAGTAAGGAAACGAAGGGTGAGTTCCCTTGCAACTAAGGGAAGGAGAGCTTATATACATGGGGTAGGATCTTCAACATTAGTTCATAAGTTTCCCTTAATTCCAACTAAGTCCTTCCTTTATTACTTTCTCGTCCCTTCCTCTTTATTCTAAGGACAAACCTTATCTTAAGTTATAGAAAAGAAGGCAAGGAAGAACAATCTAATAATAAAGTTCATACTTAAAGGGATATTGCACATATACCCTGATTATTCAATCACAAAGCCTATTTCTTAACTTGATAACTCAATTGAGGTGTATTCCTCATCATTTATTCTCTAAATGATGGCAAGAGTCTAAAAAGATACTTTAGATGACATTCTTTACAAATTGCATCCCTTTATTTGGGTAAATTGCATTTTACCCCAAATTAGGGTTTCAAGCCCTGGGATTGCTTCCACAGCTGCACCTTGGTGCCCTAGCTTGGGAAATCCCTCAAACTTTGCCAAAAAGATTCTCATGATGTCTCATCATTAGAGGAACAACTAATCATGTGCAAATTGCAAGCTAACCCTTTTTAACTGGGTAAATTGCACATAGGTCCCTGCATATCAAAACAATGCTACAACTTTAAATAAAAAGGAGCAAATACTGAAATATACATTTCTAAGAAACTTAATTACATGCTCAGAGTTAATCACAAAGATTTAATTACATATTTAGGCAAAACACCTAGGGTTAACTCATAACCCAGGTCAGGGATGTTACAATCTACCTTCCACAATGACATCTGACTAGGGACATAATAAGAATGTACAAACTCTTAGCATTCGTACGATCTCATCATTCAGGTCCTTAACCTAAAAGCATACGTCATTGAGTATTGTCATTCTCTAGACATTCAATTTGTTCTATCATTATCTCATATGACTGAATTGGAAGCTTTCCTTTGATGTTTATCAAATCAATGTTAATGTATCCCACCAATCATACCATGATTGGCTCTTAGGGAATACATACCAACAGAGGAAACTACATCAAAGGTCACAAACGTTCTTATGTCTAGGGTTTACATCTACATCAGCATGCTTGACCCTAGAAAGATACTAAGGCATAAGCAAACCACCTACTAGACCATGCTAGGTCATACTTGTTCTCATTCCTCAACATTGGACAAAGAACACACCTTCCCATGTCACCAACTTAGTTGTGAGGGGTTCATCAAACATACCTTTGACTTAAGGGGTTTCCCTTTCCTCTAAACATGAGGAGTGCCATGCTCGAATCTATAGAAACTCGAATCTCATCATGAGCATCAGGTACACGTTTTCCCCTCTTAGGACTAGGAACCCTAGGTTTGCTTTTTAGATGTCCCACTAAATGCTCAACCTTTTTAACCACGAACCAAGCATGTACAAGGTATGACATGCACTTCCCATGATCCTTCTACTTGAACAACACTTCAGAGTGGATTCCTCCACAAGGACAACCAACTAGGTAAAAGGCCTTACAACTTTCTACTAAACCTCTTCATAGTCTTAAGGAACTCTTCTTCTTAACCCTAGAAGGTAAACACCTATACCATAGGTACAGAGGTACTAGCAGTCTCATCTTCTCTCTAGGGTTTGGTTCCTCTAAAGGCAACCAAGATACCATCCTCCTCCAGGGATCATGCATTAGGCAACCACAACCATCCACTTAGGTCACATCATCCTCAACTCCCCATTGTTCCTCATATCTCAGAGTCTAAGCTTCCAACCTTCTTGTTTGGGTCCTGCTCTCTCTCTAGAGCTAACCCTACAAACAACCTTACTACTAGAGGTCCTCTCTCCATGAAGGTGGATCAAGCTCACACGCATACCCCTACATGGGTGAAGCCTATGTTCAAACTTATGTTTGCTCAAGATTATCCATAGCTCTTTATGCTTATCTCATAAGCTATCCATCATACACTCCTGGCCAGGGTTTCAACCTACTTCCCACACTACTGACATACCCAGGGTGCATACTATGCCCTACTCGCATAAGCCCATAGGGTTTCTAAAGGTTCTTCACTAACCTCATCATTGAAGGAGCTATCCTTCACTCTAACATGTACACCCCTTTCCAGGGTTGGGTCGCCAAAGGCACTAGGTCATCCAACCTCACATGGCTCATATCGTCATGGGTATCTAAACTAAAAGCATGTCCACCCACACACATGGTCGACCATGACATCTAACTCATCATGCCATCTCTCTCTCTAACCACCCTTAGGGTTAGGGTTAGCATCATCCTCTGAGGATGTACCAGGTCTCTACTTATAATGGAGGTCTCTACCTCCAAGACTAAATTCCTCCACTCATCCTCCTGACAAGGAGGTCTAGCCTCAGGTCTCTCCTGAGGGCATGACAACACATTTCATATGACCTAAGCATGTATCTATTCTTTAGTTTACGATTAAACTATTAAGATTATGTCCTTGACATCTTATTTACATGTTTTTTTTATTTTGGTGGAGGATTCCTTAACCTTATCACACATAACCTATCCTCAAGAGAGTGAGGAAGAGAGAGAAAACCCTATTTCCTTAAAATCCTTAACAACATTTGAGTTGAGAAGGGATGAACAAAATGAGAGAGTCCTAAAGGTATCTTATTTCGAGTCAAATCCTAAGACATTATCCAGGCAGTCACACAAATTCGAGAGTCCTCATATTTCGACTAGCGGTGCAGAGGAAAATATTGACAGCCCTGGACGTGATCCTTTTCTAGACACCTCTATCTTTCAGAAAATCCTCTAATAACTCCCTCGGTTCTATGGAATTTTAAATTTAATAATTACTAAAGATTAAATGAGGAACCAGTTCTCTGATACCAAATGTAATGACCCCGCCTCCCGGTAACCCCCAATTAAGGGAGACCAAGAGGTCTGAGTCGTTATCCCAAATTTTTAGGATCAATAGTTCGACAAATAATCAATAATAATTATAAAATTCTACCAAAATTATACTGAAAGATGGAATAAAATAAAACTTTACATACCTTTTTCAAAAACTTGGATATCTACTTCTATCCCCAGTTGGAGTCTATTCTAACAAATCTTCCTTGCACTTTAATTCTTACTTTGACAATATGTCACTTTACTTTTTGTCCTTTTCAACTTTGTACCTAAAACGCTGACATACAAAATGTCATTCAGCATATAGGAATATGTCAGTATGTGGGGACAACCAAAATTTCACACATATCACTAATAATATAAATATCACAATCAAGTTAATTAACAAGCCAATTTACGCTTTCAATGTGACATTCTCCACCGCTTTTTCCCTAACCCTGGCATACCCTCCGTAGGGTTTCTCTTTTGCCAATGACTTAAGGCCACCTTCTCAATCCCGAGCTTGGTGCCTGGGGTCACCACTCATGGTTCCCATTAGTCATGCAATAAAGACCACCTTCTCAATCCCGAGCTTGGTGTCTAGGGTCACCACTCATGGTGCCCATGGGTCTTTCCTCCTAGGCTTGACCTTTTAGCATCATCCATCAGGGTGGCATGTAGGTGTGAGAATACACACCTATATTATTATTATGATAATCATAGTGACTTTATGATTTACAAGTATGAACATCCAAACTGATAGGTTACATTCAATGTGATTAATCATCTGGAAAACCTTCAGGAAACTAATGTGATTAACCATAACTAAACACATACCTGTCAGGCTGACTTGAGTGTAGAAATAATTCAACTAAGTAAGAAATCCAATAAACAAGCAAGCACACAAGATGATCCAGAAATATGCATCCAATTTTCCTATCGTTGATCAGGCCATCAAGGTCTATTAAACCTAGCTCGCTTCCTAGGGTTTCTAGTCCACTTTTAGGGTTTCCATTGCAATTAGGGTTTCACTTCATTTTTATTATTTTAAACCCTAATGTTATACAATTACTCACAAACCCTCATTATTTCATCTACTCCTCATGAAAGATATTAAGGTTACCTTTTAACAACATATAACCCTAATTTCAGATAAAAGGCACAATTAAAGTCCATTAAGTCTATTATTCCTCTTTTACATTAAAACTACCATTTTTATCCTTTTAAATCATGACACAATCATTAGGCCCAATTATCATCTTTGGTTCCTTTCGGATTAATAACTCATAGTTCATTATGGTCTAATTCACATATGAACTCTATTTATCATTAATTCCACATTTATTCACTAGAAAAACCTAATTACCACATTAAGGGTATTTATCCACCATTAGGAACTTTTATACTCAAAATAGCTAGAATCATCATATTTCAGCTTTATTCATGAATTTGAACAATTAGAGCCATTAAGAGTCATAATTACTAACATTAGGGTTTCAAGGGCCATTAAAGCTCATTTATGCACATGGAACCCTAAATTAATCCAATTACATGTAAAGTTCATCCTTTTTGTTCTTAATGTATCTTTTTATAATTAACAGGTTAATGCCAACTTTAATCATCCATAAAACCCTACTCAATACATTAATCATCCCAAATTTGGGTTTCTTAATCATTAATGCATTAAAGTTGATAACTACCACTACTTTTCAAATTGTAAGATGAATTATTTTTTATTGGATTCCTTGTATTTTTCTGAGCAAAATTGATGTTTTGCATGCATCAATCCAAGCTACCAATAAAAAGATACGAATTTCACAATATTTCACTTACCTGGACCAATCCCAAGCGTCGCATCATCTCTTCCATGCAATGTATCCCGTTTTAGAAAACATAACGCAATGATGAGTTTGCCCTTGCGTAAGTGTTCGACGCTTCATTCCATGTAGGGGTATAACCGTCCAACGACACCTCCACCCATCTTCAACCTCGTGTAGCCCTACAAATGTCGCCCTAGTCGCGATTGGCATGGCTCCTCCCTTTCCTAGAATCCAAGGCATCGGTGGTGGTCTCTTTTGTTCTTCCGCCCTTTGCCACACCTGCAGAAGCCCCCAGCTACAGCCGAGGGGGCCGAAGTCGGGCTGGCGGGTGCTTCCACGGTGGCTGACATTGCAGATCCGCTGCAGGTGACAAAGCCCCCATAGGTCAATGGGGAAGTCTCATACCTCCATCGTACAACTTCTTGATGACCCCAAGATTTCTCTGCCATCAAAAGGCTAGGGTTTGAGCGAAGAAGAAGAAGGAGAGAGAGAGACATGTAGGATCTCTTTGGGCTCATCCATGGTCTCTACCCTTATATAGGGGAGGGTAACGAAGCCCTAGGATGACTGTCCACGAGTTAACAAGTGCCTTTCCCAATAGGAACCTAACTTCCTTCATTAGGAAGCAAACTTCTCTCTCTTAATCATCTTCTAAAAAACAAATTTACTGGATATTTAGGAATTTGAAAATCCTTTATCTTATTCTCTCCATGCTTGACTTTTGATCCATTGGCACAAAATTATACTTTCTTATAGTAGAAAATACCTCTTTTTAACAATACCACAAAATTCATTAATTATGTATCACATTATCCTCTTATTTTGTATTATTTGGATTTTCTCTTTCTTTTTATCCATTGGGGCTGCTTGGACCCCAAGAAACTTGAATATTTCGAAATCCTTTTTAATGGATTCTCATTATCCTTCTAGATGCATCTATATCCATTATTTCTCATTATCTTGTTTATTTCTTTATTAAAATATCTCTTTTCGAGGATTTCTCTTTATCTCTCTTTTTATTTTCTTTATTCAAATTTCTTCTAACATTAGAAACCTTATGGATATGAAAATCCACCAAAGATGACTCAATCATACCTCTTTCCACTTATTTCCCATATTTTATCATTATCTCCAATTTCTTTCTTAATAAAGAAATATTTAATTGATCTTTTCTTTTCTTGTTGCATTATCTTGACAACTTTGGACTCCTTGGGACCCAAGGAACCCAAGAGGCACGAAATCCACTTTTGGATAATATTCCCTTGCCTTCTAGAGGTTTCTACCTCTTTCTTTTCTCCATTTCTTAATTATTCATTTATTAATTGAATTTCCTTTTTCTTTTCCTTGTTATTGGGCCCAATAGCCAATAAAGCCCACAAAACAACCAACAAGGCTATTATAAACGAAATGCTTTTATTAAAAACAAATCATATCATTATTTGTTCAAATATCTTTAATAGGAGAAATTATATTTCTCACCAAAAGAATCCAAAAATTGGGGTTGTAACACCTACCTTTATGAGAGTTATCAAAATCTTATTGCAAAGAAGCATTGGAGGAACTATCATCATATCACCATGCCCCATGATGGAGATCATGGCTTTGTATCCTCAAATTTCTTTAAACATAATCACATATAAACTTCTTACTCCCTCAGTCTTAAAGTGTATATGGAAGCCATCTAGCAGCTATGACCTCTAGGAGTTGTTGTGAATCCCACACAGAGATTGAATACTCAATTTAATGGCTTAAGCACATACTATGATGATATTTGTTTCCTATTTGTATGCAAACCCAACTCAGTCATACATCAGGGATATGATAATTCTTCTATATGGGGAGGAACACCTATTGTTGAATCAAACCCTTAACAACATGAACATAAGAAATCTACCCCCTTAATTCAGGTAAGAGACAAGCTAGCAACTGATCAGCTTAGTAGTAGGCTTGCACTATGGTTGATGGTTATTCTCCAAGGGATGTGTGAGGTGGAACTGTACAATCTAACTGAGATCATATGTTATGGCCCAACGGTTCAACAAATGGGAGTTGTCTGAATTGATGATGAGAGGAATGGTACTAGGATTGCACCAATTGTCAAAGCTCATATGTAGTTGGGTGTAGCTCTGTTAGAGTTGGTTTAATATCAAGAGAAGCTCAAATAATTTGATCAAAGCTTGGAAGGAGCTAGAAAACTTTGAATCTACCTCTAGAAGATGGTCAAGGGATGATTAGATAAAAGAGACATGCATGGAATGATCGAAGGGACCCAAATGACAGTGCGGTGAGTGGTAAAATCACCCAACAATGACTAGTGTTTCAATAGATGTGGATGGACGTCAGGCGATGCAGAGTGGGTGTGCAAGGCCCTTACAATAATTGTCTGATAGTCATACGTGGGATGGGAAATTGTTCACGATCATGTTGTCATCTATTTACCCTATCTACTTATGAAGTGGGTAAAAATAACGATAGCAAAGAGGTGCTTCTCAGGAGCAAAGGGATGTGCAACAAATATCCATCTGGATTCGTCAAACAATGGTTTGTGATACCTGTAAGGAAGTGACCTGATTAGAATGTTGTAATTGCGTTGAGTCCTTAAGAAGATTGCAAAAGAACTGCCTAGTAATAAGAAGGATAAGTGTCTATTTGCCTTGCACACCCATTCTATAATATGACACGATCCTATGTGTTGTGTAGGATAATTGCTCCCATCGTACTTATCATTTATGAATGAAAGGAACGCTTGTCCCAAAGAATTTTTCCATGTTCAAGATTTTTCTTCTCCATTCCAAAAAACTAAACTTCTTTATTCCTTGAGATTGAAAGGAGTTGGCTCCTATGAAACCTCAAAGTCTCCTACATAATTATTTCTTGCAATTAGGTGAGTCCCTAGACTTTTTCTTGACGACATTTTTACTCATATCTGCTCAAAGGGTGAGTTACATGTCCAACACTTAGAACCATTACTAGTGGACTTTTTCTATTGAAATCCACAAAAAAACATCTTTGTATTTGTTATCCAATTGATCCTCACTTAGATGATCCACCAAAACAATGAACAATGTCTCTGGTAAGTTGCAGTGTGACTCAGAACATGAAACAATTGGACAAACTCATCAACACACTTCCAAAGCAGTGGATGGACATGAAGCAAGAGTAGCTTTGTTTGGTAAAGTTGATGGGGTGGTTGGACTCACTTTTGAAAATCTTGAGAAGGAGATGGTGACGGTTAAGATCATGCTCCTAGAGTACAAAAAGGAAACAACCTGTGATATTCAAGATATCATCGATGATGTTGCCCTTATCAGGAATGCCATTGGTAATGGTGGAAACTTATTGGTGGGCCATACAAAAGTTCTAGAACCAAATCGGTTTATAGGGAAGTGAAACACCAAAGAGTTGGGTATTTTGTTTTCCACATGGGACACTATTTTGACACCATGAAGATGTTGAAGGATGACCACATCAATTTTGATGTGATGTTCCTTACCAGTGATGCTATACTATGGTGAAGAGAAAGGTGTGAGGATGATATACACATCCATGTTGCCGCATGGGATGCTTTTTTGAAGGACTTGAAGGAGACATTTCTTCCAAAAAATGATTCTTGGGTGGCCAAAAATCCTCTTTGATGACTCTAGATGAAGAATCTATTTTAGATTAGGTGAATGCATTCACAACGCTCATGCTAGATGTGAATAACATGACAAATATGACAAGTTGATAAAGTTTCTTTCCAGATTTTCTCCTTGAGACCATGTGGAATAAAGTCAGGCAGGAGTGAAAGCCTTTCCATTGTTATCATTGTTGCTGACATTTTCATTGATTACAACACTCAGTTGGAGAAGTCAGCAAGTGAAAAAGGGGAAGGGAAGTCTAAGGTTTATAGTAGAAAGGGTTGCTCAATCAAGGAGTAGAGGCATATCAACTCTAAGTATTTGATAAGAAAGGATGGTTGTTATATTTACAAGTGACTGTATTTCAAGTTAACTACCCCACGTGAGTGCGGTTTAATGTGCTCAAATTGGACGAATATGCTAAAGGGGAAGATGAGTGCATCAAACCTATCAAGTTACTGAAATGAAGACTTTAGGGGCCGATCTCTCTATGGTTCTGGAGAGATTGGCAAACCAGGGTGAAGGGATGCAAGAAGAAAAGGATCATCAAAATTTCCTAATGGCTCAATAGGAAGTGCTACATCTAGGAACACATTTTAGACGAATTTGAGCTTTGCAAGAATATCACTACTTACTTATAGGTGGCGAAGGGATTCTCAATGGACTTCAATAGTTATGATGGATTGCATCTAGAGTTGTTGATCTCACTAACTAAGAGGGAAGTTGAGTATCAGTTCTAAAACTTCTAAGTATTGTGTCACAACAACAAAGTGGCTGCTTGGAGGAATTTTGAAGTACGGGCAGGAATGAGAATGGATGGCGGAATTTCCACCAAAGGGACCTCAAGCGCCAACTATAGTGTCTATAATGATAGACATGAGTTGGTGGTTATTATTTAGTGAAGCATTCTACCCAACATTGTGGAGACTTAGATCCTTGAGGGAAGCACAAGGACAATAATTGGTAGTGGAAAATGAGATGGTGGCCATTGAGCAAAACTATATCAGATGTTGCCAAGTTATTGTTGGATATAGTAAGGAAAAGATGCATCTCTTCTGTGCAATGTTTTCAAAGACTCATATCTTGTAGGGAGGCTCGATAAGACAACATTGATGTTGTTATGCACATTGTTGCCAAAAAGCAAAACATGACGAGATGCTACCAAGTTGTTGTTGGTCAAAGACAAGGAAGAGATGTGTCTCTACAACACTAACATCCATTTTTCGATGGATGAGTGGGGAATGTAACATCACCAAAGCTCGACATTGATGTCGATTGCTAAGAAACAACATTCCTTCGCAACCACCATCGACCCATAGGTATCGTTTTGCATGACTTTGTGAAGTAGAAAGAATCCGTCCAAGAGAAATTGGTGGATGAAGGATTGTAAAAGCTTCTTCACCAAGCGGACATGTCACCATATTGATGCGTAAAGATGAGATAATGCTAAGTAAAGATGACAGTTGGAGAATCTCAAGGTTGACAAAATTTAGGGTTGTCGATGAGGACACTATATTTTAGAAGCATAGGAGGAATGTTACCCCTTCATTCAACTAAGAGGCAAGCTAGCAATTGGATGATGTAGTTGTAACATACCAAATTCTAATTTTTTAAATTTTGACCCTCTTTCCCATCTTTTCCTTTCATTTTTATCCTTATTGACCTTTCTATTTAATTTGTGGAATTTATAGTCGTTTAGTGAACATTTATTCACTAATTGTACCCAATACAAGAGTTTATGCACAAATACCTCAGTGAAAGCTTAATTACCAAAATTAAGTTCTATAAACCTTAATATAACTTTTTGATATGATTTGAAAACATAAAATGAGCCTAAGTTTCAAATTTGGTTCGATTTGTATGTTGTTTGTGCAAGTTATGCAATTTTAGGTACATTCTGGACTTTTATGCAATTTACCCAATTGGGAGGTTTTATTTGCAAATTATCAACTGAATTTTAATTCTTAGATATTCCCTTACCATTAACGACATTTTAAACCATTGGAGAACCTAGTTTCACCTTGGTTTGATGGTATTTCTTTCCAAGGGCATTATAGGGATTACCCTCTTTATAAAGATGATTATCCTTAAAAGCTATCAACCAATGAGGTTATTTATTTCTTGAAAAATGGCGGGGATGGCCTAGAAGGATCTATTGGCTCTTAGGACTGACTTTTGATATGCATTAAGCCTCTATGATCTATTCTCTTGCATGGCCATCAATCACTAGGCTAAAGACACATGGAAAGTCCCTTAAGACACCTCATGCTTCATCTCTCTCTTTATATAACCATGTATACCCCTTCCCAACTCACAATTTGAAAACTCTTTCTCTCCTTTTCTTTCCTCTAGCTTAGATAATAGTTCCTTATGTATTTTGCCACGAAGTTTCTATCCCAAGGTAATAGAGGGAGCCTACCTTGGTGAAGAAGGCTCCTAGGGCTTCCAAATTGCTCTATTAGGGTTTCTAAAGCTCCTCCTTGGTAATTTCGACCAAAACTAGTAAGTTTCCTCCCTTCCTTCCCTATTTTCATACTATTAGTATTCCTTACACCCTATTACAGGTCTTAACCATGGACTTCCATGGTGAAACCCCACCTAGAACCCTAAAACACCTCATCTCTATGTTGGATCAATGGGCTCTAGAGGGGGGTGAATAGAGCTACACACACTTCACAAAATCAATTAGACCACCAATTTAATCGTAGTGCAAAAAGTAAAGCAATCAACAATTTGATGTCCTATTCTAGCATACAAAGCAAGGATAAGAGATAATGAATAGCATGCACTTGGACAGGTGGTTTAGAGTGGTTCCACGTCCTAAACTTAGGAACGATGTCAGTCCACTACCTAGAGTTGGTTAGACTCTAGGATTTGCAACTTGGTTCTCTTATATATCACTATAAGATTACAAGATACATAAACCACACAACCAAGGGCTTAATTTCTCAAGCTAAGATCTTCTACCTATCCAAGGACTTACCCACAAAGCAAGATTCTTTAGCCTTCTTCAAAGGACTTACCCAATCTTACCTTTGTCTTCAGCGTTGCAGGATTTACCTATCTCACTTGAGCTTTGCCTTGCACCTATCCTTCACTTGGAGAGCTTCTCCATGCTTTCCCTTCACCAAGGGACCTGGAGCAACGATCTATATTCACTCTTGAAGATCAGAAACACATCTTCCCCTTCACTCGGAGAAGAACATCAGTAGCTCCTCTTTCACTTGGAGAAGTAGCTTCAATCAATCTTCAAAGGGATTTGGAGGTAGGAAGAGAGAAAGGAGAGTTGTACATAATACAAGGGATAGCTCTCATACACAGGGACCTAACTCACTCTTAACTCACGAATTTATCTTGAAGGTAGAGAGAGAAAGGGGCTCAAGGGCTTGGAACACTCTCAACTAAGCTAGAACCAAGTTTGCAATGGAAGAGCAGCTTGGAATGAACTCCAAGGGGTTCTATTTATATTTGAGGGTTTCCCTTTAAGTTGTGGGACACTTGGATGCAAAAGTAGTCATTTTTTGTTCAAGAAAATGGCTCTATTTTTGCCCAAAACAATTCATCAACGGTAGTATTACTTTTTCTGCAAACTTCGTACAGTGCAATCGGTCTAGTTTCAATGGGGGTAACTCGACCGATCAAGTAAGAGGAAAACCGATATTCAAATGATCGGTCGAGTTTGTCCTCACAAAACTCGACCGACCATTTCAACTGGAAATGGCCTGCTACCCGATCGGTCGAGTTCTGTGGGTGCACAACTCGACCGATGCAATTTTCAGAAAATCGACCAAGGTTGATCGGTCGAGTTTCAGGCTAGGGAAACTCGACCGACCAAGTGCCTGTAATTGATTTTCTAATTTGCAATAAAAATGATTAGCACTTGGTGAATTTTGTCCCAAACATTTTTCTCTTCTATGTTACAAGCCAATTCATCATTACAAGTGATTACATTGATGTTCTAAGGTAGTTTACATAGAAATCCTAAAATGCACACTTGTAGCCATTTTGACTTGCACTTGGCCCATTCTAGGGATTTGTATATATGATCCTTTTCATGTACCTAATGCCTGCAAACAATCTTAAATGCACATATTAGATACATATGAATGGAATGGTTAAGTCATTATCAAAATATAGGTAATGTATAAACTCTAGGTCAACACTCTATGCTCTTTTGCTAGGGTTTATCACCTCTAAGTTGAGAAGGTGATCTTTGTCCAAGAAAGGAGATAGGCTTGGAGCAACCAGACCTTCTAAGCTCGGATCCTTGCTTTTTGGACCTTCTTATCTTCCATAGAGGTGAGTTTCATAACCCACTTCTCATATATTGCTTGCTACATGCTTAAAATTCATGCATCTATGTTTAAAATCGATGATTTCCATCTCTATTTACCATGTTCATCTAGGGTTTTGGTTTCTTACCGATTTACCTTCTCTAGAAGATCTAGTTTGGATAACTATTAATCTAAAACCATGATATTAGGTCAAATGGTGTTTTCCCTCCCTTTCTCTCTCTCTCTTTGCTTATCTCGTTTGGTTTGATGATGTGTCAGTTTCTGATTGGCCAAATTTCAATAATTCATAACTTTTTATTCCTTTGTCCAAAAACTAAAGTAAAATACATCTTAAACTCAGAAAAACATTTTATTTTCAATAATAATATTTCCAAGTATTGGTTTTGAGTTTTTTCGATGGTGGTTTTCTAGAAAATGATTTAATCACTTAAAAATCACCAAAAATACACTCTAGTCACCAAAAATATGCAAAATTATATGTTTTCTTAATCAAAAGAACCTAACTAAGTCTATGGTAATGTTTTCATAGTCTAAATTGAGGTTTTTCTATAAAAAGTAAAAATATGGGTTTTCTCTACCTTAATGCATATATATCATTCTAATACATGTATACGAATTGAAAATAGGAAAAATTGATCATGGCCTCATTCAAGTGATGAAAGTGGGTAATATGAATCATAATGAAAGGTATGTGCTATGTATGTGCAATCCCTATTTATGTATGTGCATTGACACCTTAAGTTGGGAATAATTGTGCCTTAACCTATTTTTCTATAACGAGGCTTTATTAAACCCTATTTCATATACTCTTGAATCTTTTGCTATACTTGCCTCATAAATCAGTTTCAGAACATTATTCTTGGGTCTTGGAACCCCACCACCACGTTGTAATTATATGATGATTTATCTTGCCACTTTACTATTTCTTGAGCATGATGGTTTATTTGGCTATTTAACTATAGAAGTGGTACTTATGTACAACCACCCACAGAGGGTATGTAAATAATTGTAACATCCCAGGATTTGAGGTCTCAGATAAAAAACTCTTAAAAGGAATAATTGTCCTACCCATATCACCAAGGTAAACCTCCTTTTCCGGGATCTCATCACTAAAGAACTCCATAGTTAAGCGTGCTCGGCTTGGAGTAGTACTAGGATGAGTGACCAGTCGGGAAGTTGACCCCGGCTTGAACGTGACTGAGGAAAAAGCACGCAGTTAAGGCTAGTGGTGGTCTGTGGGGCCAATTGTCATTCCTGAAACCCTACTAGAGACTTGGGTAGTGGGCCCGGGTGGTACAATTGGTATCAGAGCCTAGGTTCCTCATTTAATCTTTAATAATTGTTAAATTTTACAAACTCTGTAGAACCCATGGTAGTTATTAGAAGAATTTCTGAAAGACAGAGGTGTCTAGAAAAGGATCACGTCTAGGGGCTGGCAAGATTTTTCCTCCGCACCGCTAGTCGGAATATGAGGACTCCCGAATTAGTGTGACTGCCTGGCCAATGTCTCAGGATTTGACTCAAAATAAGATACCTTTAGGACTCTGTAATCTTGTTCATCCCTTCTCAACTCTAATGTTGTTAAGGATTAGGGTTTTCTCCCTTTTCCTCACCCTCTTGAGGTATGGGTAAGGTTGATAAGGTTTAAGGAATCCTCCACCAAATTAATGAAAAGCATGTAAATAAGATGTCATGGACATAAGCTTAATAGATTAAGCATAAACTAAAGAATATATAAATGCTTAGGTCTTATGAAATAAGTTGTCATGCCCTCAGGAGAGACCTGAGGCTAGACCTTCTTGTCAGGATGATAAGTAAAGAGAGTTAGTCTTGGAGGTAGAGATCTCCATTACAAGTAGAGACCTGGAACATCCTCTGAGAATGATGTTAACCCTAACCCTAAGTGAAGGTTAAAGAGAGAGATGACATGATGAGTCAGATGTCATGGTAGACCAGGTGTTTGGATAGACATGCCTTGGATGCCATATGAGCCATGAGAGGTTGGATGACCGCATACCTTTGGCGACCCAACCCTGGGAAGGGCCATGCATGTTAGAGTGAAGGATAGCTCCTTCATTGATGAGGTCAGAGAACGACCTATGGAAACCCCATGAGCTTATATGAGCATGGCATAGTAGGCACCCAAAATACGTCAGTAGTGTGAGCAGTAGGTCGAAAACCTAGCCAATGGAATATTTTGGATAGTTGAAGAGATAAGCATAAGCATGATAACCTTGAGCAAACATAAGCGTGAACATAGGCTTCACCATGTACAGGTATGCTTGTGAGCCTGATCCATCTTCATGGAGAGAGGACCTTTAGTATAAGGTTGGTTGTGGAGTTAGCTCTAGAGAGAGAGAGCAAGACCCAAGCAAGAAGGTTGGAAGCCTAGACTCTGAGATATGAGGAAAAGTGGGGAGTTGAGGATGATGTGGCCTATGTAGATGATAGTGGTTGCCTCATGCTGATGATGTCTTAGTTTCCATTAGAGGAACCAAACCCTGAAGAGAGGATGAGGTTGCTGGTACCTCTGTACCTATGGTATAGATGAGAAGAAGAGTTCCTTAAACCAGGAAGAGGTTTAGTAACAGGCTGTGAGGCCTTATACCTTGTTGGTTGTCCTTGAGGAGGACTCCACTCTGAAGTGTTGTTCAAGCAGAAGGATCATGGGAACTGCATGTCATACCCTATACAAGCTTGGCTCGTGGTTAAAAGTTGAGCAGACAATTGGACATCAGAAAAGTGAACCTAGGGTTCCTAGGCCTAAGAGGGGAAGTGGTGTACCTGATGCTCTTGACGAGATTCGAGTTTCTATAGATTCGAGCATTGTACTCCTCATGTTTATAGGAAAAGGAAACCCCTTAAGTTTAAGGTATGTTTTATGAAACCCTCACAGCTAAGATGATGACATTGGAAGGTATGATCATGATCCAGTGTTGAAGAAAGATAACAAGTATGACCTAGCATGGTTTAGTAGGTGGTCTGCTTGTGCCTTAGTAGCTGCTGGGTTAAGCATGCTCATGTGAATATAAAAACCCTAAGGATGTTTGTGACCTTGTTGTTAAGAGTTGTAGTTTCATCCCATCCAGGGAGAGGGACCCTTTGGTATGGTGTATACCAGTTTTGTGGGTTTTTAGGAAACCTAAAGAGGTCTCATAGGATATTGAGAAGCTAAGTGAAAAGTACATGGTATAAGAATGAACTTGTAGACCCATAGATAACCATCTCTAAGTTCATGTGGATGTGTTACCATGGAGGTAACCGGTACGGGGCCTGACCATGGTAGGAAGGTTGCCATGACCCCTATGAAAGCATGAAAGTCAGCCCATGAATGCAGAGAGAGAGATGATAAAGGCTTGGGTAAGTTTCTAAGATGGACATGTACTATAATAGAATCCTAAGTCTATCCTTGGGTCAGGTAGGGGTAAGCCTATGGAAGTAGGAGTTGCCTAATTCCCAAGTTGCATGTGACCTTAGGGTCGGGAGGTAAAAACTATCATTGTCTGAGGGCCATGGGTTAGGAGATTGATCACCTTCATGAACTCATGGAACCCAAAGCGCGGATGAGTAGGGCACTCTCTGGATGCATAAGGGAAGAGGGATGACCCCAAAAGTGCCGACACCCTATAGACCTAGAGGAGATGACCAAGGATTGTGTGGTGACCCAAGTGGGTTCGAGACAAGTTTTCCATGGAAGTAACTTTGATATAGAGATGTTTGTGATGTAGAGGCATAAGCTGCACGTTTCAACTAAGATTTAAAGGTGTAATGGTAAGGTGGGATGTACCATCTTTACTCATGGAACATGAAGAACTCTGTATTTGGACTGTAGCCAAATGCTTATTTCATCTTGTTACGGGAGTGAGAGATAGGACAATACACATGTCATACACCAAGGATAAAATATGATGTGAGTTGGAACGTTGCTACGAGGTACGAGGATAGAAATGATAACATACCCTGGTGGAGTGGCTGATATATGGATGGTTTACAAACATTAAGAGAAATAAGGTAGTCATCTTATGAGGATGTTTTCATCATGAGATATGAGTCATACAAGGTTGAGTTTTAGAAACCAAGAGAATAAGCTCAGAGTTTTCTTGATGAAGATAGACCTAGAGCTGAGATGAGATAATAAGTGGAATACATGGAGGTGTATGTCTTCAACTTTACCTAACACCTAAAGATGTGAAGTGGTAATGGATGCTCTGGATGAGATACAACTGTCTAATTTAGATGGAGGTTAGAAGAGGTTGTTAGGTTAACCCTCAGTTAGAAAAAGAAATAAGTTTGGCTAACACTCTGATGTAACAATATTGGTTGATCAAGTTAATGGTTGTTTGATTAGCCAGCCTAGTCCTTGATGTATGAAAGGATAGTTGTAGAACTTCAGATGCACTTTTTTTGGAAAGGAAGGTGATGAAACCCCGATTATAGTGGTTCAGGGTTTCTGAGGAATCGATCTTAAGGAATCATGACATGCAGGAGATCATGATACACCTTGGTACTACAAAGATAGTAAGTGACAATAGTACTTTGGATGCCTAAGATGAAGTTGCATGTGGTGTGTTGCCATGCAAGCCAGGTGGTGAAGGACGAACACCAGTAACCCAGTGTATTGACATAGAGGATAAAGAGTCCCTAAGAGGGAATGAGAGTTCATCACTATGGATGTTGTAAGTCTCCCCTAGACCAAGGAAGGTCAAGATGCAATATGGGTTATGGTAGATCGCCTTACCTAGATGACATGAGAAAGAAAGAGTACTGTGAAGGAACAGATCCGGTTGAACTACATATGAGAGAGATGGTTCAACTACACCATGATGTGAGTTCAAAAGTTCTTGAGTATAACCTAAAGGTTCACTTCCATAAGGGGGAAGTAGATACATGAAGAACTCGATGTTAGTATAGTTTATCACCCTAGATAATGGTTAGTATGATCCAGACTAGAGGGTCTGATGAGAGCATGTGTGCTCGTTTAGGGTGATACATGGAGACAGTTCTTGTATTCAGTAAGATGTGATGATAACCGCCATAGCCATTATCAGGATGTAAAGAAGCTCTACAAGGGAGGTTGTGTCAGTCACCACTTCATTAAGATGATGTTGGTGAAGGGACCTCGCGAAGGTCAAGAAAGGACCACATTGTGTGCAGATGAAGTCGCCTTGAACATGCAATGGCTGAAAGGAGCCCAGAGATGACATGAGTTGTAAGCTGATGCGAAGTAGACTGACATGCAGTTCACTGTGGGGGAATATGTGAAATGAAAATCCGACCCCTCTAAGTTATTTCTAAGAGAGCTGAGTCCCCGATGCATGGGTTCTTTTGACATGGTTTGGTGGAGAAGGTTAAGTTTGCCCTTACCCCTTAGGATAATTTGATGTGTGATGAGTTTCATGTGTCCAATTTAGAGCACTATGTGAGGTACCCAGACCATGTGTGAAGCAATGAACCTAGTGAGCCCCAAGGGAGGCTGTAATGACCTGAATCACCTGTGAGGTATTATAGATGCCAAGGTGAAAGAATTTAGAGAAAAGAATATGTGATTATAAAGGTTCTTTGGAAGCACCATGGATAAGGTAAATCCACATAGGGGCCAATGCTGGACATGGAAAAGTCTTATCCTGAATTGTTTGTTTGCTTGATGGAATTTTGAGGTCAAAATTCCTATAAGAGGCGAAGGATGTTACAACCCCAGTTTTGGGTTCATTTGGTGAGAAATGTAATTTCTCATATTAAAGATATTTGAACAAATAATGATATATTTTGTTTGGAATAAATGGATTTCGTTTACAATAGACTTGATGATTTTTTTGTGGGAGTTATTGGCTATTGTGCCCTATAACAAGGAAAAGACAAAAGGAACTCTATTTTTAATAAGAAATGGAGAAAAGAAAAATGTAGAAACCTCTAGAAGGCAAAAGAATATAATCCAAAGGTGGATTTTGTGCCTCTTGGGTTCATTGGGTCCCAAGGAGTCCAAAGTTGCAAAGATAATACACCAAGAAAGAAAAGACCAATTAAGTATTTCTTTATTAAGAAAGAAATTGAAAACAATGATAAAATGTGGAAAATAAGTGAAAAGAGGTATAATTGAGTTATCCTTGATGGATTTTTGTATCCAAAGTATTCCTAATGTTAAATGGAATGCCAATGAGGAAAATAAAAAGAAAGATAAAGACAAATCCTCAAAAAGAGATATTCGAATAAGAAATAAACATGATAATGAGAAATAATGAATATAGATGCATCTAGAAGGATAATGAGTATCCATTAAAAAGGATTTCAAAATATTAGAGTTTTTGGGGTCCAAGGAGCCCCAATGGAGAAAAAGAAAGAGAAAATCAACAAATACAAAATAAGAGGATAATGTGCTACATAATTAATGACTTTTTGATATTATCAAAAGGGGATGTTAATTGCTTTAAGAAAGTTGATTTTTGTGGCCAATGGATTAAAAGTCAAGCACAAGGAGATTAAAATAGGCAATTTTCTGATTTCCCTTTGAGTAAATATATTCCTTATTAACCAAGGAATACTAATAAGTAAGGAATAGATTAAAGGAGAGAAGTTACACCTAAACAAGGAAAGTAGGATAAAGGGGACTTGCTTTTCTCGTAGTTAAGAACGATGGGACGTTGCCATCCTCCCCTATATAAGGGTTGGATCCTTGGCCTCAAGCCAAAGAGATCTCAGGAATCCTTCTCTTCGTTTCTTCTTGTTTCTGCATAAACCCTAGCTAAGAGAGGGTGGAGCGATCCAGGGGACATCCATGCACTATAATGGAGTACGAGGGTGGCATGCAGTTTCCCCAATGACCAGGGGGGTGTGGCCATCATCCCCAAGCTCTCACTCTCACTCCTGCCATCCACAACGTGACTGCAAGGATAGCCGACAGAGGAGCGCTGCAAACCTGACTCTGGCTCACCTCAGCCTTAGCTTGGGGCCCCGCAAGCGCGGCAAGAGGCGGCGGAGGTAATGGGAACCCTCGCTCGTGCCCAACGGGTCCAGGGAAGGGAGACAACCCGTTCCCAGCCACTACTACGGCGGAAGCAAGGGTTATCGTGAGGTTGAAAACAATGCAGGCTTGCATTGGACCGTTTTGCCCACCACAGGCTAAAGAAGAAATCGATTTAACCAAGGGAAAAGAAGTCAATTCAAAATGTTTTCCAAGCGGCTTGCAACGATGCATGAATAGAGGCTATGTGGCGCCTCCCTATTGGCCCAAGTAAGGTTTTATTGCAAAATTCATATCTAAATATTCGTAACTCCGTTGGTAGCAAATAATATATGAATTTTGATCAAGAGAACTCAAGGAATGAAATAAAAATATATTTGAAGCCTAATTCTGTTTGCAATTCAAAACGTAATGGAAGTTATTAACTTTAATATATTAATGATTAAGAAACCCTATTTTAATATGATTAATGTATTTAGTAGGGTTTAATGGATGATTAAAGTTGATATTAACCTTTTTATTGTAAAAAGTTGCCTTAAGAATAAAAAGGATGAACTTTGCACGTAATTAGTTTAATTTAGAAATTCATGTGCATAAATATGCTTTAATGGGCCTTGAAACCCTAATATTAGTAAATGTGACTCATACTTGTTTTAATTATTCAAAATCATGAATAAAGTTGAGATATGATAATTCCAAGCTATTTCAAGTATAAAAGTTCCTAATTGTGGATAAATACCCTTAATGTAGAAATTAAGGTTTTCTAATGGATAAAGGTAGAATTAATGACAAATAGAGTTCATATGTGAATTAGACCATAATGAACTATGAATTGATGATAAATAAGCATAATGGTCTTGTCATGGATTGAAAGGATACAAATGGTAGCTTTAATGTAAAAGAGGCTTAATGGACTTAATTGATGGTTAATTATATTTTTTCTGATATCAGGGTTATATGTTGTTAAAAGATAACCTTAATATCTTTCATGATGAATGGATGAGATAATTAGGTTTTGTGATCTTTTGTATAAAATTAGGGTTTAAGATAGTAAGAGATGAAGGGAAACCCTAATTGCAATGAAAACCCTAAAAGTGGACAAGAAACCCTAGGAAGCGAGCTAGGTTTAGTAGATCTCGATGGCATGATTAATGATAGGAATTGTATGCATATTTCAGGATCTCATAATGTGCTTGCTTGCTTATTTGGATTTCTTGATTGGATTATTCTATCTCAAATCAACCTGACAGGTATGTGGTTGTGCTTATAAATAATCACTTTAGTTTCACGGCAATTCCCGAACATTTTTATCGGTTACCTGAAAATAACTGCTTGGATGACTTTTATTTCATTCAGCTATAAAGTGACTATGATTATCACTATAAATATGTATATATAACTGGATTAGATCCGGATCCTCCTCTGTTGCTTTGCAAATGCTAAATATGGTAACCTAGAGTAAGGTCTAGGCTATCATGAGTTAGAAATTGGGCTACCCACGTGTAGTGCCATGAGACTCTATAGCACACCATGAGTTAAGGAGTGGGCTACCTATGGGTAGTGCCATGTGAATCAACCCTAGAAACTGATTCACCAGTTAGGTAGGATAATGAGGGGTTTAATGGGGATCTACCATAAGGAAGGTAGCATCGAGGTCCACTGCAGGGACAACGCAGAGGATAGGATATGTATGGATCGCGCAGTTATATTTAAAAACATAAAGTTGTTTGTTAAAATGTAATTGAATGCAATATGTTGTTATGGTTAATTGTATGATTATTGTTTCCCCCACATACTAGCTTTATGCTGACTGACGTTTTGTTTGTCGGCATTTTAGGTACAAGTGAAAAGAACCAATAATAAAGTGGCATATGTGGAATTAAATATGAATTAAAGTTCAAAGGAGGATTAGTTAGAATAGACTCCATGTGGATAGAAGTAGATATCCAAGTTTTTAAAAAAGGTATGAAAAGTTTAATTTTATTACAACCTTTTAGTTTAGTTTAGTAGAATTTGATAATAAATATTAATTATTTGTTGAACCTTTGACCCGAAAATTGGTATAACGGCTCTAACCTCTTAGTCTCCCTTAATTGGGGGTTATTGGGAGGTGGGGCCATTACATTTGGTATCAGAGCCATAACCCCTCCAGTAGGTGGGGCCCACATGGGCATGGCACGCCGGTCTTGAGCCGTGCGGTCCAAGCATGTAGGAAAGGGTTGTCCATGGTTGATGTAGCCACCCTTGCGTTGATATTCTGTGATCGGGAGCTAGGTGTCCATGGGCCATTGTGGGTCTGCACTGAAATGGGGAAGAGATTATGATGCCTTATAGTTGAGCCTTGACGAGGACGTCAAGAGTCTAAGTGGGGGAGATTGTAACATCCCAAGATTTGAAGTCTCGGATAAAACACTCTTAAAAGGAATGATTGGACTACCCATATCACCAAGGTGCACCACCTTTTCCGAGAGCCCATCACTAAAGAACTCCATAGTTAAGCCTGCTCGGCTTGGAGTAGTACTAGGATGGGTAACCAGTCCGGAAGTTGACCCCACCTTACACGTGAGTGAGGAAAAAGCATGCAATTAAGGCTAGTGGTGGTCTGTGGGGCCAATCGTCATTCCTGAAACCCTACTAGAGCCTTGGGCAGTGGGCCCGGGTGTTACAATAATCGCCATGGGGAACAACTTAATCTCCCCCTGGGGAATGTGTTATTCCTCCCCTATAAAATTTGATAGGTGACTGGGAATGTATGAATTCTCCCCTCACCTATAGGTTGAGGTTTGGAAGGTGCCACAACCCTACTTAGTTAATGTAGTCCAATTAATATCATGCATGCTACTTCTGATATGTTTTGTAATGGTAAGAATCTATTTTGTTATGTGCCTCATTCTCTTGGACCTCTCATCTTATGATGATTCAATATATTTATGTTTCATATGATTTCCTTTTCTCTTGTACTTATTCATTATTTGACGCATACCTTGTTTTCCTCTCCCTTTTGTTGGGTGCTTTCCCAACCACCCAGGTGATGAGCAAGGTGATGAACAAGATAAGGAATATATAGCTTTTGGCTTGGACTCAGTTGATGGAGATGTTGCTTGGAGACAAGATTGTAGTAGTCTAGACTTCCCTCTATCTAGATCATGATTGAGTATCTTGATGTAAACCCTAATGGGAGAATTTTGTGTATTTTTGTAAACTTTTTATGAAATTGAATATAGTCAGTTAGTTTTTATTCCACTGCTTTCTAATGGTCTTTTGTATACCAATGTTTAATAAATTTGGAAAATTTATGCCCATTCCATCATACCTCTGAGAGGGTTCGGAATGGATGTCAATTCTTCACATTTTTAGTAAAGGGGTGATTTCACTCTCCTTATAGCATGGTATCAAATCCCATGGTAGTCGGAATCTAACTATTTCAGTTTTGTCTCCCTAATTAGAATCCCTTCCTTACATAGTTCTTTTAGGTGACATGGTTGCCCTAGAGTTGATCTATAAATGATGAAATGTTGATTTAGGACCCTATAGTTCCACATTACTATCATGATGAATAAAACCCTAAAATACTCATAACTAATATATGCATAACTTAATGTTGTTTAGGTTTGCCTTTAGGCAATTATTAGGGCATGAAGTTGAAGAAAAGGTGTCTAGAAAGGATCAAGTTCTGGGGGCTGGCAATATTTTCCTCTGCTCCACTTGCTTGGTTTATGAGGATTCCCAGATCCATATGATACCGGTCTAGCCTAAGACGGAATGGATTGTCTGAAATAGTTTTATTTTAGGCAATAGTGACCTTACAAATCTATGTTGTATATCTTTAGGAACCCTAAGTTTTAGGTGTATGGTGACTTGTTTGAGGATGGATACCAAGACTAGTTTCCTTATGACCCATAGGACCACATGTTTGGATAGTTTATTCCTAGAACCTAGACTCTGATGTTTCAGGTTAAGTGAGCTATCAGAGTGCACAGTGGAAGTGTGATGGATCTTATACATGGTTTAGTTAGACTCATCCTTTAACCCTAGTGTATTTTGGCTTGATAGGTCAAACTCTTTAAGGAGTGGAGTATAGTTAGTTTGATGATGTTGGGTGGTTAGATTTTGAGGACAAAATCCTCTTTAGGGGGATGGAGCCCTATGACATCTTGAAATCTATCTACACTATCTTTAGAAACCATAACCCCATAATTAGGAGGTTGTTGTGCTTGAAACCATAGTGGGGTCCAAACAAGTTATAATTATAGCCTAACATGCTTCTTTATATATTATTGAACATAAAATGATCATCTGAGGAATAATTTATATGTTCAAACCCTAATGAATACCTAATGCACATAATATGAGTAACTCACATATTAATTCTAACAGATATGTATGGTGTTGCCCATGTCATAAACCAATAAACCATAGTGAAATGACAAGTAAGATATCTGTAACCTAATCTAATACCTAATAAATGCTAAGTAAAATATAGTGATCATATTAACTTGAAACCTATGTTGTAATCATCTAGCCTTAACATATACATCCTTAATGCCTTTCATGATACATTAATGACATTAGGTGCCATAATTTGTTAACATACTTTGATACACATAAATGATATATATAATCATCTAATCACATATTAATCAAGTCATCAATATGAAATGCATGGTATGTTACCTTGTTATCTAATACACACACGATTAGTCACTTAATGTGAATCAATTCGTAATATGCCTCACCTTGATCATTAAAATACATGGAATGACTTCAATATGAATATGAAGTGATTCGATTCACATAAATGTGCAAATCAATAATATAAATAAATATGAGAAAATGACTAATGATGACATTAATGTGAGAAATAAACATAATGTGGTAATGAGATAAAGTTTAATATAAATATATGTAATTGAAGTGTAATAATTTGGATTGAATGAAGACTTAATGACAAATTGAATATTTCATGCAAAATAATTTTTTATAACTTAATGTGGTGATAGTATAAGGATAATGAAGTCGAAGTTCAAATTATTAAGGATAATGATCAAGTATATTGAGGGAATTGAGTAAACCATAACTTTGCTAAAATTCTTAGTAAGATAAATGAGAAATATATATATATATATATATATATATATATATATATACGATGTTTCATGGATGATAATGAAATATAACTTCTTTGGTAATAAAGTGATTATGACATGACATAATTAAAATAATGGTGATAATGTGATATCATAATTAATATAATGTTAATGAGCCAAAAATGTAAATAATATCAAATCTCCTAAAAAGAATATCTATATAATGGAACCTAGGTGATCCTTGAGAACCTGAGCTATGTCAAGATGCTTGTGGAGTATATGTTGATGAGTTTTTTGGTGTAAGTTAAGGTTGGAGAAATAACATGAAGTTTTGTGATGAGATGTTGCACAACTCATCCTTCCCTTCTTGCTGGTGATTTCGGGGATGAAATTCTCTTTAAGGGGTGGAGTGTTGGAACATACCAAATTCTAAAATTTTATATTTTGACCCTCTTTCCCATCTTTTTCTTTCATTTCTATCCTTATTGACCTTTCTATTTAATTAGTGGAATTTATAGTCGTTTAGTGAACATTTATTCACTAATTGTACTGAATACAAGGGTTTATGCACAAATACCTCAGTGAAAGCTTAATTACCAAAATTAAGTTCTCTAAACTTTAATATAACTTTAAAATGAGCCTAAGTTTCAAATTTGGTTCGATTTGGATGTTGTTTGTGCAAGTTATGTAATTTTAGGTACATTCTGGACTTTTATGCAATCTACCAAATTGGGAGGTTTTCTTTACAAATTATCAACTGAATTTTAATTCTTAGATATTCCCTTACCATTAACGACATTTTAAACCATTGGAGAACCTAGTTTCACCTTGGTTTGATGGTATTTCTTTCCAAGGGCATTATAGGGATTACCCTCTTTATAAAGATGCTTATCCTTAAAAGCTATCAACCAATGAGGTTATTTCTTTCTTAAAAAATGGTGGGGATGGCCTAGAAGGATCTATGGGATATTAGGACCAAATTTTGATATGCATTAAGCCTCTATGAGTTGTCCTCTTGCATGGCCATCAATCCCTAGGCTAAAGACACATGGAAAGTCCCTTAAGACACCTCATGCTTCACCTCTCTCTTTATATAGCCATGTATACCCCTTCCCAACTCACAATTCAAAAACTCTTGCTCTCATTTTCTCTCCTCTAGCTTAGATAATAGTTCCTTATATATATGGCCATGAAGTTTCTATCCCAAGGTAATAGAGGGAGCCTACCTTGGTGAAGAAGGCTCCTAGGGCTTCCAAATTGCTCTATTAGGGTTTCTAAATCTCCTCCTTGGTAATTTCAACCAAAACTAGTAAGTTTCCTCCCTTCCTTCCCTAGTTTCATACTATTAGTCTTCCTTACACCCTATTAAAGGTCATAACCATAGACTTCCATGGTGAAATCCAACCTAGAACCCTAAAACACCTCATCTCTATGCTCTTTTGCTAGGGTTTATCACCTCTAAGTTGAGAAGGTGATCTTTGTCCAAGAAAGGAGCTAGGCTTGGAGCAAACAGACCTTCTATGCTCAGATCCTTACTGTTTAGACCTTCTTATCTTCCCTAGAGGCGAGTTTCATAACCCACTTCTCGTATATTGCTTGCTACATGCTTAAAATTCATGCATCTATGTTTAAAATCGATGATTTCCATCTCTATTTACCATGTTCATCTAGGGTTTTGGTTTCTTACCAGTTTACCTTTTCTAGAAGATCTAGTTTGGATAAAACCATGATATTAGGTCAAATGGTGTTTTCCCTCCCTCTCTCTCTCTTTGCTTATCTCTTTTGGTTTGATGATGTGTTAATTTCTGATTGGCCGAATTTCAATAATTCATAACTTTTGATTCCTTTGTCTAAAAACTAAACTAAAATATGTCCTAAACTCAGAAAAACATTTTATTTTCAATAATAATATTTCCAAGTATTGGTTTTGAGTTTTGTCAATGGTGGTTTTCTAGAAAATGATTTAATCACTTAAAAATCACCAAAAATACACTCTAATCATCATAACTCCAAAATATGCAAAATTATATGTTTTCTTAATCATAAGTTATAATTATATGATGATTTATCTTGCCACTTTACTATTTCTTGAGCATGATAGTTTATTTGGCTATTTAACTATAGTAGTGGTACTTATGTACAACCACCCACAGAGGGTATGAAAATAATCGCCCTGGGGAACATCTTATTCTCCCCCTGGGGGAATTTGTTATTCGTCCCCTATAAAATTTGATAGGTGACTGGGAATGTATGAATTCTCCCCTCACCTATAGGTTGAGGTTCGGTAGGTGCCTCAACCCTACTCAGTTAATATTGTCCAATTAATATCATGCATACTACTTCTTATATGTTTTGTAATGGTAAAAATCTATTTTGTTATGTGCCTCATTCTCTTGGCCCTCTCATCTTATGATGATTCAATATATTTATGTTTCATATGATTTCCTTTTCTCTTGTACTTATTCATTGTTTGACGCATACCTTGTTTTCCTCTCCCTTTTGCTGGGTGCTTTCCCAACCACCCAGGTGATGAGCAAGGTGATGAACAAGACAAGGAGTATATAGCTTTTGGCTTGGACTCAATTGATGGAGATGTTTCTTGGAGACAAGATTGTAGTAGTCTAGACTTCTCTCTATCTAGATCATGATTGAGTATCTTGATGTAAACCCTAATGGGGGAATTTGATGTATTTTTGTAAACCTTTTATGAAATTAAATATAGTCAGTTAGTTTTTATTCCGCTACTTTCTAATGGTCTTTTGTATACCAATGTTTAATAAATTTGGAAAATTTATTCCCATTCCATCATACCTTTGAGAGGGTTTGGAATGGATGTCAATTCTTCAAATTTTTAGTAAAGGGGTGATTTCACTCTCCTTATAGTAGTGGTAGGCTATCACTAAGAATCCAAGCGCAACTGGAGCTCAAGTGGAAAATTATTACACAAGTGATGTGTGTAGCGACACTACACAATCCAACATAGGGCATATGTGATGGCCCAACAATTCAACAAGTGGGCCTAGGCCGAATGGATGTAGAGAAGGCATGGTGTTGGGCTTGCATTAATGACCAAAGCACGTATGCAGCTTGGCACAACTCAGACATAGTTGGTGTAAGATCAACCAAAGCTCAAGTGACTTGGTCTAAGCTTAGAAGGAGCTGGACAATCTCGAAGCAAGCTCTGGCGGATGGTCAAGGGTTGGTGAAAGATAAGAGGTCGGCATTGAGGCATCCTACGTGACCCCAGGGACCAAAATAGAAGTGTGGTGAGGGGGTGTCTCATCTGATAGTTACAAGCGACTCTACAAATACAAATAGACGAGAGGAAGTAGAATTTGGGGGTTTGAGGTGTTAGCAAGTAACAATTGATTGCTAAAAGTCTAGGTGGGACGTTGCGTGTTAGCATGCTGTCATTCATCACCGTTAACCACTTATAGAGCATGCCAAAATTGTTAGGATTTTGTCTCTTATCCTAATTGGATAAGAAATAATATCTAACAATATAGAAAAGTGCAATTAATGTTAGACTTGGAGTCCAAGACATTAATTTCTTATCCTTTTGTATTGTCATTCCTAATCTCTATAGAATTGTCGTATCTTATCGTATTATCTATCCGGGAGTCCCTATCTATAAATAGGGATAGATGCCGATGTATATTATGGGCCAAAGAACGCTGATGTATGGGGTTCCAACGTGTGGTAACTTTGGGTGTGCTAACGTAGGACAACATCGTGTGTTAAAACGGGAAGCCACAAAGGATAGCCAAAGAGGGAGAGAACAAGAGTGGGTTACAAAATTCTATTGTAGGTACGGGATTGTGAGGGAGCGACAATCCTTGTAATCTTCTTGAAGTTGCTTAATAGAATTCTGCGGTCTTCTTCGCCAATCTTATTCTCTGCTTGGTTATTTATTTGGTGGTTATTGGCTTTGTCGATGTGGGCAATCGTAGCTTTTATTGTGTGTACTTGGGTTGTATCTCATGTGGTGTTTTTCTTGTGCTTGAAGCTTCCACATATCTCTTCAAGTGGTATCAGAGCAGGATTCATGCGAGATGATCAGAAAGCATTGGAAGCACACAAAAAAACACGACGACGTCGACAACTACCGTTGGATCATCCTGTAGTAAATCGTGATGACAACATCGTTATGCAACCATGTGGGAGCGAATCCACGTGTTGTGAAATATCAACACGAGGTGGAGTCACGCAATTCGCTTGCAAGGGGGCAAGCGACTATGGAGGCTACCTGATTCTATCAGCTGGCTGGACTTTTTCTAACCAAAAGAGGAGTGGTTGATGAGAGGTCTACTGACATGGAAGGTGTAGATGAAACACTAGCATATGTGACAGGTGTCATGAACCCGAAGATTGCTACATGTATTCAACTTTTACGGGCAGTCTGGTACGAGATTGCAAATTCAGCTGCAAATTTCAACAGATGCAGAGGCAAAACTATCAACTGTTGGAAAGAGGAAGTCGTGGCTGGACCGACCACACAGTGTCTTCAAGTGGGTGTGACTAAAAGAAGACACAACACTATGGCATGGGGGCCAAAGGTGCGAAGGATGCAGTTCTTCCAGCCGCAGGTGGGGGCAGTATAGTTTCTCAAATTGTACAATACGAGGAGCTCTCACATGAAGGGTTTGGGCAGTCATGTCTGGGTAAACACTCCATGTAGGCGTGCATAGTGATACACTTCTGGAAACCGGAGTAGCTTCTGAGGGCGGAAGCACAGAAGAAGAACGGGAGCAGACTTTTTGAAGGAGCAACTTCAGCAGATAAGATTCAAGGTAGAGATTGTTAGGATTTTGTCTCTTATCCTAATTGGATAAGAAATAATATCTAACAATATAGGAACGTGCAATTAATGTTAGACTTGGAATCCAAGACATTATTTCCTTATCCTTTTGTATTGTCATTCCTAATCCCTATAGAATTGACGTATCCTCTCATATTGTCTAACCGGGAGTCCCTATCTATAAATAGGGATAGACATCGTTGTATATTGTGGGCCAAAAAACATCGATGTGTGAGGTTCTAACGTGTGGCAACTTCAGGTGTGCCAACATAGGACAACATCGTGTGTTAAAACGGGAAGCCACAAAGGATAGTCAAAGAGGGAGAGAACGAGAGTGGGTTACAAAATTCTATTGTGGGTACGAGATTGAGGGAGCGACAATTCTTTTAATCTTTTTGAAGTTGCTTAATAAAATTCTACGGTCTTTTTTGCCAATCATGTTCTCTGATTGGTTATTTATTTGGTGGTTATTGACTTTGTCAATGTGGGCAGTCGTAGCTTTTATTGTCCGTGTTTAGACTGTATGTTGTGTGGTGTTTTTCTTGGACTTGAAGCTTTCGCCTATCTCTTAAGGATCCCAGTGAGGAAGTGTCTCTCCGGAGCGAAGGTGCATCTATCAGACATCTATCCGGACTCGGCCAGGATTTGTAATAGACACTAAGGAAGAGACACGATTAGAATATTGTAACCACATCCGACACTTAGGATGATTGTGAAAAGTTGACATAGCAGTTAGAGGGTAAAGTGCTCGTTTGCCTTCAACGCTTGTGCTATAAAATGACGAGCATGGGGATTATGCAGGCTGACAACCTCCATTACATTTAATTGTCCGTTATGAATGACAAGAAATTTTGTCCCTTAACATTTTTCCGAGTTCAAGTGTTCTGCACCTTTGTCCAAACGGCCAAAGTGCCTAAGTCCTTGAAAGTGAAGGGAGTTGCCTCCTCCAAAACCTCTAACTCCTGTGCATAATTGTTTCTTTCAATTAGGCGAGTCTGAGACTTTGCCTTAAAAGATTTTTGCTCCATCTGTTCAAAAGACTGACTAACTGTGCGACATTTAGCACCATTACTGAGCGGACTTTCTTGTGTTGAAATGCACCTTTTAACAATAAGCAACTGCAATGGTTATTGTTCAATTAAATTACGTTATGATGAGGAAGGATTCGTCTACTTACTTTTATGGAGAACCTATTGTGATATAATTTGTAACATAGGGAAGGACTCCAAAAATGAATACATATGCTGCACTCTCCATCGATTCACAATATTACTTTCATCCAATCTCCAGATCCCCCATGGTCTGGAAATTGGATTCATATCCTTTATACCAATTTGGAGTTCCAAGTATTTTCCTTTTACTCTATGAGGTAAACTTTTAACTTTTTTTGGGGTGGGCTTCTGAGTAGATTTATGACTAAGATATACTCGAACATAACTTGGAAGGAAAACAATCAATTTAGAAGATTTTGAGAAAAAAACATTTATCATTATAGAACCTCACTTGAAATATCTCTCAAAATAGCACACTTTAATCTATAAAAAACGTCATTTAAAGTGTCGTTTTACATATCTCGAGTCAGAAGGTGCTGTAATTCTTTTTTTTATTTACAAACTTAAAAACATTAGAGACAAAAGATAAAATAATTTAGAAAATGTCACATTGTGGGGCGTTTTATAAAACTTTTTTATTAGTGTCAAGAATAGTGGTGCCTTCCGACTTCAGATCTCTAGACCGTCACTTTATATGGCAATCACTTTATATTGAGGTTCAACACGAAGTGTACTAGTTTGGAATATATATTAGGTAGGTATTATAGGGGTAATTATTTTGACCAGAATATGTCATATTAGTTTTTTTTCTGAATTTGGAATAGAGACAGAAGACACCAACAATCTGGATACCTATATCTTATCATGTGGTGCAGCAGTAGATTATTAGCTAATGAATGTGGATATTCGAGAGATTGGATTGGAGTAAAGTTGTGAAGAACTATAGTAATGTCTGTTTGGTAGGGTGTAGTTGGACGACAAAGTATGTGTTTGATATATATTTTATATTGCGATTTGTGAACTCACTAAACTACAGCCTACTACGCTCCAACCAAACTAGTCAAAGTGAAATCTATGTGCATTGTTTGCATCACATTTGAGGAACCGTAAAGAGATCCTCGTGAGCCGCGTGAGTATAACCTTGGTTATGTTCTTAATTCGAACTCCCGGGATTATCCCCCTGCACGTGCACGTAGGGAACTGCGACAGGCTGCATTGGGTGACAGAGTTCGTACATTACAAATAGCATGATTCCAGCTGTTCGGAATGCGTCACAATGTGACTTTTTCTAACGTTTCTTACTCTTCAGGGAAAGAGCGGAGCTCAAGCTTCAGACAGGTAAGTGCTTGCAATCTTCTAGGAGTTGCCAGGAAGATAGGTCGAAACATCTATTGCACAAAGCATGTCTTCTCGACTATACAAGAAAAGATCAAGAAAAACAAACACGAAGAAAATTGCCTGCTATCTTTTTAAATACGCGTCATGTCTTGATGTTCCACCAGGTGTTATAATATTTTAAGAAATTTGTATAGGAATAACGGAATTGGTAGACACGGATCCACTAGCACAAAGTGAGCGCAAAGCCTACGACTACAATCGACAAACAGACAAACATCTAGGTTGTAGAAACTCGAAGCTACCTACAACTATTTTTGGATTAGAACTGCATTATATGTAATATTACAGGGATACTGGTAGCTAATTCCTACGAGATGGCCGATTCCTCAACTACATGCATCCCTATCCATACTCACCAACCAATCTAACAGGCTATATAGGAATCTATATGCCCATTATCTTACGTGATATTCAATGACCCAGATTCCTTCCCGGTCATCAATAACATCGGTGGCAGCCGCCACGTTTAGAGCTGGGCGCGGTTGGTGAGGTGCACTAGCGAGGAAGCCAATCTCTTTGCCTCAAAGGATCCAGCTTGGCAATGGCCGAAGAATTCGCGGGAAAGTGTTCCACCTTGCGACTGCATTATGATGAAGAGGAAGCCTTAGTTATACATGTTGGGCAGAAAACGGGCAGAAAATGGGGACCAGACACAGATCCTCGATAGCTCTCAAGCTCTGAGGAACCACGTTTGGGCCTTCAAAAGAAAAGTGGTCCTCACTGATTTTCCACATTACTCTTGTGTTCCATTCTTGTACTAAAGGTATAATTAGAGGGCGCTTTATGGAGGATCGCGCCATTTTGTGAGAAGAGATCAATGTGAATGTGCATTCAGAATTAACTAGCTTTGTGAGAACCGCTCATATAAAATCCATTTTAAAGTAGCATACAACAATAGCTTGATAACAAAAAGTGGATTGGAAACCCAAGTAAAGACTCTTTTTTCCCAATTGTAACTCACATCTCAATACTTCTTATTGGAATATAATATCAATAAGTAAGAACGTATAAATCAAAATCTATAATATGCTCAGGTGTCCTCTGTGCCACAGTAAGAAAAAATTTAAAATTGTGAAAGTAAGATTCACAAGTAATGTCTCAAACATGTCAAACGAATAGAAAAATCAACATAACACAATAGATAATTTAATGGATAAATGGATATCAGACTTAATCAGAAGATCTATTATTGAAATTAAGGATACACAAACAATAAGGTAAAAGAATATCTAAATTCTTCACCCATTTTTGCACTTTACACTTACGAGAAGCAATAAAGGAAGTATGACACAACATCTTATAAACTTCCCACCCAACACTATAGGAAAGTGAGAGTATAGATGCACTTTAGACTAATCTATGTTATACTTTATTAGTTGTTTATGATATTGGATTTCATGATGCTTGTATTAGACGTCCTTAAGTAATGTGGAACGATCACATGTAATATTTATGGAACACCATTAGGTGAACGATTCCTCTCAAGATATATAAACATAGGGTAGTTGTACACTTAGAGAAGTTAAATATAAATAAAGGTATTAATGCTATGATCAATAACAATTAGTAACTTATTCACTGAGTTTCAAGGTATTCTATGACATGATATAATGACATCTCATTATACTGTGATAGTTAATACAAAACATCAATCATCTCAACTAAACAAGCATGAAATTATATCCAATTCTTATAATTCCATTGTTAGATATGTTGCAAGAAATTATGACTATTGGAAGCAATTATAATCCAATTCATAGTTGTAGTATATGTTAGCTTTTCCCTAATTACTTGCCTTGTACTAAACAATGCCACAACTAAAGGATAGTAGTCCACTTATCTCATCGTGTAAGGTCTTCAGGTTTATGAACCCTACCAATACCCTATCATGCCCCATTTGGTGTGGATATAAAAAATGTAGGGGCTCACCGATCTATGACCCACTTAAACATCAGATTCATCATAGGTACTTAGTGCAAAAAACTTTCAACGTATCAAATATGACATTCAACATTATTTCAACAACCTAAGTGTGACAATCATATGACTAATGAATACACAATCTCAACATCTCTCATATATAACATTAGGAAGGTAAAAAATTCTTAAGAGAAAACATCGATTATAATATTTTTTAGATGAGTTGCATAACCTAGTTTTTTCAACATATTAAAACATAAATGTTGGGACCATCACTTGGTATTTTCCTAATAAGCCTTAGCCTTCCCTCCTTGACTGAGAAACCCTTTCTATTAGAAGCATTGGCCTTCCCTTCCCCTTTTTCACTTGTTGACTTCTCTCGTGGAGCATTGTAATCAATCAAAATGTCAGCAATAATGATAACATTTGTGAGGCTTTCACTCCTACCCGCCTTTATTCCAAATGGACTCAAGGAGAAAATATGGAAAGAAACTTGATCAGCATGTCATCTTTTGTCATGTTTTTCACATCTGGCATGAGTGTTGTGAATACATTCACGTAATCTCAAATACATTCTTCATCTGGAGATGTCAAAAAGGATTTTTGGCCACCCAAGAATCATTTTTTGGAAGGAATGTCTCCTTCAAGTCCTTGACAAAAGCATCCTGTGAGGCAACATGGTTGTGAATATCATCCTCACACCTTGTTTACCACCATAGTATAGCATCATTGGTAAGGAACATCACATCAACATTGGCATGCTCATCCTTTGGCATCTTCATGGTGTCAAAATAGTGTCCCGTGTAGAAAATGAAATTACCCAACACGTCGGTGTTTCACTTACCAATGAACTTCTTTGATTCTAGAAATTTTGTATGCCTAACCAATACGTTCCCGCCACCATTACAAAGGGCATTCCTGATAAGGGAAACATCATTGATGATATCTTGGATATCATGGGTTGTTTCCTTTTTGTACTTTGGGAACATGGTCTTCACTGCCACCATCTCCTTCTCAAGATTTTCTGAAGTGATTCCAACTACCCCGTCCACTTTAGCCAACAAAGCAACTCTTGCTTGAAGTTCATCCCACCGCTTTGGAAGTGTGTTGATGAGTTCGTACTACCACTTCAAGTTTCAAGTCATACTGCAACTTACCAGCGACATTGTTCATTGTTGTGGTGGATCAAATAAGGAAGGATTGATTGTCTAACAAATACTAAGATGTTTTTGTGTGGATTTCAATGGCACTAAGTCCACTTGTAATGACTCTAAAAGTCGAACACTTAACCTACCCTTTGAGAAGATGCAAGAAAAAATCCCCTCAAGGAAAAGTTTAGGGACTCGCCTAATTGTAGGAAACAATTATGGACGAGACTTTGAGGTTCCATAGGAGACAACTCCTTTCACTCCCAAGGACTCAAGAACTCTAGCTGTTTGGAATGAAGAAGCAAAATCTTGAACATGGAAAAATTCTTAGGGACAAACATTCCTTTCATTAAAAAAGGATAAGTATGATGGAAGAAATTATTCTACACAACCCATAGGATCGTGTCATAGTATAGACCAAGGGTGAAAGCCTAACAGACACTTCTCCCTCTTACTTGTGGGTAATTGTTTTGAAATCTTCCTAAGGAGCAGATGTGGTTACAACATTCTAATCACATCGCTTCCTTACAGCTATCACAAAACCACTGTTGGTCGATCCAGAATGGATGTTTATTACACTACCCTTTGATACAGAGAGGTGCCTCTTTGCTATTGTTATTTTGACCCACTTCATAAGTATATAGGGGCAATAGATGGAAGCATGATCTTGAATAGTGTCCCATCCCGACTATGAGTGTTGGGACATTACTGCTAGGTATGGTTAGGTAATCTCCATGTTAAGGTATAATTTCATGTTTGGTTTTGAGAAATCTTATTTGTGGTGCATTGGGGCATTACTGTTTGGTTGGTATCAGAGCTTTAGGTTTGTTGAGTCTAGAGGGATCTAGGACTAGGGGTATGTGCCTATTCTAGTGTCCTCCAGTATATCTTATAGTGACTTTTGCTTATGTAGAAGAAGAAGAAGATGCATAGAAAAGATGTTTGGAGAACACAAAGAACATGATGCAGAGAGCTTTGTTGTTGCACCTACAGGTGGTGCAAGGGATTAGGCGAGAGAATACCAGGCATATGAAGTGTCCCAGTTTGACCTAATCACATGATAAAAAACTCTACCTTTTAGTATTTGTCTGGGAAGTTAACGACAATGATGACACACATGACAGACTGGATTCATGCACCACTACCAAGGGCAGCAGTTCCCAGTACTGAATCAGTGGGCTCTGGGAACACCTTTGAGAGGCTGAGACATGTTGGGGATGTGGATAATGTTGGTATGGCGGATCTAGAGGATGCAGATCTTTGGTTGATGGAGTTGGGGAAGACCTTCAAGATCCTTAACATCCCCGAGGCAGACAAAGTGAAGCATGTTGTGTATCTTTTGAAGGGGAGTGCTGGCCATTGGTGGGCCATTGAAGAGGAGAAGATGCCTGGTGTTGCTATCAATTAGGAGGAGTTCCAATGTGAGTTTTCCAATTGGTACTTTCCTCAGACCTATATAGATGGGAAGATATCCTAGTTTGAGAGGATCTGGCAGGGATCCATGTCGATCAATGAGTATGAAGTGAAGTTTTTGGAGTTGATGAGGTTTTGTCCTCATATCGTTGCTACAAATTAGGAGAGGATCACATGTTTTGAGAAGGGTGTGAGTTTGGAGATGGTGACGCCAGTGTCAACCCTAGAGAGCAAAGAGAAGTTTGCCACATTTATGGAATCGATAAGAAGGATAGAGAGGTTAGCGTTGAGAAGCGCGAGAAGAGTGCCAATAAGAGACTGACACAGTACTAAGGATAGTCTCCTTGAGGCTTTAAGAAGCCTAGATTTTCTACACTGTCAACATCACAAAGGTCAATTACATAGACACAATTATCACCAGGTAGAGGCAGAGTCTGTAGCTTTCTACCAGTAGGAGCCCACCATACAACTTCAGTGTAAGTGACAAGGTCATCTAGGCCATGGTATGAGAGAAGGACATGCTACAAGTGTGGACAGAATGGGCATTCAAAGCTATATTGCCCTATGAAGGATGATGAGGTGACCTAACAACCACGGCAGAGTCAGTAGGGCATGTAGAGGCAACAATTTAGCAGTGGCGGAGGCCGAGGACGTGGACAAACATCATAGGTTGATTCTTCTAGACATGTCAGTAGAGGACATGGATGACAATAAGCAATGGTTCAATTCTACGCCATGAGTCATCCAGAAGGAATGGTCAACGCGTAATTAGTGATAAGTCAAATGGAGTTATTTCATTCTGATTTGTCTTCTTCTTACTTTATATTTGTTTTGGTTGACCTGAGTGCGAAACACTCTTTTTTCAATCGAGAAATGATTGATAGTTGTTCTTTTCCTTTTAGTCATATATGAGATAGTCTTCATTTAGAAACCTTGTTAGCTAGTTTAGTCGGGTTGTAGGAGGTGTGTCCTTCCTGTGTCCTTTCTTTCTCAGAACACAACATTCAAGTGGATCTTACACCACTTGATATGCATGGATTTGATGTGATCCTTAGAATGGACACCATGATGAAGTATCAAGTGGTCTTAGACTGTGGTTCCAAGGTGGCGACATTGATAGATTGTGATGTGACATGAATCTTTCACAGAGATAGAAAGATTCTTTTGACGTGTCTGGTGTTAGTGACGGTGGATGAGAAGTTGATGAGATATGGCTATGAGGAATTTTTGACACATGTGGAGGATAAAAAGGTGAGGAGCTATAGTATACAATAGGTACTACTAGTCTGTGAGTTTGATGACGTGTTCCCCGATGAAATCCTTGGTGTTACCCCACCCCGAGAGATTGACTTTGAGATCAATCTAGTCCCCGATAGCTCAGACACTATACACGATGGCTCCAACTGAGATGACAGAGTTAAAATACAGTTGCAAGAGATTCTTGAGAAAGTTTTCATTAGACCGAGCACGTCTCCATGGGGTGCTCTAATGTTGTTTGTGAATCCATGAGGTTGTGTATAGATTACAGACAGTTGAACAAGGTGACATAAAGAACAAGTATCCCTTACTGAGGATAGATGACATGTTTAGTCAGTTACATAGCATCACAATATTCTTGAAGATAGACCTAAGATCGGGTTAACACTAGTTGCGGATCAAGGATGATGACATGCCTAAGTTAGATTTTAGGATTTTGTATGATCATTATGAGTTGGTGGTTATGTCATTTGGGCTAACCATTGCACCAACAACGTTCATGGACTTGATGAACAAGGTTTTTTGGCTGTTTCTTGATCACTTCATGGTCGTCTTTATAGATGATATCTTGATATACTCCAAAGAAAGTGAACATCAAGAACAACATCTTCGTCAGGCATTGACCTTGTTGAGTCAACATCAGTTGTACGCCAAGTTTAGTAAGTGCAAGTTTTGGTTGAAGGAATTGTCATTTCTAGGATATGTGATATCTACTGAAGGAATTTGTGTGGACTCCAAGAAGGTTGAATTCGTGCTACAGTGGGAACAACCAAAGATGCCAACATAAGTACGTAGTTTTCTGGGTTTGGCAGAATACTACTGGAGGTTCATAAAGAACTTCAGTTCAGTGGTGTTATCCCTAACAAAGTTGACAAGGAAAGATGTTCCTTTTGTCTAGTATGACAAGTGTCAACGTACCTTTCAGTCGTTAAAGGAGAAGTTGACAAGTGCACCAGTGCTGGTTTTACCTGAGCAAGGGAAAGGAAACATAGTGTTATGTGATGCGTCGAGGAATGGTTTGGGTTGTGTGCTGATGCATGATAAGAATGTGGTCACTTTTGTTTCATGACAATTGAAGAAGTGTGAGGAGAAATACCAAACCCATGATCTGGATTTAGCAGATGTGGTCCATACTTTGAAGTTTTGGAGGCACTACCTTTGTGGAGATAAGTTTCAGATCTTCACAGATCACAAGAACTTGAAGTACATCTTTTCACAATAGGAGATGAACATGAGGCAATGACGCTGGATGGAGTTAATCAAGGACTGTGATTGCACAATTGATTATCATCCAAGAAAGGCAAATTTTATGGTAGATGTGTTGAATAGGAAGTCTTTTTCATAATATGTGGAGAAGGCATAGTTATGTTCCTCAATGTTCCATAAGAGAGACATGTTGGTCTCCTTGTGTTAGATGAATGTGAAGCTAGAGGTCTCTTTGTTAGCTGGGTTGTTGGCACAGCTGTAGGTGAAGCCAATGTTGAGACAATAGATTCAAGAGGTACAACAGAGTGATCTTGTGATACAACAGTTACGATCAAAGTTTGACAGCGAGACGCATGATGGTTTTCACGAGGCAGGGGATGGGACAATGTTTTATCACAATAGAGTTGTGGTTCCTAATGTTGGTAATATGAGGAAGATAGTTCTAGAAGAGTCTCACTCTTAAATGTATGTTATGCACCCGATGTAAAGCAAAACATCAAAAACCAGTAGGGATGTTGCAACTGTTACCTATACTGTAGTGGAAATGGGATCGTGTTACGATGGAATTTGTGGTTGGTCTCCCTAGAAAAGCCAAAAGTCATGATTCCATTTGGGTGATCACTGATAGGTTGACCAAGTCAGTGCATTTCCTTCCTGTAAAGACAACATATACCACAGAAAAGTTCACTCAGATATATGTTGATGAGATAATGCATTTGTGTTACACCCGCATCCCACGATTACCACTAATCATGAGATTAAGGCATAATTTCTAGGATTATACTTAATACAAAGTTCACTCCCAACTTTTTCTTTGATTTCAAACTCTTTGTTTCCTTGTAATCAATCAAGTAAACAAACTTTATGACACACTTTTACCGTGCGTATAACGCAAGTGCATGCATCAGAGTAATATAGGCCTTTGTGAGGCCCGATTCGAACACATGGACACTGAACTGTCGGTAGACTACTTACTAACTACTCGCGATCAGCTAGACCAATTAAAAGGTTTTGAGAGTTGATTGACAAATAAAAGAAAAATAAAAATAAAACAAAGTGATCGATTAAATGTTTAGTTTAATCAATTTAAATGGGAATATTTAGGATTGTGGTTTCACCGTGAGTTCTCATTGTATTTATTCCTACATAGTTAATCAAATTCGTCTCTTATTTCGGGTAGTGGCCTGTGGTCAGAATTGTTCACTGTCGTGATACAATTCACTACCTAAATCTAGGTCGGTTCCACAGTCGTAGTAACCTATACCCTAAACCAGGTTCATGAAGACCAAACTCTGGGTTTCCACCATTAACCATACACCACCTTGTTTAAGGGATTTATTAGTTAATGTGAATTTCATCTCTTTTCAATTGTTAATTCTTCTTTTAAAACAATTAAAGGCATTAGATTATCATTAGGGTGATCAATCATAATGATATATCGGAGAAAATGAAATCATACCACAGATTTAAGAGACAAAATATGAATTACTATGGTAACAATGTAATACAACGATTACCTAGGCTACTCCCAGTCCTAAAGACAAAGAGGATTAGCCCCACATGTTCATCTCAATGAAAGAGATGGTGAAAGAAGGGGAAAACATGGAGAAACATGAATGAAAGTGATGTAAACCCCGAAACGGAGGAGATCCGGGCATTCCTTGATGTAGAGTGCGCTATCGACAGCCTTCCGGTGGTGGAAATCGTCTTCTGCGGCTCTCAGAATGATCGGGGCGTGATTCTGGGATCTGTTTTTCTCTCTACCTCTCCCCGCGACTTGTACAATGGCTAATGATGTGATCCCCTGCTTAGGGTCACCATCATTAGGTATATGGACCACTTTTGGTCGCCAAAAGATCACCACCTTCCGATCAAGATCGATCTGAAACAAAACATATCCTGACGGCGTCGATACCATCGACGCGGGTTGATGGTATCGACTCCTCATGATATCAACAAGCTTTCCTTCTTTTCTGACATTCCACCTAATGCAGACTCGATACCATCGACTTGGGTCGATGGTATCGACACCTTTAGGCGTCGGTTTTGTCACCATTCTGACACTGAAGCTGTGCAACGTCGATAGTATCAACTTTTGTGTCGATAGTATCGACCGGTTGATCGCTGGCTCGCTGTAGGTATCTCACTACCATTGACTACCCATTCGATGGTATGGACTCTGCTTGGCTCCTTGTAGATGTCTCCATGTGACTATGTCGATGGTATCAACGGATGTCGATGGTATCTACATCTGTGTATATGCATTTTTCCTGAAATTTCAAGACAAAGCCAAATCAGCTATGCTAAAACCCATTATTATGATCATTTATAATCAGAAAGATAAAATATGAAAGATTTGATACAAAATGCGATTATAGACTAAAGAGAATGAATCATGCGATACTAACCACAAAAGTGACTAATAAACACATAAAACACATGTAAAACAAGTCTATAAAAGCGACTCAAAATCATCGCATCAAACTCCCCTAATCTTAAACATTGATCATCCTCGAGCAGCAAAAATATAGAATACAATTGTGAGGGTCAACTAAAGAACATATTATCACAATAGACATTGCCATCTGATCCCCACCAGACATTCACATACCGACCCTCACTAACCACATAATGATGATTACCCTCTAGGCGACAATGATCATCCATAAGAGATATCCCCCAAAGATTGGTGCACTATCAAATAAGGCAGTTAATATAATAAAATCCTCCGGTTTAGGCTCGGTGCATCTTTGTGATCTCCTATCTACGTTTCTCATTTCCTAACTACCATCTAAATGGAAGCAGATCTCCTGATATTAATGAATGAGGAGATAATCATGGGTGACCTACCAATTAGAGCAACGGGAGGATGGAATAGGTGGTTGTGGAAGAAATGGAAGAACATAACAGTCAATCATGCACACAAAAATTAATGACCTATCATGATGTAGAATGCACGTAAAAATGTCCTAATGCTACATTTTAGGTGGAATGATGCATGCACTATCATTCTATCCCAACGAGGGACAAAATATCTACAAACCTCCACATGTGTTTGTTCTTCTTATTATGCATTTGAAAAAATTCGTTTCTCCCTCTGATCTTCATATTTGTTCTAAGCCCTTATCTTGCTTAATAAAATAGGATGAAATTTTCAATAGCTTTTTCTTGGGCTTATTCTCATATCTATTTTTTTTTCAGAGAGTATGAAATAAGTTCTTTATTTGCAGAAGAAGCAAGACACATAATTGTACAAGATGATTAAAGTCATGCAACACGTAACTAAAATGACATTGACATGCACACTAATTTTTTTTTTAAATGCAGGATTATAATGCAACATTTTTTTTCTTTTTTTTCCAATGCAACAAAAGTAAACACTAACTACAATGCAATCCTAACTACATGTCATGCAACAAAGAGATGCCAAACTGTATAGTGCCCCCAATTATTATGGTGGAGTGTAGATGAGATGAAGTGGATAGATCACAAGATTAGTTGACAAAACCATTAGAAGAAATTATATGTCCCTCCTTACTGACATGTGTAAAATCAAGAAGTTTCTCTCTCTTATTTCAGATTAAAGTCTCATTACCATTTGATCAGTTCTGGCTCAACATCTAATTCCGTCTACTTTTTGTGAATCATAGGCATGTACAGTTGTGGTTTTATGTTTTAAAGTTGACAAACCCAATTATTTTCATAAGTCATATGCTCAAATTCAAATGAAGCAAGCTCACAAATTCATTAAAAAATTTCAAATTGACCCCTGACTCCCATGTAACAAACAAAGAGATGACACATTAAATTAGACATCCACGATTACACTAGATAGAATGTGGATCCTAACAACTAAGAAAATTGCTAGCACAAAAGAAAGGCAATAAATGATAAACACTCAAAATAAAAGAAAGAAAAAGATAGAAGTTGTTCCATCTCCCCCCCTAAGCTTGAATTTGACTATGGCCTCATAGTTAAAAACAATCTTAAAAGGTGGAATAGTGATACCAGTCATTGTTCAGGCGGTGGTGGGTACTGCGGGGTGGTGGGATCCCATGATGGATACTGCCCCTGGAAATTTGGATCATATGGGGGCATGGGTGGAGGTTGTGGATATGCCCCGAAGTAATTCTGGGTCCAATAATGATCATAGAACGGTTGTTGCTGCATCTCCATCCTATGCAACCAGTCATGAATATTTTCTTGGTTGGCGAGGAGGAGGCACTCGTTCTCATTGATGGCCTACTGATTTAGGAATAGCCAGTTTGTAGTCTCCTGAATACCGGCGAAAGAAGCAGTGTGGTGCTGATGGGTCTGCTAGATCTCCTACAACATAGAATACATAACCTGCATAGAATAAGCATCCTCTCCTTGTTGAGAGGGATGAGGTGGCGGAGGCTGCGAAGATGATGATGCACCCAGGTGGAAGCGGGGACGCTTCCGCGATGCTACTCGTGAACGAAGAGCAGTGAAAGCCTCCTCTTCCTCCTCATGCTCGTTGCCATCGTCATTGTCATCATCATTACCGTCGTCTTCTTCGTCGGAGTCACCGATGGCGATGATGGGCCACTGAAAGTGCTGAGCTCCCTGGATGTTGAAGACGGGATCAAGAAGCGCACACTCCTGGTACTCCTGGTTGACATGGCATTGTGCATAGGCCACACCATCACAGAGCGTAAGAAGATTGGAGCGGTGTAGGTGATGCAGATTTACTTTATTCCTGTTGGACAACAGAGTGAGTTGGGAAAAATCCAACCCAAGATATAGAGCCAGTAGTGTGATAAGCCCCCCAAAATGGATAGGAGCTTTTCTTGTACTCCTCTGCACGGCTAGCACACGCGTCAAGAAAAACGTGCCCCAATTGAGCTCTTCTCGTTTCAACAGTTTATACAGAAAGAACTAGTCTGTCTCCTGAAACTTACTGAGCGAAAGGTCGCCTTGAGCAAAAAGAATAGTGCACAACATTCGATGTAGAATCCGGACAAATGGATGCTCAAAATCAGCTACGATTGCATTATGATAGCTGACGGACTTGCCTGGAGGCGCGGTCACCAGCTCAGCGAAGATCTCATCATAATACGTCCGGTTGTCTGGCCTCCTATGTTGATTCAAAGAATGGTACCAGTTGTAAATTGAATTGAACTACTGGAGGGTGAGATTGTAATTATTGTTGTAGTGCCAGAAAGAAATGTGACCCTTGATCCATTCCCGATCAGTGGCGATGAGGTCGTTAGGCACGATGCATATATCCAGCGATGCCATAAACTTCGCCACCAGTTCTTTGTACGTCAGCCATTTTCCGAAAAAGGGGTGGCCTTCAACGTGGTACTCAACCTCGTCGGACCTCCAGCTCGTATGTTGTGCTTGACCCTAAAGGACATAGGCAAGGTTGGCCTCGAACCCGAGGTCGCGGATCATGGTCCGATCAACATCTCGGGTGGGCTCAATTTTGCACTTGAGCTACTACTCATATATCTTATGTACGTCCGCCGAGGGGTGAACAATCCTCAGACGAGGAATGGAGCTGGGTGGTGGAGGAACAAAAGTCGCAATCTCCATCGGGGCTGCCCGTGAAGAAGAAGCTCCTGCCGTATGCACCATCGTGAGCAGACGAAGAATGGAGAAGAAGAAGGGGAGCTCGATGAAGGTCGAAGAAGAAGATCTCCGCTCGGTGAAGAGTTCGAAGAAGATATCTCGATCCTCGGATGCTCGATGAAGACCTCCAGTCGCAGGCAATGCTCCAAGCACAAGTGGAAGGAAAAGACTCTGAAGGTGTGAAGGGAATTGAGAAACAACCCTTCCTTTTATTACTGATTTTGTCACTGCTGCTGCTCCGTTGATACCATTAACGGAAGTGTCGATGGTATCGACACCGGGAGGTGCGATCCTCTCTTTGTGACTATCGGCGGTTGTCAATTGCTGGATTTGGGGGCCCAGATCAGTGACGTGTCGATATTATCGACATGGGTCGATGATATCGACCCATCCCACAGATCATCCTCCTTGATTTGGCGACCGTCATTGATTTCTTCTCGCGGATCGGTGACGTGTCTCGTCGATACTATTGACAGATGTCGATGGTATTGACTCTGTGTGGTTCGAGTACCCTCACGTGGCCCGGATGTCGCTTCCTTGCTGTTGCCATGTTGATACCATCGACAAGGCCGTCGATGGTGTCGAGATCACTGAGATGAATTCTTCTGTAAATCTTCAAGGATCTCGTGAGTATCGACTTGGTAGTCGATACTATCAACCTAGAGATATCTTTCTCTTTGAAGTCACTAATGGTAGGTCGATACCATCGATGAGGCCGTCGATGGTATCGACTCAGAAAATTTTCTACAGCCGATTCCCTGTACCCATGTCACTACCATCGACCCTGTGGTCGATGGTATTGACTCTGTCTCAGTACTGCACAATCAACAAACGATTAAGGTACCATTTTTACATTAAAAATGAAATTAAACAAAACTAACTTGTAAATGTGAAAGAAAATGAAAGAACTACCAATGGTTGGGTTGCCTCCCAACAAGCGCCCTTCTTTAACGTCTTAGGCTAGACAAAATTGAGCTCATCATTCTTCCTTAAGTGCTATGAGTTTAACCTCATGCACTTTCCTCGTGTAGTCCTTGCCAAAGTACAGATTCAACCGCTGACCATTAACTAGAAACGTCATCTCTCCATCACGCACCATGATGGCACCATGTGGCCATACCTCTTCCACAACAAAAGGTCCACTCCATCGGGATTTCAATTTCCCGGGATGCAGCTTCAACCTCGAGTTGAACAATAGCACACGATCTCCCTTTTTTAAAACACGCAGTTGAATGTGACGATCGTGAATTAGTTTTGTCCTCTCTTTGTAAATCCGCGAGTTTTCACAGGTGTTCATCCTCAGCTGATCTAACTCATTGAGCTCTAGCATTCACTTCTTCCCTGCCTCATCATAAATCAAATTAAGCTTCCTTAGCACCCAGTGCGCCTTGTGTTCCAGCTCTACCAGTAAATGGCAAACCCACCCATAAACCAACCTAAAAGGTGTAGTGCCTATAGGTGTCTTATATGCGGTCCTATACGCCCATAACACATCTGGTAGCAAAGCACTCCAATTCTTTCTTGTCGAAGCCACTGTGCAATCCAAAATTTTCTTTATTTCTCTATTAGACACCTCGACCTGCCCTTGTGTTTGGGGGTGATAAGGGGTACCAACATTGTGTTTAACCCCGTACTTTCTCAATAACACAACAAAGTTTTGATTCTTGAAGTGGGTGCCTCCATCGCTAATAATCATCCTTGGCACACCAAATACATAGAAAATGTGATCTTTTACAAACTTGCACACTACTGCATCGTCGTTAGTCCTTATGGGTATCGCCTCTACCCACTTCAATATGTAATCAACAACAAGTAAAACATATAAATTAGAATTCGAGGACACAAAGGGTCCCATAAAATTGATGCCCCACAGATCAAATACCACAACTTCTTGAAACACATTGAGGGGCATCTCTTGCCGCTTAGAAATATTACCTGCTCTTTGATAGGAATCACATCTTCACACATAGTCGTAGGCGCCCTGGAAGAGTGTAGGCCAATAAAGACCACTCTCTAGCACCTTGTCCGATGTTCTTGAGCTCGCATGGTGACCACCAGTTGGTAGTGTGTGACAATGACTAAGTACACTGTCATATTCTATCTCCAGTACACACCTGTGCAAAATTTCGTCCCTGCATTACTTCAACAAGATGGGATCATCCCAGAAATAATATCTCAAAGAATGGAAAAAATTCTTTTTCTCTTGATAAGTTCAATCATCTGGGATTATTTTATAGGCAAGATAATTAACAATGTATGAAAACCATGGATCCTTGGATTTTACAGAAAGGATTTGCTCATCAGGGAATGTCTCGGTAATGGGTATATTAATATCCTTCTCATCTACCCGCTCTAACCTAGACAAGTGGTCCGCAACCACATTCTCAATTCCCACCTTATCCTTGATTTCGATGTCAAATTCTTGTAACAATAAGATCCACCTAATCAATCTAGGTTTGGCATCTTTCTTTTCCATCAAGTATTTTATGGCGGCGTGGTCTGTCCATACCACAACTTTTGGCCCTACCAGATATTGCCGAAATTTTTCTAATGCAAAAACGACGGTGAGAAGTTCTTTTTTAGTTGTGGTGTAATTGAGTTGTGCCTCGTTTAAAGTCTTGGATGCATAGAAAATCACCGCGGGTTTGTTCTCGAAACGTTGCCCAAGAACAACCCCTACTGCAAAATTTGAAGCATCACACATGAGCTCGAAAGGCTTTGTTCAATCCGACATTTGAACAACTGGTGCAGAAATTAACTTTTCCTTAAGTACATTAAAAGCATGCAAAAAAATTTCATTGAAATCAAACATTGCATCTTTCTCAAGCAGTTCAGACAATGGTTTAGCGATTTTTGAGAAATCTCTGATAAAGCGGCGATAAAATCTTGCATGACCGAGAAAACTCCTTACCCCTTTAACCGAATTAGGTGGGGGTAATTTTGAAATAACCTCAATCTTGACTGGATCCACCTCCATCCCCTTGCTAGACACCTTTTGTCCAAGCACAATTCCTTCACTAACCATGATATGACACTTTTCCCAGTTGAGAACTAAATGTGTGTCCTCACATCGTTGTAAAACTTTATCCAGATTGTACAAGCATTCATCAAATGACACACCATAGATAGAAAAATCGTCCATGAAAACCTCTAAACAGTGCTCAACCATATCAGAAAAAATAGCGAGCATGCAGCGCTGAAAGGTTGCTGGTGCATTGCATAAGCCAAAAGGAATACGGCGATATGCGAATGTTCCATAAGGAAAAGTGAAGGTAGACTTCTCTTGGTCCTTAGGATCAATCGAGATCTGATTGTAGCCGGAGTAGCCATCTAAAAAACAAAAATGAGATCGACCAGCGAGTCGCTCTAAAATTTGATCGATGAACGGAAGAGGAAAATGATCTTTTAACGTAGCGGAGTTCAATCGACGGTAATCAATGCACACACTCCACCCAGTTACCAATCGGGTCGTGACCGGTTCATTTAACAAGTTGTGAGTGATAGTAATTCCCCCCTTTTTAGGGACTACCTATGTGGGGCTTACCCACGTCGAATCGGAGATAGCGTAAATAATGCCTGTAGAAAGGAGCTTGATCACCTCCTTCTTAACTACCTCCATCATGCTCGGATTCAGTCTACGCTCTGGCTGAATTACAGGTTTGGCTCCTTCCTCGAGCTGGATCCTGTACTACAAAAGTGTAGGGGAAATCCCCTTGATATCCGCAACTGACCACCCGAATGCGCCACAGTGGTTCTTCAACGCGATCATCAATTGCTTTTCTTCATCGACGCTTAGATATGCCGAAATAATCACTGGTAGTCTTTCACCATCGGCTAAGAATACATACTTCAAATGTGGAGGCAGTGGCTTCAGTTCTAACTCTGGTGGACTGATCAATGATGATTGAAGCGGTGGTGGGAGTGGCCCAAGATCTTCATAATACTTGGCGGAATAGCACGGAAGCACTTGAAGCATCTTGACGCATTCTTGTAAAGACTTGCTTCTCATCCAGTCATGCATTATGTTGACAAGGCAAGCTTCAAGGGGCAGTTCTGGATATGCGCCAATGACAAAACTTGCTATTGCATTGTCTTCTGTAGAAGGAGGAATTTCCTCCTCTTCATCATTTGGAAAACCCACAGCTTTGCAAAGAGAAACAACTTTGGTCTATTCCATAATGTCTACATCCAGTGTCCCCTTATCTGCCTTGGTCATTACATGAGCCATATCTAGAAATGGCTTCCTTAGGCAAAGATAAATGTTCTGATCAAAATGTTTCACCATGCAACACTGCTCCTTTGCCTTTGATTGTGTTGTACTCGTGGGCATAACCATTTCAAATATGTCATCCGCTATTCCCAATGTCAGACGGCCTCTTCCCATTTTGAGTATCATATCTTCTATAGCTTGGAAGGGTCTTCCAAGGAGTAGCTCATTCCCTAGGTCATGGAAATACAAACATGTCAACCTTAACAAGTACATCTTCACAAATACCATACGGCTTTACCACAGAATTATCTGCTAGCTGAATCATCATGTTGCTATGTCTCGATTCTTTCAGTCTCAGCTTCTTGAAAGTAGAAAGAGGCATAAAATTAATACTTGCCCCGGAGTCACACAAAGCTTCCCCGAATTTCACCTTACCGATGTAACATGAAATATTGAAGCAGCCCAGATCTTGCCTTTTTGGTGGCAATGTGCCCATAATGAAGGCGCTCACTTGCTCCTTAAGAACCACCACTTCAGTATCAGGGATCTTCCTCTTCTTTGTAATTATATCTTTTAGAAACTTGCCATAAGAGGGTATCTGCTCTATTGCTTCTAACAGCGGAATGTTGACAGAAAGTTTCCTAAAACTATCTAGAAACTTTTTGAACTGAGCGTACACTTTCTTAGCCTTCAAACTGTTTGGATACGACATTTGGACAGTCTTTTCCCTCTGATGTGGTGGCACATATGGTGTCCTCTTTTGAGTCTCTTCCTCATTAATGGGTTCTGGTGTGGCTTCCTCTACCGCATCCTCTATCGGTGCTGTGATTGTAACCTCCTCGGTGGCCTCACTTGTGGTTTCTGGCTGGGGTGTGGTCGGTTCATCGACCCTAGGGTTTAAAATCTTCTTTCCACTCCGTAATAGAATTGCCTTGGATTTTTGATTTCCTCCTAGAACATTTGTATTTCTGGGAAAACCTTATTGTGTTGGCTTTTTCTGATTTGCTATCTCAGTTGCCATCTGTGCTAATGATGTCTCCAAAGTTCTCATCTGAGCCCCATGACTTTGTAAAGTTTTCCCAAATTGATTCATAAATTCTCCTTGTTGCTTGATCTGTTGGCCAAACGTGCTCATGAGTTCTCGATTCTTCTTGATTACTTGATTGAGCAACTCATTACTCTTGTCCTCTGCCGACGATTGTGGTTTGGCATCAGGGTCCTGTAGGAAATTGTTTGGGTCCTTCCATGATATTTTTTTATCTTTCCTCCAAGAATAATCTTTGTTTCTGTACCCCTGTTGTTGGTGCATAAATTTCACTTGCGCCTCATCATCAAATTCTCTATCTTCCTTTGCTAGCAATTTCTTGGCTAATAAGTCCATCTTCTCATTCAGCTCTTTGATGGCCTTTGACTCACCTGCAACTCGGACCTGCTCTGGTGTCTCTCGGTCGCCCCATGATTGCTTTCTAGCCATTTTCTTCAGGATTTCCCAACACCTATTTCCAGTGTTGTTCAAGAAGAAATTGGAACCTGCGAAGTCTAGGTTGCTCCTGTCATGCTCATTTAAAGAGAAGTAGAAGATCGTCACTTGTTTTTCTTTATCCAGCCCGTGATGTGGACACTTCCGCAACATTATCTGGAAGCGCTCCCACGTCTCAGAATATGACTCGCCAGCCCTTTGATAGAAATTGTGGATCTTCCGTACTAGGTCATTGGTTTTCTCCTATGGAAAGAAATCTCTTGAAGAAAACCTCGATCATTTGATCCCAAGTTTCAAAGGTCTCATCATCCAGGTTATACAGCCATTCACGTGCATTACTTGCAAGAGAGCTGGGAAACAACTTCAAATACAATGTCTCCTGTGGAAACCTATCTGTCTTAATCATGTCGCAATTTTCCACGAACAAAGCACCCACTTCTTTCTCTCTACTCTAGATGATGCCCAAGAGATGGAAGACACACTCTAGAGGTGACAAATTGCACATCAACCCCCTAATTTGGGTAAATTGCAATTTGATCCAAAACTAGCACACAAAGGAAAACAACATCCAAACAAGCTCAAACATGAAATTTCAACTTTCTACAAGCCCTAATTGCATCTCAAAAGATTAGAGAAAGGTTCCAAAAACATAATTAAGCTAAAGCAAATAGGGTTACCCCAAAACTCAGGGCAGGAGTCTTACAAGGCATAAACCACCAATAGGGATTTCTCCCCTAAAATCCTAAGGGAAAAGAGAGGGGTACTACCTCCTCATATCTGTAACACCCCTGACCTGGGTTATGACCTAACCCTGGAAGTTTTGCCTAAATATGTAATTAATATACTTGTGAACACTCCCTGGCATGTAATTAAGTTCCTCAGGAACATTTACTTTCAATTTTGCTCCTTTTTGTATAAAGTTGTAGCATTGTGTTGTATGCAGGGACCTATGTGCAAATTACCCATTTTAAGGGTTGAACTTGCAAAATTCACAAGATAAGATGTTACTTTGATGTTGAAACATCATGAGAATGGTTATGGTAAAGTTTGAGGGATTTCCCAAGCTTGAGCACCAAGGTGCAGCTGTGGAAGCAATTCCCATGCTTAGAAACCCTAATTTGGGGTAAAGTGCAATTTACCCAAATTGAGGGGTCCAACTTGTAATTTTCACCATCTAGAACATCTTTTATGACTCTTGTCATCATTTAGAGTAGAAATGATGAAAGGGATACATCATTTAATAATCAGATGGGAAAAATGATCTTTGTGATAGAAATCACCTAAAATGGGCCTAAAACCCTTTCATGAGTGTACCCTAGTTGAAGGTTGGATTCCTTTACCCTTAGATCTTGAGATTTCATGAGATTTGCATAAGGATAGGTAGGTTTGGTCGTGCCCTTGAGCAAGGAGGGACCTAGATGTGATTTCCAATCTTGAGAGGTCCTTAGGGTGTAAAAGAGGCTAAAGTATATAAGCCCTTTTCCCTTGTAATTAAGTGAACGAATTTTCTTTCCTTCACTTCTCTTCCTTTCTTTCTCAAACGACCAAGGAAAGCTCTGGAGCTCAGGGGGGACGACCAACCTGTTCTAGGTAAGAGAACCCCACCTTCTAAGCTCGAATTCATGGAGGAATTCACTTTCTAAGGTTGGTTTTATGATTAGCTTACTTAGTCTTCTTGTTCTAGCCGACCAAAGCAACGTTTCCTTGGAGAATTCACCTCTGACCAAGTTGTGGAAGCTCAAGGACGCCATTAAAGCTTGGAGCTTGAAGGCTTGGAGCTCTAAGATCAACCTTTAGGCGGGTTTTATAACTCTAAACTTCATGCTTGATTATACATCCTTTTCTATGCATATAGTTGCTAGTTCTTCTTCTTCCCTATCTTTCCTTGCATCCTTGCAAGCAAAATCGTGAAGAACTGCTACTGTTCTCAAGGTAGAAGATAAGGGTGTTAATTTCTATGCTTATCCACGGTTTTTCACTTTATCAAACGACCTCCACCTATTGCTCAAAACGGTTTCAAACCGTTTGGTGGGCAAACGGTTTCAGGGTCGTTTGAGGGCAAACGGTCTTCAAGACCGTTTGGTCCCGTTGACCAAGCAAAGACCGTTTGGGAATCTTGTTCATAATTATGTAGGTTAATCACCCACAAAATTTGAGAGGTTAACTCCAAAAGAATCGTGAGTTATGAGCAAATCAATTAGCAAAACCAATTGAATTATGTGCTGATTTTCAACCTGATTAACTTGACCTGGTTGAGCAAACGGTTTCAAGACCGTTTGAGATGGTTGACCAAGCGTTGACCGTTTGGGATTACTGTTCCTAATGATGTGATATAATGACTCACCGAATTTGAGGGATTAACTCCCAAGGAATCATGAGTTGAAGGCTATTCAATTAGGCAATCCCTAATTGAAAACAGTGCTGAAATTCCAATGAGTTAAGTTGAGATTTTGGGTTGATTAGCCCAAACGGTTTCAAGACCGTTTGGGAATCACCCAAACGGTCTCAAGACCGTTTGGGGGTCACCCCAAGACCGTTTGGAGGTTTGGGGTAAAGTATAGTTGATCAATTGAAGGTCCAAAGGCACCAAACCATATTGCAATTAAGTATTGATGTGATGATCAACTCTATAGATCAAACCTTGATGAATTTTCACTAGAGTCCAAAGGATGGATGGGCAAACGGTCTCAAGACCGTTTGGAACTCATCCAAACGGTCTCAAGACCGTTTGGGCACAACCCAAGACCGTTTGGAGGTCTAGGGTTGAGATAATCTAATGGTTTGAAGGTCCAATCGCAATACGTTGATGAATTGATACAAATACTGATTTTAGACCTAATTGGAGTTCAACCCTAGTCCAAACGACTTGGTTTTTGGTCAAACTTTGGGCAAACGGTATCAAGACCGTTTGGAGGATATCCAAATGACCTCAAGACCGTTTGGTCCAAGTTTGAGCCCAATTGGAGGTCAATTGATAGGTTCAACCTTGAATTGATTCACATTGTTGAATATTGATGACCATCCGATTTGAAACCCTAATTGAGAAGGATTCAACCCTAATTGGCTTTCAATTGAGGGTCAACTTGGTGTCCAAGTGATTAAGGTTCATCCTAATTAACTCAATTTATAAGTGGTTATCATGGATTTGGTTAATTGAGGGGTTCAACATACATATCCATGACCAATTGTAACTTTTGAACCACTTTGGAGGTCCAAACGGTTTGAGCCCATTTGGACCAAACGGTCTCAAGACCGTTTGGATCCAAACGGTCTCAAGACCGTTTGAGGCCAAACGGTCTCAAGACCGTTTGAGGCCAAACGGTCTCAAGACCGTTTGGGCTCAAACGATCTCAGGGTCGTTTGGTCCAATCGATCTCAAGTTGATTTGATCAAACAGTTTCAAACCGATTGAGCTCCAAACGGTTTGGAAGGTCAACTCTTCCAAACGGTCAACACATCCAAACGGTCTCAAGACCGTTTGGAGCAAACGGTCTCAAGACCGTTTGAAACCAAACGGTTTCAAGACCGTTTGGTGGTTGAAACCGTTTGAAGGTTGAAACCGTTTGAAGGTGTACATGGTGGTTTGTACTTAATCAATTGATGGTGTAATTAGTTCAATGGTGATCTAATCTAAACCCTAATGGTAACCTAGGTCATTAAGGGACTAAGTGATTAGTGAGTTGACCCATGATGGTGATCATGAGGCAAATTACCAAAATACCCTTGAGGGGTCTAAAGAGGTAAAACCTTGTTCTAATCAAACCCTAATCACATGATGATGATGTTTTGGCTTATGTAAGTCAATGAGGACTTAACCCAACCTAATCTAGAGTGGTGTCATCACCATCTACTAGTGAGAGGAGAGAGAAAGTATTCCAAGAGAGAGAAAGTATCCTAGAGAGAGAAAGTACCCTTTTTAAGGTGGAAACTCAAGTGAGATACTTCAAATACACATGAGTGTGCATGATTAGGGAATGACCCACCTATGTGAGGTCATAGAAACCCTAAATATGATATCTAATGGATCTTAATCTTAATTAAGAGTCTTAATGATGATGTTTCTCTTACATGATGATGTAATGAGTACCATTCACCATGGTGTGAATAGTAAACCCTAATTTTAGGGTGATGACTTGAAAGATGAATAGTAAACCCTAAATTGTTGAATTGTTTACTATTATCTGTTGAACTAACTATGCAGGTTATTATGAGATAATGGTCATACCCAGGTATGAAATACCATGTTATGTTCATTGAAAGCATGTCTTAAGCTTTATGAATAGTGAATCATCTTGATGCACTGCTAAGTGACATCTTTTGTGATTTATGGGCTGTAAGAGCCATAAACACCATCAAGGTCATGCTTGACAGATGACTTGTGATGAGATAATTGAGAACTGGTAATTGAAATGAGTTAGGCCTGCTACATTTTAGTATTCTCATATATAGCTGTGATGCTAATGTTTTTGTATGATGATATGAATACTGAATGTACCTAACTAATCAAGTGAAATGTAGAGCCCTGATCATAGATCCATCATTGTCAGAGTCTAAATGATGGTGAAACAGGTTTTCCTCAGGGAACTCCTGGATCACATACTTTTGAGTATGTGGGGTACATGGATGTGTAGAACCTTACATCCTAGTGTAGGTATTTGATGTAGATTCTTGTAGTCTGTCATACCTTCACTATAAAAGAAAAGGTGAGAGGATGATGTAGATTCTAGTAGTCCATCAGACCCCACCATAAAGTCCTAAAGGTGAGATGTATATCTACACTCCCTTAAAGACACAAATACCATATCGGTGAAAGATAAACAAGAAATCTTCCAATAGTGAAGAGAGTACAGAATGCCACTGTAACTCTAAAAATAGCGAAGGACCAGAGTACCCTGGTGAGCTATTATAAAGACATCCCGCCAGATGTCAAACAATCAATCCTCTAACTGACTGAGGAAGATGAGGTCATAAGAATCCGACTCTCTTAATGACCTATGTATGATATTGATGTGACTTCTTAGCGATCAGTTGGAGTATGAGTGGTATGCCTCATCTCCACAGGGCATAATAATGTTTGAAAAACATAAACAACAGCGTAGTATATCTGTTAGAGTTAATTACGAGTTATTTGATTGATGTTACCTTGAATAGCATAGATGTTCTCATATTTTAATATTGATTGAACTCTTGCTTATCATCAGAACTGCCAGTGAATATCTTGAAGGCTCTTATTGCTTTAGTTATTCCTTGCTTTGCTTATAAAGCCTAGTGGAGAGTTATAACTCTCGCTGGGGCAATTATGTATAATTGTCTCACCCCGTAGACTTCTACTTTTTAGGTGGTCGTCGAAGACGAAGGAACAAGAACTCAGGTGAACAATCCCAACAACAGCAGCATCAGGAGCAGTAAATATCTCAGGTGGAGATCTAGCCTGCTTCATGGTGTAGTTAGAGTCAAGTCCTATGTGTCCTCTGTACTCTCAGGTCCTGGAGTGTTTTGGAGTATGAATTCTTGAGAGTTTTGGTATCATGTTGTATATAATTACTCAAGAAGTAATTGTCAGTGATGTAAACAGTTAAATCCTTTTTCTATGGAAAAGGTTTGTGGTTTCAGGCTCTTGTCTCGAAAAGTTTTAATTTCCCATGATTTTTGTCTTCCGCTGTTTACTGATTGCTTCCGCACATGATTAAATCGGGATTAATTCGTGGTTTGGAGATCGGAGCCCACAATTAAGTGGTATCAGAGCTCCAGGTTCATTCGAGTCTACAGAGGCATAGGACTTAGGAAGTTGAGTCTATCTTTAGTATTCCTTCCTTATCTAATAGAATCTTCTACTCCTCAGGAGAAGAAGATACTTAAGATGTCAGAGCCACATGATGAGAATGTGGAAGAAAGTAGTGCTAGTGCACCTCAAGGTGGTGCAGGAGTACCAGGATTGGAACAGCCTGTACCAGAACAACCTAGAGAGCCACCCCAGTTTGATCCAGATGACATGGGTAACCCAGCAGTCCAGACAATGTTTGGGCAGTTTATGACTGCCATGACACACATAACCGACAGGTTGCCTATGCCTGCACCTAGGGTACCTGCCCAGCCTGAGGGGCAAGGTATCGGGAAGACGTTCGAGCGACTACGTCGTGTCGGAGCAACCGAGTACCATGGGACTGCTGACCCCGCAGATGCTGATCTGTGGTTGACAGAGCTGGAGAAGGCTTTCAGGATCCTCAACATCCCTGAAGCTGAGAAGGTTAGACATGCTGTCTATCTTCTCAAAGGAAGTGCTGGTCACTGGTGGAACATGGAAGAGCAGAAGAGACCTGGGGTAGAGTTCTCATGGGAAGAGTTTCGTCGGGAATTTATCAATAGATATTTTCCCAAGACCTTCCTAGACGAGAAGATCTCTCAGTTTGAGAGACTGAGACAGGGTATTATGAACATTAGCGAGTACGAAGCTAAGTTCATGGAGCTGTTGCGATTTTGTCCGCACATGGCTGCCACAGAAGAAGAAAGAATCAGAAGGTTTGAGAAGGGGTTGAATGCTGACATGTCTACCCCAGTGTCTGCCTTAGAGAACCGAGAGAGATTCTCTACCTTCGTTGAGTCAGTCCGAAGGATAGAGAGATCTGTAGTTGAGAAAAGACAAACCCATAAAAGATATCCACAGTTCCAGGGTTCTTCATCTAGGGATTCCAAGAAACCTAGATTCTCTGCACCTAACCCTCCGCCACCCAGATCGAGTTTTCAAACTCAATGGACACCAAGCAGAGGTAGAGGACGAAGTCAACCGCTTCAAGGGACGCACAGTTCTGCATCTGTGTCAGTTACTGGACCACCCAGACCACAGCAACATGAAAAGAGTTGCTACAACTGTGGTAAGGTGGGACACTTGATGAAGGATTGTCGTTCTAGGGCTGTCGGTGTGACACAACAAACCCCAAGACAGAATCGACAGGGATCTCAGAATAGACAACATCAAGGAGCAGCTCGAGGACGTGGACAAGCGTCTCAAGCTGGATCATCAGCACCACCTCAACAGCAGGCTACAGCAAGGTTCTATGCTATGAACCCACCAGAAGCAGTGGTCAATCCACAAGTGGTGACAGGTCAGATGGAACTTTTATATTCTGATATGTCTAAATCTTGTGTAGTATCTGTTCTGATTGACCCGGGTGCTACGCACTCTTTCATCACTCGAAGAGTGATTCATAACTGCAATATGACAACTAGTCATAGGGCAGATAAGTTGTTGTTGGAGACTCCGTTGAGTGGGTCTGTTGTTCTGCAAGAGGTATGCTCTCCTTGCGTACTTTTCTTTTCTAAGCATCGCATTCAAGTGGATCTCATACCGCTTGATATGCAAGGATTTGATATAATCCTAGGGATGGATAACTTGGAAAAGTATCGAGTTGTCTTGGATTGTGAATCCAAGCTGGCAGTATTTGCTAATGAAAGCAACACATGGATCTTTCAAGGTGAAAGAAAGATTCTGCCCACCTGTCTTGTATCAGCTATGGTTGCTGATAAGTTGATGAGGCAAGGATGCTACGCATTCTTAGCCCATGTGGTAGATGTTACCAAGGAGAGTTCCAACCCTGCTGAAGTTCCGATAGTCAGGGAATTCGAGGATGTGTTTCCCAAAGAACTTCCTGGTATACCACCACCCCGGGAAATTGATTTTGAGATCAATTTGGTCCCAGATACGAAACCCATAGCCCAGACTCCGTATAGGATGGCGCCTGCTGAGATGGCAGAACTCAAGAAACAGCTTCAAGAGTTACTTGAGAAGGGTTTCATCCGACCGAGTACCTCACCTTGGGGTGCTCCGGTTTTGTTTGTTAAAAAGAAAGATGGATCGATGCGGTTGTGCATTGATTATAGACAACTCAATAAAGTAACGATAAAGAATAAATATCCTTTGCCGAGGATTGATGATCTTTTCGACCAGTTGCGTGGTGCAACAGTCTTTTCTAAGATAGACTTAAGGTCTGGATATCATCAACTCCGCATTAAGGATAGTGACATATCTAAGTCTGCCTTTAGGACAAGATATGGTCACTATGAGTTCACGGTCATGTCGTTTGGACTAACCAATGCACCGGCTGCATTCATGGAACTCATGAATAGAGTCTTTCGACCTTTCCTTGATCAGTGTGTTGTCATCTTCATAGATGACATACTGATTTATAGTAAGGATGCTCAGCAGCATGAGCAACACCTTCGCCAGACTTTGACCTTGCTAAGAGAGCATAAGCTATACGCTAAGTTTAGCAAGTGTGAGTTGTGGTTATCTGAAGTATCCTTCCTTGGACATGTGGTATCTGCCTCGGGAATTCGTGTTGACCCTGCAAAGATAGAGTCTGTTCTGCAGTGGGAACAACCGAAGACACCGACGGAGATTAGAAGTTTCTTGGGGTTAGCTGGTTATTATCGAAGGTTTATTAAAAATTTCAGTTCTATAGCCTTACCTTTGACCAAGTTAACCCGGAAGGATGTTCCTTTTGCTTGGAGTGATAAGTGTCAACAGTCTTTTCAGCTGTTGAAGGAGAGGTTGACAAGTGCACCTGTGCTTGTGTTACCTGAGCAAGGAAAGGAATATATAATCTTTTGTGATGCCTCCAAGAATGGACTTGGATGTGTGTTGATGCAGGATAACCAAGTGATTTCTTTTGCTTCCCGACAGCTTAAGAAACACGAAGAGAATTATCCGACACACGATCTGGAGTTAGCTGCTGTGGTCCATGCTTTGAAAATCTGGAGACATTATCTCTACGGAGAAACTTTTCAGATTTTCACAAACCACAAGAACCTTAAGTACATCTTCACTCAGCATGAGCTTAATATGAGGCAACGTCTCTGGATGGAGTTAATCAAGGACTACGATTGTACGATTGATTACCATCCGGGCAAGGCCAATGTGGTTGCAGATGCCTTGAGTAGGAAATCAGCAACATCAACCATGGATAGGGAACAACTAAGTTCCTTAGTATGCTCTAGAAGAGATATGCTTATCTCTTTAAGGCATGACAATGTGCAGTTGAAGGTATCATTGTTAGCTGGTCTGTTAGCTGAGATGCATATTAAACCTACCTTAAGAGAGCAGATAAAGGAGGCACAACAAGTAGATGTTTCTGTACAGCAGATTAGATTTGAGTTTGGAAATGAGAAGCGAGAAGGTTTTCATGAGTCAGATGACTAGGTGGCATGCTATCATGGAAGGATGATAGTGCCAGATGTGGACGACCTGAGGAAGTTAGTCCTGGAAGAAGCTCATTCTTCGATGTATGCTATGCATCCAGGGAGCACCAAGATGTATCGAAACTTGAAAGATATGTATTGGTGGCCTGGGATGAAGAAGGATGTAGCTGAGTTTGTTCTGAGGTGTCCTGTGTGTCAGCAGGTCAAGGCTGAACACCAGAAACCTGCAGGGACAATGCAACCCTTACCCATACCACAGTGGAAGTGGGACCATGTAACCATGGACTTTGTTGTTGGCCTACCCAGGACAAACAAAGGACATGATTCCATTTGGGTAGTTGTTGATAGGTTGACAAAGACAGCGCATTTCTTACCTGTCAAAACAACCTATACTGCTGAAAGGTTATCCCAGATATATGTCCAAGAGATAGTGCGTTTGCACGGAGTTCCTGTCACTATAGTTTCTGACAGAGGTCCCCAGTTTACAAGTCGCTTTTGGGAACAGTTACACAGAGCCCTAGGCACCAAGTTAAGGTTTAGTACAGCCTTTCATCCTCAAACTGATGGACAGTCAGAAAGGACTATACAGACCTTAGAAGATCTGTTGAGAGCATGTGTTCTCCAGTTTACCGGGAGTTGGGATCTACATCTAAGCTTAATAGAGTTTGCCTATAACAATAGCTATCAACATAGCATTGATATGGCACCATATGAAGCCTTATATGGCAGACGTTGTAGATCACCCTTGTGTTGGTATGAAACTGGTGAGCACCAGTTATTAGGCCCTGATCTTGTGCAGCAAACTACAGAAAAGATTAAAGTTATACAACAACAGCTTAAGACTGCACAAGATAGACAGAAATCATATGCCGATAAACGTCGTAGACCCCTAGAATTCCAGGATGGAGACAGAGTGTATCTCAAGGTCTCACCTTGGAAAGGAGTCCTTCGTTTTGGAAAGAAAGGAAAGTTAGCTCCTAGATTTTTGGGACCTTATCCAATTGTTGAAAAAGTTGGAAAGGTGGCCTATAGACTAGAGTTACCTCTAGAGTTGCAGAAGCTGCACCCTGTGTTTCACATTTCCATGCTGAGGAAATGTCATCCAGATACCGAGTCAGTTCTACAACCTATGGAGGTAGAATTGAATGAAGATATAACGTATGAGGAGGGACCAGTGTCAATCCTCGATAACAGAACTAAAAAGTTAAAGAAGAAGGATATAAGCCTTGTAAAAGTCCTCTGGAACCATCGTGGTGTTGAAGAAGCCACCTGGGAACTAGAAGGTGAAATGAGAAGAAAATATCCTGCTCTTTTCTTATAATATGCTTTATCGATTTCGGGGACGAAATCCTTTTGAAGGGGTAAAGAATTTGTAACACCCTTGACCTGGGTTATGACCTAACCCTGGAAGTTTTGCCTAAATATGTAATTAATATACTTGTGAACACTCCCTGGCATGTAATTAAGTTCCTCAGGAACATTTACTTTCAATTTTGCTCCTTTTTGTATAAAGTTGTAGCATTGTGTTGTATGCAGGGACCTATGTACAAATTACCCATTTTAAGGGTTGAACTTGCAAAATTCACAAGATAAGATGTTCCTTTGATGTTGAAACATCATGAGAATGGTTATGGTAAAGTTTGAGGGATTTCCCAAGCTTGAGCACCAAGGTGCAGCTGTGGAAGCAATTCCCATGCTTAGAAACCCTAATTTGGGGTAAAGTGCAATTTACCCAAATTGAGGGGTCCAACTTGTAATTTTCACCATCTAGAACATCTTTTATGACTCTTGTCATCATTTAGAGTAGAAATGATGAAAGGGATACATCATTTAATAATCAGATGGGAAAAATGATCTTTGTGATAGAAATCACCTAAAATGGGCCTAAAACCCTTTCATGAGTGTACCCTAGTTGAAGGTTGGATTCCTTTACCCTTAGATCTTGAGATTTCATGAGATTTGCATAAGGATAGGTAGGTTTGGTCGTGCCCTTGAGCAAGGAGGGACCTAGATGTGATTTCCAATCTTGAGAGGTCCTTAGGGTGTAAAAGAGGCTAAAGTATATAAGCCCTTTTCCCTTGTAATTAAGTGAACGAATTTTCTTTCCTTCACTTCTCTTCCTTTCTTTCTCAAACGACCAAGGACAGCTCTGGAGCTCAGGGGGGACGACCAACCTGTTCTAGGTAAGAGAACCCCACCTTCTAAGCTCGAATTCATGGAGGAATTCACTTTCTAAGGTTGGTTTTATGATTAGCTTACTTAGTCTTCTTGTTCTAGCCGACCAAAGCAACGTTTCCTTGGAGAATTCACCTCTGACCAAGTTGTGGAAGCTCAAGGATGCCATTAAAGCTTGGAGCTTGAAGGCTTGGAGCTCTAAGATCAACCTTTAGGCGGGTTTTATAACTCTAAACTTCATGCTTGATTATACATCCTTTTCTATGCATATAGTTGCTAGTTCTTCTTCTTCCCTATCTTTCCTTGCATCCTTGCAAGAAAAATCGTGAAGAACTGCTACTGTTCTCAAGGTAGAAGATAAGGGCGTTAATTTCTATGCTTATCCATGGTTTTTCACTTTATCAAACGACCTCCACCTATTGCTCAAAACGGTTTCAAACCGTTTGGTGGGCAAACGGTTTCAGGGTCGTTTGAGGGCAAACGGTCTTCAAGACCGTTTGGTCCCATTGACCAAGCAAAGACCGTTTGGGAATCTTGTTCATAATTATGTAGGTTAATCACCCACAAAATTGGAGAGGTTAACTCCAAAAGAATCGTGAGTTATGAGCAAATCAATTAGCAAAACCAATTGAATTATGTGCTGATTTTCAACCTGATTAACTTGACCTGGTTGAGCAAACGGTTTCAAGACCGTTTGAGATGGTTGACCAAGCGTTGACCGTTTGGGATTACTGTTCCTAATGATGTGATATAATGACTCACCGAATTTGAGGGATTAACTCCCAAGGAATCATGAGTTGAAGGCTATTCAATTAGGCAAACCCTAATTGAAAACAGTGCTGAAATTCCAATGAGTTAAGTTGAGATTTTGGGTTGATTAGCCCAAACGGTTTCAAGACCGTTTGGGAATCACCCAAACGGTCTCAAGACCGTTTGGGGGTCACCCCAAGACCGTTTGGAGGTTTGGGGTAAAGTATAGTTGATCAATTGAAGGTCCAAAGGCACCAAACCATATTGCAATTAAGTATTGATGTGATGATCAACTCTATAGATCAAACCTTGATGAATTTTCACTAGAGTCCAAAGGATGGATGGGCAAACGGTCTCAAGACCGTTTGGAACTCATCCAAACGGTCTCAAGACCGTTTGGGCACAACCGAAGACCGTTTGGAGGTCTAGGGTTGAGATAATCTAATGGTTTGAAGGTCCAATCGCAATAAGTTGATGAATTGATACAAATACTGATTTTAGACCTAATTGGAGTTCAACCCTAGTCCAAACGACTTGGTTTTTGGTCAAACTTTGGGCAAACGGTCTCAAGACCGTTTGGAGGATATCCAAACGACCTCAAGACCGTTTGGTCCAAGTTTGAGCCCAATTGGAGGTCAATTGATAGGTTCAACCTTGAATTGATTCACATTGTTGAATATTGATGACCATCCGATTTGAAACCCTAATTGAGAAGGATTCAACCCTAATTGGCTTTCAATTGAGGGTCAACTTGGTGTCCAAGTGATTAAGGTTCATCCTAATTAACTCAATTTATAAGTGGTTATCATGGATTTGGTTAATTGAGGGGTTCAACATACATATCCATGACCAATTGTAACTTTTGAACCACTTTGGAGGTCCAAACGGTTTGAGCCCATTTGGACCAAACGGTCTCAAGACCGTTTGGATCCAAACGGTCTCAAGACCGTTTGAGGCCAAACGGTCTCAAGACCGTTTGGGCTCAAACGATCTCAGGGTCGTTTGGTCCAATCGATCTCAAGTTGATTTGATCAAACGGTTTCAAACCGATTGAGCTCCAAACGGTTTGGAAGGTCAACTCTTCCAAACGGTCAACACATCCAAACGGTCTCAAGACCGTTTGGAGCAAACGGTCTCAAGACCGTTTGAAACCAAACGGTTTCAAGACCGTTTGGTGGTTGAAACCGTTTGAAGGTTGAAACCGTTTGAAGGTGTACATGGTGGTTTGTACTTAATCAATTGATGGTGTAATTAGTTCAATGGTGATCTAATCTAAACCCTAATGGTAACCTAGGTCATTAAGGGACTAAGTGATTAGTGAGTTGACCCATGATGGTGATCATGAGGCAAATTACCAAAATACCCTTGAGGGGTCTAAAGAGGTAAAACCTTGTTCTAATCAAACCCTAATCACATGATGATGATGTTTTGGCTTATGTAAGTCAATGAGGACTTAACCCAACCTAATCTAGAGTGGTGTCATCACCATCTACTAGTGAGAGGAGAGAGAAAGTATTCCAAGAGAGAGAAAGTATCCTAGAGAGAGAAAGTACCCTTTTTAAGGTGGAAACTCAAGTGAGATACTTCAAATACACATGAGTGTGCATGATTAGGGAATGACCCACCTATGTGAGGTCATAGAAACCCTAAATATGATATCTAATGGATCTTAATCTTAATTAAGAGTCTTAATGATGATGTTTCTCTTACATGATGATGTAATGAGTACCATTCACCATGGTGTGAATAGTAAACCCTAATTTTAGGGTGATGACTTGAAAGATGAATAGTAAACCCTAAATTGTTGAATTGTTTACTATTATCTGTTGAACTAACTATGCAGGTTATTATGAGATAATGGTCATACCCAGGTATGAAATACCATGTTATGTTCATTGAAAGCATGTCTTAAGCTTTATGAATAGTGAATCATCTTGATGCACTGCTAAGTGACATCTTTTGTGATTTATGGGCTGTAAGAGCCATAAACACCATCAAGGTCATGCTTGACAGATGACTTGTGATGAGATAATTGAGAACTGGTAATTGAAATGAGTTAGGCCTGCTACATTTTAGTATTCTCATATATAGCTGTGATGCTAATGTTTTTGTATGATGATATGAATACTGAATGTACCTAACTAATCAAGTGAAATGTAGAGCCCTGATCATAGATCCATCATTGTCAGAGTCTAAATGATGGTGAAACAGGTTTTCCTCAGGGAACTCCTGGATCACATACTTTTAAGTATGTGGGGTACATGGATGTGTAGAACCTTACATCCTAGTGTAGGTATTTGATGTAGATTCTTGTAGTCCTTCATACCTTCACTATAAAAGAAAAGGTGAGAGGATGATGTAGATTCTAGTAGTCCATCAGACCCCACCATAAAGTCCTAAAGGTGAGATGTATATCTACACTCCCTTAAAGACACAAATACCGTATCGGTGAAAGTTAAACAAGAAATCTTCCGATAGTGAAGAGAGTACAGAATGCCACTGTAACTCTAAAAATAGCGAAGGACCAGAGTACCCTGGTGAGCTATTATAAAGACATCCCGCCAGATGTCAAACAATCAATCCTCTAACTGACTGAGGAAGATGAGGTCATAAGAATCCGGCTCTCTTAATGACCTATGTATGATACTGATGTGACTTCTTAGCGATCAGTTGGAGTATGAGTGGTATGCCTCATCTCCACAGGGCATAATAATGTTTGAAAAACATAAACAACAACGTAGTATATCTGTTAGAGTTAATTACGAGTTATTTGATTGATGTTACCTTGAATAGCATAGATGTTCTCATATTTTAATATTGATTGAACTCTTGCTTATCATCAGAACTTCCAGTGAATATCTTGAAGGCTCTTATTGCTTTAGTTATTCCTTGCTTTTCTTATAAAGCCTAGTGGAGAGTTATAACTCTCGCTGGGGCAATTATGTATAATTGTCTCACCCCGTAGACTTCTACTTTTTAGGTGGTCGTCGAAGACGAAGGAACAAGAACTCAGGTGAACAATCCCAGCAACAGCAGCATCAGGAGCAGTAAATATCTCAGGTGGAGATCTAGCCTGCTTCATGGTGTAGTTAGAGTCAAGTCCTATGTGTCCTCTGTACTCTCAGGTCCTGGAGTGTTTTGGAGTATGAATTCTTGAGAGTTTTGGTATCATGTTGTATATAATTACTCAAGAAGTAATTGTCAGTGATGTAAACAGTTAAATCCTTTTTCTATGGAAAAGGTTTGTGGTTTCAGGCTCTTGTCTCGAAAAGTTTTAATTTCCCGTGATTTTTGTCTTCCGCTGTTTACCGATTGCTTCCGCACATGATTAAATCGGGATTAATTCATGGTTTGGAGATCGGAGCCCACAATATCTATATCGAGATGCCACGTGGTTTCCTCAACACCATGGTGATGCCATAAAACCTTCACAAGGACTATGTCCTTCTTCTTCAGCTTCTTCAGTCTCCTACCAAGGATCAATACTAGTCATTCCACATAGGACATATCCTCAGCAATATCCACCTCCATAAGTTGCAACACTAACTCTGTATCAGGATGACATTTCCTTAACATACTTAGATGAAACACCAAATGCAACCTGTGCAATTTAGGTGGCAGCTTCAACTTGTAGGCCACCTTCCCAACACATTCAACCACAGGGTAAGGTCCCATAAACCTAGGAGCCAACTTACTCTTCGTCCCAAACTTCAACACACCTTTCCAAGGAGAGACCTTGAGGTACACTTTGTCTCCCACTTGAAACTCTAAGGGTCTATGACAACTATCTATATATGACTTCTTCCTATCATGTGTTGTTTTCAACTGATGTCAGTACAATTTGATCTCTTATGTTGTTTGGTGCACAAGCTCAGGACCAAGAAGTTGATACTCACATGTCTCATACCAACACAATGATGATCTACAATGTCTCCTGTACAACGCTTCATATGGTTCCATGTCAATGCTTTTCTGATAACTGTTGTTGTAGGTGAACTCTATCATACTGAGATGCACGTCCCAACTACCCAAAAACTAAAGAATACAAGCCCTCAACTAATCCTCCAAGGTGTTAATGGACCTTTCAAATTGACCATCTATCTGTTAGTGGAAAGCAATGCTAAACTTCAACTGCATACTCAAGGTCATGTGTAACCGCTCCAAAAATGACTAGCGAACTGGGGACCTCAATCAAATGTGATAGTTTCTAGAGCACCATGCAAACACACTATGTCATCAACATAGACCTGGGAAGCTTCTCAGCTGTATACATTCTCTTTACAGGAAGGATACATGTTGTCTTGGTCAACCTATCAATGATCACCCAGATCGAATCATGACCTTTTGGCTATCCTAGGTAGACCAACAACAAAGTCCATCATCATGTGATCCCATTTCCACTGTGGTATAGGCAATGGTTACAATGTATCTGTAGGCTTCTGATGTTCGGCCTTAATCTACTGACACACTAGGCATCATGCAATGAACTTAGCTACATCCCGCTTCAAGCTAGGCCACCAATACATGTCGCTCATGTTATGATACATCTTTGTTCTTCCTAAATGCATAACATACATAGACGAGTGAGCCTCTTCTACAACCATCTTCCTAAGAACATCAACATCAGGTACCACGACTCTTCCATGGTAACAAATTGTCTCATCATCTGACTTGCGGAAGCCATCATACATCTCACTACCAAACACTGGTTTGATCTGCTATATCATAGTATCAACTTGTTGGGCCTCTTTGATCTGTTGTCTCAGTGTGGGCTCACCTATAACTATTCTAATAATCCTGCCAACAAGGAAACCTCCAGTTACCATTCATTTGATGTAGGGAGATCAACACGTCTTGCTTGTGGCATGCCAAGGAACACAACTGCACCTTCTCTCTAGATTATGATGAAGAGGACTTCCTACTCAACACATCTGCCATGATATTCACCTTCCCTGGATGGTAATCAATTGTGTAGTTGTAATCTTTTAATAGCTCCATCTAGCACTGCTGCCTCATATTCAACTCCTACTGTGAAAAGATGTACTTCTAGTTCTTGTGGGTTGTAATGATCTGACACCTATCTCCATAAAGGTAGTGCCTCTAGATCTTCAAAGCATGGAGTATGAAAACTAACTCCAGGTCTTGGGTCAGGTAGTTTTCCTCATGTTTCTTAAGATGTCGAGAAGCAAAAGAAATTACTTGCTTGTCATGCATTAGCACACAACCCAAACCATTACCGAACACATCACCGAAGACTATGTACCCTTTCCCTTAATCAGACAAGATTGACACTAGCACACTTGTCAACTTGTACTTCAACGCTTGAAAAGCATGTTGACATCTGTCATCCTAGACAAACGACACATCCTTCCTTGTCAACTTAGTCAGGGTTAGAGCTATAGCACTGAAGTCCTTAATGAACTTCATGTAATAGCCTACCAAACCCAAGAAACTGTGAACTTCTATTGGTGTCTGTCTTCTCCCACTCTTTCATAGACTCAACCTTCATGGGATCCACACGAACGCCTGCAATAGAGATAACATGTCATAGAAAAGCCATCTCCTTCAACCAAAATTCACAATTACTAAACTTAGTGTACAGATGATGTTGTCTTAACATAGTCAAGGCCTGGTGGAGATGTTGCTCATGCTACTGGCTATCACGATTGTATACTAGGATGTCATCTATTAAGACTACTAGAAACTGATCTAGAAATAGTTAGAACACTTTGTTCATCAAGTTCATGAATGTTGCTTGTGCATTGGTTATCCTGAATGACATAACCACGAACTCATAGTCACCATACCTCATCCTAAAAGTCGACTTAGGTATGCCATCCTGCTTGATCCTTAGTCGATGATATCCTAACCTCAAGTCTATCTTTGAAAACACTATTGTGCCAAGCAACTGATCAAGCAGGTCGTCTATCCTGGGCAAGGGATACTTGTTCTTTATCGTCGCCTTATTCAACTGTCTGTAGTATATACACAGCCTCATGGATCCGTCTTTATTCTTCATGAACAACACTAGAGCACCCAGCATTGACGTACTCAGTCTGTTTAAGCCTTTGTCAAGCAGTTATTGCAACTGTCTCTTTAGCTCTGCTATCTCATCTGGAGCCATCTTGTACGATGTCTGAGCTATCTGTTACGTACATGGGACTAGATTAATATCAAAAATAATCTCTCGGAGTGAGGGAACATGGGGGAACTCCTAAGGAAACACTTCCTCAAACTCTCTAACAACTGGAACCTCTTGAGTACTAGGACTCCTCACCTTAGTATTCAACACATGTGCCAAGAACACCACACAACCCTACCTTAACAACTTCTTCACCATCATCGTCAACACTAGACACGTCTAAAGAATTGTGAAAGAGTGAGTTTCTCAGATTATTTCTTCTCTCTTAAAATTTTATTTCTCAAATTGTTGACCAAAATGTCCTCAAATACCTGCCTCACTAAATTGAATAGAAACGAGTCACAAAAATTCAATGAATGCAAACCCTAGTATTATATGATGGTGAATTATGGGTATTAAAGTATTTTAGTCAATTACCATGTTTAACCTTAGAATTTGGACCCCAAAAGTATACCATAGTTACTTGATAATTTCATGAAGCCCTCCTCAAAATTTCAATTCAATTGGTTTAACCATTTAGGAATTATAAGCAATTGAATTCATAGTACATAATAGCTTTTAGATGTTTTTGGATCCAGACCCGGATCCAGATCTGGTGGAAGAGATGACTAATTCGTCCTCCTTACCCAACTCTCGTAGAACCTAGCCTACTCAGTAGCGCCATTTTTCAAACCCCCATCTCTCTCTCATCTCTTGATCATATCTCGTCAAAGTCAGTTCTTCAGATCTAGTTTTGCCTCCTCTTTCCAACGAGCCCAAGAAATATCCCTAACGATCAAGGTTTCAAAAAGGCCCAAATGGCGACACCATGGACCCATCGAATGCCTTAGGGGAGGAAACCCTAGGCCTCGTGGTGCCTATTTAAGGAATTGAGTAGCTCAACAACCCTTCCATTAGTTGTAAAGGCCCCTCAATTCCTTGTCATCACTCCCTCTCTTCTCCACCAAACTCCATCTTCTTTGGCTTGCACCATTGTGACCTGCTCGCACCTCAAATCTCCTCCCTCCAACTGATTTCATCTGTACCATCCTTGCATTGAGGTGGAGGCATACCAACACTCGTGAAAGAGTGTAGTGGTCCAGAGACTGATATCAACTAGGGCAGTTGGCGGCGTCACCCAACCAGGCTCCGACCACCTCCACGGATCGTCTTTTGTAGCTGCACTGAAGTCGGGCACTGTACGAGACTCCATGAAGGACCGTGAATCTTCTCCCAACCCTCAACTAATCAACACTCAAGGTCTAGCCTGAACTGAGGTCCTTGTTTGCACTTTATTCTGTACCTCATCTTCTGTACCTCAACCAGTCTGAACCTATGCTTCACAGGGTCACAAAGATTCTACCAAGGAAGTAGTATGCTCACCTCACAACCTACACAGACCCCTCTCCTTCTTCCTATCCAACCTCCCTTGTTTACATGAGCAATGGTGCGAATAGGGACCAGGTCCCCTATTCGGAGCAAACAACCAAAGGCATAGTTTTACACTGTTACACCCAGTCATTTCTGGGCCAAGGGCACTTCTTCCTTTTTGTTCCCCTTTCTGACCCTCTGAGCTGAGCTGTGGTTTGTGAGTTAGTGGGAGGATCTGAGAAGTTGGATCCTTCACTAGATTTGCACTACCAAGCCTATAAATCCTTTTTTTAATTTTCATTTTATTTCTTTGAGAAATTACCTGATTGGTCAATATTGTAAAACCCTTTATAAATAGCTCTAATATCTGATAAATACCCACAAAATACCCACGCTCTCAGAAAAATGATAAGAACCTATATAAATTATCACCTGTACCTAAATCCAACCCTATATTGATGCATCTTATTTATGACTTTGTTTTATGTCCTTTTTTAACTTTAATTTGTGAAAAATTGAATACTAAAATAAAGGACAATACTTTTGTGAGATCTTGTACTATTTGATATGACCCCGATTCTCTTAAATCAAAACCCTAGAACAATGATCCATAATAGGTTCACATTAATGTCACATGACTGACCTTTATCTTCTCTCTCTTCAAATAGTGATTTATGGGAGAACCAGTTCCCTAATCCACTCTCCAACCTTCCTTTTACTCTGATCTGATCCAATGACATTAAAAGGAAACCCTAGTGAGTGAAAGACCTAATAAGGTGTTGACAACACCTAATGACGTTAGATATTATTTTCCTTTCAGGCTGATTTACTTACTGTTCTACTAGACTCTTGGATTCCAGATCTAATCAAAATAGGTACGTGGTTTTATTAAGTATAAGACTAGCTTTCTTGGTTGCTTATGATAAGGTGTATCTTGTGTGAAACTACTTTATTCTTTTTTTGTTGAACTACTATACTATATGCATCGCCAAAACTTAATGAAACATAAAAGGACATTGTGATGAGTTGTAGCTACTAGTGCACGTGGCCCAGTATGGATGTATGTTGCCTAACATGGATGTATGATGAATTGCCCATGTTAGATGTATGATAAATTAACTTTTTCCCATACTGGATGTATGAGAAGTGATTATAAAATTGTAGCACAACTACATCAAATGAATTGTATAAAATAGGTGTTTACCTAATTTTCTGCCTTAAGCAATGGTTTTCTTTTCTTTATTCTTTCTTCAAGTATTTTCATACATGAAACCATAATATTGTATCTTTTACCAAGTACCAACTTTTGTTGATGATTTTGTTTATCGTATTTTCTAGGTACAAGGAACAAATAATGCATCTCAAAGTACCTGAAGCTATCAATAAATGGGCATGGAGGATAAAATAGATAAATTTCTATTTCTTATCTGTTTTCAATTAGATATTTGCTTATTCTACTAGATGATGTATAGGATATTCTAAATCCTATGTATTTTGTTTTCCTTTTATAGAACTATTCATCTCTTCTATCTCTAATAAATTTATGTAATGACTTTATTATCTTCAATGAATGGATGTTTGTGTGGCTATTCAATGGTGTTGTGAACAACGATCTTGGCTTGTTTCCCTAATTTAGTTGGCTACCTTAATCTCTTGTATTTTCCCTTCTGACATTTATAGATATGAGTGCACGCATATCTGTGAATGTCACTAAGGAAAGTATATGGAAATTGTCATCGTCACAAGAATCTTCCTATCTCATTGGAAAAACTACATGTTATCACCATCTACAAATGTTGCTTGCTTGAAACTACAATCTAAAACTACTCTATACTTCACCAAGGTGTCCATTCCAAGGATTACATCAAATCCATACATATCAAATGGTATAAGATCCACTTGAATGTTGTGCTCTTAAAAAGAAAGGACGTAGGAAGGACACACCTATTGCAACACTATAGAACCAACTAATGGGGTTTCCAACAACAAACTATCTCTCCTACAACTAACATGCAAAAGACAACTATCAAGCACTTCACAAGTGGTAAAAGAGTGCATTGCACCTGGGTCAACCAAAACAGAGACAAAGCAAGAAGAAGACAAATCAGAAAGAAATAAATGTGTCTGACCTATCACTACTTGTGGGATGACCACAACCTTCGACTGACTCATGGTGTAGAATATAGTCGTTGTTTGTCATCACCATTGTCCATTACTGCCTTGAGCAGACAATCTGGCCTGCAACGCTTGACCATGTCCTCTTCCTCCTGCACCATTGAACTATTGCTTCTGTGAGCCTTGCTGGCTCTACCTAGGTTGGTGGGTCACTTCATCATCTTTCACTAGGTAGTCTCACCTCAAATGTCCTACCTATACACACTTGTGGCAAGCATTTGTCTCAAATTGTGGCCTAGACGGCCCTGCCACTGACATTGACGTTGTGTTGTGAGCTCCAACAGGTGGAAGGCTATCGCCTCTGCCTTTACTTGATGACCACTATGTCTACGCACTGATCCTCTACGATGTTGGAGGTGTAGCAAACCTTGGCTTCTTAAAGCCTCTTGACGACTATTCTTGGGACTATGTAGGCCTCTCCATGGCTCTTGCCTCTTATTTCTCTATCACAAATCTATCTATCCTCTGAACAGACTCCACAAATGTGGCAAACCTTTCTCTATTCTCCATGGTAGTCTTCGGGGTAGACAACTCAATATTCAACCCCTTCTCAAAATGTTGAATCTTCTCATGATCTATAGCAACCACGTAGGAATATAACTGTAGAAGCTCCATAAACTTAGCATCATACTCATTTATCATCATGGGTCCTAGCCTGATCCGCTCAAGCTGACTAATCTTCTCATCTAGATATATTCAAGGGAAGTACCAACTGATGAACTCACATCAGAACTCCTCCCAACCTACCTCAACACTGGGCCTCTAATCCTCTTCTATGACCACTCGTGGCCATCACTCCCTTTCAGAAGGTACATTACATGCTTCACCTTATCAGCTTCAGGGATGCTAAGGATATTGAAGGCATTTTCAAACTCTATTAGCCACAGATCCGCATCTGTTGTATCAACCATCCCAGGATACTCCACTTCCCCAACACCACAAATCCTCATAAAAGACTTCCCAGTACTCAAAGATTCTACATTGGAAACGGGTGCCCTAGGTTGAGGTGCGGGCATCCTGATCACCATATGCGTCGTAGTGGCCATGAACTACCCAAAAAGAGACAGAATGGTAGAATTATCAAGCATGGTTGGGTTGACATGGGGGACCTTAGGCACCTGATCTTCTCGTGCCTGGTACCTCGCACCACCACCTGGTGCAACAACATTTCTCTCAACATCATATTATTCATGTTCTCCAGACATCTTTACGCTTTTCTTTTTCTTCTACATAAGTAGAAGTCACTATAATACAAACTTAAGGACACAAGAACAAACACAAACCCAAGTCCTAGGTCCCTATAGACTCGATGAACCCTAATATATGATACCAACCAAATTGTGATGCCCTGTGCCACACAAAGCAAGATTAACTCCAAACCAATCGCTGAAATAAAATTTAACAAACATATTGTTGGAAAACACTAAAAATTAAAACCATTTTCATTAAGCACCCAAGTTACATAAATTTTTACATATATTCCTCATAGGACACCTACAACAAATATCATAAGTTGCAAGGTACTTACACCAATATGTTCTTATCACATTTGCCATTAACCTCATTCAAGAAACACTTGTCCCATATAAATATACATATATCTGAATATCTTCTATATCATGACATTAAAACAGGACACAAACCAAAACACATATTGATAGCATGTCTACAAACACCCCCAAAAACAATACCAAAGACCTGAGTATACAAGAATGACTCGAGGACACTACACCCAAAGGACTAACAAAACATCCAATCTTATCAGCTACTGCCCTTCTTATTGTTGCTCTACCTCAGCTGAATGATGTCTACTTCCTTGTGCACATCCACCTAAAAGATGTGGAGAACCCACGAGGTGAGATCCAAATCTCAATGGGATATTTAAGTCTCCACCAATACTTTTATTAACACAGATAAGGGTAACTAAAAGACATGAGTTAATCTACAATTACAATAAGAAGATTCAACTTAATGATATCAACATGGCAAATATATTCATTTAACAGTTAAAAAGGAATATGAATAACTTGTATATTCACTACCAACTGTACTATACAATGCAAGAAAGGTCTCATCCAATATTTTCGTTTTTGATCCTAAGCAAATGTACTACAGAACTGGTTACATATTTTATTATTCCCTAAGGATTTGATTTGTACCACCCAAATCCATTCGACCATTGCTAAGTCAAAATAGGTGTCATACAAGGTCTATGGAAGAGTTGGAATCTATGACCTCACCAAACCTCATGGTCAACACACAAGTGCACAACAGAGACATATCAATCAACAACAACCTATAACATATAGTGAAATAGTGAAAATACTAGCCCACCTTGGTACAGGTCACAACGCTAGTGAAATTGAGCCATGACGTGTAGCTGCACTCATAATAGGGTATTGCCCACAGCCAATCGTGTGAAACCTTGTAAGAATTAAATCACTGAGCTATGTCATGTAGCCACACTCTTTCCAGGGTATGTCCCGCAACCAATCCTGTGAATGCATATACTCAACAGTATATGACTCCAAGCATTCACTAGGAAAAGACCGTTTCACCATCCAACAAGTGCTGACACTGAGATGGATCTATGGAACATGGCAAAACTACATGATTAAGTTCCACTTAATTAGTTAAGTTAATTAAGTGTGTTTTAGCATCAATCAAGTTACAATGTATAATGTCATAACAAAATCTACAAAGATCAAGGCATAGTATAATTCTAGAAGATATAAATGTATAAGGTGTGAACTTATCACATTATCATCAACATGATGCATGTATCACTACCATTCACAACATCATCATCATCAAAGACATATGCTATGGTATATCAATCCCTCATCTCATCATGGATAATGTAACCTCCTACTAGGTAATAAACCATTATCAGGTCATAGGACCTATTCACATGATTCCCATTGTACAAGTATCTTAACCTGCCTCCTGAAGGCTCATTTAACCTATATCATATCATAATCGCCATACCTTTCACTTAGGTATTGTTATAAACTCACCAGACCTCCATGATTAGGATTTTCATGAACAAAGGAGATAACATCCTACTATCATAGTAATCCTATAAAAGGGAAACAAGTAATTTACATTGTACATTATTAGGTTTAAGGATCCTTTTTAGCTGATTAGGGTTTAAAAACTAGGTTCAACAACCAACCCCAAGTTCATCACATCCCATCATCTTGGAGTATATTAAGTTAAAGGAACATAATTAAGATTGATTAGATACTATTCCAAACAATACTTTACATGACTTATTCATTACTCATACAATTACATGATTGGGTGTCCAAGCATATCCTTCAACCACTATCATCATCATCTGTCAAACTACCTTCAACATAATGTCTCAGTCTATCATCATCATAGGTGTTGGCCTAATATCAGCAAGGTTTTTCATCCTATCTCTAACATATGATATCGGCCAAACAATAACATAGGGTATCGACCTAACCTCTAACATGGTATGTCTGCCTAACAACAACATGGTATGTCAACCTATTACCATCATGGTGTATCAGTTTAACACCACCATCATGTATCGGCCTAACATCAACATGGGATATCATCTTATCACAATAAGTTGTGTCGGCCTATCACCAACCTAGGGTGTCGGCCTAACATCAACAAGGTGTGTTATTTCTTCATCCATATGAGTGTATCGATTTACCATCAACATAGGTATATCAACCACTAAACATCACATGTTACAACTACAACTGGGGTGTCTACTACAAACCATCATGGGTTACATCTATGGTTAGGGAATAGGCGTCAAAAAATCACATCATACAACTTAGTGTAAGGTATCGGCCATTAGCCATCACAGATTTATGGCTAAGGTATCAGCCATATACCATCATGAGTTACATACATAGCATAGGTAGGGTGTCAGACACAACACTACATAGCCAAGACCATCACAAAACTTAACCAAGGTCGATACTGGGAAACCAAAATGAAAATAGAAAGAAACTCCGTCATCATCAAGGTGGAAACTCCATAAAGATAGACATCTAAATCCACTTCAAGAAATAGCCATATTCAAGGGTAAAAGATCATACTCTACACATCTCAATTCAACAAGCTATGATAGGGTTTCAGGTTTCTTTCAACCAAACAAGACTTACATTACCAAAATAGTTCATAAGATCATCATCAAGTACTAACTTGTTGGAAGAAATGTTTAGAGAAAGGAAACAAATGCAATAATAAGTAAAGAGTGCAATAATAGAGGGGCTAAGAGTTATATAACCTTTCTTAAGAAGAGAACCACCAAGGATGCAACCTCCAAGACCAAATCTCCTAGTACATGATCCAAAGGTTGAAGATAATCCACCAAGGGTCCTAAACTCAGTCACAACAACACCTCCAAGAAAAGAAGATGTCAAGGTCAAGATAGCCCAAGAAAGGAAAAGAAAGAAAAGCCTTATTTGAACCAAAGAAGAAGAATGAAAGAAAGGAAGAGGGAACTTCATCCTAACACGGTCAATGAACCTAGAGATGAGGGTTCTTTCCTCAAGAAAAGCATTCATACCAAGGCATGGCCCATGCATGAAAGAAGAAGAAGATGGAGAAGAGAAATTAACGAAGGTGTCACCAAAGAAAGCACAACTCACTAAGGTGTGAAGATGAACAAGAATCACTACAAGCTAGATATCCGATCACCAAGGCTCTAAGGAGACTTATTCTTTCTCCTCAAGGCTTCAAGGTCATACACAAGGAAAGGCGAGATCAAGAATGGATGAAAGGTTCACTTGTGTGAAAAATAAAAAACTATATGCTTGTGGGATGAGAGAAGGATCAAAGGAGAGGTTTCATCACCTTATGGTATCTAGGGAACACTTGTCCATGCAAAAGAATCCACCTGCAACCACTCTTTCCTAACATGCAAGGCATGGTGATGCACTCTAGGTGGGGTCTTGGTCTCTTGGCCACCCGCCAAGGGCGTGACCCAACTAGCCCAAGGTAACACATCTCACACCCTCATAGGTCAAAGCACACATATCACCTATAGAAACCCTAATCCCCACTATGGATACCACCACTCACCCAAGATGAAAACAAGGAACCCACTTATTTCTCTCTCCTCTAGATGATGCCAAGAGATGTAAGATACACTTTAGAGGTGACAAATTGCACATCAACCCCCTGAGTTGAGTAAATTCTAATTTGCACCAAAACTATCACACAAAGCACAACCAACGTCCAAAAAATCTCAAACTTGAAAATTAGACTCTCTACAAGCCCTAATTACATCTCAAAAGATTAGAGCAAGGTTACAAGAACATATTTAATCTAATGAAAATAGGGTTACCCCAAAACTCAAGTCAAAGGCCTTACATGTAGTTTATTTTGCCTAGGTTCAAATGCCAATAACATTGGTTGAGCCTTTTGCCTTATCAATTAACTGATTTGTTTAATTATAAGGCGGTAAGAGAAGTCAAATATCATACATGTTCTTCATATTCCTTCTTAAAATATTAATTGTTCTACTACTCTGTGGTAATTTCCTAGTTTTTCTTAATCTGCTGATTTTGTTGGATACATATCATTTAGTTGAACCTGCTCAACTTGCTAAGTACTTTTATATACCTATTTAGTATCTATTCTTAATAGACATTGGTAGATAATTATATCTCTAGTTAGGACGTTTGGTCACACCTCATGGGTTTCCACATCTTTTAGGTGGTCGTGCAACAAGAGGTAGAGATCGTGTAGTTGAGGAAGAGCAACAAGAAGACTAGTAGATGATAAGGTAAGATTTGCTACTAGTCTTTTAGTGATAGAGCCCTGGTCCCGATACACTCAAGTCTTTGGGGGTGTTCTCATTGTGTTTTGTGGATACGTTATAGGTACGAGGTTTTTAGCTTGTGAGCCATGTATGTAACATATGGCATGTGTATATGTATATATGTGGAACATATATCTCATGTAATAGATCGATCACATGAATGATGATGTACAATGATGTGAGCACCTTGTGATATGATGTGTAATGCATGTGGCAGGCTTGTGGACCCATAATTCATAAGTTTTTGGCTTATGGTACTTTTGCTAAATTGGTTTTAATTTCCAATGATATTTGGTAATCTGCATGCTTGGTTATAATTCCACGTTTGGTTTTAAGTAATCTTGTTTGTGGTATGTCGAGAAGTCATAAATATACACGAGTAGTGATATGAGAAGGAGAGAGGAAAACAAGAAATTGTCCCTAATATAACATGACACTGGATAAGAGATAACCAATCAATTACTAAATATAACTAACTACTACCACTACTATTTCCTCACTTCTGTCTTTTTCTTTCTTTCTTGTTCCACTACTTCCCTCATATTTTTGTTTCATGTAAGTAATAATGCCTTTTTTAACATTTTAATGTGTTATTTCTCATGACTTCCCTCATCCCTTATCTTTTTTCTTTCCTTCTCTTACCACGACTTGTCTCCTCTATTTGTGTTCAAATGTATTATAATTTGTTATCTATCACTTACTAATGTGTTACTTCCCTCCATTTGTGTTCCCATGAGTTCTTATGTTGTCTAGATACATATTAATGTTTATTTTTGACCCACATAATAATTTTGGAGAGAGAATTTAAAAGAGGATGGAAGTGAGGAGTAAAATTAGATGGAGTGAGAAAGCAATATACTAGAGCAATGATAATAAAACTCCAATCCATAGATAACATTCAATTACAAACTATAGTAAATTATCGTACACTAATTCCCTACTCCCTCCTATTTTCCTCTTTCTCATTCTTTCCACTACTTTCCTTCTCAAATTGTATTCACATGTGTTATAATGTTTTCTTTGTCACATATTAATATGTTGTTTCCTTGTCATTTCCTCCTACCTCTTAATTTTCTATTTGTCTATCTTCCCACGACTTCCCTCCTTCATTTGTGAAATATAGAGAGATGATATATAGGAAACAAGACTAGATATACATGACACCAGATAAGAGATAACAAATTTATCATAGAGGCATGATGCCCACTACTTCCCTCCTCCCTCTCATTTTTTTCCCATTCTCTCTCTTCACAATACTTTCCTCCTCTATCTATGTTCACATGCAATATTGTGCATTTTCTATCACATATTAATTATGTTAGTTCATCCCCATCTTCTTCCTCTCTTATTTTCTCTTTCTTCCAACTACTCTCCTCCCTCACTTTTTATCTCTTCCCACTACTTTCCTTCTTTCTCTTGTTTTCTACTTAGTGTATAAAGTATGTTTAATGTCAAATATTAATGTGTTATTTCTAACTATTTTCCTCTTCCCTACATTCTCATTTTTATCTTTCTATTTCACGCCACTGATTTCTTCCTCCTCTTTCCTGCATTTTTTTCTCTCTCTTTATTTTATAGACATCGTCACTCCATTCTTATTTTTATCTTTCTTTTAATTCCCTCCTCTCTCTATTCTTATTTTTATCTTTCTCTCTCAATCCACTACTTTCCTCTTCCAACCTCTTCTCTTCACACTACTTTCCTCCTCCTTTCTATTTTTATTTATCTCTTTCACATTACTTTCATGCTCTCCCTCTCTCCTATTTTTCTTCTTCTCTCTCCCACACTACTTCTTCATGTCTTCTTTTAGTGCAACTGATGCTAACATAACAATTAAATCAGAATAACAAGAAGCACGCCAGAGTGATACCAACTATCATCTTTTTTCATCTCATGCAACTTATCTGGAAGGATAGAGACAAATGGTATTAAATTTGGTTTTCTATTTGCCATACAACCAATGTTGCAACACCATTGATCATATAGTCATGCCACCTAGAACCAATATTTTTTTTCACAAATGAGAAAAGTGCAAAAATAGCTTTGGAATGGCAAACCTTATTGTGTTGTACATTTATTATTTGACTATATGGGGTGCTCCTTTGTCGACTGAATCATGTTATCTACGCGTGGAACCCTTTATAAGTGAAGGATGGGGGAAAATAAACTCAGAGTTCAGTGTCAAACCTAAATCCCACTATAACATGGTGTTGAGATTGATAGTTGGTCCCATTACAAGGACAACCACTCCTTTCAACTAGGTGCCACAATTGAGAAAATAGTGTAAAGTTGTTTTCTTATAAAGAGAGAGAGATTGCAAAACCATTTATCACTTAGAATTGGGTTAACTAACTTATGAAAGAAGGCAACATTTCTTGCGTGACATTCCCACTTGTTCACATAATGTAAGTCATGTTTTAAAAAAAACATAATACTACAACATTGCATAAAATGTATATTGAAACAATTAACCTAGTTCCCTAGGGAGCCACCAATAGAAAGAATCTGCTAACCTATGGCGAAATCATCAAACAAATAGTCCCCTATCTCTAAAAGCTCCTGCCTACATGCTACCATTTTTTCATTCAAAATTATGTTACCAGTATAGTAGATAAATAAAAGTGCTCTTTTTGCTAGGGGACCCATACCCTAACAAGATGGCTGCACACCCAATGACCCAATCAACACATCCTCAACTAATTGTACATACTTCATCAGTATTCATATGTTCACAATTTTATGTTATATCATATGTTTTTGAGCTAAATTTTATGCTCTATTAAGACATGTTATCCATAACCACAAAATTTTAGACTGCTAACTCTAAGGAATATAACCATCCACTAATTAACAAATGGTAAAATTTAAGGTGATTCTTAATTTTGATTTTGGGTTCATGATGTCCTTGATGGGTATTATATTTATGTAATGTACCATGGAGAAAGTGTAAGATGTTGACAAACCAAACCTTTGGTGTGCGACATCAACATGTATACATTCCATTGTGGCTACCTTAATAGACAATAGTCTCCACCATTATTATTCCAATAAATAAAAAATTCTCTCTCAATGCATAACAAGAATACCTAAGCGTATATGGGTGTTACAAACATGCATGCATATTGGGAGTCACACCAATCGTTTACAAATTAAAAAAACGAATAGAAGACATGCTCTTTGGGATTGAATTAATCTATCATACAAGTATGAAACACAAAATTGTTCATTCATTAATAATAATGTCTTTTAACCCTTTTTTTATCATGATCTTTAATGTCACAATAGCAAAAAATACATTAGTCAAAATATTGTAATCAACTACGATTTGCATATGATCCTATTTCAGTTTGAGCACCAACTTTAAAATAACAAGGTTGTGAACTCATTACTGATCGACATAACTTAAACTAGAGCTTATTTTCCTTCCATTGCATAATTTCTTCAGAATCATTTACATGTGGTGTACTATAAGATAAAAGTTCCACTAACATCTAACTGGCTCACATCAATTTGTAGCATATGATTAGAAAAATTATATGTGCTCCCTTTTCTGCTACATGTTTATTGTGTAATTCCCATCCAATCACACACATGATAATGGAAGGAGACCTTGTGTTGTCCATAACATGGGACACGCAGCTTGGAGGAACGTCACAAAACATGATACACATTGTAGTAAGATAATTGAAACACCATGCATTAACTCAAAATAGATTCATACATTGTTCATAAAAAGGGGAAACATAAGTTGTCACATCTTGATCTCAAGCCTAATACATGTAAACTAAGAAAATCTAAAACATGGAAAGATAAACTAAACTAAAGGATCTACTAAGTGGTAGATGGACCCCACCAATCTAAAGTCTCCCGATCAGCTACACTTGAATTCTCACTTCAATTCCCTCTTTCTCCTTGATCTTGGGACATCTCGTCCCACGACCATGCGAAAGAAAGCAACAACATAAGTAATCAGAATTATGCATGTTATAAGAACTAAAAATAAGCATATACTTGAATTGAAATAAACTTGACATAATTTGACATTACAAATTCTCATTAAGCATTAACCTTCATTACATCAATGAAATAAGAACATTATTATATGCGTTCTCTCCTCACTGTCCACATGGGGCACATCATGCTCGGAAAGCCCATCATTGCTAGGATGCCCATAACAACCATAAAGGTCCATCATTTTGAGAAATAAATAATAAGTTACTTAATTCTCCTAACTTAATCTTAACAACATTGTTCTTATCTTGCCATCAATGAAAATTGTCCTCATCCAATAATTGCACCAAAGTGCTCATCAGGCCATCTAAGGCTCATCTTAGTTGCACCAAAGTGTTCACCAATGCCATAAAGACAAATTAATATAAAGAAGAACAATTTACAACATTAGTGCATTATCTTAATCATCATGGGATTTCTCCCTGTTGATCTTGAAATTATTATTACATGAATTTACATGGGTCTTTCTTCAATTTCTTAATCATTACATAAGCATATCATTAAACAAATGATCATAAATAAAAAGCATATGAACTTATGATTATATCAATCAACAAACAAATAATAAAATCTAAGGCATCATCATTATAATAATTGCATTCATGATATTGAAAATTTAAAGCATAATCCTCAAAAATACATAACAAAAAATTCATCCAAGGTAAATATGCATAATGGCATGACCCACTTACCTGGAGCAAGGTAGATCCTAACTTAGTATCCCTGATCCTGGGTGAAGTCCTAGGTTCCTTAAATTAGCATAGTTTATATTAATTATCATCTTAATTATATGCTAAACCCTAATTTGGATACTTTAGGGAAACCTGGTTAGAGATGACCCAATTAGGGTTTTAAAACCTAAAAATCAACTTCCTTATCAAAAAAGCTTTCCAACGACTATTTTTGCATAATTTTCTGACCAATAATTGATTTACTGTGAATTTCCAAAAATATGGACCAATTAGAAATTCGTAGAAAACCCACGTGTGCAATATTATCCAAATCACAGGAGAAAATCCGAGTTATCCCAATCGGGGGCTACCAGCTAGAGAACAAACTCATCGTTTCTGAAAAGGAGACAAGGGCACTCAAAACCTAAAAATACCCATACCAGGGCGTGAAAACATACTCCTTGATAAAGGTCAAGATGGGGAAAACAGACCTGTGATTGTTCTTCTCAAATTGGTGAAGAACACAATGAAAATCAATGGATGAACTCAAGATTTTTGACCTTGTTAGTGAAATCCAAGATCTTGGCTGAGTTCCTCACATTGCCACGAAGACAACAAGCCACGACTCGGACATAATCATGGCCAGGAGCACCGAGAGCTCCTTTAGCCATGGAGTGACTAGGCATCCATGAAGCAGCAGGTCGCCTGTCCAACTCACGATCAGAGCCAACACTCACCAAAATGATCATCCCCTGAGAAACTTGAGGCTTCACCGAACTTGGGAAGCCAAGGACCATGACCTGTAGTGCCCGAAGCCCCCTGGTTCTAGCCATACACTGTGAAAATAGAGTAGCAACACCAGGTTCCAAACCACCGAGGAATAAGGTGTTACAGTGCCAACCAAAACCGAGAAAGTGACTACGGGTGGAAGGTGAAGCCAAAGGCACTACTTCTGTGGCCAATGAGCCACCAGATGGCCCAGGCAATGAACACTAGAGAGAAGCAACTGTGGTCCTATAAGGTCCGCCGACTCGAGGGAGAACAACGCAAACTGGAAATGGGAAAACAAAGATGGAGTGATGGAGATTCATACCGTGCAATCAATTGCATGATGAGGTGAGGTGCAAGTTGCCGTAGACTAAAAATCGAATAAGCGGTGGCAGTTTGGGGCAGTGGAGATCCAATTGAGAGGAGGAGATGAAGCTATGGGGTTCAAATCTCATTTCTAGACCCTTATATATAGGTTCAAAGGTCGGTGGAAGTCTCTACAACTTTGGGATGGATAAAGGAGTTCTAGCCCTATTGGGCATTTTTGGATAGGGCACGATGTCCAGGAAAACCTGGGATCATTGAGCTCGTGTGGTGCTCCCGATCCCATCGGGGAAGAGACCAACAGAAACCGGACACTGTACTGTGGGGACCATGCGGGGTCAGATAAGGAGCCTGTCCATGGTTGCCTGAACCTGGTCTCCTACTGAAGGTAGGAGACAACCTCATGTCCGTACGATCAAAATTGAATGGTTGCTGGTGACTCCTTCTGATACAGGCATGCGTGACACATAAATAATGCGGGTCCTTAGGTTAAATCATCAAATATTTAATCAATGTACTACAAAAACCATATGTTAACTTCCCTAATTGATTTGAAGGGTCAAATGAAGCCCTATGGACTCCAAATTTGAACCACAAGGTAATTAGGACCGCTAGAATCTCTCTATCCACTTATATTTAGGTTTTCATTAACTTTTGTTCATTAACCCCATATAGGTTGTCATTTAATGCACATATTATTAAAATGTGACATTGATAGAATTATCATTTACGAAATGGGCTATTTAATCCAAAGCTAGGTTTATGAGATTATTTAATCATATATTAGACTAAGAGGTTCCATTGAATTCCATTTTGTTAGCTAAAAGCTTAAACTTGCAAGCTAGGGTTTCACATTAAGGTACATTAATAGATCTAGGATTTCGAGGATGTTACACATTGAGTGCTAAATAAAATAATTTAAATATGACCATAAAATGCAAATAAACAACATGAACTGATGTGTGATAAATTATAAATGAATCAAATAGTTGAAGTGACTATTAACTAAGATCAAAAAATATAAAGATGAATTTTGTATTCTCATATTGATCATAACTAGTAATCTTAATAAAAGAGGATAATATGCTTAATGAATAGCAAACTTCCTCCAACCTATATCCTGTTATCATCAAATTACCTCTCATCCCCTTCTCTCATATGTACATTTTCACTAATAAAAAATAATAGAAAAAGTAGCAACATCGAGCAAACATACATGGAGGAAGCAAGATTATAAAATTCAACCCCCAAAATTAACTTTAATGTAATCTTCATAAATAGCACTCTCAAAAATTACATAATGCTAGCAAATATAACTTGAATAAATATTACCTGTCTCTCTCCAACATGTGGAGTGTTGTTATTAAAGTTACCTCTACTTCCTTCTATGACATTTGTTTGTTACTGATAAATATATATATTGTACTTAAAATCAATTATTTATAACCTACTAAAAGAAGATGTCCCCATTATCCTCAAACATGTAACCTATCTCTATAAAAAGTATCAATTCTCATTTTCTCTAACTAATGACCTGCAATGTGGATTGTACTTACGCTCTCTCAGACAAACGTTTTAGAGCTAAATCTACATTGTTCCTTATTTTAGCATGTGTTGTCTACTCCGATATAAGAAAGAGCTAGCCTAAAGTGACATTGCCATAGTTGTGTTTGCATTTTTAACATAAATTTATTGATTGTAAAGAAAAACTAAAAATAAAGGCCAAAAGCCAATGAAGATAAGCACTACTTAATGACCAGAGTGCAACACAAGAACAACTAAATGTGTAGCAAAGAACTATGTTGCGAAGTGAAAGACATTATTCAGTCATTGGGTCTTAATTTAAATATTTTTAAAACTAAGTTTTTTTAGATATCATTTAGTGGTATGGACCGGGTTTGAGTCTTAACTTAAATATTCACAGAACTAAGTGTTTTTGGCCTACATGTAATGGTATAAAGTTTTAGAAGGAGTTGTTTCTGGTAGAGATTGGGAAGTTTTTACAATGAGTGAAGATACTTGGAGAAGTTGTTAGCGACTGACCAAAGTTTTATTAAAGGATTGAATATGGAAAGGGCTTCCTAATCTATCGAGCTTATGAATCTTCTTCAATAGTTGGTTGATCCCCAAAGTGGGCTCCTTTTGCTCATATCTTGTATGGGTATAGCTAAACTTTTTCTCATCTTGAGGACTTTCCAATCGTTACAGATGGAGGATGCATCAACGTGGTTTGATAGAGGTTTATGAGGATCTATTTTAGACATTTTAGTTTGCAGAGGTCCTTTTTTTGGGGACCTCCAATGGAGAGTGTCTTCATTGCTCATTTGACTTGTCGGCTTGGGAAATTGAGGCTTCCTCATAGACTTTTTTTACATCTAGAGTCCAATCTTGGTTGCTTCATGACCATATCATATATTGTAGGGGGATTCATGGTATGGACTCTGAATTTGATTATGTCCTAGATCGTATTTATGTCACGATTCTTTCTTTCAACCTTAATTGCTTTTCTAACAAGGACCTCCCTCCCCCCCGAAAGCCCAAAATGTCCTTGCGAGTGCCCTTTTTAGAAAAATAATTGAGGTCATGGAAGTTAAGTTTAACATGATGGTTATGCAGAAGGCAATTTTTGAATGTCTACAAGCTGATCAAACTCAAGATTATTTACTTGCTATTCCTATAGATGGTCTCGGAATACATATGTCACCAGTGGAGTATCATACTATCCACTGATATCATCTTATGATTCCTTTGTTTCCAGTTGATGAGATATTTCTAGTCCGTCATAAGGTATGTTTAGACACTTTTGGGGAAAATACAGTTCATTCTAGGAAGATTTCATGATTTAAATACAAATATGATATTGTTAGAGATGTTCTCTATGATGTACTTAGAGTTGCCGGTGTTGTTGCTGAGAAAGGGGCACTTGTGAACTTTTTGACAGATCCACAAGAGGGAGATCGACACTTAGACTAGTCGATGTTTTGATTTTTAGATCGGTCGAAGGGAAACATACATGTATAGATCTGACATGAGTTTCTTCATTGGTTGGATTGAGGAGTTGTTCTTTTACAGTAGGATAAGTTACCCTTAAAGCTGCCTCAGCTAAACAGGTAAAGCATGAGAAAATGTAATTTGACAATCAACACACATTTATCCCCTTTTGATTTAATACTTATAGTTACTTCATACCAAAGTTTGTTGATCATCTAAAGAGGATCCAAAAAATGATGAATAGTAATGTTATGACTCGCAAATGTATGGATGTAGTTTTTCAAGGAATTGTTTCTACAATAAAGAAAGACTAGTAGCGCAACTTGTTGCCCGCTTGTCATCTCCTTCAATCTAAAACTAAAATTCCATTAATAAATGAATTACATCATTAGTGTTCAATCTTATAAAACAACACAATTTTACGAAATACAAATCTTTTTTACATGATTTTATCAAACGTATGAATCCTCAAAATCTTTAATAATAAATGAAGTTGACTGGCTTCCACCCTGCCTGAAGACGCACATGGATTCACACCAACCATGTATGCCACTCTCGTCACGCTGATGCAAACATATGAAATTACTTGGCTCGAAGCTATGCATCCTTCATTGGCGTGCGGTAGCTGTCCATACAATAAACTATGTAAAATTCACAAGAAAAAGCAAGTATGGCAGGTGAAAGTAGTTCAACACAAAAAGAATGTTAAAGGAAAAACAACCTATCTAGCTGGTCGATGAACATACAAACACACTAGATAACTTCCCCTTATTATAGGGATATAGGTAACTATTTTTCCATTTGTTTGTGATCTTTTGTTATACAATTTTTAAATTTGTAATGCACAAAAATCTAATATCTTATATCTCTAATTCATACATTTGATTTTAAATATCTTAACAAACATATGCATATATATATATATATATATATATATATATCTGTGTGTGTGTGTGTGTGTGTGTGTGTGTGTGTGTGTTTGTTTGTTTACACACACACAGACAGATATATATATATATATATATATATATATATATATATATATATATATATATATATATATATGCATTATACACTTAGATGTTGTACCTATCCAAAAAAACATATTATATAGTTAGGTGGATATGATATGCTTTTGCAGAAGTATAATATATATATGTTGAAATATAATATATTGGACAAAATAGAAGTTTCACTTACCATTATTTTGAGAAGACGATGAGACAACAGATACAATTTTGAAACCTAAAAAGTTTGTTATTTGAGATACATCTCAAGCATTCGATGGATTATAAGTAATTTCTACTTTACCAGAACCTTTGTATCTTTGATATAGAATATCCTAATCAAATCCTTATCTCCTATTTCCTCTTTCTCTTTCATTTCCTCACACTAATTATCATCTCTCATATCATAATCATCACCATCAACATTATCTAAGCCTTGACCATAATCATGTTAGGTTTGGCTACATGGATCCTTTGTTTTCAATCAACTATGACATAGATTTTATTCTGATCAACATATAAAGATTCAAAATATCTTTTTATCCGGGGTTACAAACCACTTTTTCAAATATATATGTTGGATCTGATAACACTACTTCAAATAGGTGTGTTACGTAATATGCACTGCACTATCCATACCATCTCAGATGACCCTCATGGAACTTATCGTCAATGCACATCACTTCACATTGTTCCCACTACATTCATTTCTTAAGCGATCTTTCCTTATCTTCTCACACATCCATCTCAACATATGTGTTTTTGCCACATTCAACTTGTTGAGACATTGTATCTTTACTATCAAACATTCATTCCAATATAGTGTTGCTAGATGTATAATTTTTATACAACTTACTTTTTAATTTGAGAGGGACATTTCAGTCACATACTATTCTGATTGTACTCCTTCATTTCCTCTTTTATGTTGTGATCCTTTGACAAAGATAATCCTTAATTCTAGCATCCATTTTATTTATAGAACCAAAGTAACAAAATATGTCACATTTTGGTTCATATCCACCGTCTAACTTGCCCTTCCCTTCACAAAGTTTGATTGTGTGAGATTGTAATGCATATAGTAAATTTTTCTTCTATTGATATAAAATCAATAGATCAAATGAATTTATCTAAAGTTCAACTTTATCATTCATTATGTAAAGTGTGGGAAGTGAGAGGGGATTTACTCCTTCATTGAAGAATAAAACTATTAAAATTTAAGCATAATATAATGTATGAAGGAAATGAACTATTTCATTTATATTTCAAAAGATATATATATATATATATATATATATATATATATATATATATATATCACGTATCAAAAAGATTAATTACCAACATAAATATATTTATTTACCCAATTACATGGTAAACCAGATACAATTATTCATTACCTTAAAAGGTGGTATTATAGAATAAAAGAGTACAACTAATAATAAGTAAGATGGTTATAGAGGTCAACCTAGCCATCCCAGGCTATCTCCATGTTCACAATATGAATGTGATCTTCTTGAGTCAAAGTTGAATGCGAGTACAGTTATGTGGTTTGGGAACAAAACCCATGAAAGAAAGAACAAAAGGGTATGTGTAAAAAACAACTAAGTATATGCATAAATAGAACATATTTGAGCAATATAAATGTTTCAAAAGAAAAAGTAATGTACCCTATAGAATAAGTTGATTAAATCATGTAGGTATGTTTAAGAAGATATAAATCAAAGGGGTAATTAAGATAACTTGATCAATAAATCACAATAATATGCATTCATGTTTGACTAAATCATCTATCTTTGGGTCAAGACACCATAGGAACGGAACCATGGGTCAAGGAGGAGTAAAACCTCAAAACACGAAGCAAAAGGTAGAAGATAACATCAATACCCAATATATAAACGCGGCAAACATGCCCAATATTTATTTTTGTACATAATTACCCCTACTATAGATTATTACCCCAATAAATAAGCATGAATAATAGTGCCTCAAGATGAAATGATTCAATCATTGACATATTCAATGAAATCCAAAGTAAATATGAAAAGTGGGGTCATAAACGTAATATAAAAGAATAATTTAACATTTCAAGGAAATCAAATGACCATACTTCATGATGTATGATCATCATGTCAAATTGAGTAATATTAAGAAGTCCCATATTATTAAAAATTGGGTTTATAATCATATTAATGCCCAAATTTAAATGTCATTTGCATATACCTAATTTTCATGACTAACTATGTCTTTGGGGTGAAATTCATATATTTTCTTCTTGATAGAAAAATATTGTGTACACACATTAATATACAATTATTTATTCATAATTGAATGTATATTTAATCCTAGTTTTGGTTGTCTAATGTTCGGTAACAGATTAGGTATACCCAAATTGGTATGTCATATTATAGAATGTTATACATTTATATTCAAGTGATTCCTTCAGTACTCATAATTTATAAATAAGGTTCTTCCTCTGATAACCCATTTGTATTTAAATTCACCATATTCTTTTACTATCATTATCTTTCTATAGACAAGTTGAAGTACTTTAAGGTCATTCTTTTACCCAAGAATTATGATTTATTTAACTCCATATGAATATATACATGTGATTCTTTATGATAGCCCATCTTTGCTTTTGGTTTTAAATTTAAAGAAATCCACAACTTATTCTATTTCCATTAAATTTTCCTATCTAGATTTGCTCATTGATAATGGCACACTCAATTGACACACAAGTGACTAATGAATAACCAACTCATTATACAATACATCTGTGATATCTATTTTCAAGATTTTATTTCTTTCCAATATAATATAATATATTTCTTTTATGATATTCCCGCACAAGTATTCAACATATATGAAATATCTTCCTCTTATAAGATCTTCACTTCTTTTACCATTTAGTTCAAAATGATCTTTATCTAAATAAATATGTTTCTTACTATCTTACATCATTCGATCCAAGGAAGATCATTTGTAGATAGATACAACCTTACATTCTCATTATGCTTCTAGATGCCATCACATATTTGCATACACATATAGGGTTTAAAAATATGACAAGGATAAAGTAGTGTGATAGGTATATTTTTTAATAGTTACTTAAATTTTGGTCCTATTAGTATTCTATATAATTATTATATTAGTGAGATATATATTTTTATATATGAGAATATTATTAATATATGATAATAGATTGACATTAGCGTGAACGATCATAGATTATTGTCTAAGTTCTCGAATCCAATATCTATAGCCAAGGACATAGTCAAAGGATTACTTTGACTAGAGTTGGTACATGGATTTCCCTTGTTTTTTGAGTCACCTCTCTATCAATGTCAATTAGTTTCTAAATTAGGCCTTATTGAAAATTAACTACAGGTCATTGACCTATATATTGCATGATCTCCTCAAAAAGATAGGAGATCAAGATCAAGTGGCAAGAGTTGGTCTCCATCAATCATTGGCCTATTAGATTTAACCATCAAGATGGATTTTCTATTCCAAATCTGAGCCAAACCAAGAATGAGTATGATCTAAAGCACATTTAGACCTCCATTGTCAACCATGGTCGTAGTATTGAGGTTGGGATTCAATATGTATTTGAAGGCAAATGTGCCATAGGTTGATGGGAGGTAGTGCTCTGGACAAGATATTGCATGTGATAGAGATTCAATGTTTCATTATTGTGATGCGCATTTTGTCAATCACTTATAGTAGTTGATGGAAAGATAACCTCTCACAATGGCTGAGTGTATACGAAAAAGAGAAGAAATTTCATTGGGGTCAACAAATTGGTGTGTTTGCTAGGTTAGAGTGACAATCTTGAAGAAACAATCTTGTGGTTGTATCATAAAGGGAGTTGCCTCTAGACCTTTTGGTGGTACTTAAGTATAAGGGATAAAAGGAATAGAGGAATAATCAAGAGGGGAACTCTGTTGTCATTATAACATAGGATCGTGACATCCATGCCCTCTGATCATGGTGGTTGTATCAACTAGTGGTGGGCTTTCTATATTAACATCAAGTGCAAGTAGATTAAAGGTGGCTAGGGTTTAGTGTTTTTTGGTAGTGGAGAGGAGAAGGAAATGGGATAAAGAAGAGAAGGAAGAGAGGAGAATGAAATAGAAGAGGACAGGCTAAGAGAGAAGAATTGAGAGGTGGTTTATAGGATGTGTTTGACATTTGCTAAAACAAAATAGGATATTTAGTATGGGGATGACAAGGGATACATTATAGAGAAAAATAAACATACTATATAGTTTTGACCAAATCAAAAGATTAGATAATTAAAACTAGGCAATTATTTCCTTTATTTATTATATTGAGGGAGCAACCAACATTGATTAACATGAAAATAGGTAGGATAATTACATTGTGAGGAACAAAATGTTAACATGGATTGAAGACACTAGCATTCTTTTCTCTACTAGGGTGATAAGTATGGTTTGAATCTATTTATTTTACTTTTTAATAAATTTTATATAATCAAGCATGCTTATCTTTTATCTTGCATTCAAAAAGATTAGGAATGTTTAGATTATAATATTAGTTTATACTAATCAATTCAAGACTTTTTATAATTAACTCTACAATACATTTAATTAATAAATTTACTAAAGTATTCATATAAAAGATATTGATAAAATGTTATTTTTTTACTTCAATTATTCATAATTTAATCTAAATCGGGTAAAAATGAACAAATACTAACATGATAAATAATGGTCTTAAAGGTAGGCTAATATAGGCATCAAAGGATACGATATGTCACAACACTCCACCCTTTGAAAGTGATTCCATACCTAAAATTGGTCCATTCATAACCAAGCCCCCAATAAAATGGACATCAAACATGATATATTTTTTATTAGTAGTACATCCAAATTTATCCATTCTGATAACATTCATTAAGATAGGTTATTTTCTTTACTTCTCATGTCTAAAGAACTACCAATATTGTATTTGTAAGGTATCATACTAAGGTTTATCTATCTATGAATTTTACTAGACACTTATAAGTTGTATCGTGTATTGTATGTAATTGGTGTGAACTTATAATTATGCCCTTATTTCACACTTGAACCACACATGACCATATCATTAGTAGTGTGTACTTGATTGTTCATCATTTAAGTTTATTTATTACCATGTGGGACATGATGTATTTAATTATGTTTACCATATATTAAAATAGTTAACTTAATTTCCAAAGAACTTATAATGATTTAGTTCATAAGAAGATGATATTAAGTTTTAATATGTTAAATTACTAAATTATTTACCTCCTTAAATACTCTATACCCACCATAAACCAATTGGGTTCATCAATTATGTGCAACTTATTATATAGATTAAGTTAAAATATCAAACTAATGCCCATGGTATCCCGCTCAACCATGTTCATATATCCTTACTATGTAGTATTTATATTTATGTGACATCAATTAAAGATTTTCTCCTAGAGTTACTTAGTTCATTTCCTGTTAGGTTCAAAAAATCCTAATGTTAAGTCTGACTCCTAATGAATAGAGTGTATAAGAATCCACATCTTAAAATGATTAATCTATAACCTTACTAATTGTCTAGAAAGGCAACATGGGTATATGAACCATGATATACCTATCCAAAACTTCTTCTTCAGAATATTAAATACTCACTTTAGGCCTAGGGTCTAAGGATTGAGTCTTAATTTTAATCACTAAAATGTTTCTATGCAATTCACATTCTATCCAGTGCTTACTTATTTTTTAAGAGCATATCGGATCACACTTATTACTATAAGCCATACAACATCTAAAAATAGAGTTAAAGACTCTATGTGAACAAAGAAGGTTGAAAGACAACACTAACAAGTGATTGAAACACATTTGGAATGAGAATAAAACATTTTTGTACTGATCCCTTCACCATTAAGCTGATTCAAATAAATTTAGGTATATGTCTAAATCCAACAAAAGTTCCCAATAGAGGTAAACTCCATAAGCATTACCATAAAAACAAGTAAGCAACACAAATAGGGACAAAATCAAGCCTTGCCTTAGGAACAACAACGAGCTCCCATGAGGAGAGATTGATAAACAAGGATGAAGCCCACACTAATAACTAATGGTTGAAAGGAGGCAAGAGTTGCACCTACCTAAATCAGAATAAAGAACTAAACTAAATGAGTAGGAAATGAACCGACAAACACAAACAAAGAAAGGGGGAAAACTAGATTTCAAAGGAGTTAGGGTAGGGAAAAAGACCAAAAATAGGTATCTAACCTATAATTTGGGGGTAACATAGATGAACTTCTTAGGTCCTTCAATGAGTATTTTTTTTTCAACTAAACCTATTGAATTTGGAAATTATAACTCGTGGAAGGCAGCATCTAGTGAAAAAGATTGAGAGGGCTTGAAAACTATTATGAAACAACCATTTTGAAGGAAAGGCTTTCCAACCCATAATGGATCTAAATCATATCTCTAAATCTTTTTTCAAGTTTCAACAAATGTGATAAATTTATGAACAATTCTTAAGGTGGACGTAGTCAAGGAATTCCAAAAAGACAACAAGAGAAGGGTTGTCATGCGAGAACATAAATTAATCTAACTATGAGTGTTAAAGTCAGGTAACACCTCATAGTGTTGAACATAACTTCCTTAAATGGTAGGAGGTAGGAATTAGTTTCTAGAAGAGTCAACTCCTATGTAGTGATACTTACACCTTCAACGATAGGGTAAGCATGATTAGGATAACTAAATACAGTGTCTGAACCATGGAAGGGGTGTAGAAGTGATCAAATTAGTAGGGATTAAAACCCTCATATGTAATTTTCAACTCAATTTTAGGTTCAACATCTTCATGTATATGGTTACCTAATTTCTTAATCTAGTATTAATCAAAATAGTCAAATTACCTACTTCTTTGGATCTGTTAAGATATTGTGAAGAGTGAGACCAAATAGGGGATCTATTTCTTACTTAACTGAGGAATAACAGTACCAGGTTAGAAACATACTACAATGTATGAAGTTATGGGCGCATTTCATTTATTTATCAAAAGGTATGTATCACAAATAAAAATGAATTACAAGTGGTATAAATATAACTATTTAAAAAATTATAGGGTATATGATTTACAATTTTTCTCACCTTAAAGGTGGTATTACAAATACAAGGATACAACAAATTATACATAGACTAGTCTTAGAGGGCTACACAAGCATTCTAAGCTATATCCATGTCCATGATCTATTTGTAATATTCTTAAGTACAAATCCTATAAACAACATACACTTTGTTGGATTGGGATCAACATCCATGAAATAGGAAAAAGGGTATGTTCCTAGAAATGGTGAGTAGGTTCATAAATAACACTTATTTGATCTTATTATTTATGTAGAAATAAAGAGGGATGTTTTGAATTCAATAAGATTATTTCAATCATTTATCTTAGTTAATGATAATATAACTCAAAAGGTAGTGAGAAAAGTGACGAGGCAATAAAATTTATGAAAATATAACCATTTTGATGATTTTATGCAATAAACCACAATAAAAATAAATTTTCGTGTAGATTGCCCAAGTAATCTATCAAGGGGTGAGGAAACACAAGATCACTATCCATGGGAAAGGGGAATAAAACCCTAATACCCCAAGGGCAAGGGGGCATAAAATCCCAATATCTAATGTACAAAAAGTGTAAAACATGCCCCATACATATAGTTGTACAATAGTATCGATACTCTATATTACTAGTCTAAAATATAACATGCATAATAGTACAATTAGATAAAATGATTCAATCATCAAAATATTTAATGATATCCATATTAAAGATGGCAAATGATGTCGTAAACCCAACATCAAATATTATTTCAAAATTTTAAGGATTTTAAATGATTATCGTTCATGAAGTATGGAAATTGTGTCAACGTGGAGTGATATTCAAAAAGTGCCTCATTTGAGGAAATTCGGTTTACAATCATATGAATGTAAACATTTAAATAGAATTTGCACATAGATGAACTTCACAACTAAACCTGTCTAAAGGGGAAAAACTCACATCTCTTCTTTGTTGACCTAAACATGTTTTAAATGGACATTAGTTTACAATCACCTATTTATAACCAAAAGTATGGATAGACCTAATATTAGTTGTATAATATTTAGGGTTTAGTAACAACCATATGGGTATGTCAATACAATAGAAGGTTATATATGAGTTTCAAGTTATTCCTTATCAAAACTCCTAATTCATAATGCAGGCTCTTTTTTGGATCCATTTCTACTGCAATAGATCATATTATCCTACCATATTATACTTCTCTACACAAGTTTTAGTATTTAAAGGTCATTTATTTACATAATAATATGATATATATATTATGATACTAACTATAAATGTGATTATTCAATTATGTCCCATCTTACATTATGATTCTAAATATAAAGTGTTCCAAAAATTATTGTATTTAAAGTAAAATCTTCCTTTCTAGATTTCCACCTGAATAATGGTATGTGTAATTGAAATACAAGAGCCAAACTAAAAACAAACAAATATTCCAATGTATTTATGAAATATATCTCTGTTCATTTTCATTTTTTCATTCCAATATATCGTAGTATATTTATTTTGTGTTATTCCCATTATAATTCATCCACATATATCAAATATATTACTATCATAAGTTTCTATCCTTATTTTACCTAAATTGTATTTATGTTTCCCTATCTGTTACATTGTTTGATATGAGGAAGGTCATTGTATATATATATACACACCTTACATTCTTATTAGATTTCTAGATACCATCACACCTATGCATACACATGTATGATTTTAAATGTGTGAAAATGCTAAACTATTGTGGTAGGTATATTTCTTAATGATTATTGGAATTCAAGAACTATGATATTATTAGTTATATTACTATATTTTTTATTTTTAAAATGCAAATATTATGGATACATGACAATAGATTGGCATTAGGATGCAGAGTCATACATTATAATCTGAGTTCTCGAATCAGTTACCATAATCCAATGTACATGTTCAAACAACTACTATGGGTATACTTGGACATGGATTTCCCTTGATTGTTAACTTACCTCTTATCATTTTCAATTAGATTCTAACATCAAACTTTTCTGAAAAGAATCAATTGGTTAGTGACTTACAGGTTGCACAATTTCCTTCAATAGATAGGTGATCAAAATTAGGTTGCAGGAGTGAGTCTCAATCCATGATTGGTCTCTTAGATATAACTTTGAAGTTGGATTATCTACTCCAGATGAGAGACAAACATGGAACAAATATGATCCAAAATGCATTGGAACCTCCTAGGCCATCCATGGTTATTATTAATAGGTTGGGATTCAATGTGTAGTTTAAGGATTATGTTTGTATATAGAAGGGCGGTATTACCTTGGATATAGATCCTAGATGTGACAAATCTCAAATGTTTTAGGGATATGATGGCCATTTCAGTTAGGGTAGTCCTTTTGGTGTCACCTGGGTGCAAGGGTAAACAAAGTAGATGCAAGAGAAAGAGGGGAACTACATCATCATTTCCCATCAACATTTGGGTGGTGTCGTGCCCCAACCATTGTGGTTGTAGAAGCAACAAAAATGTTTTTCTACACCAGAATGGGGCCCAAGTAGGGAATATATGTATCTAGGGTTTAGGGCATTCTGAGAGTGGGGAGGAGATGTTAGGATGAGGCAAGGAAGGGAAGAAAGGGGGGGGGGATAGGAGGACAAAATATAATAAGAGAGGCTAAGAGAGAAGAAATAAATGGTGCTTTACATGAAGCATTGAACATTTGTAAATGGAGAAAGGGACATACAATACTAGGGGGACAAGGGAGATATTACACAGATAAACGAACTGATTGTATAGATATTAACCAATTAATCTAGTTAATTAAATCCATGGTAATTATTTTCTTTCATTCCTAGATTATATTGCCTTTGATTAACATGAAAATCGATATGTAGGATAATTTAAGTGTGAGAATCAAATTTCAAGATCAATTTCTTTTTTCAACATGTTTATTTTTTTCCTTCGGTAATAAGGTTGCATTCATTTTTACTTTGAATCAATTATACATAATAAATTATTTTCATATGTTTTCCTTTATTGACCATGATTAGGAATATTATAGCTTATCAAATTAGGGTAAAAACAAATTCATATATGAATTTTCATAATTGACTACACAAGTTACTTAATAAATTAATTTCCTCGTAGGCTTCATTTAAAAGGCATTTTTTAAGCTTGTTATATTTCATGATTTGGTTAATCCTAATTCAATCTAAATTAAGGAAAACTAAATCAATATTAACATGCTAAAAATGTTCAAAGAAAAGGGAGGTTAATTTATTTAACAAGGATAGGGTATGTGCACAATCATCCTTTAGTTTCATTAATCAACATGATATCATCATAAAATAATATTCATCAAAGAATCATCCTGAACATGCTTTGTAAACTCATTAGAGATACTAAAGAATAGATGTAGTCTTAGTGTTGATCCTTTATGTACCCCAACTATGATAGAAAGTGTTGGTGTCTCTCCTCTAGGATTCCTAACACATGTAGTTGAATTATTTGACCATGTCTTTCATCAAGTCAATGAGTTGTATTAGAAATATCATTTTCTTCAAAAAAATTCACAGTGTTTCCATTGGTACTCGTTCATAATATTTCTATAAAGAAAATAAAACCATATGGAGATACATTTTATTTTCTTCATATTTCTTGAGAAGCATTATCATTAGAAAATAGCATATATTGTTGATCCTCCAACATTCAAATCAAACTGATTGTTTGATATCTGGGTTATGGATCTTAGACATTGCTTAATAATCCTCTTATATGGAATCATGATGTGAGTCATGATCTTGACATGTCTATAAATTGCAGATCTATGAATATCTTGTTTTTTTATTGTAGACAAGGACTATAGTTTGATTTTTCTCATTTGGAATTTTCTTGGTTTTCATAAGCCCCCAACATTTCCCTTTAAATATTAGATAGGTACTATTGTACTATATCTCCACTCACCTTGTATTTTGTTGGCTTTTTTTGTTTTTTCTAAGAAACATGGATGTTTCATTTATATATCATGCCGTAAGGTATGAGATAGAATAAAAATCAAACTTTTTTAAACAATATTAAAATAGGTTCCCATTAGGAGGTGAACCATATAAAATGTAGTTTTCAAAATAAGCATGATGTATCCTGGCTAGGAAATCCCCATTTTTGAGTTGTGATGTCAGACCTTTTTCACACTGCACTATCCATTCTCATTGTAATAAGTCTAACATTGAAGAGAGCCAAGTATGTAGTCTTCGATTTTTCTATAAGGGTTTCGTTACAACTAACAATTCTAGTATGCAGTCTTGGATTTTGTTGGTTTTCATATAACTTTGAAGTCTTTTTATTTCATCCTATTTGGGGACTATAGTAATACTTATCCAACAATTTTTTATTTTCTTGGTTTAGGGTTTAAATAAATTTATTAAAGAAATTAATTGAAGACATAGATCTTTCATCACCCATAATCATCCAAATATCCATAGGATTATTTAGTGGACCACATAATTTTCACATTTTCATATTTTACAAGTCATTTTTAACCTTGGAAAATAAAACTCATTGTGCATAATTGATGTCTTTTGCATTCACATGACATGAATCTCTTACATTAATGAAAGTATCTCCATGGAAAATCTTATGAAAGTGGTTTCCCCATTGGTCCATGGTATCACCATCCTTCACCAATACTAGACAATATTGACTCATTATGCACTTTACTTGACTATACGCTCTTCATTTCCCTTCTCATATACTAATCATTTTATTAAAAAAAATCTCCCTTCTCTTATGTCTAGTTTCTTATATATCACTTCAAAGTATGAAGGAATTTCCTCTAAACAACTTTCTTAGATTCTTTCTTTGCTTCCTTGTGTCTATGAAAATTTGCATCATCTCAAGATTTGGGAAAGATCTTATAAATATCCTTTTTACTCATCACTTCACCACCAAGTCGCTTTCTATGGAGGCACTTTGGAATTCCATCAAACATGTTTAACAATTTTTGTTATCCAGGAGCTCATACTATGCCAGATAGTTTTAACCTTAGAGTCCACATTTCAATTGCCCTCAATGACAAGCTTATCGTAGAATTTGGATTTCTTCTCTCCTTTAATATTAAACACATGCGTACCTTTGTTAATCTTCATATTTATATCCAAAACTACCAACATATGTTGAGTTGTAAGTTCTTCATCAGGGATCACTTAACAATCTTACGCAACTTTCAATCCTCCATTCTTGTGTGTAAAAAATCAATTTGGCTATAATTTCATACACTGTTGAGTGTAATCATTTGAGTTTCTCTTTTCTTTGAATGTGTATTAGCCAATATCATATCATACTCAACTGTAAATCTTCTATTCTTTGTCCTTCTCTATTTATGTTGCCACATCCAAAACCACCATGAACACACTCATATCTAACATTGGTACTTCCCACATGGCCATTTAAATCTCAACCAATAATAATATTCTCCTCTATTTGTATTCCTTACATCATATAATCTACATTATCAAAAAACCCTTATTAATCTCCTCACTAAGGAAAACTTGGGAGGCATAAGTTTGATAAAACTAAAAAATTTCCCCTCAATAACAGCGTATAAAGTTATGATTCTATCACCTATTGTTGTGATCTTGACAACATCATCCTTCAATATCTTATCAAAAATATTATAACACAATATCTATGTTTCTCAATACATGTATAACATATATTGTAATTTGTGTCTACAAAATCCCTATGTGGTTCCCTTGTCCACTTGGTCCCCTATAATATTTCTTGATCTCCCTCAAATGTGAATCAAAATATAAGTATAATGGCGTCAATTCTTAAGGATGTGATATTATATTTGTAACCTAAACTTTAAGATGCCCACAACTTTGTATAGGTTGGATGTAGTAAATAGGATCGCACATAGAGACAAGGGTGGTTAGATGCTACAACCTTAAATATTAGCTTACCTATTTGAATCAAAGGTTAAAATTTATTTACCCTAAGGAACATTGTAAAATACTAGATTTTGAACATATAAGACGGAACAAAAACCTATATTATCAAATAAAGAAATACGTGAGCAATCTTTATTTTATGACGGGACATGAAATGGATTACACCTACAAAGAACACTCATCAAACATGAAATCATTCTTACCCCCATACCTTTGTTTAGATGGATAATCATTTTTCTCTATTACCTCCTCTCTGGAGATCGGGATTGATCTAGATTACAATCATTCCTCTATCTTGAGATGACAAAAAAATGAATCATACAACCATATGATCGCTAGCTTAATTATTTTCAGCACTCCCATGCAGTCACATGTCACCCTTTTCCTTCTCTCATCAAGATATACATTCTTGAGGTCATAAGATATGACACATCATAAGATGGTAGACATGGATGCAAGTAGTCCAATAAAAAGAAGAGTAGGGAGATGAATATGCCAGGAATATATACACTTCAATGTATTAAGAGCAATTACATGGTTGGAGTTCTTGGAGAATACTCCCAACCCAAGTTAAATGAAATCGAAACTCATCTTAATCAAAGAAAATATGAATTTACAATGATGAATGACAACCAAGAAAGTAGGGATGGACATACCACATTAAGAACAACTTATGCCTCCATCTACTAGCCATAGGAAGCAAAAGATATTGTGGTTTTTCTATGACTATTTTACCAGTAAACCCCATTTTCATCAACCATTGAGGCTGAAGCACAACAGGAGCATTGGGAAACTCCGATGGAAGGCTGGTTTAAAATAAACACAGATGCGGCTTGCCGGAAGAAAGGAAGCATTTGTGCTTTTGTCGTGAGAGATTGTAGAGGAAGGTGGCTGATGGGAAAGGGAACCAAAATAGCTACGAGGGATGCCCTGGAAGCGGAAGTGGAAGCCATCATCATTGCGATGAAGGAGGCAGATTAGCTAGGGTGGGAGAAGGTGATCGTGGAATCGGACTGCAAGACTGATGTCCAGTTGCTTCATGGTGTACAGGATGAAGCCCCACGTTTCACAGAAGCGCAGGCAGAGTGTAGGAGGATGATGAGGTCAAATTGGATGCTTGTTCATGTGAAGAGGAATCGTAACCAGCTGGCTGATGAATTAGCTAGCTACCACCAAAAACAAAACCTTGGAGGAAGGTACTATACCTACCGTCCTGAAGGCCTGTATGACAGGTTAGTTAGAGATTGTAATGGCAGTAGTACGGCCATGTTTAATTCTGTTCAAGACCTTATTTGTAGCAATAATTCTGTTGATTTGCTCGTAAGAGGAGGACGGGATGAATAAGAACACCTCCTGACTTCTTTAAAAAAAAAGATATACATCAGTAGAAAAACACTACTACCACAAGGAAGAAGATATCATGAATTACTATCTAATGAACCCTCCTTGTGACTTTATCTTTATGCTCTTCAATTCCTTTAGTTGAATTTCCATATCCTCACATTTGCCATCAATTTACCTAAAATGCCGACAAAATATATGGATCAATATATTTATATATTGTGTAGTGGTTGCGTACATGAGTTTAAATGTTTGATTATTAACATATATTACTTCAATCTTGAAAAAGTTGCTCATATGAACTTGAATTTTCCTTTAAGTACTCTAACCCATTCTTGTCATACCACCTCAGGTTAATCATGTATTTGTACATCATTCGACATATATGACCTACCCCTTGGGTTTAGAATATTTTGTTTTTCTTTATATAATACACATATGCATTATATTAACTTGAATTAAATAAAAATCTAAGTAGCTAATCATAGAATCAGTCACCTAGAAACCATCATAAATCCTTATAAATTTATATCTACAAGTACTCATAAAATAAATACATACCTTCATTGAAGAACACAAGTATTTATACATCAATGAATTCACATAGTTGATCCAAATCAACCCGTCAGGTAATCAATCAACCGATCAGAAAGTATGCATAATAGTAAGGTCTCATCTCATAATCATATGATTCAAAATAAGGTTTAGACTAGGTCTAGATCCTATAGGTACTGGTTTAGGATTGGATTTCAAAACGATAATTCTCATGTATATGGTCTAATATCTTTAGAAAACCTAGAAATTCATCAATGTAATGCTAAATTTGTATTTATCATGAGATTAAATTATTTAATAACAGTACACTATATCAAAAAACAAATGTACTCAATAGGTTCATCAATCTATTCATCAAACTTAAGGTTTACTCATGTTGATCACTTTATATTCATGCATTAAACACACTTTTTAAACAAGAAGCATATATACATAATCTACTTATTTTGATTCAACATATTTTTTTTAATAAATGGTGTGTATACTACCAATTATTTTCTACAACTAAAACAAGATAAACATCTAAGGACCAATCACAATGAGACATATCATCTTATATAACCATTTTCCAAATCGCTCCTAAATCTATCTCGGGGTCATAGAAATGTCCCTAGTGCCTTTGAATTTTGAATAAACCCCTTGGGGATATTTGGTCAATTGTTCATAGAAGGGGATAGTTTTTTATTTAGGGAAAAAACTATATTATTCATGCATAGTCACATATTTTTCACAAAATTTTAGGGCACATTTTTAAATACTTGACCGAAATTCATCCCCTTCTCTTCCCTACCATGACTCGTACCAACAAAGCATGTCATGGTGTCAGGCCAAGGAGCTATTGGATCTTCTTTTTGTGGCCAAAGCCACCCTTGGGTCCACCAAGTTTTGCTGAACTTAACAACAATGGGTCATCCATGGAAGATCTAGAGGTCCAGCATGAGGGTCAACAAAGAAGAAATTGTAGACTGGAAGTGGAGGTATTACCTCATACACAACCCTTCTAAAGCATCTACAAGGACTTAGGAGGGTTGAGGAAAGTTTACAACAATTGAATAGTGTCATAGCTTCTTGATCATGCATTCTTGAGGTCTAGCTTGTCAATAGTCACAGATAGAGATCACAGATATGCCTCAAGATCCCTTTGTGAATCCCCAATGGATCTGTAGGCTGGTGGAATTGGATGGATACATCTCTTGTTGGAGAGGAACAGTTAGGATTGCTAGGGAGGAATGCGAAGATAGGGCAGAGAGTCATGAGTTTCTCGAGTGCAATTGATCAGTGTGTCATGTTGATATTGTCATGGTGCAATCCTTTTATCCTGTTTATACAAGGGATGTTGAGAATAGACACTAAGAAATTTCTATAGATTCCCAATTAATCTTGGAATTGGGTATTATGTTAAATCATGATTATAATGGTGGTGTTTTACGTCATTTAGTTTGATTCATCTCTAGTAGAGAATGGGAAACTCCCATTGATTTGGGTGGATAGAAAACAGAGGAATTATTACATGAGTGGAGGGAGCTTATTCACTATAAGACTCGATCAGAGTTTGGTGGGATACATAACTCTATGTGTGTATCTCTACCCAAATCTTCTAGTCAAAGTCTGACAAGACTCTAATTGATCAAATAATTAATTCATTCTTTATAATAAAATAAGGAATCTAATTATATTTCTCAAGGCCATGTAATCCTTCCAATTTTACCCAAACATTACTATTATCTCTCTTTTGCAATTATCCCCTCTATGCAAAAGATTACATCTTAAACTAATTCATTAAGCATTCCAAACTTGATTGTTAAGTAAAGACTACATAATACTTTAACTAGTTACCTAGTTTACAAGATAACATCTTCTAGATTTTCTTCCATAGTACAATAATTTCTTAATCCATTAAGAGAAACGTATCACTGATATTTATTATAAGAACAAATTACAAAATTTTGAATCTATATCCCAATGAGGTACTTGTAAACTTAAAAATAGTCATATTTGTATCAAATTCAATTATAGGTACCATGTGTAGCACCTAGGACCTCCAATAAATCCAAGAACTTCATTATATTCTCAATTACACAATTGAGGCCTAGTACCATAGTATCTCAATGGAAGTCTAGTAGAAGAATATTTTTCCAATATTATTTGATTTTTTTGAATTGATGAGTCAATCTAGGTCTAAAGTAAAAATTTTCAATCAAGATCATATTATTTCCTTCATTATTTGGTTTTGATACTCAAATTATATTCTTGGATTATATTAAAACTTCTAAAATTTGAGGTCATTACAGTAGAGGTCGTTGGCAAGAGTAGCAGACTTTAGCCTTCCTTCTCCCAAAGGTTGGAAGTAGATGACAGTTGATGGAGGTGAATGAAGATTGAAACTGATGAGGATACTCATCCTCATCAATGACCTATAAAGATCAAGGAAGCACTTTGTGATGGCATAAGAGAAAATGTGTCCTCATGTAGGTTGAGTGTCGCTATTTATGGGGAATAGTGGGGTACTAAAGGTACCTCTTAGTACTCTAAGAAGAGTATGTTTCTTGTATCACAAGCATTGGAACATCTTCCTAAGGGCACATGCTATAATTATAGTGGTGGTGCTAAAGTTCATTCATCGTTTGATAAAGGCTTGTGGCTTCATCACTTTACAAACACCTTTGGCTTAATCTATTGGTTGGTCAATAATCTAATTTGTAGATGAGCCCTGACTTCATTAGTGGATGATTTGTTTTTTTCTTTTCAACGACTAATGACTACCAATGGTTTCATCAATTCATGGCACAATTTTTTGACGAATGGTGAATAGACATTAACCGATCAAAGAACCATGTGAATTCAATATTGTATTAAGCCTTCTCTTAATTGATTGAAAACGCAAGTGACATCATTGGTGGAAGAAACCAATGACTTCAATAGTGGATGAGGTTTTCACTTCATCAATGGACCATCTTGTTGGTAGTCCCCATACATCCATGGTCCCATAAGTTGATGAGGCATCTGTGGTCTTCCCATATGGATTCATCGATAATTGGGCAATGAACCAACCAGGAATTGGTTGCACAAAAATAGTCCATAGTTAATGAAAACTTTGTATTAATAAGGGTATTGGTTGAGAGATGGTTAATGGAGCCATTGATTAATGAAATTGTTTTCTAACTCTAAACTTGGGATGTTTCTACTAAAGTGCAAGGCACTTGTCTTATTGAGAGATTATTTTCATAAATAGAAACATACCAATTTTAAAAATATAGATGTAAAAGACGTATTTTATGTCCATATGATTGGATCTTATTAACTCCAACCTCAAACATAGAGTCTAACATGGACCCAACCAAATAATAGAGTAACTTGAACCCTTCTTAGTCTCTCAACCAGAAGCCTGTTCAATAGGAATGTGGTCCTACAATCTAAGTTGATTCACTTTAGAGTAATGATTTCACATCCTACATACCACTACCCTAGATTTCACTAGATTTAGTGAATACCTTTGAAGTTCAAGGGTTTGTTAGACTAAGCTTTTGAGTATTCCTGCCAATCATAGTGCATTTGAATTCTTGAATACATCTATGTACATGTCATGCAACATTATTGACACCTATCATGGGACAACTGTCTAGCTTTTATTCACACCCATGCTTTTATGGTCTCCTTTTGTATTTTAAGGGTTGTGGTATTTTTAGTATTTTTAATGGATGACCAAGCCCTATTTCACTTTTTGGGATTTTCCTATGATATTGGGTAGCTTTTTCCTTGATTAAGGATACTGGAACATCCATGCAATACTTGAAATTGGATGATCAATTAGAGAGTGTAGTTGAGATTAATATCCACATCATTCCCATGTTATATTTGAGAATTCATGCAACATTATTGGAAGCATACGATGTCTTAAGAGTGATTTGGGATAAAAGCATTATTATTTAGATAGAAATAGAGTTATAGTTCCCCATTTCATTGGCATACTAAAATGTGATGGAAAAATATATCTTAGGGATAGTTAGTCCCAATTTTTTGGTCAAACAATAGACCTAGGGAATTCCTATTATTTAGAATTTTATCCTCCATTGAATAAAAAAGTCCTCAAAAAAGTACTTCAACATTAAATTATAAAACTAAAGTTTAAAATTTCTAAAATTTATTATGAATAAGAAGAAGTAAAATGGTAGGGTGAAGATGTGTACCTACCTCACCTCTTTACACCCCCAGTACAAAATTATCATTCATTATGTCCTATAGTGTTAAAGGATGAGGTAAAATGTAAACTTCTAAGTTTTGGGTTTTTCATGATGGCCTTAATTTTCCCAATGTGAACTAAACATCCAAACAACATAAGCCCCTCCTAGGTAATGATAATACTCATTGTGGAGGTCTTCAATCCAATTTTGTGTATTTGTTAGGACACACATATATCAAAGCATTTGTTAATTATAGTCATTTAATCATCAAATATATTGAAGGCACTAATGAAAAAAATGTACACCTTGTAGTCCTTTCATTCTATTCCTTTGTACCCTTTCCCATGTTCCTTTATCAAATATATAGTTGTTGTGGCACACATTCATACCTTTTTTTCTATATTACTCTATAGTATAGTTTCCTTATTGTACTTCATGTAGCCAATTTTGCATCTAAGCTATTATATTACACAATATTGTTTTGCATTCAGATCTACAACTAGTAGAGTTCAGTAGGTATAATGCATGAAGGATAAGAAGATATATTTCAAAATAGAATTTTCTAGTAGTATGATTAGCAAGTCTTTTTCTCTAGATTCTTATTATCTATAAAACCACCATTATGTCCATATACAATTATATAGATATATGGAATATCATATACAAATAGGCATTGATAGGTTTCCATTAAGTCTATTGTCATGTATCAGTTTCATTTTAGGGTCTTACTAGTCCTCCTTAAAAAAGTAAATGTATTCTCACTGAAATATAATAATTTCGTCATAATTATTTATTTTCATTTTTCTCATAATTAGCTTCATGTATTTTTGGTTTAGTCCATCACATGCCCATATGTCAAATTTTTGAAAAGACGATTTCATAGTTCTTGTTAAGACGTTGGCTACAATATCTTTGGGTTTTTATGGAATTCCAGTTAATAATTCCTTGTTTCCAAACTCTAGATTTGTGGGCTTCTTTTGTTGTGATTATTCTTCTATGTCATTGCCTAGAATCTCCCATCATTCCATATGATTTATATCTTCAAGTATCTCTAAATGTATCTATTGTCTCACATGGTGTAGATATAGATGTGGTTGATCTTCTTCCTCAGTTGGGATTAAGATCTCTTTATATCTCTCATGTTGTTAGGAGGCTAGATATTCCTACAGAGTTTATTTCATCTTCAACCTTGTATAATCTATTTTTGTTCCTATCAAAACTAGAATTTTTGTGGAGTGGTATATCTTGACAAAATTGTGTCAATACAGCATAATTCAAGGAGTTATCATAGAACAAATTCCTATTTTGGATCAATTCCATTATATACTTTCCTCATAGGCTATGGACGTCTTCTGTTTCTAGTTCTTGTAAAGGATTCTTTGTGTTTAACACCTCCATGAATAATAATGCAAATGTGTCACGATTCATCATATTGTTGGTATACATTAGTATCTATATAGAAGTTCTTCCATCCTATCTTGTACTAGAGACATGCTTCTTTGATCAGATGTCATAGACTAACTGCGATCTTCCATGATCTCTAAATCTCCAGACAAGTGATTGTTTCTCTTTAAATCCTTTGCATTAAAGTTATACGTTATAGTCTTCCTTTAAACTAGGTGTATTGAAATAGTTACGAGTGATCTTTAGCTTTGTAGCGTAGCATTATCAACCTTTGTTGCTGATAACACCAAATTTTGTGATGTTTTTGACCCTTATTTTGTTATCAAAACTGCCCTTTTAAACTGTTTTCCTCTCCTTTTATATGTACTTTTGCAATAACAGGCCAAACTACGCTCTTAATTCAATATTTCCATCTTTTGCAGAGTTTTCCTCCAATTTTGACCCATTTGTCAGCAATAAGGCCCGTTCCGGCCCACAAACATGATTCCACCTACATCGGCCTTCCAGTCGGCCGATATGCACACTGCCCGACAGGGTAGCGCAATACACGGATGCACGACATGAGGATGCCGCGCAAGAAGGGACTAACAGACGATACGCCTATCTACTCGACAGGGAGCCAGCTCGCCACAACAACCGAAGCTTGTCGTGCGACACAGGCCACACACCGGCAGGCACCTCTCGTCACGTCCACCGACAGCCGACATCCTTGTGTCGGGCGATACAGATATCGACCGTCCACTGCCTCTGCGATAATAAGAGCTAAAGAAGGACATGTGGCGCCATGAGCATCATAACTTCCCCAACCGCGGCCTATAAATAGTAGCTACAGGAAGCTGAAAGGACGGGTCGAAACCCTGCGCAAGTCACCTCAGGAAAGCTGCGAAGAGCTAGTGTATCGTGCCTCAGTGCTTGTGCCGGGCAATTCTAGGTGAGCACTTCCCCATCCTGAGAGGGAGGGAATGGTTCACTTAGGGTCGCCCCTGGCAACACTACAGGCCGATATCGGCCAACAAGGATCCCCAACATAAGTGACCGATATTAGGAGCATCGCTCTAGCCCGGCAAGATACTGAACTCCGATACGCATCGCCCGTCACGGCGTGTCGCCCGAGAGGGTGCCGCCTGACATGATCGTATCGGGAAAGGGTCCTCGCACGATGCAATCTGCCCATCACGGTGTGTTGCCTGAGAGGGTGTGCCGCCCGACACGGTTGTATCGGGCTAGGCTCCTTCCCGGTATCGGGCTGGAGGGTCCGCTGTAGTCTGTCATCCTTCTATATCAAGAAGGCGACATCTATCTTTATTATTTCAATCATTTATTTCTTTTACTTATGCAATGTAATCAGAACCTTATTTGTTTATGGAAATAGAAGAGCTTAATTACCTACTGCTTTATGTTTGGTACCTTTGTTGGGTGATTGCTATGTTTAACATCTGAACTCTAGCTTGTATGTTTGGATCGCGTTTCGATTAGCTACCGAATCGTGTTTTCCCATCGCAACAGCCTCGAGAGAGGTGTTGTGGCTCTAGTTTTTGGTCCGATTCTAGAGTACGAGAGTGCCCAGAATCAGAGTTGCTTTAGTTATCTTTCCACTCTAACTTAAGTCCAACAACCTCAAGAGGGGTGTTGATGCTTGGTTAGAGGTACCTGCTTTGAGAGAAGGGGTATAAGATGTTTCTTCTGTTGCTTGTTTACCGAAGTTTTCTCCTTCGTACCTTACTATAGCATTAGTGTTATCTCTCTGTTTCTGTTGCACGAAAACCCCTAAAAACTAATAATTGCTTAAAACCTTAATCTTCCTCGTAGGTCTAGTTGGAGATAGATCTCTTTTATTTTATCGACCTTAACCAGCTGTCCCCTTGTGGGATTTTATCATCTCTTTTCCCTTACCGGAGTGTAATGTGTCGATGCAGTGTTCTCAACACTACCACCCTTGTCCCTGTGTTCGACCTCGTATATCTACTTCGACCCTGTAAACAAAGTTGTGGGGGCCTAGAAGGTTTCGGGTTATAAATGTAAAAGTCCGACTACTTCAAATCCACCTCCACTTTTCGGACGCGTGATTTACGCCAGTCAATTTAGGCTGGTCAACGTTTTGGCACCGTTGCCAGGGACAAGGAAAAACGGTACTGTAGACGAACCTGAATCCACTAACTACACTCCAGTGCCTCAAGCTTAGAAATAAGCTTGACAACACTCTCTTTTTCCTTTCTTTATTATTATTATTCCTTGTCTGAAATGAATATTTCATATTATTCAATAACATGTTTTCTAACTTGATTCTTTTTCATGCTATCTCAGCTACTCAGAAGGAAGGCACCTTGCTCACCTGAGCATCAACATAACCTAATATGCCGCCTCGTGTTGAACAACCTCTTTCATAGGGCAAATCTCAAAGGAGGGCTAGACCTAACTCCCCTCCACATGAAGAAAATGACCGCTATGACAACCATGATCAACATGAAGATCCAGAAGGAGAGCAGTTCGAGGACGACCAACACCGAGATAGACGTTGTCACCATCGAAGGCACAGAAGGAATCACAATGATCAGAATCAGCACCGGGAAGGAAGTGACAACGATGATTTAGAAGAAGAAGAGAAAACCCTGAGGGAGTTAGCCTCCGTGAAGGCTAACAATTCCCGGTGCCCGATCATCATTCCATGTTTCAACGCCACTAACTTTGAGCTCAATCCATCTGTAATCTCCATGATCCAAAATAAGAGCTTCAGAGGGAGCTCCAAGAACGACAAACCTTATCATCACCTGGACTCCTTCAAGAATATCTACGACACAATTAAGATGTGAGGTGTACACCAGGAAGTCATTTACTGCAAGGGCTTCATCTTCTCTCTAGAAGACAAGGCTCTGTCGTGGTATCTAGAACTTCCCCACCAAGATTTAAATGGATGGAGAGCACTAGAAGACGCTTTCGTAAACAAGTTTTACCCAACTGAAACGACAGTAAGGAACAGACAAAGGGTAACTTCCTTCATGCAAAGTCCCAACGAGAACCTCCAAGACGCCTGGGAGAGATACCAGGAATATCAGAGGGACTGCCCTCACCACAACTACAAGAAAGGTTTCCTTGTCACTACCTTCTATAATGGTCTTACTCCCGACGAAAGAGTTTCACTAAATGTTGTAGCAGGAAGTGACTTCCTAGGGAAAAAGCCGAGCAAGTCTGAAAGGATCATCAAAAACATGGCCGAGCTGCAAGTCGACATTGATTATGATAGATCTGACAGAGGGCAGGCTAAGAAGGTTAGTGAGGGGACTTCTTCTGAATCCAAGGCTTTGGAGGCAATTACTTCTCAGATCCAGAGGATAGCTACGGACGTCAAGCAGCTAAAGGAATATGGCGGAAAAGGTAAGAAGCAGGTTGAAAAAGTGATGAAGTGTGTAACCTGTGGAGAAGGGGGCCATGGGGTAGATAATTGTATCTACACCCGACCAGACACATCCAGCGATAGTGAATCTGAGGCCGAAGAGACTGAAAATGTCTCTTTTGTAAATTTTAAAAGGCCAGACCACCCTGGTTTCAGCTACGGCAACAAGGATGCCGCAGAGAACTCACATCAGCTGCATAGATCCTCTAAACCACCCCAAGCATTCGAGAAGAGGGGAGTACCAGGGCAGTACACTAAAAACATCCCCTTCCGAACGAGCAAGGGAAACTTCCAGGGTCAAGTCAAGTATCAAGGATCGACCAAGGAGCAGGATAAGGTTTCCAGCCAATCAGATGTGGTTGGACAACTGTTTGATTTTGTAAAGAGGCAGAACACTATTAATAACCAGTTAGCGCAGAGTGCGCTATCGAATTCGGGTGTTTTGAACTCATTGCAGGTCCAAATGGCGGATATGCAGACGCATCAACGCCAGATTGATCAGCAGTTAGCTCAAATGGCCGAAATAATGCAGAATCCTTCTGGAAAAATATCATCCAATATTGAAACGACAAAGAAGGCAGGACATTGATCAAGAGGAACGAGGATTGAGTTGCACGAGAGGATGATGGAAGAGACTAAGGAGTGACGAAGCTAAAATACGTCAAGAAGGAGACAAAGATTACAGTGCTTCTCGGGTGGCATCCCGAGCTTTCTTTTATTTCCTAGAATAGGATGCATTTTACTTTCCTGCAAAACAAACATTACAAACATTATGGACTGTAATAAGGCCCAAGTCAGTGCATGCACCACATGCGATGACTCTTCTATTTTATGGGTCACTGCTCAGTATTATAGACCGAGATGGGTAATACCATCTGAGGCTGGGATCTTAACCTTAGGCCAATGATGTTTTGCTCATTGACCGCTTTTTCCAGTTTTGTTTTAAGTTTTTCTCCTTGATTTTTCTCTAAAAGGTCGTATTGGGTAGCAGCTCATCTGGCACACTGAACGCGCCCGTATTGGGAAATGGTATTTTAGGCATCGCAAAGGTCATGACAGATGGCATGCCTGGGCGGCGTACACTCGTATCGTGCAAGTGAAGTAATTACCCTTGTGTCGACGGATGGACTGCCTGTCTCGGGAATGAATTACCCCAACGGCCGACGCGCGCCCCGGAATTACCAGTTTTTCCCCTGGTTGGGATTGCTATATAAAGGAACGAGATATTACCGTGTCGGGCTACTGCCTTTATTGTTTTCACCTACCTGTGTCATGTTGAGATTTTTTGAGTTAGCTCCGGTGTCGTGCAATGTTCCCCTACTCTTGTGTCACGCAGAAGTTTAAGAAAACAACAAAGGTATAGCCCGATAGACCGTATCGTCCACCTTGCCCGACACGACCTTCCTTTCGCAAATAACTTATCGGGCTTGCAGTTTCTTAGCTGAGAAACCTTGTATCGCCCGATACGTATGTCGCGCAACGTACCTTTTATTCACGTTTTCCCGATACGCCATGTCGCCCATCTTTGCACCGCCTCGCCTATTTTGTGGTCGGGCGACACGTTGCTTTTCTTTCAAGAGAGCCCTATCGGGTGTTTCATCCTTCGCAACCATATCGCCTGACACACCCATGTCGGGCGACTATCCTGACGCGCAGTTCTAGCCGTTCTTCTTGTTTTATAAGTTCTTTCGATGTGATGGGTGATACCCATATATCGTATTGGGCACGAGCCCTAATCTCTGAAAACCTCGTATCGCCTGATACAGTGGTGTGGGATCATTTTTGTATCGGGTCATATCTTATCGTGCATTCAGTTTCCCTTTTTAAACATCGACACATTTAATTGATCAAGGAATTTGTTTTATGATCAACAGAAATGGCCCATACCAAGCAGATGGTTGTCTGAGTTAACGAGCACGACCGAAGAATCAACGATGAAGCCACAGCTGAAGCGACCATTATCGGGCAGAAATGCCCGAATCCAGAAGCAGTTGGGCCATCAATAGCGGAAAAGAGAACAAGGACAGGGGAGGTGGTGGCTCCAACCTCAGCACCAGCAGCAGTGGCAGAACCCTTGGATCACACACCAGGAAGGTTCATGCCGAGAGATGACGAGCACGGACACCGCTATGCAGAGCTGGAGACCAAGCTCTACAGGCCAAGTAGGTTCTATCACCGGTCTTTGTTCGATCAGCTGGGCATCTTTGGAAGACTAGAGAACGTCCTCGCCGTGACAGGACTAAGGAAGATCTGCCTCAGCCAATCTTCCTGCTACACCGAACTCACGAGGGAGTTCATATCATCTCTCCGCCAAGTGAAGAATTCTACTGCTAAAAAGGAAGAATACGATAGAGCAGATAGACTCCAAGCCTGCCTATACAACTCGGAGCACGCCATCTCCGAGAATCTGCTGAACGAGATCTTCTCTTCCAGCGAGGAGGAGAAGAATCTGATGAATAATGGTGAAAGAATCACCGAAGGAGACAGGTTCAATCCCGTGGAGCTCTTGAATAGGCTGACCGGTGAGTCATCATTTAAGCTGGGAAGCAAGGTGGCAGCTGTGCACTCATGCTTTTGGAGAATTGTGCACAAACTGGTAGCGTGCTTGTTGTTCAGCAAGAATGAGTCCAGAAATATCTACACCGAAGAACTCCACGTCATGTGGCACATGATGGAGGGAAGAGTGATCAACCTCGGGCGGTTCTTGTTGAACAGGTTGCACCCAATAAAGGATGCCACCAAAGAATACTATATGGGTGGCATCGTCAACCTGATCGCGGTGGGGCTCGGGTACTCAAAGGAGCCGCGCAGCCTTTCGAGGACAAAGGGTGATGAGTTGATCGACATCAAATACTTGATGAGGGCTAGCATCATAAAGAAGGAGGGAAGGGACTACTACTTCTATAAGTTTGCAAGGACAAACATCCTCCTCCCTCTCCCTCGCTGTGCCATCTACGACGCAGAAAAGGTGGTCTTCACTGCAGCAGAGATAGAAGTTGTGGTGGTAGACGCAGCTTACGCCGTCACCACCAGAATTCAGGAAAGGGTGGCCGCGAGAGCAGAATCGATTCCTCTTGACCCAAGGTAGGAAAAAGCTTCAACGACCCACACTGAGCCAGCCACAATTCCAGAGCTACCGATGACAACTGTTAATAGATTTGTCGTCGCTCCTACTATACCAGCCACAACCACAACAACGACTGTGGTGGCTGAAGAAGAACCGGTGATTGTTGAGGTCACCGAGACAATAACTACGGGAGTTTCCATGGAAGAGACAGTTGTAGCCCCCGACATCCCTATAATGCCTGTAGAGGCAGAGGAAGCACCTCAGCCGGACGCCAGTAATGGGGTGTTCGATGAGATCCTAAGAATGGAGCTCGAAGGTGCACAACTGACGCCGACACCGCCGCCAGTGTTCCCTGTTGCAGCTGCTGAGGAGATCGCCGACAGTGTAGAGGTGGAGCATCATCCTCCCACACCACAGCCATCTCCACCACGATGAGAAGGTGAGGCGGTGATGGCCGCAAGAGCGCTGACACCTCGCCCGACGACATATGCATCACGAACAATTGAGATAGACTCTACCTCGTCTGGTAGACCATCACATGAGCAAGGTGTCGCGAGGACGGAAGGGAGACCTGCAGGAACCCCTCCGTCGCTCAGGAAGATGCTAGGGCACGAGCTAGACTACTTGCAGGAGGTAACAGAGAACAACTCAGCTACATGTATTTCCCTAACCCGCAAGTTTTCATCTTTCCAGAAAAGGCTGAATAGCCAAGAACGAGAGCTGCTGACTCTAGTTAGCCTTCCCAGCCAACTAGAGACTCTAACTGCGACGCTTCAGCAAGCCCTCCAATGCCTCAACAAGATCGAGGAGAGGCTGAACAGGAGGGACGACCATCCGCACTGAGGGTAGCCTAGAAGGTCCTCGTCGCCCCCTAGCCCTAGCTCTCCACCTTCTTCGTCAACATTTTCCTCGAGATCGGCGTCCTCCTCCTCGTCTAGCGGGTCATCCACAACACCCGAGGAGGGGACCCCAAGGTCGACTGACGGAGCTCCAGCAGGATAGGAGAGCTCCCTAGGCCTGGAAGAAGAAAATCCCTCAGTCCCTAGATGAAATTGAAGATGATAACAGAGATATCAGCATCGGGGTGGACTATTCTGATGAATCAGACGGAGAAAAGGGAGATGTTTATTCTGCCAATGAAAGACACCTTCCCCGAAGAAGACGCTCGATGGCAAACAAGTTCGTTGAGCCATCAAAGATACCTTCCTTTGAGATGGCCGACTTCGATAGAAAGGTCATCGGCTACCTGACGATCAGAGACCAGAAACTGCTAAACAAGGTCCTAAGATCGCAGGCAGGTGAAGAAGACGTCGTCTGGAGTGACGACTACTTCTCCGTATGATGGGGAGCACTCTACAGCATGTTCCGCTCGCCAGCCGTCATCGGCAAAAGGGTGTTCAGGGTCCTTGAAAGTGCGATCATCGAGAATATCAACATCGGTACAGGTCGGAGGACGATATACAATGCCACCCGACCTTGGCTAGAAGACTGATGTGGGGAGAATCAGACTCCGTTGCAGTGGCCAACATGCTGCAACACATAGATACGCATAACCCAAACCTTGTGTTGGCACCGTACAAGCACCGCAACTTATGGTTCCTCTGTGTGGCAGACCTCAAGAGCCATGACGTCCAGCTACTGAGCTGCAGCAGCAGCGAGGTGCCGTGCTCCGGGCTTATTTTCAGTCGCCCGAAGGACAAAAATATGAGGCTTCTACCGCTGCGTCTCCTACGAGCTATCAAGAAAGGAAGCCAATGTCACAAAGGCGTCTGGAACTTCTTTTCCATCTGAGACTTCCTCGTCCAAGCAGAAGAGGGAAGCGGAAACATCGCCTTCTTCGTATTGTGCGCCATGGAGCTACTCAACATATTTGGATATATGAGGAATCTCCTGAGCCAAAACTTCTACCACCTCAGGAGCGTATACGCCCTATTGTTGATAAAAGACGGGCACTATTTCTGAGACATAGGGGTACCAGAGGGTTTGTTGGATAGCGATCAAGAAGATGACTCTTCGCAACCAAGAAGCTCCTCAGAGAAAGAAGCTGAGATGGCAACTGACACCTATGGGGCAGGCAAGCAGTTGGAGATCCTACAGAAAGTGCACGGAATGGAAGACACTGCTTCGCCTGAAACTGTAGAAGGGATGATAAAAAATTTTGATCGCTTCTCGTGCGCTACACTCACACAGGAGCAGGTCAATGAAATCCTTCTGAAGTTGGCTGATTCTACCCCGGCGGATGCCATCTATGAGGCAGACAATGTCGTAGTCCCGGTCGATGACTTAAGGGACATGGTAAGAGAAGGAGGATGCTTGGTTGTATCTGTGGCGACCGCTTACATCCAAACAGTACATCCAAGGTTCGAACACGCATACATAGCTCATCCTATGTTGTTCAATGACATTTGCCTCGCCGATGAAACAGGAGCGAAGAAAGCATTTCTGGCAGAGTTAGAGAGCGAGGTTCCACGCACGATCTTCCTGCCCATCTTGTATTATAACCATTGGATGCTCCAGACGATGTACACTCGGCAACGAGCATGAATCTTCTACAACATCTTAGACAGCAACAAAGACCATCCAGTGTCGTGTACATCAGCAACGTTGACATCCCTCGAACGCTTAGTTTGAAAATTCTACGATGAGGTGTCAAAGCTGATCCAACCATTCCTGGACACGCAAGCAAGCAAATGGCACAAACTTCAGTTCTGCCACCGCAGTCCGCAACAACTTCCCCTATCCAACGACTGCGACATCTTCATCCTGGAATGGATAGCAAATGAAGCAACGCCTGACCAACTCCACCACATCGACTATCAAAGCAAAAGAGGAGAATATGTGTGGGAGCTTCTATCTGACGCAAGAGCGCTCACCAGCTAACCTCATTGGAGTAACGTTACCTCACCTTATCTACCTCACAACTCTGGGACAAAGTATGGAGTAAGTTTGGGGGGGGGGGGTACCATGTACCAGTGAGGGAGGTATAAATTTTTTTGAAAATTTTCTGACTCAAATTCTTTATTCTTTTGTTCTTCTCTATATCATGTGTACATGTATATATGTTCATACAAAAATTTTGAAAAATTTTGTTTATCTTATCTCCATACATATGTACAAAAACACTGTATAGTAAAAACCTGATACACCTTCTTGCCTGTTTATTTTATATGTGCCTAAGGAGATGCAAGTTTTGCTATGTCTTTCTAATAATGCAGCCCCAAACGACAAAAGACTACAACATTTCTACGCCAAAAATTTCGAAAAAAAAAAATCTCGCAATAGCTAAGAGACGAGTATGGAGAAGGAAAAAGCTGCCCAAATAGCAACAATCCCTTTTGTTTTCCCTTACCCAACAAAAATCCCAAAAAGAGAAAGTAGCCTTATGAGAGTGAATAAAAGCATGAGATTTGTGCCCAATAAAAAAATATATATACACACTTGTTTTCCAAAAGTACCCATCTTTAGGCATGGTAGATCCGGGGCAGTGGTACGTAGGATGTGAAATCACTGCTCTAAAACCAACTGGCTTGGACTGCAGGGACCACTTACCCACTAACGGACCCATACCTGGATGGACTGATGGGTAACAAGAAAAACCCAAAAAGCTTTAGCCTACCCAACACACAACTTTGTGCCCCTAAAGCTGTTTGGTGTGAAAGCTAACTTCGGAATCATGCGCCAAAGTCTCGCTCAAGATGTAGAGAAAATTTTTACTAAAATAATAAGGCAGGAAATGCAAGGTCTTTTGTTCGTAGTGGGGCAGTATTATCTCTAAAGACATCGCGATACTTGTCTTACCTCTTGGCCTAAAAGCTACACCGCGCAAGAAGGAGCATCACAAAATAAAGTTTAAATATTGATTGAGGACAATCAAAATGCTAAGTTTGGGGGAGTTGATAACACCAAATTTTGTGATGTTTTTGACCCTTATTTTTTTTATCAAAACTGCCCTTTTAAACTGTTTTCCTCTCGTTTTATATGTACTTTTGCAATCATAGGAAAAACTACGCTCTTAATTCAATATTTCCATCTTTTGCAGAGTTTTCCTCCAATTTTGACCCATTTGTCAGCAATAAGGCCCGTCCCGGACCACAAACATGATTCCACCTACGTCGGCCTTCCAGCCGGCCGATATGCACACTGCCTGGCAGTGTAGCGTAATACACAAACGCACGACATGAGGATGTCATGCAAGAAGGGACTAACGGATGATACGCCTATCTACCTGACAGGGAGCCGGGCTCGCTACGACAATCGAAGCTTGTCGCATGACACATGCCACACACCGACAGGCTCCACTCGTCACATCCACCGACAGTTGAACTCCTTGTGTTGGGTGATACTGATATCGACCGTCCACCGACTCCGCGATAATAAGAGCTAAAGAAGGACACGTGGTGCCTTGAGCACCATAACTTCCCCAACCGTGGCCTATAAATAGCAGCTACAGGAAGCCGAAAAGAGGGTCGGAACCTTGCGCAATCACCTTAGGAAAGCTGTGAAGAGCTAGTGTATCGTGCCTCAGTGCTTGTGTCAGGCGATTCTAGGTGAACACTTCCCCATCCCGAGAGGGAGGGAATGGTTCACTTAGGGTTGCCCCGGGCAACACTGTAGGCCGATATCAGCCGACAAGGATCCCCGACATAAGTGACCGATACTAGGAGCATCACTCTAGCCCAACACGATACCAAACCCCGAGACGCATCGCCCGTCACAGCGTGTCACCCGAGAGGGTGCCGCCCGACATGATCACATCGGGCCAGGGTCCTCACACGATGCAATCTGCCCGTCACGGTGTGTCTCATGAGAGGGTGTGTCGCCCGACACAGTTGTATCGGGCTGGGCTCCTACCCGATATCGGGCTGGAGGGTCCACTGTAGTCTGTCGTCCTTCTATATCAAGAAGGCGACATCTATCTTTATTATTTCAGTAATTTTTTTATTTTACTTATGCAATGTAATCAGAACCTTATTTGTTTATGGAAATAGAAGAACTTAATTACCTACTGCTTTATGTTTGGTACCTTTGTTGGATGATTGCTATGTTTAACATCTGAACTCTAGCTTGTATGTTTGGATCGCGTTTCGATTAGCTACCGAATCATGTTTTCCCGTCGCAACAGCCTCGAGAGAGGTGTTGTGGCTCTAGTGTTTGGTCCGATTCTGGAGTACGAGAGTGCCTGAAATCAGAGTCGCTTTAGTTATCTTTCCACTCTAACTTAAGTCCAGCAACCTCGAGAGGGGTGTTGATGCTTGGTTAGAGGTACCCACTTTGAGAGAAGGGGAACAGGATGTTTCTTCTGCCGCTTGTTTACTGAAGTTTTCTCCTTCATACCTTACTATAACATTAGTGTTATCTATCTATTTCCGTTGCACGAAAACCCCTAAAAATTGATAATTGCTTAAAACCTTAATCTTCCTCGTAGCTCCAGTTGGAGACCGATCTCTTTTATTTTATCGACCTTAACCAGCTTTCCCCTTGCGGGATTTTATCATCTCTTTTCCCTTACCGGAGTGTAACGTGTCGATTCAGCGTTCTCAACACTACCACCCTTGTCCCTGTGTTTGACCCCGTATATCTACTTCGACCCCGTAAACAAAGTTGCGGGGGCCTAGAAGGTTTTGGGTTATAAATGTAAAAGTCAGACTACTTCAAATCCGCCTCCACTTCTCAGATGTGCGATTTAGGCCGGTCAGTTGCCTAGTGTTTTCTACTCAAACCAATTCTTTAATTGATGGTAAAATCATCTTATTCTCATAAAGATTGGACAACATATTTAAGGTTATATTCAAGATCTACCTCTCTTAATCTCTGTAAATGAATTTGTATAGAATTGTAGGACATACTTTGAAAAATTTTATGCTTTGATGTGTTTTTTGTCTCAATATGCCATGGAAGTCATCTAGCATTCAAACACATTTCCCACTAAGGTATATGATTTAGAATTCAAGTTTGACATCATCTAGAATGTTTGATAGGACATCTAATATCAAATATATATCTTTGTGATGGATTCATATCCATATTTATCATATACTGGAGTAGAGTTGGGATCTAGAGAGGCTGATGCTTCATGCATGTAAGGATTCTTGTAAATGGGGCTTGAAATTCTTTTTGGTGTGCTACCAAAGAGGTTATTAGGACCTCTTCATCATTGTGTGCAGAGTTTTCCTCTTTTTACCCTGTGCTAATTGGGAACTGTGCCTCAATATAAGGTTTGGTGTATTGGGAAAATATAAACTCACTATTAATGTCTCTAAAGGGTGCTATTGGTGGTGCTTCATTGTATAATAAATGTTCCAGATTCTTAATTACACCTTCGCGAGTTTCCCCTACTATCTCTTATGATGACAAAACTTGTATCTGAATAACATCATTTTCTTCCACAACTTCTTCTCTGTTGATATCTATCATCACTACATCATCATCTTTTTCACTTTTTTATTATATAGACTTGGCTTCTCATTTCTTCGTCTCCATTCAAGGTGAATTGGCTGATTGGCCTAGGGAGGATGCTAAATTTATCACAGTTTCATCACTTCTCTAAAGTCACTCATTGGTTTGATAAATGTCTCCTTATCATCGTTTCCTAGTACCCTCACTATGGAAGCATATTATGGCTTGTCCAATATGGTAGAGGTACCCTAATCTCGGTTGATAATGTTGTATGTAGGTGATAGAGGACATTCTTTTAATTTTTGGTAGCTTATGAACTTCATTGATTTGCACATTTATGTTTGTCATTTCCTTCTAGTGGTATTGTAGATTATGAAGATGAGAAGGCTTCCTTCCTCTTTTAGTTTCTAGTTTCTTCAACTATGTTGCGTTATCACTACATCTCGTATCTTTCTTTTCACGACTTGGCACATTCCTTCTAGAGCTATTTACTTTCTTTCACCATTTGGTGATTGCTTCATTTGTCTATTGTCAGTTTGTTGATATCTATTCTATTTGTTTGGGAAGGCATGAGAGAAGTTGATTTTGATCAATATTTATTTTATTTGGGTAGTTATTCTTTGCATGCCAAAAGATAAACTAGATATATTATGTATGTAAGCAAAAGCCATATCAAAAATTTTGTAAAATTTCCATTCAAACTTCACGAATGGAGTAGTTGTATTAGGTTGATTGTTAATTGGAGGAGTTCATTTTGGGTTGGTTATTTCTAATGGAGGGGGACGGGTTTTCAAACTCTTAGTTGACATCTTCATTTTTTTTGTCCTTGGTTCCCTTGGGAGGGGAGGATCATTCATATTCTACTTTTTCTAGGTGAGTTGCTCCTAATACATGGGACTACACTATTGTCAAAGGATCATCATGGACTTTATTCGATTTAGGTTCAATCCACTATGTATTTGGATCCTAAGATTGTGTTATTGGTTGTGTGATGATTTTATTATTTTCTTAGAAAGTTTCTACTATTGATGAAGATTCCTCTGTTTTGATATCCATTGCAACTTTTCTCAGCATCTAGATTATGCCTTTCTTGGAATGATTAATAAGTTTCCTAAGCTCCTCAGTCTCTACCACTTGGGAGCAGTAGGATTCTACTGCTTTCCCAACTTCTTGTGTTTGAGGGGAGGAGGTTTCTCCTGATACTTTGTTCACCTTTTCCTCAAAAAAGATGATGAGCTTCCTTGTTTCTTAGATTCTCATCTCAGGAAGAGAAAGTAAGTCCTTAGACTTATTCTATCTGTAAGAAAAATTATCATTCATTCATTTTGGAACCTTGTCTATGTCATGAATCTATGTGATTTTACTTCCATAAAGTTACAAAGGAGCCTTGGGTGACTGAGGAAATGCCCAAAAAAAATAATTTTGCCTCCCATAGAGAGTTCTTCTGAACCATCTTGGACACTTTCCAGCAACAACTTGCCAATCAATATTCTCCCTGTGCGGAATGGTTTCTTCTCAATTGTATACCATACAACACAAAGCTATGCTCTTGTCACATTTACTATATTTGGACCACTTAAGATTGTGTTAGTTATCTATTTGTGTATAATGTGCATCATCCAATAAAGTTTTTAAGATCCTTTTGACTGGCCTAGTTTATGGAACTTTTCTCCATAAAGCCATTCAAGACCATATTTTTTATGAAGTCTCTAGATTCTCTCTTGGATTTCCATTTATTTTGATGAGAAGTAGAAAATATTGTTCGATATTCATTATGTCAGATCCTATTTATTTTTTTAATCTAACAAAGACTATAAAGGTCTCCGTATTGATCATGTTCTTCATCCTCAACTAGGACTTTGATCAGAGAGGACAAAAATTTGTGAGTAAGTTCTGTGTAAAACCTATGTTCTAGGAACAAAGCAATGAATATATTTGTAAGATGTAGAAAACTCTTCACCCTTGTAAACAAGTCTATATTATGTTGTGTTTCTCATCAAGTGAACACTTCTTCCTATAAATGTTTTTGTGTTCCCATTATGTCAAGTTGTATTGATGCTAATCATTTCTAGAAAAGAATTTTTTCTTAGGCTGCCAAGATGATGTTTTTGTTAGTGTAGAAGGGGTGTCCTTGAATACCAAGGGTTGTATTGTAAACTTTTTTCTTGTAATTAATTACATTTTAGATTTGGCTTCCTCTTCCTTCTTCACCTTTTTGCTTCTCCCCATTTTCTTCTTTTTTGATCCACTAGGGATAGGGTGAGAAATGTTTCCTTTCTTAGTCTTACATGTTTCTTCATATGGTATACTGACGGAAAATATGGGGATAGATATGAAAAAAAAACATAAAATTTATGTTTAGATTTCCCTAACAAGTAGATTACATCAACAATGATGTATAAGGAATGATTGTGCAAAATGTACCTTATCCTGGAGCTAGTCCATTAACTATCCTTGCATTGAGTTGTGCTTCCTTTGCAAGCAACAAACAAACGATAGCATTTGACATCCAAGCACTCCTAGGAAATCTTTGATAGTATCCTCCTACAATAACAATAAAAGCCTCTACACCTCTACATAGTCCACATGGATCATTGGGAACTCCATGTCGCACTTCTTGAGTCTGTGTGTAACATACCAGAAAGAGAATTCTACCCTAATAGTTTTACCATTTTGACTTAGCCAAACAAGGATAAGCTAATACATGTAATTAAGGGAATACAAAATACTTTTTTCTTAATAATGACTCATTTTGATGCTAATAAGAAATTAAAGAACTTAATTGGATAAATATTTGCCATATATTCTTAATATAGGGTTGTATGCACATATACACCAATTTGGTTTTATTTAATGGGTTTGAAGTGTAAATTGTCACTAAGTAATAAAAATAATAAGATATTTCGTCCTTGAACCTTCTAGTACTTTTTAGAATAGGAAAAAGAAGAGAAAACTCAAATTATATATAAAGCAGATGATAAATTCAATAATCGGAGATAATATGGAATTTGATGGATAAAAGTTGATAATGAGGAATATATTGTTCCAAAAATTATAAACAGAAATCAACAATGATAATTTGATACTTAATTTCGTTTTCTTGGCTTAAAAATAACTTAAGGGCCAAGTATCATCTAATTTGGAAGATAAATGCATATATTAAAATCTTTATTAAAAGAAAATAGGAAATAGACCAATAAAGTGAAATAAAATACTTAATGCCCTAAAAATATAAAACTAACTCCAAAGTCGTAATCTAAACATAAAAATAAGACTTTGGGAAAATTTTCAACTAATTTGGATAATGTTTGAATAATGAGAAAAATAGGAGAGAGAAAGTGTGTAGAATCTTCTATTTATTAAATAATAAATAAATAATCCCAGCTTGTGAAATTAATGATACAATCATATCTAGGTCTCTTAGGAAGACTTAAGGGTGAAGTTTCACAAATTTTAAGGAATATTATCACCTATTTTGAAGGAGGAAAGAGAAAATGACATTTTAATTATTTAACCCATTAAAGTTCCCAAAAGACAAAACTAAATGTATATTCAGAATCTACATGTTTACCTTAACATATTTGCAAATTTTGGTTTAATTTGGATAATTCTGGAACCCCTAAATGAGGAAAGAGAATATGCATGTATTATTGGATTTAACTTTATTTTATACAATTCAATTTCTCGATTTTTCCTAAGTTGGGGATGTCACTCGGCCCACTTATTTCAGACTACATCGTAGCCCTTGGATGAGAATCTGACGGAGGAGGAGTTGTCTCCTACCTCTAGTCAGACTCTTTCTCACGACTATAGTGACGCGAGTTTTCCTCTGCGCCTTCCTCTTTCATCTTTCCCTTTCGATACCTCAGGTTTTGTTTTCCTCCATCTCTGAGACTTTCCATGTTAGTTGATCCCTATTTTAGTAGGGTTTCCCTCACCAGAGACCCAGGTCGATGAGAACTTCCCTTTCCCTCCTCTATTTTCTGGTGCTTGTTGGTTCCTTGTTGAACCCTAACTCCGCCCCTATATATAGGGCTTCCCCCACGATCCTTGAACCCTCAGAAACCTCATGCCATAGCTCTTTTGATCCTATTTGCTCTGCATCCATCTCTCCCTACTCCATCTACCTACTGCGGTGACAGACAGTTCATCCAGGGATCCTAGTCATCGACGGGGCTCATTTTTGGTTGGCTTCGAGTCGTGGAGGTGTGGGAGAGTCTCGATACTTCCTAGTTTTCTCGGATTGCGGGTAAAAACAATTCACCTCTTTTTCACTCATTCTTGCTTTCCCTGTAATAGGCGGCAATATGTTCCTCTCCTCGTCATGCTTCTCGACTCCTCGCTCTGTGTTTGGGTGTTTAACCCTTTCTCGTTCTTCGTTTGGTGCCTCACTGGTTCTTCTTCACTCTTGAGTTTTCCCCATCTATTCTAGTAATGGCGGAAGATGGTTCTCAGGTTTCTATTAACCGTTTCCATAGAGAACTGGCTGGTTGGGCTCGTCGGAGCCTTGGGAACATTGTTCCTTCATGTTCCATTGACCAATTTCCACATGAATTCGATCCTTAGTTTGAGGATTTTGGTCCCTTTTCTATGGCTTCGAGAGTTCCTCACGGGGAACAAACCCTAGTGTGGATTTCCCTCTTTCCCCTCATATCTCACTTTGTTTTAGTTTTCTATCGGAAGGGTAAAGTGGTATTTTCACCCGGTTTCTTTAGGTTGCTTTACGCAAGATCTTGGATGATTTGGTTTTGTAGTTCGCTGACATGGGTGGCCCTGATTGGCCTTCCCAGGTCCGCGTGGACTTTCTCTGTTCTTGCTTTGCGATTGGTGTGCTTGTAATTATTTGATTGGTCGACAATTAAAAATTTATAACTAATTATCAGATGATCAGAAAATTATGCAAAAATATTCGTTGGAATCATAAAAATATTGGTATATGTTTTGATAACTGAATCTAAAGATTAATAATAGGGTTTCAATGGATCTAATTAAGGATGAATTAAATTTTAAAAAGCATAACTAATTATCTATAAGTGAAAAAAATATAATAAAATATGTTTTGGACTCCTAATAACATAACCAAAAATATGAAATAGTTTTCATAAACTAATTCATACATATATAAAATTTATGGTTTTTAGGGTTTGGTTAATGTGATGAATTGACACAAAATTTGTATATGTGTTTATTAGGCTTTGGTGACCTAGACTTGGATTTAGGAGTGCTTTGTAGTTTGGACTCTGATTTGAGGTGTTTTGTATCCCCTATTCATCCATATTCAGAAATTCACCTACTTTATCATTCTCTTGATTTTGGCCTACACAATATGTCTTATCTTTTGATACCATGGTTCGTGTGAACTATCTTGATTGTTATGAACTTGGATAATTTCTTGATATCATATCTTGTACTGTGGTGCATGTTGGTCTCTTTTATTGTTATGTGCCACTTTGAAGTGGATGTTATATGTTTGTGTTGTCCATTGTGTGATGGCAACCTTTGTTTCATCTTCTGACTAAACTATTTACTTGCCTCTATATTTACATGCAATGTGAATCAGTAGCACTAGAATAATGTCAATTACTTTGGTTTTTGGTTATGTGTCCTTTTTATTTATGGGATGGTGGTGGTGGTGCTCCATACCCAAGTTTCAAGGATGTGAAGCCTTGGCTCAACTTTTACATATATTGGGAGTTTGATGGTGAGTCATTCTCTATCAGGTTTTCAAGGATGTGCAGCCTTGGCCACCTTTGTATTTTATATTTTTCTAGGACTATGTTTATCTCACATGCATGTAGGTTGATGATTTTTGTGGGTTGTGTGCCCTACAACCCATCTATGTGCTTTTGTTGCACAAATATATTTATTTGTTCATGGAAAGTATCCTCTTTTATCATGTTATGATGCTTATTTTCTTTTATGCCCGTGTGGGTAGTCCTTATCTCTTGTATGGGAAGCATTTTACTTTTGATGTCCTTATTGCTTTAATTTCTCAAAGTTTCCTTTAGCGTACACATTCCAACTTTTTGCTGATGTATTTCTTTTCTTCTTCTCTTTTGTGGGGTATGCTTCCAACCCCAGGCTAGATCGAGGAGAGTGAACTTCAACATCAACCTTGTAGTTGAGCTTTGGGAGGCTTGAAGAGGTGGTTAGATGACCCTCAACTTGGTCTTTGGCTTTTATGCTTAGTTTTCCTTTTAGATACCTATATGTGGTGAAGTGTTGTATCATGTTATCAAGCTTTGTAAATTGTTAGATAATGATATTTTCCACTGCTACTCTTTGTGTAATGATACATACATGTTGATTGAATTGGTATCCATCCCTTTGGAAAAGAAAAATTATGTGGTGTTTGTTTCAAGGGATGTGATCTTTTCTTTCTAGTAGAGGAGTGGTTTCACTTCTTTACAACATGGTATCCAATCCACTAGCATTCGATTATCTAACTATTTCAAACTCATCTCCCTTAGGATGTTTACCTTTATCTTATGTTTCTTATACCTAGTACCTTGCCTTGTGCAGGAAAAACCCTAATGGTGGGAGATAACTCAACAGTTGACAAACAGTACGATTATGAGACACCTCAAAACACTAGGTTTGGTCAGGGGGCCTAAACTTATGCTGGTTCTGGAGGAGCTATGACTCCAGAGCAAGAGTTGGCCATGTTTCGACAACTCTTTGTGTCTTCCATGGTGGGGAAGATGAAACACCCGTCTGTACCTGAAAAGACTATGGAATTCTCGATCATGGAGTTCATGAAGATGAAACCACCTTCCTTCAAGGGTGAAGGTGAGATAGAGATGGTCGACAAAGTAGATGACTGGGTGTTATCCTTAGAGAGGACTTTTGATGGTATGGCATTTCCTCCACACCAAAAGGTTAGGTTTGCTTCATATGTTTTGGATGGATGTGCAAGAGTTTGGTGGAATGGAATTGCAAGGACTAGAGATATCTCAACCATGTCTTGGGTAGAGTTTTTGACTCTCTTCCGTGGTAACTATATCTGCACTACTGCCCTAAAGAAGAAAGAAGCAGAGTTCTATAGTATGAAACAAGGTCCCTTATCTGTTTCTTCTTACGTGCAAAGGTTTCTGCTGTTGGAGCGTTATGCAATTGGTTTGGGTGAGGAACGTAGGGCTGACCTTTTCCTCCTAGGGCTTAACTACAATGTGGGGCGTGCTCTTATCCCACAACTACCTTTAACCTTTCAGCAGATGGTTGATAAAGCTTTGGCTATGGAGTCTTACCTAGGGTTTCAACATAGGGAGTTCGATAAGAAAAGGAAGTCCTTAGGTGATGAACAGAAAAGGGAGAAGTGTGTTAAGTGTAATGGTTACCATCCTCCAGGAAAGTGTTCTCAGGACAAACCTCGTCATAATACCCCAATGGTATGACACTATTGCAATGAACCTGGACACATCCAACCTGATTGCCCTAAGCATTGTAATGGTCAAGCTCCAGCACAACAACAACAAGCACCTCTTCAGAATCAAGGCAACAATAATGGTAACAATAATAGAGGAAGATTTGTGGAAAGAAGAGATGGTAGAGTTTTTATCTTGGATGGTGAAGAAGTTAATGATGTTGAGCAAGAACAAGTTAACCCATAGTCCCTTATATTAGTCTTTACAAGTTGTGTTTCCTTTAGCATGAAGCTTATGTAGTTGAATGTAATAAGCATAGTTGATCCTTTTTGTATCTGAAGATTAGTTTGATATAATAAGATGAATCCTATTTAGGGATGGTGAATAAGTTTTCTTATGGATATTTTGATTTCAAGGACGAAATCCCTTTAAGGGGTGGTGTACTGTAACAAACCAGAAATAGAATTCTACCCTAATAGTTTTACCCTTTTAACTTAGCCAAACAAGGATAAGCTAATACATGTAATTAAGGGAATACAAAATAATTTTTTTTAATAATGACTCATTTGGATGATAATAGGAAATTAAAGAACTTAATTGGATAAATATTTGCCATATATTCTTAATATAGGGTTGTATGCACATATACACCAGTTTGGTTTTATTTAATGGGTCTGACGTGTAAATTGTCACTAAGTAATTAAAATAATAAGATATTTCATCCTAGAACCTTCCGGTACTTTTTAGAATAGGAAAAAAAGAGAAAACTCAGATTATATATAAAGGAGATGATAAATGCAATAATTGGAGATAATATTGAATTTAATGGATAAAAGTTGATAATGAGGAATATATTGTTCCAAAAATTATAAATAGAAATATACAATGATAATTTGATACTTAATTTCGTTTTCTAGGCTTAAAAGTAACTTAAGGGCCAAGTATCATCTAATTTGGAAGATAAATGCATATATTAAAATCTTTATTAAAAGAAAATAGGAAATAGACCAATAAAGTGAAACAAAATACTTAATGCCCTAAAAATAGAAAAATAACTCCAAATTCGTATTCTAAACATAAAAGTAAGCATTTGGGCAAATTTGCAACTAATTTGGATAATGTTTGAATAATGTGTAAAATAGGGGAGAGAAAGTGTCTAGAATCTTCTATTTATTAAATAAGTAAATAAATAATCCCAACTTGTGAAATTAATGATACAATCATATCTAGGTCTCTTAGGAAGGATTAAGGGTGAAGTTTCACAAATTTTAAGGAATATTATCACCTATTTTGAAGGAGGAAAGAGAAAATGACATTTTAATTATTTAACCCATTAAAGGTTCCCAAAAGGCAAAACTAAGTATATATTCGGAATCTAGATGTTTACTATAACTTATTTGCAAAATTTGGTTAAATTTGGATAATTCTAGAACCCCTAAATGAGGAAAGAGAATATGCATGTATTATTGGATTTCACTTTATTTTATACAATTTAATTTCTTGATTTTTCCTAAGTTGGGGCTGTCACACTGCCCACTTATTTCAGACTGCATCGTAGCCCTTGGATGAGAATCTGACGGAGGAGGAGTTGTCTCCTACCTACAGTCAGACTCTTTCTCACGGCTACAGTGACGCGAGTTTTCCTTCGCACCTTCCTCTTTCGTCTTTCCCTTTCGGCACCTCAGGTTTTGTTTTCCTCCATCTATGATACTTTTCATGTTAGTCGATCCCTATTTTAGTAGGGTTTCCCTCACCAGAGACCATGGTCGACGAGAACTTCCCTTTCCCTCCTATGTTTTTTGGTTCTTGTTGGTTCCTTGTTGAACCCTAACTCCGCCCCTATATATAGGGATTCCCCCAAGATCCTTGAACCCTCAGAAACCTCATGACATAGCTCTTGTGATCCGATTTGCTCCGCATCCATCTCTCCCTACTCCATCTACCTGTTGCGGCGATGGCGAGTTTGTCCAGGGATCCTAGTCATCGGTGGGGCTTGTTTTTGGTTGGCTTCGAGTCGTGGAGGTGTGGGAGAGTCTCGAGAGTTCCTAGTTTGCTCAGATTGTAGGTAAAACCAATTCGCCTCTTTTTCACTCATTCTTGCTTTCCATGTAATAGGAGGCAACAGGTTCCTCTCCTCGTCGTGTTGCTTGACTCCTCGATTTGTGTTTGGGTGTTTAACTCTTTCTCATTCTTTGTTTGGTGCCTCATTGGTTCTTCTACACTCTTGAATTTTCCCCATCTATTCCAGTAATGGCGAAAGATGGTTCACGAGTTTCTATTGGTCGTTTCCGCAGAGAACTGGGTGGTTGGGCTCGTCGGATCCTTGGGAACATTGTTCCTTTAGGTTCCTTTCACCGGTTTCCCCTTCAATTTGATCCTTAGTTTGAGGATTGTGGTCCCTGTTCCATGGCTTTGAGAGTTCCTTGCGGGGAACAAACCCCAGTGTGGATTTCCCCCTTTGCCCTCATATCTCACTTTGTTTTAGTTTTCTATCAGAAGGGTAAAGTCATCTTTTCACCTGGTTGATTTGGGTTGCTTTACGCAAGATCTTGGCTGATTTGGTTTTGTAGTCCGCTGACATGGGCAGCCATGATTGGCCTTCCCAGGTCCACGTGGACTTTCTCTGTCATTGCTTTGAGATCGGTTTGCTTGTAATTATCTGATTGGTCGACAATTAAAAATTTATAACTAATTTTTGGATGATCAGAAAATTATGGAAAAACATTCATTGGAATCAGAAAAATAAGATCTAACTAATGGTATATGTTTTGATAATTGAATCTAAAGATTAATAATAGGGTTTCAATAGATCTAATTAAGGATGAATTCACTTGTAAAAATCATAACTAATTATCTATAAGTCAGAAAAATATAATAAAATATGTTTTGGACTCCTAATAACATAACCTAAAATATGGAATAGTTTTCATAACCTAATTCATACATTTATAAAAAAGATGGTTTTTAGGGTTTGGTTAATGTGATGAATTGACACAAAATATGTATATGTGTTTATTAGGACTTTGGTGACCCAGACTTGGATTTAGGAGTGCTTTGCAGTTTGGACTCTGATTTGAGGTATGTTTTATCCCCTATTCATCCATATTGAGAAATTCACCTACTTTATCATTCCCTTGATTTTGGCCTACACAATATGTCTTATCTTTTGATACCATGGTTTGTGTGAACTATCTTGATTGTTATGAACTTGGATAATTTCTTGATATCATATCTTGTGCCATGGTGCATGTTGGTCTCTTATATTGTTATGTGCCACTTTGAAGTGGATGTTATATGTTTGTGTTGTCCATTGTGTGATGGCAACCTTTGTTTCATCTTCTGACTAAACTATTTGCTTGCATCTATATTTACATAAAATGTGAATCACTAGGACTAGAATAATGTAAGTTACTTTAGTTTTTGGGTGTGTGCCCTTTTTATTTATGGGATAGTGGTGGTGGTTCCCCATACCTGAGTTTCAAGGATGTGAAGCCTTGTCTCAACTTTTACATATATTGGGAGTTTGATGGTGAGTCATTATCTATCAAGGTTTTAGGATGTGAATCCTTGGACGTCTTTGTATTTTATATTTTTCTAGGACTATGTTTATCTCACATGCATGCGGGTTGATGATGTTTGTGGGGTGTGTGCCCTACTACCCATCTATGTGCTTTTGTTGCACAAATTAATTTATTTGTTCATGGCAAGTATCGTCTTTTATCAGGTTATGATGTTTCTTTTCTTTTATGCCCATGTGGGTAGTCCTTATCTCTTGTATGGGAAGCATTTTACTTTTGATGTCCTTATTGCTTTAATTGCTCAAAGTTTCCTTTAGCGTACACATACCAGATTTTTGCTAATGTATTTCTTTTCTTCTTCTCTTTTATGGGGTATGCTTCCAACCCTAGGCTAGATCGAGGAGAGTGAACTTCAACATCAACCTTGTAGCTAAGCTTTGGGAGGCTTGAAGAGGTGGTTATATGACCCTCATCTTGGTCTTTGGCTTTTATGCTTAGTTTTCCTTTTAGATACCTATATGTGGTGAAGTGTTGTATCATGTTATCAAGATTTGTAAATTGTTAGATAATGATATTTTCCATTACTACTCTTTGTGTAATGATACATACATGTTTATTGAATTGGTATCCATCCCTTTGGCCAAAAAAAATTTATGTGGTGTTTGTTCCAAGGGATGTGATCTTTTCTTTCTAGTAGAGGTGTTGTTTCACTTATTTACACTGTGGGAAGGAGTTCCCCCTTCGTTGTCAACATGCTATCTTAAACTTCTTTTCCCTTGATATCTCTCCCTTTCATGGGTAAGACGGATTGGGCTCTCATGTTACCACAACTATGAGATGTCAAGTGTGTGTATAGAGAGCCTTGGTCATCCACTTAAAATAGGAGTGACTAGGCCAGGGTTTCAAAAACTTTGTTGAGATGAAGGGTTAGATTTCATGGTTGTGCAATGGCTACATGCAGCTGGTTGATCCACTAGCAAATCCAGTCAATTGATTGGGTTGTGGTCAATGAGGCAATAACATTGGTTTTAATGGGATAGTTATTGTGTGTCATTTCATCCAATCTTAAATTGTTTGTTGGCTCAAACTTGCTGATTCAACCCACTCAATCAATTGGACACCATAGCTGGTCGATTGTCTACTCGGATCATCTATTGGAAACTTTGATCAGTTAACTGATAGAACATTTGAATCAATTGGCTAACTGGTTCCATCAACCAGAGTCATCACAATCTAGTTAGTCGATTAGAAACTCTAGTTGGTCAACTGACAACCAATATTATTTATTTTAATTACCTAAACACTTTAGTAAGCAAATTGAATGATGTCAATGACTAAAATCCACTTCCAAGTGCATCCTATGTGTGTGATTAGGTACCAAATTATGTTGGCAGTGAATGTACATAACTAGATTATGACATCACAAGCAATGAGGAATATCTAGCAACACATCATAACTACCCATGTAATTTAAAAGTTGAAGAACGACTTCAACCTACATTTTTTATCAATTTTACCAAAATCACATGGTTCCTTTGTCTTAGATATCCAAACTGAATGCAAGAAATGGACTCATAATCCTATTAATACTCAAATATGTTTCTTGAACTAGAGTAGACTGATGAGATGCACATGGGTTCAAAATCACATATCAACTCACATGAGCATGGCCATGCAATTCTTGGTCTCACTTATCTAGTGGCCAGGATATGAAATCTAGTAGAATGGAAAAATCCCATCTACATCACTCACAATCAATCGCCACTTTCATAATGTTCCCTAGAACCACTTTTGTAGAAACCCTTACTTAAGGTCACATTGAATTGTGACAAAGTTAATCGAACAACATGTGATGAGTGTAGCTACTTCAAGTCTAAGAACAACAATCACCACCATCACTTTGACAGAAGATTCAGACTATCATTCATTGGTTCCATATATCACATTAAAGGTGGGTCTACATGGTACATTTTTCTTTAATAAGTACTTGTGTTTGAATTGATATCCAATATCATGACTAATAAGACTTTATCATCAATCAATAAAAATTCTAGTCTTATGTATCATTGTTGTCTATTTGATTTCGACAATAATATCTAACTAGGGACATAACAAGAATGTATACACTCTTATCATACATATGATCTCATTGTTTGATTCCTCAATTAGAAAAAATATTTTATCGAGTAATATCATTTTTAGACATCTATCTTGTTATATAATCATATCATAATTGAACAAATTTAATAGACATAATTTTCTTTATTATTAATCAAATCAAGTACATGATGCCACACTACAATCATCATTTGACTGGTTCTCTAGGCATACATAACAACAGACTCCCACTTCCACTTAGGGAAAATCATGCACAAATCCCATCCCAAGTGATCTAACATGACTATTATGTTTCTATTGTTAAAGTGCTTTTGTTAGTGGGTCAACAATATTTCTCTCATTTGCTACACTACAAATCTTTACATCTCCTCGTTGTATGATCTCTAATATTATATGTGAAGGCTAAAGTATATTCTTGGAACGTTCATGTGATCTAGGTTCCTTTATTATGTAATAGCTCCATTGTTGTAGCATTACAACTTTACTACATCACTAATGTTGGGAACCACTCCAAGTTCATTGATGAACTTCTTGATCCAAATATCTTCCTTTAATGTGCTCGAGGTAGCAATATATTGGCTTCTATTATAGAATCAACAATAGTCTCTTGTTTGAAACTTTCCAACTTATAGCTCCGTTGTTGAGGTAGAACACAAATGTATATTGTGATCTCTAATCATCTTTGTATGTTTGCAAGCTTGCATCGGTGTAACCCTTACACCCAACTCTTCCTCACCACCATAAATAAGGAAACGATCCTTCGTTTTCCTCAAGTACTTAAGGGTGTACTTCATGGTAGTATCGTGACACTCACAAGGTTCTAACTGGTATCTACTCATCATGCTTAAAGAATACATGACATCAGGATGAGTAAATAACATTGCATACATGATAGATCTAATAGCGGATTTATATGGAATCTTACTCATGTGTTCCCATTCTTCACAAGAACTGGGAATTGGGCTCTAGAGAGACTAATTCAATGAGACATGGCAAAATTTCCTTTCTTTGAGTCATGCATGTTGAACCTCTTTAGCACTTTGTCAATGTATGTACTCTCTCCTAGGCCAAGAAGCCTTCTAGATCTATATCTATAGATCTTAATTCCTAAGACATAGGATTCTTTGTCAAAATCCTTCATAGTTAAGGTTCCTCCCATGCAGGTCTTTACCATTTGTAGTGTAGGGATGTCATTCCCCATCAATAGTATGTCATGCACATACAATATGAGGAATGTGATTATTCTCCCACTAACCTTGTTCTATATACAATATTCATCTTCAATTTGATTAAAGTCAAAATCTTTGATGCCTCGTCAAACTAAAGGTTCCAACAACAAGATTCTTGATTCAATACATAGATTAACCTTTGTCGCTTACAAATTTTACTTGCATTATTTGGAATTATAACGACTTTATGATATGACATGTGCACATCCTCAAGAAGGTTCCCATTACGGAAAGTAGTTTTAACATCCATATGCCGAACCTCATAGTCATAATAAGATGTATTGGCAACCATGATCCTGATTTATTTAACCATGATAACTGGAGAATGTGTTTTGTCATAGTTCGTACCTTAAATTTGTCTGAAACCCTTTGAAACCACTCAAACTTCATACATTTGTACATTACAATCGATGTCAAACTTCTTCTTGAAGACCCACTTCAACCCTGTGGGTTTTACCCCTTTACAAGGTCCATATCTTATTGGCATACATGGACTCCAACTTAGATCTCATGGCCTCAAGCCATTTATCAGACTATGGTACCTCAATACCTTCTAGCTAGGTTGTTGGCTCATCATATATGACCAACTTGTTTCCTTCTTGAGTCACAAGATATCCAAATTTTTCAAGGCTCAAGGTGTGTTCTACTAGATCTATGAGGTTTATGTGTTACCTGAGGAACTTGAGATTCCAAAATAATCTGGGAGTCTCCTTGTTCCTTTTGTACCTCTACAGATTAAATGATTTCTTGTTGGTATTGAATTTCTTCAGCTTCTGCTTTTATCCTATTGATTCCTTTAGAAATAAAGACCATTTCTAAGAAAATAGAATCTCTAGAAACAACTACTTCGTTCTCATATAGGTTATGTAAGTGACATCCCTTGGTTTCCCTGGGATATTCAACAAAGTAACATTTATGATATGGGACCAAGAATTTTAGGAATCATTTCCCTCACATATGCTTCACATACCAAAATCATTATAAAAGACATAGTGGGATTCTTCCTAGTCCATATCTAGTGTGTTTCGAACTGCCTTGGGTTACAACTAGTCAGTTGGATTTTATTAGATGCAACTTAGGAAACACACATGGATCATTAAAAATATATGATGGGACCTAGTCCAATAGACTGGATTTGACTATTTGCACTTCACCTGCAAGCGCATAGGGTTGTGCTATAGTATAAGTAAGTGGCAAGAGAAGGGTCGATCCTCATGGAGAGAGGGGGCACTAAATTGAAGTTAATGTGAGCTATGTTCCTAAATAGGAGTGATGGGTTTGAGGGTTTAGAGGTTGGTTTTGGTTGGTTACAATAAGATTCCAAGCAATCAACAACAAGAAGAAAACTAGATTAACAAAAACCAGAGATTACTCTAAGTGAAGACTAAAAAACTAGGCAAAACAATGAACAAAGCAAGAGCAAAAGGTACTACACTACACTAGCAAGTCAATTAATAACTAAGAGATAAGTTAAGCACTAATTAGGAAAGAATCTAGGTTATCACTAGATAACAAGTTTAACACAAACAAGATCAAAGAGCACTAACTACTTAAGCAAGACCTAACTATCAAGAACTAAGCAATTAGCTAAGAATCAACAAAGGAAATTAACTAAACTAGCATTAACAATCTAAGAAGACAAAGTGGATTTTAAGCAATAAGATGGATATGTTGGATGTTTGGGAATGATACTTTGATATTAGTTGGGGGAGGTTACATAACAGGTAAGTTTTATATCTTCAATCTAGATTTCCAAACCAAACAACAAGGCAAGTGGTATCGGAATGTACCCTATGCTACTAGTTGGAGAACTAGGGATAGGTGTAATTCTAATAGGGCTTGGAAAGGGTAGGTTTCTAGGGTAAGGGGTATCATGTAAAGTGATAGATAAGGGTAGGAATGGGACTAGAAATGAGGGTGTTTCACCTCATGTTAATCACCATCTAACCTTTATAAAACTCTATGGAATTTCACTAATCATGCATACACTAGTTACTTAGATCTCACACCTACTTGTTAGAGAAGGGAGTTGTATGTGGGAACAAAGGGAGCTAGCTAGGGATCCACTATTTGGACCTAGGAGCAATTCCTAAGATAGCCACATAAATTCCATTTTCCCCTAGAAGCTAGGTGTCATCATACATCATATAATAAGAAATCCATGTTTAATATAACAAACCACAATCAAGATAATGGGAAATGGGATAGACTCAGTAGATAATCATCATAGAATTGAAATATGATCATTACATGTTATTTCCCCCCAACATAGTATCAAAGTAACGTTTTATCCCCAAACAGCCCACCACTAGGGGCTTATCTAGACATGATCATACAAAAGAGAAAAAAGGAAAAAAAGAAAGAGGTAGATGACCATGGGGCTCGTGGAAGATTCTTCTCCTTCACATCTTGGTTGTTGTAGAACGTGGATCCTCCTCGAAGGTTGGTGAATAGCATGGAAATATGGGTGATTAATTTTGGAAACCTAGAAAACTAGGTTTGCATGGTGGAAATGTAGTGAAAGGTAGGTGAAAGGTTTGGAAAGCAGGGGAATAGCTCTAGAGTAGCTAGAAGTGTGATAAGGAATTTAACTTTCATGTTGTGGCTGCCACCTAAGTATATATAAGTGGTGGGGAGGCACTAGGGTAAGTCGGGGTAAAAAGGGAAAAACAATGGACATGTTTAGGTGGTCACCACGGTCGTGGGGAGGTGCCACAACCGTGGTGGGGGTTATATGGCATGGTCAAGGACAATAGGAACATGGAGGTGAGGTGTAAGTATATATGGTGGCCATGGCCATGGTGGGTGCCATGGTCTTGTTAGGTAGAGGGTACCACGACCGTATGGAGGAGGTTGCCACGAGCGAGGTTGCTCTGAGGTTGTCTTGTCTTCAACTTGCCATGGTCGTGGTGGTCACCACAGGTGAGGTGGCCTTAAAGGGCCACATTCGTGTTGATGGCCATGACCATGGTCATTCACTTGTAAAATGCACCGAGTTACTATTGATTTTTGAGGTCTTGAAGAATAAATCACCACAGTCGTGGCATGGGCCACGGGTGAGTTAGGGCTACCTGGACACTGTCATTATGATGGCCATGGACGTGGTGTCTTCAATGATCACATCCATTTTGGTGGCCCCGACCGTGGTTATTAATGTACAAACTTGGTGCAATTATTGTTACTTTTGGAGTTTAATTCCCTACGATCGTGGTGGTTTACCACAGCCATTTCGGGGCTTCTTTTTGTTGACTTTAACTTGAGTTTCTTCATTTGACCTCCTTTTTCTTTGGATTGATTCTTGTGCATCCAAAAAGAGCTGGGGGAAGAGGTAGGTCCAATCTCGGGGTGCAAGGACCCAAAGATGTTCTTTATCCCCCTCCCCTGCATCAATGCATGCATAAGTACCCTAAAAAACACACAAAAGGAGGCATAAGTGCATTTGACATAAAAGATCACATTGGAGAAAATATCTTGAAATATACAATGTTTAAATGTGATTATAATGCAAAAAGACACAAGATGAAGCCCTAAAATAGGGTTGCATCACCACCCCAAACATAAAACAAACTTGGCGTCAAGTGTGCTCCAATTTAATCTCTCTTTCAATTCAATCAAGGAAAGAAGATAATGTAATAATTGTGTTGTTTATTGGCTAAAATGAGTTTACATGAGGAGTTAGGCATGCAATCCACTACTCTCTACTCATTTTCATTTATTTCAAGTGTAATTCAAGAACATATCACAAAAAATTAGAATATGGGTCACCATTCACATATGCAAGTAATGCAACATTCACAATGCTCCGGGTAAGCTCTATCATACATGAAATACATTCAAAAGGTTAGGATCACTGTTCACTTTCTAGAGATACCTCAAATACTTCATTTCACTTCTCGTGACCCACTTGGCTTGTGTTTGGGGATAAGGGATAGAGTTGATTACCCTATCCCTACTAGGCATACAAAGAGAAGAAATGGTTATGAAAGGGAGTGGAGTGCTATTTCACTCATCTTTTATTTATTTGAATTCTTGTAAATAGGAGAATAATTTATTTTCTTTTTTCTTTTTCTTTTCCTTTTCTTTTATTTTCCCTTGGTGAAGTGTTTCCTATTTACGCTAACGAGTTTCAATCCTAAGAAGGATCGTTTACCCAACATAACCAATCCCTGCAAGTATACAGAGGTAGTCATAGTCGAGGTTGAACACAAGGAGCTTTGGTAATTAATCAAACGCAACAACACTAAAGTTCAACAATCTAGATCGGTTTAAAAAGGATGGTGATCTTTATCTAATTACAGAAATTTAGATTTAAACAAGCAATGAAAAAATTACTAAAAAGGGTATAGATTCAGATGTGAATGGATCTTAGACATTAGAATTTCACCCACATATCATCGCACATCATGGGAACATGAAATTTAAACATACTAGGAACTTGTTCTAAAGGAAAGGTATGTGTTGCACTTCACCTCCCGGTGTAAGTGCAACAATCACAACTCAAATCCACATCCTCATACATAATTTTCATTTTAGATCACAACCTGATCCTCAACTCTATAATCTCCACTCTCATGGTAGAAGAAGAGTTTCAAAGAAGAGCACCTCCATACATTCCTACCTATCTTCTCAGATTTAGCAAGAAAGAAGAACACATGCATATAAAGTGACCAACAATACATGCAAGAAATGATAAAACTGATACTCTCATGGTAGGAAAACAAGCAACATATTACTTAGTACAAAATTAACTTGTTCCATACATGCTATGACAAGGGAGCTACTCTCCCATGCCCAATAAAAGGAGTTTACTCGTCCATAATCATGTGTTGCGGAATTGTTATAGAAATTTCAGATTCTAGCATGATCTAGAGGAAGAACAACAAGAAGATCCAAAGATGTAACCACAAGAATGTAGAATTTCGGCTTGGGGACAAAATTCTACTCCTCCAACTGCTCCAAGATGAACCAACTCCTCTCCTAAGAAGTTGCATGAAGTGGACAAGCTCTGCTACACCTTTGGAGAAGACAATGGAGAAGAAGAGAAGAAGATTGGGGCTCCTTTGGCAACAAACCACCTCCTTTCTCCTCAAAATCGCCCTCCTCTACTCTAGACTTGCTCTGGGATGAGAGAACTTCGAATTATGACCATGGATAACCTCCCATTAAGTTCCCCCTTCCTTTTGAACAAAGAGTCGTAATTTTAAAAATTCTTAAACTGACAGTGACATGGCGTTTGTTCCAAGTGCACGATGTGCATGGCCTCTGACATTTGCTCCATAATGCACACCATGCGACTTTCCAGAAACTTTGATTCGCTTCACGCTCCTAGGTTCATGCCGTGTTGTCCACGACCCCTTGAGTTTCATTTTTAGAAAAAGGATCGGTGCTTAGAAGGTGATGCACAAATATGAAAATCAGGTTATGGAGCGAGGAAGCTCGTACCTGCCTAGCCTTGTGCACCTTTTCACTGGTAATTTCAGAACAAAAAGTATCATTATGGAAGGCGGGTAGATAGTCAATATAGCCTCCATAGTTTCACCCAAGCAAAGTACAAAACCGAAGAAGATCCATAGCAAAACATTTGTTTAGAATATGAAAACAGATCTTCGGATACGTCTCACGGTAGTTTTGGGGTTCATCTTCCGCCTTAAATGTAGTGAAAAACTCGTAAACAAGGCGAGGGTAGGTCTTTGCAACTCTAGTGCACACTGGATGAAGACCTAAGAATTGAAGATACCCCATTACCTCATTCTTGAAGCCAAGCTTGTCTAGAGTTTCTTCACAAATGTAGAGGGAAGGTAATACCCATCTAGTAATCAGAAACTGGTAGTCTGCATCCTCCTCAGGTGTGACCCATAATTGGGTGGAGGGCAAAAAAGTTGCTTCCTTAGAAGGTGTCGTGGAAGACGAAGCACCACCATGACGTCTGCCCGAACACCTCTTCATTGGTGCCACAACTTCCTGTAGGAGTGCACGGTGTGCAGATCTCAACTTTGACATTCACCTGGAAGGTATTCTTTCTGCCCTGAAACTCGAGTGCACGACATGCAGAACCGAGGAACAATGTGCACCTGGAGTTTTTCTGCAGACTTAAATCAGCGCCGCGAGGTGAAGAGTTAGGGGGTAAATATGGCGTCGGTGGTGCTATCGGCTATGTCATGGTTTTTGAGGTCAAGGATGGTGGCTGGTTGATGGCTGCGTGGTGGTGGCTCGAGGTTGGTGAGGATGGTGCCGTTGTGAGGTGTTGGGTGGCTACTTGGGAGTGTTGGGTGGCATCGATAAGAAGGTGTTGCTGTAGAGGCAGATGCAGTTTGATCGGCTGCACTAGGGCACAAAAACAAAGGTGACGACATGAGGGCAGCTGCTACTTGTAGAGATGTGCACGGCTTGTGGTAGGAGGAGACGACATGGAGATGTGCATGGCGTGAGTTGTGGAAGAAGGAGGCGGCACACGACTTCTAGGGTTTCTTTCTTTCTCTTACACGACTTGTTTCTCAAGAAGGAATGAGAAGTTAGGTCGTGCACTCCCCTATTTGACCAAACTTTATGATAAAAAAGACACAGTGTACCTGGAGATGTAGTCCAATTTCAATATCTATTCTGATGGGTTGCATGACGTGTCAAATAAAGACACGCCGTGCATTTTGGAATTTCTGTAGAAAATAGCAGTCAGTCAGCACATAAATATGATAGATGTATAAATTATTACATTCATCCATGACAGGCTTATTAATGAAGCGAAATAATGTTTTTGACTCACAGAAATTAAAAGAAATCTATCCTAATGTGGGGTCAACTCCCATGAGGTCCTCCATTTAGCGTCTGGTGTAAGACTCTTCAATTCTTCCTTCAAGCATCTTGGAGGGAGCAAGAGGCTCCCTTGTCTACTACATCTCCACAAGTATATAGTTTGCAACACTATCCATTCACTTTGAAATTTCCATCTTTTCCTTGGAGTTCCACAACTCCATATGGAAAAATCTTTAACACATAAAATGGTCCTGACCAATTTGATTTCAGCTTCCCCAGAAATAACTTTAGTCTAGAGTTAAATAGCAAAACTTTATCTCCTTCTTGGAAGTCTTTCCTGCAAATTCTCTTGTCATGCCAAGCCTTCATCCTCTACTTGTATAGCTTTGTGTTCTCATAAGAATCAACGTAAAGTTCCTCAAGTTCCTATAGTTGCAAAAGGCATTTCTCTCCTGCCTTTTTCATGTCAAAGTTCAAGAATTTGATGGCCCACAAAGCATGATGCTCTAACTCCAGTGGAAGGTGACAGGATTTTCAATAGATCAACATGAATGGAGTAGTTCCTATGATTGTTTTGTAGGTTGTGCGGTACGCCCATAATGCATCATATATCTTTAAAATCCAATCTTTTCTTGAACTAGAAACAGTCTTTTCAAGGATGTTCTTCAGCTTCCTGTTTGAGAGTTCTACCTGCCCAAAAGTTTGAGGATGATAGGGTGTAGAGATCTTACGAGTTATGCCATACTTAGAGAGAAGTTTGTTGAATTATCTTTCAACAAAATGTGAGCCTCCATCTGAAATTACGTCTTGAGGAACTCCAAACCGAGGAACGATGATCTTTTAAAAAAGTTTTACTACAAATTTGGCATCCGGTGCTTGGTTTGGGATGGCCTCAACCCATTTGGACACATATTCACAAGCAAAAAGAATGTATTGGTTGCCGCAAGATGATGGGAATGGTCCCATGTAATCCACTCCCCATACATTGAATACCTCAACTTCCAAGATAGATTTGAAGGGCATGTCATCACTGTGAGATATACCTCCAATCCTTTGACATCTATCACAAGATTTGACAAATAGATTGATGTCCTTAAATAATGTGGGCCAATAGAAACCGGCTTGTAGTATCTTTGCAGCAGTCTTATCTCCTCCAAAATGGCCTCCAAAAGGAGAGGCATGGCATTTAGCAATAATGGTTGGAATTTCTTGTTCAATAACACATCGTCGGATCAGCCCATCACTTCCATGCTTGAATAACAACGGATCACCCCAATAGTAGAATTTCACATCATGAAAGAATTTCTTCTTATGTTGATACGACACATCAGGTGGGAGTGCTCTGGTAGTGAGAAAGTTAGTAATATCCGCAAACCATGGTTCTTGAGTAGATGATAACACATAAATCCTTTCAATGGGCAATGGATCTCTAGTAGTTTATCTAGAAAGATGATCAAAAACATTATTTTCTGTACCTTTCTTATCTCGGATTTCAAGATCAAATTCTTGTAAGAGAAAAATCCAGTGAATAAGATGTGGTTTGGCATCTTTCTTGTGTAGCAAATATTCTATGGCAGCATGATCAGTGTATAATATCACCTTAGATCCCACCAAATATTGTTGGAATTTGTCAAAGGCATATATAATGGCAACCATCTCCTTCTCGGTGGTTGTATAGTTGATCTACGCTTCATCAAGAATTTTGCTTGCATAATAAATGGCATGGAGTTTCTTGTCCTTCCACTGTCCTAGAACGTCTCCCACTGCATAATCACTTGCATCGCACATTAACTCAAAAGGAGAATCCCAATCTGGAGGTTGAATAATTGAGTCCAAAATGAGGGCCTCCTTGAGCTTGGAAAAAGTTGTGTGGCAGTCATCATCAAATACAAACTCGACTTCTTTTGCAAGTAAGGAACACAATGGCTTTGCAATTTTTGAGAAATCTTTAATAAATCTTCTATAAAAACCTACATGGCCAAGAAAGTTGTGGATGTCTTTAACTGAAGATGGAGTAGACATCTTCTCAATGGCTTTAACCTTTATCCTATCCACTTTAGTACCCTTGTTAGATACAACGTGTCCTAGTACTACACCAGAGTGTACCATGAAATGGAACTTCTTGCAGTTTAGAACTAGGTTAAACTTTTTACAACAGCCTAAGACTAATGATAGATTACATAAGCATCGATCAAAGGAATCTCCATATACACTGAAATCATCCATGAAAATTTCCATTATATTTTCAATGAAATCAGAGAAAATGGCCATCATAAACCACTAAAAAGTCATGGGAGTGTTGCAAAGGCCAAATGGAATGTGGTGATAAGCATATGTTCCATAAGTACAAGTGAATGTAGTTTGCTCTTGGTCGAGAGGGTAGATAGGAATTTGGAAAAACTCAGAATACCCGTCCAAGTAACAAAAATAAGAGTGCTTAGCGAGGTGTTTAAGCATCAAATCAATAAAGGGCAATGGAAAATGATCTTTGTGAGTCACCTTATTCAATTACCGATAATCAATACACGTACGCCACCCCGTGACTATATGTGTTTTTATCAATTCATGATTATCTCCTTTTATTACAGTTGCACCCCCCTTCTTAGGTACCACATGAATGGAACTAACACAAGGGTTGTCACTTATCGAATAAATGATTTCAACATCCATCAATTTAAAATTTTCTTTCTTAACCACTTCAATCATGTTTTGATTTAATTGCCTAGGTGGTTCAATAGTTGGTTTCGCATCATCCTCCATATTTATTCTATGCATGCAGATGGAGGTATAAATGCCTTTCAAATCATCAATAGAATAACCAATGACATCTTTATACAAACATAATTTGGAAAGTAACTTATTTTCTTGGTCATTGGTTAACTTATCATTTATTATAACAGGGGAAGTAGAATTAGAGTCAAGAAATGCATACCTAAGCCCAGGTAGAAGGGATTTAAGTTTGACCTTTTTCCTGACTGTACTTCTCTAACTTTATCATCAATAAGTGGAGTGTCTTCATTGGTAGCATGTGCTTTAGCAATGGAAAATACCCCAGAGTTTTCAGATCCATTATTCATACCTTCATCATCATCACAGTAATTCAATATCAAGTCAGTAACATCACGATCTTCTTGGACAACATAATCAATAGAATCCATAAAACAGATGTCTTCTACACGAGATAGTACTTTCATAGCATCATATATAGAGAACTCCATGGCTTCCTCACCTACTTAGAGTGTGAGTTTACCTTTGCGAACATCAACTAGACATCCAGTAGTTCTAAGAAAAGGCCTCCCAAAAAGAATGGGGTTTGAAGGAACCTCTACCATATCTAGCACTACAAAATCACAAGGGATATAGAGTTTACCAATCTACACTAGCACATCCTCCATAATACCTTTTGGTTATTTGATAGAATGATTGGCCAAATCAATGGCCATCTTTGTAGGCTTTAGATCTCCAAGATCTAGTTCTTGCCATAGAGTAGACGAGATAAGATTGTTACTAGCACCAAGGTCTACTAGACCTTTGTCAAAAGTGGTGTCACTGATCTTGCATGGTAGTGTGAAGGCTCTCAAGTCATCTAACTTTTTAGGAAGTTGATTCTGAATGATAGAACTAATTCTTTCAGAAAGCATCATGGTCTCTACTTGGTCTATCTTCCTCCTTTTTGTAAGAATGTCCTCTAGGAACTTGGCATATGATGGCATCTATGCAATAACTTCAGCTAATGGAAGGTTGACATGAAGTTTATTCATAATGTCCATAAACTTCTTGAACTTTGAGTCCTCATTCATGTATGCAAGTCTTTGCAGAAATGGTGCATTTGCCTTAAAAGAAGGTGGTACCTTAGCTATACCTTTACCTTTATCTTCTGTAGGAGTGTCAAGCTTTTCATCATTGACGATTTCTGCATTCTTCTCCTTAGGTGAGGAAGATTTGTGGATTTCAGCTCCACTTCTCAAGGTGATGGCGTTAGCTTGCTGCCTTGGGTTCACTTCTAGTTGGCTTGGAAGAGAACCGGATTGTGGAATCCTTTGTTATGCTATATCTTGTTGTGCTAATTGATTCTCCAACATCTTGGTATGCGTGGAAATGCCATCCACTTTAGTATAAAGTTGGGTAATAGCATCCTTCAATAGCTTATTATTCCCCTGGAACTCTTCATTTTGCTGCATTTGTGTGGAAACAAATTTCTCCATCATGGCTTCCAAAGAAGAGCTTTGGGGTTGTTGTGGCTATTGATAACCTCTATTGTTGAAACCCGGTGGATTCCCTTATCGATTGAATTGTTATTGTTGCTGTTGCTATTGTCCTTGTTGGAAGTTTTGAGCGTTGCTTGTGTTCCGATAGAAGAAATTAGGATGATCTCTCCATCCCAGATTATATGTGTTGGAATAGGGGTTGTACTGCTTGTTCCCTTGCATTTGAATGTCATTTACTTGTTCTAAGCTCCCCTGAATTGCATTAGGAGCAAAGAATGAAGAAGAAGTATGTCCTACAATTCCACAAGCTTCACATATAACTTCAGTTGATTGAATTTGCAAAGTGGTCATCTTCTCCAACTTCTGTGTAAGAACATCAAGTTTGGTAGAAATAAGAACAACAACATCAACATTATGTTTCCCTCCTTGCTTCCCAGTCAAAGAACTAGTTGTAGAGGTTGATTTTACTCCTCTATCTGATCCCCATTGGCAGTGATTAAGTGATATATCTTCAATAATGTCAAAAGCCTCCCTATAAGAATTAGTCATCAATGCGCCATTGGTTGCAACATCTAGTGTCAACCGAGTGTTGTAGAATAGTCCATTATAGAAAGTTTGAAGTAGCATCCAGTTGGTCAAACTATGGTGCGGGAAAAGGCGTTGAATATCCTTAAACTATTCCCATGTGTCATACAAAGTTTCTCCATCATTTGGAGAGAATTGGTGAGATGATTTCTTAATTAGGCTATCTTGCTAGGCGGGAAGTACGTTGCAAGAAAAGCATTTAAGAGTTGGTCCCAACTTTTGATTGACTTCTTTGAAAGAGACAAAAGCCACGCCTTGGCTCTATCTCTTAGGGTGAAGGGAAATAGCGTAAGTCTAATTCCAACAACAAATACTCCATTGATTCAAAAAGTATTCAGATATTCCAAGAACTCAACAACATGAAGACTTGGATCTTCATTAGCTGTACCTCTAAAATGATTTTGTTGTATCATCTGCATCATACAAGCAGCAATAGAAAACTTGTTCGCTTCCACTATAGGAAGATCAATGGCCCCACAAATGCTTGTGGCAACCGGCATTGTGAAATCCTTCAAAGGACGGTCGTCCTCCATGATTGGATCTCTTGCTGTAGATTCCTCAAAGGGGGATGAATATGGCAATGACGATGGTGGTGGAGTACCTCATAGAAACGGTGGTTATACTCTCCTTGCTCTTCTTAAGCTTGAAAGAGTACGCTTGATTTCAAGGTCTAACAACATTGATGTTTGAAGACCCCTTTGTGAGCAACACATACAACCTAAAAATTAGCAAGAGGAGTTGAGAACACAACTAAAAGGTACAAGAAAAATTGGAAAATGGATATGGTGATCTAGTCTCAAATACTAATTACCACTTATTACTCCAATTAGATTATTGTAGCTCCTCGGTAACGGTGTCAATAAATTTTTGGCTATTTACGCTAATGAGTTTCCATCCTAAGAAGGATCATTTAATCAACTTAACTGATCCCCGCAAGTATACGGAGGTAGTCGTAGTTGAGGTCGAACACAAGGATCTTTGGTAATTAATCAAACACAACAACACTAAAGTTAAACAATCTGGATCGGTTTAAAAAGGATGGTGATGTTTATCCAATTACAAAAATTTATATTTAAACAAGCAATGAAAATATTATGAAAAAGGGTTTAGATTCAGATGTTAATGGATCTTAAACATTAAAATTTCACCCACATATCATAGCACATCATGGGAACATGAAATTTAAACATACTAAGAACTTGTTTTAAAGGAAAGGTATGTGTTGCACTTCACCTCCCGGTGTAAGTGCAACGATCACAACTCAAATCTACATCCTCATGCATAATTTTCATTTTAGATCACAACCTATTCCTCAACTCTATAATCTCCACTCTCATGGTAGAAGAAGAGTTGCCAAGAAGAGCACGTTTATACATTCCTACCTATCTTCTCATATTTAGCAAGAAAGCAGAACACATTCATATAAAGTGGCCAGCAATACAAGTAAGAAATGATAAAACTGGTACTCTCATGGTAGAAAAACAAGAAACATAGTATTTAGTATGAAATTAACTTATTCCATACATGATATGACATGGGATCTACTCTCCCATGCTCAAGAAAAGGATTTTACTCCTCCATAATCATGTTTTACAGAATTGTTATAGAAATCTCAGATTCTAGCATGATCTAGAGGAAGAACAACAAGAAGATCCAAAGATGTAACCACAAGAACGTAGAATTCTGGCTCGGGATGAAATTCTACTCCTCTAGCTGCTCCAAGATGAACCAACTCCTTTCCTGAGAAGCTACATGAAGTGGAGAAGCTCTGTTGCACCTTTGGAGAAGACAATGGAGAAGAAGAGAAGAAGATTGGGGCTCCTTTGGAAAGAAACCACCTCCTTTCTCCTCAAAATCACCCTCCTCTGCTCTAGACTTGCTCTGGGATGAGAGAAGTTCGAATTATGACTGTGGATAACCACCCATTAAGTTCCCCCTTCGTTTTAAACAAAGAGTCATAATTTTAAAAATTCTGAAACTGATAGCAACACGGCGTGCATTCCAAGTGCACGTCGTGCAAGGCCTCCGGCAGTTGCTCTAGAATGCACTGTGCACCACGTGCGTTGAAGTAATGCATGTTGTGCGACTTTCCAGAAACTTTGATCTGCTTCATGCTCCTAGGTGCACGTTGTGTTGTCAAAAACACGTCATCTGTTTGGCTTATTCTGCACTTTCTGGAAACACGCACGTTGTGTTCAAGGATAAACATGTCGTGCATTTGTCAGTCTGGGTGATTGAAAGTTATTCTAAAATCCTGCACGTCGTGCCTTTATCATGCACGTCGTGCATTCTGCTATTTTAGCAGAATTAAACTCTGCAATTTAGTCTTTTTGGAACAAATCTGCAATACATGTTATGCGATAAGTAAAGTAGAAAAAAGATTGCAAGAGTAATATGAAAAGAGACTAAGTGATATCAAAATGAACCAAATTTGTGTGTGATAATATGTGAAAAGATGATGTGGAAAACACACAACATGAAGATAGGGAATATGATGACAAGAGTGAAGCTGTGAGGTAAAGGTATGACCACCCCAAACTTTTGGGAGTGGCCAAGGATGATATGTGCACTTTGGTATCCTTTTATGAGGTGGAGAGGTAAGAAGATGGTAGGATAAATGTCGGATCAAAGAGGGGTCACAAGCAGTGAAAATTCATGTATAATCTTACTCAAGCAAGTTAGTCACCAAACCAACAAGTCATGCATACAATGCACAATATAGTATATTGCATCCTTTTCATAAAGAAAAAATGAATCCCACATGCTCAAGACTTTAAAGAATCACCCCCTTTTATTCGAAACACTAAATTATTTCAAGAGGCTTGGTGCACATGCAAAATTCCTACATAAGACACATTCTAGCCACTAACATCAAAAGCAAGTTGCATTATCCAAGATTTAACCATTTTCATCGCAACAGATAGAGATTCAACTAAAATATACTTTTGGGCTAGAACATTCAAATTGGGGCAAAATTGGCCAAAATGGTGCCAATTTGCATTCAATAATATCTAAACCTACATTTATGGAAATTCAAAACATAGAGCATCAAATCCTAGTTAAAACACACTAAAATTACCAAAATCTACATGGAAATGCAATGCATGACATTCAATAGAAAAAAGAACAAATTTTTTTAAAAATTACTCAAAAATGCATGTATGCATGAATGCTAACAGTAAGAAATCTACACTAGAAAGAGTAAAGTCAAGCTATCCAAAATCAGGTGGAAAATACATAAACAAAAATGAGAGAAAGAATGGTGCATACCGCACGACCACCCCCAAACTTTCGAATCATATTGTTCTCAACATGAAAGTAAAGCTTTGGGATAGTAGGGTGAGAGTCATGAATGGTGCGGCAGATCAAAAGGCAGGTTTCCCTATTGTGGATGATCTGGATTGTGTTGATGAGAACTTGTTGGAAGAGGTGGAGGACTTGGTCAGGTTGGGGGGAATTGATAAAAGTGACCCCAATAATGATCCTGAGGGGGAGGGTAAGTCTCTTGATATCCCTAAATACCACCCCAGAAGGCATCACCCCATTCGGGGTTTCTCTGTGCCTGAGCATGGTGGTAGTTGTACAAGTGGTTGACCTGGTAGTGCATCTATTGTTGGTCATGCCACATGTACTATTGGGTGAGCTACATTTCTTGTTGTGTTTTTTGAATACCTTTGAGTTGTTCTTGGATGGATGACATGTCATAGGAATTTGTTGAAGGCTCCTAAAGCTGGGATGTTGCTTCATCCCTTCTTCTCACCCTTTGGGCTTGTCTTTTCTACTCTTCTTCTTCTCCCTCTTGCTGTTGTGCATTTGATTCTCTAACCTCTTCATGAGAAACAATGGTGTTATAGTTCACTCGGGGATTGTTTAGCTCCCATTGCATCATCTTTTCGTGTACAAGTCAGGGATCCCCAAAACAGAGAGGAGCGGGGTAGCATGATAGGGCATCTCATGAATTTTTATTTTGTTATGGATTTCACCTTATATATCAACCTCTTGTTTTTTATCATCATCATTTGAGAGAGAATGAGGTACTTGAAATCAAAAAATTGAACCCCCTCATCCTCTTTTAGTCTGATGACATTATAGCCTAGGTCTAGAGTTATTGAGGTCACAATCCCTCCCATAACAAATAGTGTTTTGCTTTAGAAAGGAATTGTCCTCGTACAATCTATCAAGAGCAACCCTAGGTTAAGGTGTAACTTCTTAATTATTTCATGCAAAACAAAGAGGTCCTTTTGTGAAATGTTGCCCTGGTTGTCATACCTCCCCACAGTCATGTTGGCGAGGACTTTCAACACATATCTGACAAAGGGATTGTAGATTAACATAGTCTTTGACTTGCAAACTATGTATCCTAGCGTCCTGATCAAGTTGTACTAGAATTTACCATACTCCAAGTCAACCTCTTTCTCAATTAATCCATCATTCAACTTGTTGGCTTCTTCAAGATCCTTAGCAAAGATGTAGTTCAATTTAGAAGTTGTAAGTGTGTGGATTTTATTGAATAATCCAAATTTGATAGCTACCTCCCCTTTTACATTGACCTTTTCAAGAGTGGTGCAAAATTGTTGAGTCAACGCCACGTATGTGGTTTATGTCGTGTAAATCACCTTCCACAAATTGATTCTCTTCTGCTTGTTTTCCACCTCTACCTTAATGCCTCGGTCATCAATCATCTTCTTGCACCCATACCTTGTAGAGATGACTTTACAAGGCATTCATTCATGATATATGGGTGTGATTTGCATTTTTCTTTGACCCCTACCATAAGAAGTTCCCTCATGAGTTTTTCCAAATCCTTTCAATCTATCTGCCTCTAGGTAGGCCAATGTATCCTCTGGCTCACAATCTACCTCCTCCTCATCAGTATCATCTTCTTCTTCATTGACCCAATATCATCTTGACCCTGATCTTGTGTCACGGTTGAGCAGTATTCGTTGCTTAGGATATTACTATTGTTCTTGATCTTCTTCAATGATCAACTACCACCTTGCCTATGGTTGTTATTGTGGTCTCTCCTCTAGTGAAGAGGTGGACTAGCGAACTGGCATAGGCCATGGAGGGATCCTCGACGAAGATGAGGCTGCTACCGCCTTGCCTCACTTTTGGTAAGTAGTGACCTCCAGTTCAACCTCATCAATCATAGCATCGAGGTTCTCCTCAGATGCCTCCACCTACTCCTCCTGATAGGTCTCATCAGTGATGTGATGGTTGTCTGACGATCGAGTGCAGGAGGCACTCATAGATAACGAATGAGGGAGCGATCAGGAAATGGAGTTTGATGGTGATGGAGTGTGGGATGGCATGGAGACTTGAGAGGAGGATCTCTTGGTGTGCACTTTGCCTCCAGTGATCACCTCAAGGTTCCTTTGAGCCCCCTTCTTCACACCCTTTCCTATCCCCTTCATTATGTGGAGGTGGTGGTGGTATGAGGGCTGTGATTTTTGGATTTTTTTCAGGAGAGAGTGAAATGGAGGTTGAGGAATAGGTGTAATAGGTTATAATAGTTTTTGTGATGATGGAAGATGATTTAGCTAATGGTTTTCGGAAAGATTTTGTGAATTTTCATGGGTTTTTGGATGGGATGGTTGTAGATGGGGTCGAAGATGAAATTGGAGATGGTGGCTAGATTGATGGAAAATTTGGGGAGGAAATGGGAGATGGACAGGTTGTTGAGGTGTAGGAGATGGTTGGAGGTCTATTAGGTTGAGGATGAGAGTTGGGGGAGAAAGATCGGGAGAGCTAGGGTCATCACTGGTCTCCAAGGGAGAGGAGAGGTGCACAAAGTGGATTAAAATGACGGAGAGGGGAGGTCATGGTGGATTTGGGAGTGTAAGTGAAATTTGGGGGAGGGGGGTCGGGCCCCACCACAGCCATGGTGGGTGTTAGGAAAAACATTCATGATAGGTACCCCAGTTGTGGTGGTTGGCAAAGTCATCTACAACTTGACCCTTGCCACAATTGTGATAGTCTCCATGGCCAGGGTGTCCTCCTCCTGCCTCAGACATGGTGATCACCACGGCCATGGCCATTAATGCACAAATCTACCTCCATATCTGTAAATTTTTCAAAAATTTACTATTAAATCACCACAATTGTGGTGGGCACCATGGACGTGGTGCCATCATCTCACCATGCCTGTGGCCTCCTACATGTGTCATGGCCATTTTGAGCACCACAACCATAGCCAATCCTTCACAAAACTTTCCATATTATTGTAAAATTTTGAATCAATTCCACCACGATTGTTTCGAAGTACCACAGTCATGGTGGGTCTTCCCTCTATATTTTGGATGCAATCCCAGCGCAGGAGGCACAAATCCCTCATACAGGAGATGCAACATGTTGTTCCGCAGAAGCAATCTCAGCGCTACCTGCTAGCACTTCCTCTCTGGTGCCCAGCTCTCGACCTGTCGTTAGGGTCGACACCAGCCACTATATCCACCCTCCAACTCCCCACTCCCAACCATCCCTCCTCCCTCTCTCTCCAGACAAGGCCAACGACCTGACTCCTCTATCATGGTGTAGTTTCTGATTAGCACTTCTTGAGCGGGATCCTGTGGTGACGCCTTGGTCGCCCCCTTACTCCTCTTCATCCAACACCGCCTACCCTTCAACAATATTGGGTGTTTTCAATGCATTTTTCCATGTGTCGTCTTCACCTTAGAGAACTCAATGACCAATAGGCTTGACTCTGTGTTGGCACCCTAGAGAACCACCAGTACTAGTTCCCAAAGAGAAGAATAGAGAGGTAAGGGCAGTGCATCTACAAATCACCACTACATTGTAGAGAAGAAGGGGAAAGGATTGTGGACCTCTCAAGGCTCTATTGATGCTCCAATCTTGATTGTCTCGATCGCTTCCCTTGTGAGATCTCAGCAGATTGCACAACACCTTCGTGTGATTGTGTAGCTTGCATACAGGATCAAGGTACAAGAGCAACAACATGTTTGATCTAGAAGAAGGAGAAATTCCCCCTACAGGTGTGCATCAGGTATCTAGCCGAGAACACCGATCATTGCGTCATAAGAAGAATTCTGTCAGAGGACCTTATATTTCCCTTTTAAAATTTTCTCAATTAAGTCTTGTTAGATTCTTCTGAACCTCATCAATGGCTTTGAATCTAGAGAGGACATCATCTTCAAACCTTGAAATATATCTTTAAGCTTGTTTTGTTTTGTTGATATGAGAGTGAAGGGCCTTCACCTCCTCACCAAAGACTCAATAGAGTTTAAGTAATGACTAGAAGCACTTACCTCTTGATTTTTCATCATATTCACAATTTCAATAAGAATCTTCATCATTTGTGGACTTGAATCATTTGGAGTTTGATGAATGTATATTCATCATGAAATTCAATTATAACTTTGGGACCAATTCAACTTTATACATACTATTTCACTCAATATGAATCATAATGTACAAAACTACTTAGTTGATTCGATTATCAAGGTTTTAACTAAACATCGTTCCTTTAATGCAGGTTTTGACAAAGCTGAACAAGTAGCCAAGGTCCACCTTCATCCCTGGTTCCGATCAAGATATCTAACCAAGCAATTCCACCCATTTGGTCTCAAGACCGTTTAAGCCCATGCGGTCTCAAAACCATTTGAGCCCATGTGGTCTCAAGACCGTTTGAGCCAATGCAGTCTCAAGACCATTTTAAGAAGTAGAGACTGGTTGGAGGCACCACTCAGCCGCAAGGGATCGAGTAGTGCATGAACTCAAGGTCGCGAAGGAGAGTCCTAACCACAGCCGTGGTGGTCCAAAATGGTCGTGGTCTTCTGCCATCACCACGACCGTGTGATGCGGCCATGACCGTGGTAGACCTGAGATTTCACTCGCTACGACCATGGTCGATGAGCCACGATTGTGGCACCCTACCTATATCAACCATGTCTCACTCGCCATGCTCGTGCAAGGTAGCACAGCCGTGTGGCAGCTACCTCACCACGACCGTGGTGTCACGCCACGGCCGTGGCACAATGCCTTCAGAGCCCAATTTCTCACCCACCACGCCCGTGCAAGGCGGAACGGCCGTGGGACAACAGCTTTACCACCACTGTGGTGCCTAACCACGGCCGTGGTGTGTCGTCTTCAACCTCCGACCAACACACATTTACAGCTCCTGAGCAAGATCGATTGGAGGTGGTTCGTATACCGAATGAGGTCGCCTCGAGGCCGTTGCACCTGCAGATGAAGGTTGAAGATCGTTTGTAGATCAGAAGGGTTCTAGATCGGGTTGACCCAGCTGATGATGAATTCGTCTACTGTTCGAATCAGTTGCAGAAAACCAAACGATCTGTCCAAGACCATTTGACCTTCTTTGGCGCGAGACCGTTTGGCCCCTGTGCGGGTTTCAAATCGTTGAATCAGCCATCTCCAAGACCGTTTAAGTTGGGCGGGAGCATTGACCATTTGCTGCTGTTGAAGACCGTTTGCTTATCAAGGGTTTCCAAACTATTTGCTAGCAAACAGTTTACAAACCGTTTGCCCCTGTCTATAGATTGTTTGCCCAAAACCATTTGGAGCGATCGTTTTTCGTTTGGTAGCAAACGGTCTCCAGACCGTTTTGGTAGAAAACGATCTCCAGACCGTTTGGCAGCAAACGATCTTCAGACCATTTGGAGGAGATATTTCAATACCGTTTGGTCTAAACTAACTAAAATAGTTTGGTCTCTTTTAACGCAAGACCGTTTGAGGTCAGTCCTGTGCCTATAAATAGGACCCTAAGGGTCCTCACTTGGACATCGGTTTTGGGACGCCGACAGGCCGCCTGTATACAGATCTGATCTGAAACCAGTCCAGTCCACACTAGTTTCATTTCACCTACTGCCCGTGTTGCAACCAAGGAGGCTGGGGAGAGAAGAAAGACAGAGCAAGGAAGACTGCTTGGTCTATCTTGGCAACTCCCGTTCGCATCCAGATCTACTCCTATACGACGTAGGAGGCAGTATATCTACTTCATTGAGCTGTGACTACCTTCTGCACCGAGTCCATGGCAGATTTCTCTCTCTTTCTCACTCTTCTTGTTTCTCGCATCATGAGTGAGTAGTACCTTTTCTATGGGATGTGGGGACTAGCCCCGCTGCCCCTGCAAACTTGTTATAATATTAACTGTCCATGGCAATGTATATAACTTTTCATTTTGTTGCTAATCGCTAAGTTCACTATTTGTTTGTTTGCTTGCTTTCATCTTTGTTCTTCCTATGTTGTGAGAATAGCTTTATGTAGGATTGAATTTTGTTTAACAGGTTGACTCCCAACCTAGAAATAGAATGGGATTCCTTGAGGTCGTAAGTGTATGATCCGCGAGTAGACGAGCCATCTAGCCTTCAGTGACGCTTTAGTGAACCTAACGCCTGTATAGGGGGTTCACAACCTTAGTTGGATTTTGTATCTTCTTGTTAATTGTCGATGTTTGATCGTATATAAATCGGCTGCTTACTTATCGATTAGTGCGGTTGACTCCCAACCTAGAAATAGAATGGGGTTCCTTGAGGTCGTAAGTGTATGATCCGTGAGGGGACGAGCCATCTAGCCTTCGGTGACGCTTCTGTGAACCTAACACCTGTATAGGGGGTTCATAACCTTAGTTGGATGTTGTATATTCAGAGCCGTAAGTTTGTGATCCAGTTGGTGATGAGAAATCTGATGCCAAAGGTGATGCTTGCGTGGACCAAACACCCGTATGGGGGGTTTCGCAACAGCTCTACCTGGATAGTTATATCTTGCCTGGATGTTTGATGTTTAGATGTGCTTGCATGAGCAGTGGTGGTGAAACTCGATACCATCCCAGCGATTCCATATCATTGATCTTAATCTAGCTTAAATTCAGTCTTTACTTTCCTGTAATTAGTTTAATTAACCTCAAATCAACCAATCGTTCTAAATATTAGTTTTACTTGAGCAAGATTTGATTGACAAAGATTCTTAAAAATGTTGTCATTTAGGTTTGATCCTTAACTATACTGCGATAAGACTCGTCCTCTTGCGGGTGGTATTATTGCACTTTGGTTTTGGTAAAACTCGGGGATATCAACCCCGAGTGAGTTTGTTAGTGCGTTCAAAATACCACGTCAAATTCTGGCGCCGTTTCCAGGGACAACGGAATCAGTCAGTCAAATGTAGTTCTTTTAAGACAAATCTAGGATTTTGCTTTTTCTTTTGAAACAATCGATCATCTACTTGAATTTGACTCTACCTTGTGGATCTCATTTTCAAAATCTTTCTATTTTCATGTACAACCCAAGGCATAGTGTATGTACCTTTCGGACAGCCCCAGACTCACATCGAGCTTTGATCCCAAGATAGACAGAACTTTCCATCGTCAGATCAGAGAGAATCAAGCAAGGATGTCTCAAGAAGAATAGGTAGCCCGAAGGGTGGCTCAAGCCATCAATGCACAAAGAGAGAGGCTCATGCAAGCAGCTAGGGCTACGGTTCAACAGGAAATCCTAGCAGCACAAGCAGCACTGCAAGCTACTGAATTAAAAAAGGATCTTAGAGAGTTCTCAATCCCGAAAGCTATGAATGTTCATCATCCAGTACATCCTCCCCCCATCAATGCTGCTAATTTTGAGATTAGGACACATTGGATCACATTGCTTCAAAACAACCCTTTCTATGGAAAATAAGTAGAGGACAACCAAGAATATCTTCTAAGATTCATCGATCTATGTGCTATGACAAAGCAAAATGGAGTCACTGATGATGCCATTCGACTCTGTATCTTCAAGTATTCCCTTGCTGATAGAGCCATAAGTTGGTACAATTCATTGGAAAGTGAAATACCCATCACCACCTAGGAACAACTCCAAAATGTCTTTCTGGAAAAGTTCTATCCTCCATCTCTCACATATGAAATCAGGGGCCGGATAAAAAATTTCACTCAAGTCCCTGGAGAAACTCTCACTGAAGCATGGGATAGGTACAAAGAGCTTCTACGCAAGTGTCCACACCATGGAATTCCTAAGAATCAACTCATCGAAATTTTCTATAGGGGTCTGGATGATGATATTAAGAGGTTTCTAGATTCCTCATCTAGAGGAAACTTCATGCGTCAAAGTTATGACAGCGCATGGAGAGTCATCACCCTGGGAGCAGAAAATCAAGCCAGTTGGGGTAGATCTATAGGTAAAGGAGTCTTGAAAGTAGCTATGGCCGAAGCTACTCCCGAGTACAAGTCTATCGTTGAAACCTGGAAGATCTTAGTTGCCAAGCAAGACCATATTGAATCATCTCTAGCTGCTATGAGAAGAGGATGTTCACCCACTCGACAACCGGAACAGGTCAAGTCCACTTCCTTGTTCTGTGAAGCATGTAAGAGCACTGATCATTCCACTTTATCATGCAATGTTCTCTATGACGTTGTACTAAGCAATGTATGTGGACAAGGAGATAAGTGGTCAGATGGAAAATCTTAATGCTATCAACACTATTCCTGGGCAAGGTTATTACAATATGAATCAGAATAGGAATCACCCTGGTTTTTAATATGGAAACCCCTATAGAGCAGTAAACACGCATCAATTTGGTTCAAACAATCAACCAAGAGGCCCACCAGGATTCCAATATAATCAACAACAGAATTTTGGGAATCAAGGAAATTTCAAGGGGAACTTTCATAATAGGAACTACAATAATTATCAAAACAACCCTCAGTATCAGAATCTTAATCAACAGCAAGGACAGCAAGCAGGACCCATCTCTTCTGATGACAAGCTATCAGCCATTGAAAAAATGTTGCAAACTCAGCAAACTATGATAGCCAACCAACAATCTCAGCAGAAAGCTATTGATTCTCAACTAGCTCAACTTGCAGCTAGCATAAAGCCACCTGCTGGAGTCTTTATTGGCCAACCCGAGAACAATCCCAAGCATCCTGAATAGTTGAAGGCAGTCACCACCAAGTCAGGAAAAGACTATTTGGATCCCCCATTAAAGACACCTGTGGTTATTACAGACGAGGATGAACCTGTGATTGTCCAAAACTCAACAACACTAGAGTCTCAATCAAAAGATGATAAGACAGATAAGGGAAGTCCTAAGAAATCTACTGATGAAGAAACTGAAACACCAGAACCTGATATTCCTGTATATAAGCCTCGTATACCCTTCCCAGCCCATCTAAGGCAAACCAAGCTCGATACTAGATTCAATAATTTTAAAGAGGATATGAAGAAACTTCATGTTGATGTACCCTTCTTAGATGCTCTGGCTAAGATACCAGCATGTACTAAGTACCTAAAGTCACTCTTAACCAGGAAGTATATAACTAAGGAATATGAGACAGTAAAACTGGCAACAACTACATCGGATATCATATTGAGCAAGATGCCCAAGAAATAAAAAGACCCGGGATCCTTTGGAATCTCATGTCATAGTGGTGATTCATCATGCAAGAAAGGATTGGTAGATCTAGGTGAAAGCATCTCTATTATGCTTCTTAGCTTATGCAAAAGATTAGGATTTGCATAATTGCTTCCTATTAGCATGACTATACAACTTGTAGACAATTCGATAAAACGTTCGTTAGGAATCCTCGAAGATTTCCCGATCAAGGTAGGCAAGGACACATATGTTTCATGCGACTTCGTCATTATGGATATAAAAGAAGATGCCAGATATCCTCTCATTTTTGGTCATCCGTTCCTCGCCACTGCAAGAGCCCTGATTGATGTTGAAGCTAGTACCTTACTACTCAGATTAGGAAAAGAAACTCTCAAATTTAAAGTTTTTGAAAGTATGAGAAGACCAAGTATGCAGGAAGAAGTCTATCTGATTGACTGCATTGAACAAATGTCACTTTTGACTCAAGAGCATCATGGATCAAACGATCCCTTGGAAATTGCTCTAACAAACCCATCAGTGGATGAACCAATCGACGAATGAGTAAAGGATTGCATCAAATCCCTCGACTCTGCTAAAGAAGATGTTGGAGCCAATAGTGAAGAACTCAATGCTATGGAAACTATAGAAGAAACAAGTGAAAAACCAGAGGCTCCTGAAATGAAGCCTCTACCTGAAGGACTGAAGTACGTGCTTTTAGACGATCTCAAGGTTTGTCTAGTTATTATAAATTCCGATCTAACAGCTGAACAAGAAGAAAAACTTCTGAAGGAATTGAGGGAAAGAAAGAAAGCCATCGGTTATAAAATGAGTGACCTCACTGGGGTCAGTCAAGCGTTGTGTATGCACAAGATCCCTATGATGGAAGATCACAAACCTACTATTGAGAACCAATGAAAATTGAACCCAAATATGAAGGAAGTGGTCCGTAGTGAGGTCATTAAATTGCTCACAACTGGAATAATCTATCTGATATCTGATTCACCATGGGTGAGCCCAGTGCATGTTGTCCCGAAGAAAGGTGGAACAATTTTTATACAGAATGAAAACAATGAACTCATCCCCACTCGAACAGTCATAGGGTGGAGGATGTGCACAGATTATAGAAAATTGAATAAGGCAACTCAAAAAGATCATTTTCCAATGTGCTTCCTTGATCAAGTCCTAGAAAGGTTGGCTCATCAAGAATATTTCTATTATCTTGATGGTTACTCTGGATTCTATCAAATACCCATACATCCAGATGACCAAGAGAAAACAACCTTTACCTGCCCATTCAGAACATATGCGTTTAAAAGAATGTCGTTTGGTCTCTGTAATGCGCCTACAACTTTCCAACGTGCATGGCCGCCATATTCGCTGGTCTTATTGAAACAATTATGGAGGTTTTCATGGATGATTTTTCTATTTATGGAGATTCATTTGATTCATGTCTTAAGCACCTCTCCCTGGTCCTCAAACGTTGTGAAGAAGCGCATCTTGTGCTAAATTGGGAAAAGTGCCATTTTATGGTAAGAGAAGGCATTGTCCTCGGTCATAGGGTCAGCAATAGAGGAATTGAAGTAGATAAAGACAAGATTGAAGTGATTTCTAAACTGGCTACCCCAACAAATGTAAAAGAAGTTTGTGCTTTTCTAGGTCATGCAGGATTTTATAGAAGATTCATAAAGGATTTTTCCAAGATAACGAAGCCAATGACAAACCTATTACTAAAAGATATTGATTTCAATTTCAATTAAGAATGTGTCAAAAGCTTCTACACACTAAAGCAGGCCCTTACAACCACTCCCATCATTAGAGCTCCCGACTGGGACCATCCTTTTGAAATTATGTGCGATGCCAGTGATTATGCTGTGGGCGCTATTTTAGGGCAATATATAGAGAAGAAACACTATGTGATCTATTATTATGCATCAAAAACTCTCGATGAAGCTCATAGGTATTATGCAACTACCGAGAAAGAACTTCTAGCAGTCATGTATGCCATTGACAAATTCAGATCCTACCTAATTGGTTCGAAAGTTATTGTCTACACTGACCACACTGCCATTTGTTACCTTCTGGCAAAGAAAGATGCAAAACCCAGGTTGATTAGATGGATCCTCCTGTTACAAGAATTTGATTTAGAGATAAGAGTTAAAAAAGGTATAGACAATGTTGTAGCAGACCACCTCAGTCGCATCCACACTCAGGATACTAAGAAGATTCCGATTAATGATTCTCTTCCGGACGATCAACTAATGAAGGTCTCAGAAGTTATACCGTGGTACTCGGATTTTGTGAACTACCTTGCTGCTGGGGTTATCCATCCTCAATGCATCGGGAATGCTATGAAGAATTTCATGCATGATGTGAAGCAATATCATTGGGATGAGCCATATCTTTTTAAACTAGGTGTCGATGGTCTGTATAGACGATGTATCGTCGAAGAGGAGGCTCAACTTATTTTGGAACAATGTCACTCAGGACCAGTGGGAGGACATATGAGCTCTAAAAAGACTGCTTTAAAGGTTTTGCAATGCGGATTCTTCTGGCCAACCATATCCAAATATTCCTATGATTTTGTCCTATCATGCGACAAATGTCAAAGAACAGGTAATATAACAAAGAGAGACAAGATGTCGCTGAATCTATGGCAAGAAGTAGAGATATTCGATGTTTGGGGGGTGGACTACATGGGTCCATTACCATCTTCTCATGGATTTTCACACATCCTAGTGGCAGTATACTACGTCTCAAAATGGGTTGAAGCTATACCAACCATCAGTAGTGATTCCAAACACATCATCAAATTATTCAAAGATATTATTTTCCCCCATTTTGGAGTGCCACGAACTGTGATATCTGAGGGAGGGTCCCACTTCCTTGAAAGAAGCTTTGAAGCTTTACTGAGAAAATATGGTGTAACACATAAGGTAGCCTCGCCTTACCATCCACAAACAAGTGGATAGGTAGAGGTCTCTAACTATCAACTAAAGGCTATTCTGGAAAAAACTGTAGGACGTAATCGAAAAGATTGGTCAACGAAAATAAACGATGCCTTATGGGCCTATTGAACTACTTATAAGACTCCCATTGGGAGTACACCTTTTTGATTAATATATGGAAAGGCTTGTCACCTCCTAGTCGAACTGGAACACAAGGCATTGTGGGCAATTAAACAACTGAACTTTTATATGAAAGAAGCAGGCCAAGCCATGATTCTGCAACTCCAAGAGTTGGATGAACTCAGGATGACAACTTATGAGAATGCACAAATCTACAAAGAACGTACAAAACTTTGGCATGATGGACATCTGAAAAGAAAAGACATACAAGTGGGAGAGCAAGTTCTGCTATTCAACTCAAGATTGAAGTTATTCCTAGGGAAACTCCATTCTCGCTAGTCTGGACCTTACATTGTCAAAAGCATTTCTCCACATGGTGCTTTCTCTCTATGGAGTGAAAAGTCATGCGAATTTATGGCAAATGGTCACCTCTTAAAGAGATATTTCACCTCGATTGACATAGGCACTGAAACAATGATGGAACTCACCAATCCTAAGGATCCACCATGAAGCTAAAAAATTCAGTCGAGCCATCGACATAAAACAACGACGCTTGTCGGGAGGCAACCCGATCAATAAATTTGTTTTACCTTTCTTTTCAAATTAGAATATTTCTTCAATTTTGTTTTTACATTCTACTTAATTTTTCATTAAATAAAATCTGCATCGCAAGATGCTACTTTAAGATCTAATTTCTCTTTACCTTTGAGATTTTCAGATCAGAGGATGCGCGCTGATCAGAACGCAACCACACATGGTGGTCATTCTGGCATGATTTTCCCCCTCCATCTTGGATTTTGGGTTTGCTCAGGACGAGCAAATCTCTAAGTTTGGGGTGGAGGGTGGGTGCTACGTACCTCACTTTCCACCTACACCCATCCTTTTCATACTTCAGTTTTCACTATCACATTCTTGATAAAAAAATTCAAAATTTTCACAATTCTTTAATGATTTTCAAAGAAATTGAATAGATACTTGATGAATTTTTGACACTTTTTGACACTTCCTGATTTCATTAAAAGTCACTAACTAACCTGCTATGCATTCTGAATCATTATATCCCCCTTATTCGAAGTAAATCCTCAAAAGGACCACTTTTTGAAACAAGCCCTTTGATTGAAATCATCTTGTGAAGCCTATGATTCCTAACATCGTGATACTTTTGCAAAGATGATAGGTGTTTGTCAAACTGATAGGGATCAAACACGTCGTGCTTCCTAACTGATTTGTGGAACAATAGCATGGAATCCAAACTGGATCCTCATCAAGTCACTATTTGAGCAGAGTTTGATAAAGAGAACAACCCGATGCATTGAATTGTAAATCAAGTTGCATTCTGATCCAAACTCTCTTCTACACCTCTTCTATCATCTTCGTGCCAAACCATAAGTTCAGGGTGGCACGCCACTTCCCTCTTCATCTGCTTCTTCCATACCCCTCACAAATAAACAGGGGCGTACCACCACAAATGCAATCTTGAGTCGAATAGAGGAGAGATTTGCAAACAAAAAGATGCCAAAGTGCACACAAAAAGAAATGCAATATCGAGTCGAATAGAGGAGAGATCCGCACAAAAAATGCAATAAATGAAATTGCAAAGCAAATAAAAATCTCAAGTTGAATAGAGGAGAGATTTACTTCTTCCTTCCATACCACCTTTCACTCCCTTTTCTACCTAATGGCACAATGACTTCCTACCCTTCATGGAAAACACCAGTGTCAGATCAAATGCACACTTGTTGTTCTGCGGGTGTCTCTGAACTCTTACAAAACTCTTTGACATGCTTGTTGTTGGAAAAGGTGAGGAGGAAGTTATTTTAAAAAATGAACTCAAGAACGAAGATATGGTAAGATGTGTTTTGTGGTCTCAGGAGGTTGAGATACTGAGTCATTTTGAGTAGAAAGAAAACATTTGTGATGTGAAGATGAAGCAATCACACGAATTGAAAGTATTCATTTGGCAACTGTTTCAGATTTTGTGTTACTAGAGGACAAGCAGCATTTAAGTTTTGGGTATTTTGATGAATGTATATTCATCATGAAATTCAAGTATCACTTCGGGACCAATTCAACTTTATACATACCATTTCACTCAATATGAATCATAATGTGCAAAACTACTTAGTTGATTCGATTATCAAGGTTTTAACTAACCATCATTCATTTAATGTAGGTTTTGACAAAGCTAAACAAGTAGTCAAGGTCCACCTTCATCCCTGGCTCTGATCAAGATATCTAACCAAGCAATTCAACTCATTCGGTCTCAAGACCATTTGAACCCATGCGGTCTCAAGACCGTTTGAGCCCATGCGGTCTCAAGATCGTTTGAGCCCATGCGGTCTCAAGACCGTTTGAGCCCATGCGGTCTCAAGACCATTTTAAGCAGCAGAGACCGGTTGGAGGTACCACTCAGCCGCCTGGATAGAGTAGTGCATGAACTCAAGGTCATGAAGTAGAGTCCTAACCACGTCCGTGGTGGTCCAAAACGGTCGTGGTCTTCTGCCATCACCACGACCGTGTGATGCGGCCACGACCGTGGTAGACCTGAGCTTTCACTCACCATGACCGTGGTCGATGAGCCATGATCGTGGCACCCTACCTGCATCAACCCTCTCTCACTCACCACGCCCGTGCAAGGCAGCATGGCCGTGTGGCAGTTACCTCACCACGACTGTGGTGTCATGCCACAGCCGTGGCACAATGCCATTAGAGCCCAATTTCTCACCCACCACGCTCGTGCAAGGCAGCACAGCCGTGGGACAGCAACTTTACCACGACCGTGGTGCCTAACCACAGCTGTGGTGCATCGTCTTCAACCTTCGACCAGCACACATTTGTAGCTCCTGAGCATGATCGATTGGAGGTGGTTTGTATACTGAATGAGGTCGCCCCGAGGCCGTTGCACCTACAGATGAAGGCCGAAGATCGTTTGTAGATTGGAAGGCTTCTAGATTGGGTTGACCTAGCTGATGATGAATTCATCTACTATTCGAATCAGTTGCAGAAAACCAAATGATCTGTCCAAGACCGTTTGACCTTCTTCGGTGTGAGATCGTTTAGCCCCTGTGCGAGTTTCAGATCGTTGAATCAGCCATGTCTAAGACCGTTTGATTTGGGCTGGAGCGTTGATTGTTTGCTGATGCTGAAGACCGTTTGCTTATCAAGGGTTTCCAGACCATTTGCTAGCAAACGATTTACAAACCGTTTTCCCCTGTCTACATATCGTTTGCCCAAAACCGTTTGGAGAGATCATTTGGTAGCAAACGGTCTCCATACCGTTTGGAGGAGATATTTCAAGACCATTTGGTCTAAAGTAACTAAAATCATGTGGTCTCTTTTAATCGAAGACCGTTTGGGGTCAGTCTTGTGCCTATAAATAGGACCCTAAGGGTCCTCACTTGGACATCTGTTCCGGGATGCCGACAGGCCGCCTGTATACAGATCTGATCCAAAACTAGTCTAGTCTATGCCAGTTTCATTTCACCTATTGCCCGTGTTGCAACCAAGGAGGATGAGGAGAGAAGAAAGACGGAGCAAGGGAGACTGTCTGGTCTGTCTTGGAAACTCCCGTTCACATCCAGATCTACTCTGACATGACGTAGGAGGCCATATCTACTTCATCGAGATGCGACTACCTTCTGCACCGAGTCCATGGCGGATTTCTCTCTCTTTCTCACTCTTCTTGTTTCTCGCATCATGAGAGAGTAGTACCTTTTCGCTGGGGTGCAGGGACTAGTCTCGCTGCCCATGCAAACATGTTATAATATTAACCATCCAAGTCAATGTATATAACTTTTCATTTCGTTGCTAATCGCTAAGTTCACTGTTTGTTTGTTTCCTTGCTTTCATCTTTGTTCTTCCTATGTTGTAAGAATATCTTTATGTAGGATTGAATGTCGTTTAACAGGTTGACTCCCAACCTAGAAATAGAATGAGATTCCTTGAGGTCGTAAGTGTATGATCCGTGAGGGGACGAGCCATCTAGCCTTCGGTGACGCTTATGTGAACCTAATGCCTGTATAGGGGGTTCACATCCTTAGTTGGATTTTGTATCTTTGGGGTCGTAAGTATGTGATCCGGTTGGTGACGAGAAATCTGATGCCAAAGGTGATGCTTACGTGGACGTAACGCCCGTATGGTGGGTTTCGCAGCAGCTCTACTTGGATAGTTATATCCCGCCTGGATGTTTGATGTTTAGATGTGCTTGCATGAGCAGTGGTGGTGAAACCCGATACCATCCCAGTGATTCCATATCATTGTTCTTAATCTAGCTTAAATTCAGTCTTTACTTTCCTGCAATTAGTTTAATTAACCTCAAATCAACCAATCGTTCTAAATATTAGTTTTACTTGAGCAAGATTTGATTGACAAATATTCTTAAAAACATTGTCCTTTGGGTTCGATCCTTAACTATACTACGATAAGACTCGTCCGCTTGCGGGTAGTATTATTGCACTTTGGTTTTGGTAAAAACTCAGGGATATCAACCCCGAGTGAGTTTGTTAGGGCGTTCAAAATACCACGTCAGAGTTGAAGGTGCCACACCAATGACATGGTCACAATCATTAACCACACTAGAGTCTCCATGTGTAGAATTCTATGCCATGTGTTCCAACAAGATCCATTACTCCTTAGATAGTTTAGTATGAAAGTAGCTCCACTAGATGGATCAACTCTAACTTGACCCATTTGAGTGAGACTGCAGTAAAATGATTAAACAAGCCTCCCTAGGGAAATATCATGGTGATGACACTCCCTAAACATATTTTAAAAAGACTCCCATGACTCATGAGATGTCTCATTGCCATTTTGGCTGAAATAGACTATGGACTACTGCATTTGTGTTAAGCTTGCAATTGAGTAGAATCTTCTCAAGATGTCTTTCCTCATACATTTCAAAATCATGATCTCCATATTTGAAACATACCAATCTTTATCCTTGGCTTTTAGATAGAATGGGATAATTGTAAGACAAAAGGAGTCATAATTTGTGGTTGGAGTGAGGAAAGTAGAAAATGCTTTCAAGAAAGTGAACAATATTCCTATAGGGGTCTCATGATCCAATCCATAGAAAACTTGGAGAAGTCCCACAAGGGCTAGTGGAATAGAGAAATCTTGACCCCACATAGCTCCTATCCTTGCTTCAATAGGTGAAGTCTAATTTCCTTTAAGAAAGTAGTCATGAAGAGGATTTGGAGGCTCTCTATTGTGAGGGAGTGGTGGTGGTCCTCAATTTGTATTAGAAATTTCTTATAATTATAGTAATGGTGTGGGAAATGGGAAAGTCTAAGTAAATTAAAATTACTATGTTGAGTGCCATTATCCCTTGAAAGAGTGCTAGGAAGTTTGATGTGTCTGTGGGTTACCTCATTTGCTTGACATTGATAGGAACACCTTTGGAACACCTGGGACTTGCAATATTTATAAAATCTAGTTCGAAAACGCTCTTATGCAATTTCATAAGCCCATGGGCTCTAGAGTAGTATAGGAATGGCCAGTTAGGGTTGAACCTAAGGGAGAGAGGGGACACAATTGCTAAGGTTACCTTACTAGATTTGTAATGCATAGTGTAGGGATTTTAGGGTTTGACTTGGGGGTTTTAATTGCACTAATTAAACAAGCAAGAAAGATATGAAAGAATCAAATGTAATCTAACCCTACACAAGCAATGATATAAGACTTAGAAAGAAGCAATTGTACTAAACTAGGAAAGAGTAATCCTAATTATTAATCAAGAGAACAATCTAGCTAATCAAGGAAAGAAGATGCATCCACTTACACATATCTAGGAATTTTACTTGAAAAGAAAATAATGAACCTAACTAGAAAAACATAGAATAAGTAATTACGAACAAGCATTAACTACTGTAGAAAGGGTAAAATAACATGAGAAACACAATTACATAAGTAAACCAGGAAGTAAGATTGATAGGATAACACTAGCTAAGGAAAACATCAATTAGGGCTTTGAGAAATTAATTTGGGAAGTGGACCACTAGGGAGAAAATGTGATTGTAAACCTAGTTATGGTCATATCATGTAATATTTTTCAATCAAACAATGTTATCTAACCAAACAACATAGTGGGAAGATAATGAATTGCCTTATACTACTAGTTGACCATGGATGGGGAAGGGTCTACATAGAGGAACCAATCTCTATTACCCTAAGTCACATTTATTACCTCAAATAGACCACTAATGGATCATAGCTACTCATTACAATGGAAAATACAAAAATGGATAAAAATAGATTAGAGAAGCAATGGATCTTAGTGTAAGGTTGAAATCTTCTCCTCCAAAAACTAGAATCTTGACCACTTCCCTCTTCTAAGGTGAAATTACATGTTAATGGAATGGATTGTGGGAAAAACCCTAAAAGCTAGGAGTTTTGGGTGGATGGTGATAAAATGGTAGTTGTGTGAGGAAGGTAGGTGTAGGGATGTGAAGTCAATGCCCAAGGGAGCCAACCCTCGACCTCTAGCCTCCTCTAAGGCATATATAGAGGTTTAGGGGTTCTAGGGTTAAGTGTGGGTTAAAACACTAAGTATCAAGTGATAAAATAGGTGAGGTTAAATGATCGGGCACTCGTGATGTCCACCAAGGTTGTGGTGGCCACCTCCCAGCATGCCCATTTTGCATAAAGTGACTATTTTGGTCAACTGCATCAATTTTTGGAAGTTTGGTCAAGAGTTTGCGATCAAGCATGTCCATAACGGTTGTTCCCAAATAGTAAGAACATTTTTGGGTACATTCTTTGATCACTCTGGGTAGGTTGGGAGTGATTTTAGCCTAATTTTGGGCTCCTCCAAGCCTTGGGAAACCTTAGATTCAATAAAGTATTGTTCAAAGTACCTATAGAATATGGAAAAAGCATTCATAAGGGAATTTGATAATAATAGGTTTTGTTGGGAAAAAAATCATACATTATGTCACATCTAGATGTGAATAATTAGTGAAATGATACAAGATGAAGACCCAATTAAGGGCTTCGTAAATGCTAGAACACTATGGGATAGGATAACTATAAGGATATATAGTGGCTCATCGAGGGTGGAAGATGGTATGGCTAATCCACCATTGATTCCTCTCAATCCTATCAGAGATTGAGGGAGGCACATTCTCTAGGACATCTATCCCATATCATGTTTTTATACGATGACTAGACAATATCATGTTGTTGCTTCTTGTACATAGCCTTTATGAAGATCATGCATAATCTTTTGCAATTAGGCCACCTTCATCCCAGGTTGAATCATATTGTTTGTTTCTTGTTGGAGGGTGAATTCCTTCTAAGTTTAGACCTCAAGTGAGCCACCCCATGCACCTATATGGATATAGACATATCCAAGGCTTACAAACACATCATTCGAAGCATGTTCTATAGTCTCATTTGACCATTGGTCACAAATAGGGTGTTCACTCTATCTTATACCTGATGCACACATTACATATTCACACAAAAATATATCTATAGATAAGGCTTTAATCCTTCTTGTTGATCCTCATGAAACAACCACCTTAAGAGAATGATCACTAACATGCTTCTAATTCAAAATATCACTTACTTTATCAACTATCTTAACAAGCCATATAACAATTTATAACTTCTTGTCCTTGGGATAATGTATATGGTGTAAAAAAGCCTACCATTTCTTTATCCCTAAGGATAAAATTATCCTGATGCAATATATTTTTGGCAATTTAAACTCATGTTGAAAATTCATATAGTTTTGGTTGTTTGTTATAAAAAATCCTCCATGTACCAAATTGTCCTAAGATGGAATTTCTACGGACCTTACACTTTCTATTGTACTACAATGTAGAATAAACTAATAGACATACATTCTTTGATTGGAACAAACCAGAGAGTATTTTTAATCATTTTTCCAACCACATTATGTCCTTATGGTATGGACATATGGTGAATCTTACCAACAGAATTTATCAAAGAATCTTGTATTGATCATTTATTAACTCCAAAGTTCGATGCAATAATTGCATTTATTATATAAAACATTTGATAAGTGAGGTACAAGTTTATTTGAAAAAACAACACTTCTATATAAACAACATCATATCAGATTTTTATCTTGACTTCAATTTCTTGATGACTACTTTTTATATGTGACGCATCATCATCTAACAATTGGAGCACCTTTTCTAGTGTGTTTATGACTAGTGACGAGGAGGCCTTCTCCCACACCTCATTAATCAATTTGATGAAGTTGATGATGAGTTCATGGCCTCCCCGTGCAATTAAAAGGTTTTTTTATTCACCACCTATATTTTACTTTATAGTGAGCTACCAAAAGGGGATCCAAAAAATATATTTTTTGTAAAAAACATTTCTCTATACCTTCTCCATAGCCTTAACTATATTGGCCCCGACCTTTAGGGCTTAAGTTCTCTCTAAGGGATGTTTATGAAGACTTCCCACTTGTTTGTATGCTTGGTTGGGGAAATCTTGATGTCCCCGCCCCCTTTCTTCATCTTATTTCCCTGTCGACATGATGTGCATGTGCACTCTCTGGTTTTGTTTGGTTATAAATGAGTGATGAGATTTATGAAAACTTACACATCCTCCACCAAAAATAACAAAAAAAGTCACAAATTTAAACACAAAAGAAACTAAAGAAGCTCTTGTCAGACCGGAGCATGATAAATACTTATGAAAATTAGTGTAACGATACGATGAAAATAATGCAAAGATCAAATATGTTCTCATACTGTATTACATGTTGAAGGAGCATAGATTCTTTCAAATCGAAGATGAGATGTTGATAATCAATCTCTGATCTGACACTGATCAATGAAAAGTCAACGATGGTTGTTTAAACCCCAACATATCAATTATTAGATAACATGCCTTGTATGAAATGACATTGATGTATTCAGATGGAGCTAACTACCTAGGACTAGACAAGTTTATCATTTTTTATTTCCTTTCATCAATTCCTAAAATTTTCCCATTCAAGTAGAAATCTAGGTAACTATGACTAGAATGGAGAACCCAGAGGAAAGAAGCAGTTCAAAATTAGTAAAATTCTAGTCTCATTGAGCTAGTATACTATCCAACATGACTTACCAACATTGTGCATGTACTGATGAAAGTTTTCAATATATGTATGTGCATGGAAAATTATGACCATGGAAAGGAATCTCCAAAAGATGAATTCCCATTTACAACATAGATTTACTAGTCAACAAGACATCTAGTCATGACCTTTTGAGCTTCATGGATGTTTTTTTTAATACAATCAGATCGTGATGGCTATGGAATTCAAGGTGAAGTTTGACTTCATCACTGAATGAGAAGTGTTGTGCTATTGTGTCTTTCCTTTAGTCCGATAATATGATAGAGACACCAATCAAAGGTGATGGTCATCCTCTACCATGACATGATGCCTAATGAAATGAAGGTATGAATTGATGATATGATTACCAAATGGAATTATCCCTAGGACCACATCACTCTCCTAGAGAAGCTATTTTAAGGACTACAAAGATTCTCTTTGTGCCTCAATATAGCAAACTACACCTTTGGAGTTATACATTTTAACTTCCTAGTATGCACCATTAGTCAAAGGAGAATAAAATTTGACACTCGAATGTCCCATTCCATCCTTGAGATGCCTTATACTAGAGATAAAAGGATATCTAAGTATTAATTAGCTGTATCCAATACATCATTCACTTCATCAAAAATCTGACCATTTTCAAAATAATAATGAAGCTATGACTCTAGATGGAAAGAATAGTGTGAAGAGGCACTCCAAAATATTAAAGACTACCTCACTAGTTCAATACCTTTGAAACCTATTATTCTATGATGTCCTCTCACCCTTCTACTATTTACATCAATTGGAGGAATCCTATGCCAATCAATGACCATTTTTTAGCACGTCATATACTTCGTTCCAAGAAGGTCAACAAGACTGAGTCATCATACACTACATCATAAAGTATTTCCCATTCCTGGTGTACAAAACAAGGAAGCTACAATATAATCTAGTGACATATTCAATGCATCTCATTGTAACACATGACCGATCTTCTACTTCTTCGAACAACCTTTCCTCACTTTGCAATGTCAAAAATTGAAATTTTTTTGTCTAAGTTCAACATCACTATCTACAATTTTTGTCTTTCAAAGCACAAGTATTAGCAAAATAATCTCGTCAACTTTTTACTTCTTGAAGAACAAATGCATGAGTACAAGTTCCTGAATGAAGACATCATAATAATCAACTCATTGTATATCATCATCCCCTTATATGTGGATTATGTTCTTCAATGTAGTCATCATTTACAAATGAATTGGAATCCAAGTGCTCATTCAAGACCCACATGGAAAATAACTTCTCATAGAAAGATGAATACAACTCAACACCATTAATAGTGATGTTGAATATCAAGTACGCATCTTGGTTCATCAACATTCCATGTAGCAAGGGGAACATCACCTTCAAGTCTTCAATGATTATTTTATGATAATCTTTAGGTTAACAATGATTCGGTAACCCATCAAAAAGATATAGTTCCCTACTAAGAGTATTTATGATATATGACAAGAATTAGAAAACAATCTAGTCAACTTCCTACTTCTTGAAAAACAAATGCATAAGTAGTTCCTCAATGAAGACATCAAAATGATCAACTCATCCTATATAATCATTCCTTCAGAAGTGGATGATTTCTCTTCGACATAGCCATCAATAACTAAGGAATTAGGATCATAGTGGGCATCCAAGACGTAGGTGATAACTTCTCATAACAAGATGATACCACTCGACACCATTATTAGTGAGGATAAATATCAAGTATGCATCTTAGCACTGCAATATTTCAAGTAGCAATCCACATGTCACCTTCAAGTATACAACAATAGCCCAACAATAATTGGAGAACCCATCATCAATATATAATTTCGCATTAATATTGTTTGTGATATTTCACTCCAGATTTCAAATAGACCAACTTCAACATCATGAGACCAGAGCACATTACCTTCACATATGCTTTGGCCACATCGGCGTCATGGATCAAAATCCAAGCTGCCCAAAGTTTTACAATTAAAGTAAAAACATAGTCGTAGACAATCCCGCCAATAATAAAGAAAAGACACAGTTACATATAATTAAAGCATATTTGAAGAACTAAATAAATCACTAAAGAATAGTAAAACATTTCCTTCAATGCTAGCCATGCAAAATTTCCTAGGAGTAAGACATATTTTTCATAGATCACACAAGAAAACACTCCTTAAGTGCATCTACAAGAGCGGTTTGAAGCTCTCAATGAGTAGCTCCAGGTAGGATCATGCAAAAGACACACGTCAGAGTCATGGTTGCATATAAAAATGTCAATTATAGATTATAAGTGGAACACCGTGCGACTAGAATGTTGTGAACATAATTTATATGTCAAGTCCCTAGATTCATCCTAGATACATCCATGCACCTACTAACCATCTATACAACATGTCCATGCCTTGGACCTTCTCTTCTTTGGAAACATACATGATTTTATAGATACATCACAAAGGTTTTAAATAGGAATTACTTCATATTTGTCTGAATTAATTACTTTACTATATGGGTTGCAGTTGTCTTCATCCCCAATGCTTAAAGAAACAAGTTATTAAACAACATAAGTCCTTCACAAATTCATTTTCGACAATGACATGAATTCCATTTCAAATTTGTTAAGGATTATTTGAGTTCCTTGGGAATCAAAACATCGCTGAATGTTACAACACCTAACCCAAATGAATGGAGTTGTTGAGGCTGCAAATAGGTATCCCATAAAGATCTTCAAGTATATAATCAACTAAAATGTTGTATGCACTAACATCGGCTAATGTCTATGTGAGTGTTTAAAAAATGTACTAAAATTTGTAAGTACCCACATATTAACATTTGTATATGCTATGGAGGTAGGCTATAAGTGGATGTTGAGAGACCATTCCTCCACATTCTACATAATATTAAACTCAAAGAGGCGTATTAGGTCAAAGACCAAATTTACTACCGCAGCAAACTTGAATAATAATGAATAATATCTCAACATCAAACATAGTGTTAGAAAGCTCAGGCCACTCAGGCATTCATAAAAGGGTATGCCATTATAAATTTGTGAAGAGATATATGGTGCATCATGTTACTCGAAACACTAAAACTAGGGACAAGTTCCATCCTAAATGGAAAACTCCCTTCATCATACATGACTTCAATGATTGGGACAAGCAACAAATAAAAGATATGGATAGGGATATTCAACTCTACCATACAAACTCCAGCCTCATAAAATGTCGCTTCTACTAATACATGAGTTATATAGACATCAAGCCTCCATCAAGGAGCATCATATGGAAGAAAAGTCCCACCATTAAAACACACATCATAGAGCTAAACCCCAATGTGTACTTTGTGTATGCCTACAATAGTAAGGGTGAAAAAATAGAATTATAGGATCCATGACCTAAGGAACACAATTGTGGCCCAATAGTTTGCCAATTTAATTCTCCCATAACAGGAACCATGTTTAAATAAAAACAAAAGTCATGGTTGTGGCTTGGGATGAGGAACCCCATTTCTACAAACATGAGTTCCAACAAAGTCATGGAGATGATGTGAACACCAATCTATGATAATCATGATCTTCTTGTGAAAGGAGGTTTTCCAATTCTATAAGTTCCTAGAGGGAAGTTAGACTTGATCTTCAAGGTTGAGACATCATGGCACCTTTTAACGATGGTGCTCGCCTAACTTTTCATTTTGAGATATGAAATCTATCTAGGTCATGAAACACAAGGGTACATGGTGGATTGGTGTATAGGTCAATATCCCTTATAGTCCATATATGATATTTAAAAAGGAAGTTGAAACAAGTTTCTCATGAACCAAGATGGGAAGCCATCAATACATTCCATCCTTGTGGAATCCTTGAAGTTATGAACATCAATGTCAAATTAAAATTTCAAATTAAAAAGAAAAAATACCACCATGTAAAAACCTTACAACCATCATTTAAAAAGACCTACCTTGCGTCGGTACACATCAAAAGGTTTACTATTAAAATAGAAAATTTTGCAGTCTAAATATTGGATACATGATTGTGATTGATCACTACACCTAGAGCATGTCAAGTTAAAAGCCCACTAAGTTGTCTCTGATATTTGGTTCCTTAAACAACTCAACATGGAGTTTCCTATCATACACACTCACCATGGTATAGCCTTAGTCCCTAGAGAGACATAGGGTTAGTGGATCCCTTAATTCATCTTCTTCATAGACAAAGGGTCATCTTGGGGCAGAATAGGCTATGCACATCAGAAAGAAGGATGAATTTATGAGTAATAGGGTGAAGAGCCAAGCTTAAATATAGTTACAATCCTAAAACTCAAAGTCCATCTACAAAAGAAAAGGGAAGAAAATCCATAAAATTTCATTCTTTGTAAACTTCATTATTTGCAAAACATCCCTCCTCAACTCATTCGAGTAAGGTAGGTATTCTTGACAAACCTAGGTCACCTAACTCCTAAAAGGGACACTAAAAGCAAAGACCTATATATTAACTAGGTTTAGAGAAGCCACCCTATGAGATATACATGATAAGGATCACAAAAGGAGTACCCAAAGCTAGTGAAAAATTTCATTATAGAGCATCTTTTTTTAGACAAATTCCTTTCCTTAAGATGAATTTTGTAGAACACATATATACAAAAATTAGCTATTATACTAACAAAAAGATTAAAATTTCTCAAAAATATAACTAAAAATATACAACATCACAGAGTACTATTCAACCACCCATTTGATTCGTAGTGCACCACTATTAATGGAGATGAATCTATCCACTATATGTATTAAAGGTTGGAATCCTTACTAATAGGGTATTCTTATAGAGTTATGTTTGAATTATGAAGCCACATTCTTGCAACTTTCTCCTAGAACTTATGAGAATACTAGTGAATCCCAAGGTAGATATTTAAAATCTCTAAGATGTCATTCTACATTTTTGTTGACCAAACTACCTTAAACATACACCAAATGACAAGCAACATATGGCACTAACCCCTAAAAAATGATAATCCAATGAAATCCAGGCATCAATATTCCACAACAAGAAGTCTTAAGAAGGATTCTTATCCATGTATAGTGCATGTCCTCATGGATGAAATGAGAGATCCACATGTCTATCTTACCACAATTCAAGGAAATATCACCAATATTAAAATTCTTCAATAGATAATCATGCAAAAAAAATATGATGTAGGTTGACGGGATCCAAAAATCTAATAGGATTAGTGTTCAACCATAGATAATCTATAATACCTTAAAACATCCTTCCATCATCCCAGTCATCTTGGATGCAACTCTCTCAAGATCAAGGATACAATGTTGTCATTGTGCCACAAAACATACATGATGCCTTCTACTAACACCGACACTCAACCAACTATCTATTCAATGAATAGATATGCAAAAAGGAACAAGGTATAGATAAAAAACTAGGAATATTTGAAGAATGTGCACTTCTATGATCCTCACTATTGAATGACTACAAAAGGATAGCCAACTTGATGAAGAGACCATTGCCAAGTAACCACTAAGCAGCTCTAGGCTTCTTCATGCTAGACAAATCAACTAACTCAGTAGTCTAACACAACTTCTTTAGGAAAATTGTCAAGTAATCATGAAGGTTCAAATGTGATATCTTGGTCACACTATCTAGTATGGGATTCAGTGCAACATCCCCAAAATGGAATGTATGTCTAATATGATCTCATAAGGGATGATGGTTGGCATCAACTCCCTACAATTACAACATAAGAAAAATGATAAAGGTGCAAATGAATGTTGGAGTTTGCCAACTCAATCTCTTTTTCACATACACAATTTTGATCTATCCTACACTAAGGATAAATTCATTGTATGACTTCTCAAGATATGAAATTCATTGATCACAAAAATCTCCATGGAGAAAAAGGCTTAAATTACTAATGATCCAAGGAATACATAAGTATAAAGAAATCAAGACATATGTGTGGTTGTTCTATGATAACAAAACTTAAATGGACACACTTCCAAAGGCCACTTGGAATCCATCCAAATACCCAAAAGATATCATGCAATATAGTATTTATGTCATCAATGTTGAGATAAAATCATTTCCCAAACTAAAAGGTGTGAAATTGGAAGTATCAAAATGTGTAATGCTTATTTCTTTAACCAACTCGTCTTTACATCCACTCTCTACCACACATAAGAGGATTGACTAATGCATCCATGCCTATAATGGCAAGTAGGCAACGGATATACAAAGGACCATGTGGACCACTCTTAGTCCTAGGCCTACAAGCCATACATACTCATACCCCAAAGGTGCAAAGTTAAGATCATTATAACTAGTAATGAAACATCATTAATAAGTATAAAAATAAATGATGATTGTTAGGAAATATGCCTCAAGAAATATAAAAAAACATTCACATCTTTTCTTATGATGTGTCATTTGTCACATGCCTATGAATTTTCAAAAAAATGTTAGTTTGTTGGCATAAAAACCTCCACCATAATGTAAAGAGGAAACAATACCCAAATCTTCCATATAGGAGAACCATCCTATTTCACCTCTATTACTAGGATTGTTTTCAAAAAGACAATAATTTATTAAAAATAAAAGAAACATTCTAACTTACTAAGTGGAAAATTGAGGGTCATACACACCCCTCACATCCAATTAAAAAAAAACTAGACATAACCATTTAAATTTGAGCTTTTACACTGAGACCATGTTATTTGTAGATGGGAACTCAGCCAACAATTGAGAAAGGAAGGTATGTTCCTAGCACTACCTATTTGGAAAACTATTGATGAAACTTTTCTGAAAGTCAATCTAGTAACCCCAATAAACTATCCAAGGATGTTTCTAATTCACAAGAAACTAAATGGAAAGTTTTACTCTCTAAATAAAAGTGATCAAACAATGTGAAAAAATAGTTCCAAAGAAAGATTCCACATCAAAAGACATCACAAAATCTAGTTGTATCTAGAAGCTCTAGCTCTTGTGACACAATTTTGAATATGAATGGTCTACTCATCCCAAAAAACTCTCAAGAAAACATATTTCACCACCAGTCCCGGATGTTGAAAAGTCAAACTCTTAGAAATACAATCAAACCCCAATCAAGAATTATAATAATAGAAAGAGATAGTGGCTAAAAACTTAAGGTTATGTCTTATATCACGTTTAAACTCCACAGTGATTAAAATTAATCCATAATGGAGTCACCCCCATGAAAAAAGTTCTTAGGATGATGAATCTTATGTCGATCCTATTGAAACCTTCATGTATACTTCCCTAAGAAATCAATTTTCAAAATTTTTGAGTATAATGGAAATACAATAAACAATCAATATACAAGGATTAGTTGAGATAAATCACATCTACTATTCTTTAATCAAGAACCTCCTCTCATCCATGATTTTATCAACCTCCAGGACATTTATCTAAGCCCACTGTGATAACCACTCACCATCTATGACCAATTCTTCAAACTTGCAATGACATGTTTTTTACATTGCAATTCATTATAGCACAAATGCGTGCTAAATGCTCACAAAAACACAAAAATAGTGGTAAAATGAAAATAACAAATAAAAACAAGAGCATGTCAACTTTGACCTACAGAACTCAAGGAATGCCAAAATGAATCAAACTAGAAATTACCATATAGAGTTGAAAATGACATATGAAATGATTATTGTTAAAAAATACACCATCCTAAAGCTAATTAGTTTATCAAAATTTTGAAAAATCATTGGAGATGCCTAACCTGCAACTGCTTCACTGACAGGGAACAACTCACTTGGACTTGTTGAAAGAAGTATGAGACATGTCGCCTTTCATTGTCTACAATGGCTGCACATTCCTTATTTTTGGACAAATGGACAAACTCCTCACCATCACCATTGTTGATTGATTGATCTTGAGCTCCTAAAACTACTCCAATTTTAAAAATTAGGAAATCAGTGTGATGCACGACACCCCCTCATTCTCCCCTTAAAATCAAATCTTTGGAAAAGTTGCAAATAGGTTCCTATTTTTTTAAACAAAATTTCTAAAAACATTCAAAACTTATTAAATTCACTAAGAACTTAGAATTATCCAATGAAAATATTAAATACTTTATAAGAATATAAGGATCTCAAAATTTTTCTTGACCCTAAGAACTAATCACCTTTTGTGTCCTAAATCGGGAGCCATGTTTGACACCACAAAATTATGAATCTTTAGAATTTGACTAAAAACCAAGCTCTGATATTTTCAAATATTGCAATCAAATCTAGTTGCAATTCATTAATAATGCAAAGACCTACTATATATGATGATCATCACCACTTAGGTACTTGTACCAAGACCATAAACTAGACCACCAAATGTATCCTAAATAGGCGTAACATATTTGAAAATCATATCTGGTTGGTTCCTTCATAGGGTTCTAGATAAAAACATTAAACTAGACCACATGCACTTCATGCACCTCTTATTTCAAAACCTTACATTAGGTAATCGGTATTCGTTGGGTCATACATTATGACCTTAAATTGTACCACATACATTAATAAAGCCTTACTACAAGTAGGCAATGGAATAATGTTACATTTAATCCCTACCCTTATTAGGAAAGCCTTATGTCTCCTTTTCGCATCCAAGCCCTACCCTGAGTAGGAAAATTATTCTACATTCAATCCCTACACTATTTAGACAAAATATATTATATTTAAATCCTAAATGTGGTAGGTAGGTAATCGTAAAGTTGATGCCATATCACGAGTAGGAACCTTACACTTTGTTCTTCTTTGAACCCTATATTTAGTTGGTACATCATTTCCTTTTAAGGTGCTACATCTGTTAGGAAGCATATGCTTCATTTCAAGATATATCACAAATAGGAATTTTTCATTTTAGAAAGACATATCTTGCATAGGCTATTGGTATTTATGCCCAGAGATATAATATTGTGATGATTGTAATGGGGAAACACTTATACTTGATTTAATAGTAGTAAAGGTAATTCCATATATTATATTTGTCTCATTCATGAGTTGATGACACAAACATAGTAGATGTCTAAAGAATGATGTTACTCAATGACATATGTCTTCAGGTTGAGGATCTGGACAATGATATAATATGTATGATAAGTGTATATGCATTCTATTTTTGTCCCTAGTCAGATATTACTATGGATGAAAAATAGACAACAATAATACATAAGACTAGAATATGCGCTGACTGATGACAAAGTCTCATTAATCATGATATAGGATATCAAGTCAGACGTATAGGTACTTGTCATAGAGTAGTGTACAGGATAGATCCACCCTGAGAGTGATTCATGGATACCATTGATAACACCAAATTTTGTGATGTTTTTGCCCTTTATTCTGTTATCAAAACTACCCTTTTCAGCTATTTTCCTCTATTTTATTAGCATTTTCGCAATAATTGGCCAAGCAACGCTCTTATTCCAATTTTACCTATCTTCTACGGAGTTTTCCTCGTTTTTGTGCAATAAGGCCAATTCCGGCCCACAATAAGTCTGAGCCCGTCTCGACCTTCCTGACGCCCGATACAACCCAGCCCGACAGGGGCTGGGCGACATGAGAATGATCGGCGGAGAAGGGCGTTGCGCAAGGAGGACGTGTCGGCCGACATACCGTCTACCCGACAGGGAGCCAAAGCCGCATCGATGACCAAACTCGTCGGGCGACACAGCCACCCACCGGCAGGCGTGCCGCCAGCCACGTGACCGATAGCCAGCACCTCGCGCCGAGACATACCTATATCGGTCGTCCACATCCATCGACCGGCGTATAAGGGAGCTACGTGGTGTTTCCAGCACCATAACTCCTTCAACCTCCTCCTATAAATAGCAGCTACAGGAAGCCGAAAAGACAGGTCGGATAGGTCGGACAAGTCGAGAGAGTCGGAAGAGAATTCGGACAAGACAGTTCGGAAGTTCAGGAGCCACCTTCGAAAGAAGCTGTGAGAGCAAGAGTATCGCGCCCCAGTGCTTGTGTCGGGAGACACTAGGTGAGCTTTCCCTCATCCCGAGAGGGAAGGGATGGTTCACTTAGTGTTGTCCCGGGCGACACTGCGGGCCGATATCGGCCAACGAAGATGAGCGACACGAGTGCCCGACAGTAGACTCATAGCTCTTTGCCCGACACGATATCGAACCCGATACGCTCCGCCCGTCATGCATGCCGCCCGAGAGGGTGTGCCGCCCGACATGAGCGTATCGGCCAGGGTCCTTGAGCGATACAGTCAGTCGTCAGTCGGCGCTGCCTGAGAGGGGGTGCCGCCCGCCACTGCCGTATTGGGCTCGGCTCCTGACCGGTATCGGGAAGGAGAGCTACAGTAGTCTGTCGTTCTTCTACATCAAGAAGGCGACATCTATCTTTAATTCTGTTATTTAAATTCTTAGCTTATGCATTGTATTAAGACCCTTATTGCTTATGGAAATAGAAATGCTAAATTGCTATTTGTTTAATGCTTGGTGCCTTATGATTGGGTAACTGCTGTGTTGGATATCTGAACTCTAGCTTGCATGTTTTGGATCGCGTTTCTCTTAGCTACCGAATCGTCTTTCCCGTCGCAACTGCTTCGAGAGTTGGGTTGTGGCTCTAGTGTTTGGTCCGGTTCTAGAGTACGAGAGTGCCCGGAACGGAGTTGTAGTATCATTCCACTCTAACTTGAGCCCAGCAACCTCGAGAGGGGTGTTGAAGCTTGGTTAGAGGCACCCGCTCTGAGAGGAGGGGTGTAGGGTGTTACTGCTACCGCTTGTCTTACTGAAGTCTTATCCCTTGCATTACGCCTTAAACTGCAATTTATCTTTCTATTTTCTATTGCATGAAAATTCCTAAAAACTGCTAAATGACAAAATCTTAATCTTTCTTGTAACTCCAGTTGGAGATAGTTTTCTTTGATTTAATCGTGACAGCTTGTTGTTCCCCTTCGGGGAACTTTAATATCTCTTTATACCCACCGGAGTGTAGAGTGTCGATTCGGAGTCGTCAACACGACCCACCTTGTCCCTGTGTTCGACCCCGTATGACTACTTCGACCCCGTAAACAAAGTTGCGGGGGCCTAGAAGGATTCGGGTTATAAATGTGAAGGCTCGACTACCTCAAATGCGCCTCCAATTTTAGGACCCGCGATTTAGGCCGGTCAACTTTCTGGCGCCGTTGACGGGGACAAGGCAAATGGCACTGTTGATGAATCGGAAGCCACTAACTACACTCCCGTGCCTCAAGCTTAGAAATAGGCTTGACAACACCTCTTTTTCTTTTTCTTTAAGCATTATTCTTTGCCGGAACCAAAAAACTCTGTGTTCTAACTTGATTTCTTGTGATATTTCAGGTACCCTGCAAAGCTGTAACCTGCTCCACCGAGCCTTGATACCATGCCTTGTTGTGAGCAACCCCTTTCTGAGGGCGAATGTCAGAGCCAAAGCGAGAGGGCGACCCGGCCCAATTGGGTTGGTCAGCTTTCCGCCTACATAAAAAGACAGGACACCATTATCAACCAGTTGGTACAGGGGACGTTTACCAACCCTGGATCTCTGAATTCCATGCAACACCAGATGGCGAGTCTGCAGATGCGCCAATGGGAGGTCGATCAACGGCTGTCTCAGATGGCTGCTCTGATGAAGAACCGTGCAGGAAAAATGCTCCCTCACCCTGAAACTGCAGTAATGGCAGTGCTTAGATCAGGAAAGACGGTAGAGCGCGCTGATGAAGCCCCACCGGAACCTGAGCAAGGGCCCAAGGATGCTATTCCAGCAGGAGGCGGAGGTAGGCCTACAGAAGCCCAAGAGCCTGCGCCGAGACCATCCGATGAGCCATCTGGTGGGAGGAATCCTTATGCTCCCAGAATACCGTTCCCGTACAAGCTGATCAAGGCAAATCTGAAAAAGCGGCACGAAAGGTTCATGGACTCGATCAGGAAGCTGCATCTTGAAGTCCCCTTCCTTGACGCTTTGGAGGAGATGCCCACATACGCCAAGTTTCTCAAAGATCTAATAATGAAGAAAAGAAGGGGAGGAAGGATAGAGACAGTGTACCTAGACTCTACTTCCTCTGCCTTTGTAAAGCCCAGCTTGCCAACTAAGAGAAGGGATCCCGGAGCTTTCACAATCCCATTCGCCATCGGGGACAATGTCGAGCGGAAGGGTCTAGAGGACTTGGGAGCAAGCATCAGCCTCACGACCTTAAGTTTCGCGCAAAGGATGGGTTTGACCGACATGGTTCAAACCAATATGCGGATTGAACTGGTGGATCACTCCTTCAAAAGACCTATTGGCATTGTCGAAGATGTGCCGATTAGGGTCGGTGATTTCTTTATTCCCTGCGACATCGTCGTCATCGACACAGCCGAAGATCCCAGATGTCCGATCATCTTTGGACGCCCTTTCTTGGCAACAGGGAGGGCGGTGATTGATGTCTCTGAAGGGATAATCACCTTGAGGTTTGGAAACAACCACATGGACTTCAAGATGAAGGAGATCATGAGAGGTCCATCCCTGTCTGAATCGGCCTATTTTGCGGATAGTTACAATAAATTCTGCGAGGAAATAGAGGAGGATATACGGACAGTGGACCCTCTCGCAAGGGAAATAAACTGTCAGGATCCCGACCTCGAAGATCCTGAGGTCGTGAGGCATTTCGACCTTTTCAACCTTTCTAACAAAGACTTGCAAGAAGAAGAGGAGGAGGTGAACTCTGCGAAGTATGCCTCCCTTGAGGGAGAACCTCAGGAGGAGACACCCCGAGCAAAGTCGGATTTAAGAGCATTGCCTGAAGGACTGAAGTATGAATTTTTAGATGAAGAACAGAGGAACCCAGTCATCGTAAACGCCGATCTTTCAAGCAATCAGCTAGACCGGGTCCTTGAGGAGTTAAGACTCCACAGGGGGTCTATAGGATATTCCGTAGATGATATCAAAGGGCTTAGCCCCGCCCTTTGCATGCATCGCATCAACTTGGATGAGTCTGCCAAGCCTCTGGACCAACCCCAGAGGAAGCTGAATCAGATGCTCAAGGAGGTCGTCAAGAAAGAGGTAATAACGCTTAGGGACGCGGGGATCATTTACCCAATTAGCGACAGCAATTGGGTAAGCCCGATCCACGTAGTACACAAGAAAGGCGGAATGACTGTGGTTAAGGGTGAGAAGGGTGACGAGGTGGCGGTAAGGACCGTCACCGGTTGGCGAATGTGCATTGATTACCGAAAGCTAAATCAGGCTATAAAAAAGGATCATTTTCCGCTACCTTTTATTGACCAAGTTCTTGAAAGATTAGTGCATCACGATTATTTTTGTTTTCTTGATGGCTTTTCAGGATTTTACCAGGTACCCATCTTACCCGATGACCAAGAGAAAACGACGTTCACCTGCCTTTACGGCACTTATGCCTTTAGAAGGATTCCCTTCAGACTCTGCAACGCCCCCGCCACCTTTCAAAGATGCATGATATCAATGTTCTCAGATTTTCTAGAAGACATCGTGGAAGTTTTCATGGACGATTTCTCCGTCTATGGAAAGGACTTTGATAGCTGTCTGAAGAATCTATCGTTAGTACTTCAAAGGTGCGAGGAAAACAGCCTGGTCCTGAACTGGGAAAAATGTCATTTCATGGTGCGGGAGGGCATCGTTCTAGGGCATAAGATCTCAAGGCGTGGGATCGAGGTGGATACCAGCAAAATCGAAGCTATATCTAAGCTTCCTCCACCAAAATCCGTCACGGGGATAAGAAGCTTCCTCGGGCACGCCGGATATTACCGAAGATTCATCAAGGACTTCTCAAAGATTTCCAAACCATTGTCCAATCTTCTGGTAAAAGATGATGAATTTGTTTTCTCTAACGATTGTCTCAGTGCTTTTCAGGCCCTGAAAAATGCTTTAGTATCACCACCTATCCTTCAAGCGCCAGATTGGGGTTTACTGTAACATCCCTGACCTGGGTTATGAGTTAACCCTAGGTGTTTTGCCTAAATATGTAAATAAATCTTTGTGATCAACTCTGAGCATGTAATTAAGCTTCTCAGAAACGTATATTTCAGTATTTGCTCCTTTTTATTTAAAGTTGTAGCATTGTTTTGATATACAGGGACCTATGTGCAATTTACCCAGTTAAAAGGGTTAGCTTGCAATTTGCACATGATGAGATGTTCCTCTGATGTTGAGACATCATGAGAATCTCTTTGGCAAAGTTTGAGGGATTTCCCAAGCTAGAGCACCAAGGTGCAGCTGTGGAAGCAATCCCAGGGCTTGAAACCCTAAATTGGGGTGAAATGCAATTTACCCAAATGATGGGAAGCAATTTGTAAAGAATGTCATCTAAAGTATCTTTTTAGACTTTTGCCATCATTTAGATAAGAAATGATGAGGAATTCACCTCAATTGAGTTATCAAGTTAAGAAATAGGCTTTGTGATTGAATAATCAGGGTATATGTGCAATATCCCTTTAAGTATGAACTTTAGTATTAGATTGTTCTTCCTTGCCTTCTTTTCTATAACTTAAGAGAAGGATTGTCCTTAGAATAAAGAGGAAGGGACGAGCATGTAATAAAGGAAGGACTTAGTTGGAATTAAGGGAAACTTATGAGCTAATGTTGAAAATCCTACCCCAAGTATATAAGCCATCCTTCCTTTAGTTGCAAGGGAACTTAACCTTCGTTCCCTTACTGTTTCATTTCACCAAAGACGACCAAGGACTGCCTTGGAGCTAAGGAGGACGAACAAGGGGTGCAAGGTAGGTTTAAACCCCTCTTCTTGCCTAATTCCATGGTTAGAATTCGAATTCAAGGTCATCTTCATGGCTAATTCTCGAAACCCTATCTTTCTAGCCGTCTCTTTTCATCCTTCCTTGGAGTTTTCACCTTGGCCAACCTGTGGGAACTCAAGGACGCCATTAGAGCTTGGATCTTGAAAGCTTGGAGCTCAAGAAGCAAGCTTTAGGCGGGTTTTATAACTCTAAACCTATGCTTTACTATGTTCATCTTTATATGCGAGTTAATGATAGCTCCTAGTATTTCCCTACTTTTCCCTGCTATTTTGCAAGCAAATCCGTGGGATATCTGTACTGTTCTTGAGCTAGAAGATGAAGGCGTGTTTTCCAAGAAAAACCCACCGCTTTTCTTTTCCCTAAACGGTCCTAACAGTTTGCTCTCACGACCTCAAGACCGTGAGAGAGCCTCGCGGTCTCGAGACCGTGAGAGGGCTCGCGGTCTCAAGACCGATTGGCCCTGTTGACCGAGCGTGGACCATATAAGAAACCTGTTCCTAATTATATAGGCTAAATACCCTCAAAATTTGGGAGACTAACTCCAAAGGAATCGGGAGATATGACCTTTTTAAGTCACGACTTTAAATGAATTAATTGCTGATTTTCAAACGGTCTGAAATTGCCTTTTTGGGCAAAAGGTCTCAAGACCGTGAAAGGTCGTTGACTAAGCGTTGACCCCATGAGATTACTGTTTAAAATTATGTTAATTAACAACTCACCAAGTTTGATGGTCTAATTCCAAACGGGCTAAGAGTTGAAGGGTGAATACTAGGGCTAACCCTAGATAAAATCAGTACTGAAATTATGGTGACCTAATTAGGGTTTTTAGGGTTGATTGACCTAAACGGTCTCAAGACCATGTGGGGTCCACCCACATGACCTCAAGACCGTGAGGACAATCACCCAAGACCATTTGAAGGTCTAGGGTTGAGTAATTTGACCAATTGAACACCCAATTGCAAATAAGTTATCAAGTTAATCAAAATTCGGATCCTGTGACCAATCATGGTTCAACCTCTATCAAATCACCTTAGATTTTGATGAAATCTTGGGCAAACGGTCTCAAGACCATGTGGGGTCCACCCACATGACCTCAAGACCGTTTGGGCCAAGTTTGGGCCCAATTGGAGCTCAATTGAAGGGTTCAACCTTGTGTTGATACACATCGTTGAGTGTTGATGGGTGAACATTGATAGACCTTAATTGAATCGATTTCAATCCTAATTGGTCAACAATTGAGGGTCAATTGAATGACCATTTGGTTAAGCATAACCTTAATTAACTCAATCCATAGGTGGTCAACAGTTATTGGACCTTTTGAAGGCTTCAACATCAGTTGACATCATCGTTTGATTTGTTGAACCTTTGTTGAAGGACCTTGTGATTGAGACCATGAGAGGCTCACGACCTCAGGACCGTGAGGTGGCTCACGACCTCAGGACCGTGAGGTGACTCACGACCTCAGGACCGTGAGGTGGCTCACGACCTCAGGACCGCGAGGTGGCTCACGACCTCAGGACCGTGAGGTGACTCACGACCTCAGGACCGTGAGGTGGCTCACGACCTCAGGACCGTGAGGTGGCTCACGACCTCAGGACCGTGAGGTGGCTCACGACCTCAGGACCGTGAGGTGGCTCACGACCTCAGGACCGTGAGGTAGCTCACGACCTCAAGCCCATGAGGAGGCTCACGGTCTTGGAGCTAGGAAGGGGCTCACGGACCTGAAGGGTCAAAGTGGGCAATCGGTCAACACTTTCAACCAATCTTAATTCAATTAATGATTAATGATTGGAACTAATCAATGTGACTCATGGTTGACCACATTCAATCATGTGATGGTTCAATGTTGCTCAAATCAAACACTAATGATAATCTAAGATAGTAAGGAGTTATTTGACTAAGGTTTTTGATTATGATGATGATCAATGGGGTGAATTACCAAGATACCCCTGAAGGGTTAATTGAGTTATACCTTGCTCAATTCAAACCCTAATTACATGAGAATGATGTTTTTAGTCATAATGACTCTATATAACCTGATCTAGTCTAATGTTATCATCAACCATTAGTATGATGAAAGAGAAAGTGCTCTAGAGAGAGAGAAAGTACCCTAGAGAAAGAAAGTAACTCTAATCACTTAATGGTGATGCTTTTGGCTATGTTAGCCTATGATGACTCAACCCAACCTGTTTTAGAGTGATGTTGACATCACCTAACCTTATGATGAGAGAGAAAGTACTTCTAGAGAGAGAAAGTACCTCTAGAGAGAGAAAGTACCCTTTTTAAATGGAAACTCAATTGAAGCATCCCCAATACACAGAAATGAGCATAATTAGGGTATGATCCACCTGTGTGAGATCATAGAAACCCTAATTATGATAAATAATGAACCTTTAACTAATCCAAGGGCATCAATGAAGGTGTTACTCAAACATGATGATGTTATGAGTTTACTTCACCATGATGTGAATAGTAAACCCTAATTCAAGGGTGACGACATGTAATGTGAATAGTAAACCCTAATTCAAGGGTGACGACATGTAATGTGAATAGTAAACCCTAATTCAAGGGTAATGGCATGCTTTTGAGAAATAAACTCTATTTGATTTAAATTAAAGATTTAACTCTTATGACAAGAGTAGGAAGTACATTCCTTATTGTTGTATTACCTTTATCAGATGTATTAACCATGCAGGTTCTGATATGAAGGTAATCATATCCAGGTATGGATGTTGATGTTATATTCATTAAAGGCATGTTGTAGCCTTATGAATAAGTAATGTAATCTGATGCCTTGCTAGTGGCATCCTATGCTGATAATGGGCTATGAGAGCCATGAATACCATCAAGGTCATGCTTTAGAGATGACTTGTGATGAGGATAATGAGAAATGATGATTGATACGAGTTAGGCCTGTTACATTTAGTATTCTTCTTTTATAGCTGCTATGCTACTGTTATTGTTTGAAGAACAATGTATGCTGTTAGAGAATACTGAATGTACCTAACTAATCAAGTATAATGTAGAGCCCTGATCATAGATCCATCATTGTCAGAAATTAAGTGATGGTGAAACAGGTTTTCCTTAGGGAACTCCTGGAGCACATACTTTTGAGTATGTGGGGTACATGGATGTGTAGAACCTTACATCCTAGTGTAGGAAAGTGATGTAGATGTGGAATCCATCCATCCTTCACTATAGTTCCATACCGTATCAGTGGTAGGTAAACATGAAACCTCCTGATGACGAAGAAAGCACAGATATCCGTATCAGTGGTAGGTAAATATGAAACCTCCTGATGACGAAGAGAGTACAGAACGCCACTGTGACTCTAGAATAGCGAAGGACCAGTTTACCCTGGTGAGCTATAGTAGTAGAGACATGAGATGTCCTACAAGTGATCCTCTTACTGACTGAGGCAGGTGAAGGTCATGAGAATCCGGCTCTCTTAATGACCTATGTATGATACTGATGCGGCTTCTCAGCGATCAGTTGGAGTATGAGTGGTAAGCCTCATCTCCACAGGGCATAATGTTGTTTGTAAAACATAATCAACCATGTAATGTAACTTGTTAGAGATGACTCCAAGTTAGTTGATTGATGTTACATTGTTATAATGATTGATATTCTCCATATCTCTTAATTGGTAGAGGTCTTGTTATATCTGCAACTGTTATAGAATGCTTTGAAGGCTTTACTGTTTAGAATAATCTTTGATGCTATAATAAAGCTTCTGGCGAAGAGTTATAACTCTCGCTGGGACAATTATGTATAATTGTCTCACCCCGTAGACTTCAACTTTTTAGGTGGACGTCGGAGACGAAGGAACCAGTCTACAGGTGATCAGTCTCAGCAGCAGCACCAGGGGCAGCAGTAATCTCAGGTGGAGAATTGTCCTGCCATGTGGTGTAGTTAGAGTCAGTCCTATGTGTCCTCTGTACTCTCAGGTCTTGGAGTCTTGTGTTATATGATCTTGAGATTTTGTATCTTGATGTATATAATTACTCAAGAAGTAATTATCCTGAGATGTAAACAGTTACCTCTCTTTATGAAAGGAGTTTTTATGGATACAAGTTCTTATCTCGAAAAGTTTTAATTTCCCGTGATTTTTGTCTTTCGCTGATTACCGATTCGCTTCCGCTAAGTTTTAATCGTGTTTATGTCATGGTTTGGAGATCAGACCCCACAATTAGTGGTATCAGAGCTCCAGGTTCAGTTGAGTCTACAGAGGCATAGGACTTAGGATGTCGAGTCTACCTTTAGTACTCCTTCCTTATCTAATAGAATCTTCTGCTCCTCAGGAGAAGAAGATACATAAGAATGTCAGAACATCGCGATGAGCACGTGGCTGAGAGTAGTGCTAGTGCACCTCGAGGCGGTGCAAGAGTTCCGAGAATAGAACAACCTGCACCTGAGTCGCCAAGAGAGCCACCCCATTTCGACCCAGCTGACATGAGTGATCCAGCTGTACAGACGATGTTCGGGCAGTTTATGACTGCCATGACACATATAACCGATAGGATGCCCATTCCTGCACCTAGGGCACCTGTCCAGCCTGAAGTACAAGGTATTGGTAAGACATTCGAACGACTTCGTCGTGTCGGAGCTACCGAGTACTTCGGAACTGCCGACCCTGCAGATGCTGACTTATGGTTGACAGAATTGGAGAAGGCTTTCAGGATTCTTATGATTCCGGAAGCTGAGAAGGTTAGACATGCTGTCTATCTTCTCAAAGGCAGTGCTAGTCACTGGTGGAACATGGAAGAGCAGAAGAGACCTGGAGTAGAGTTCTCATGGGAAGAGTTTCGTCGGGAATTTATCAATAGATATTTTCCAAAGACCTTCCTAGATGAGAAGATTTCTCAGTTTGAGAAACTAAGGCAGGGTATGATGAACATTAGCGAGTATGAAGCTAAGTTCATGGAGCTGTTGCGGTTTTGTCCGCACATGGCCGCTACGGATGAGGAAAGAATCAGAAGATTTGAAAAGGGTTTGATTTCCGATATGTCAACCCCTGTGTCTGCCTTAGAAAACAGAGAGAGATTCTCTACCTTCGTTGAGTCAGTCCGAAGGATAGAGAGATCTGTTGTTGAGAAAAGACAAACCCATAAAAGATATCCCCAGTTCCAGGGTTCTCCATCTAGGGATTCCAAGAAACCTAGATTCTCTGCACCTAACCCTCCACCACCCAGATCAAGTTCTCAAACTCAATGGACACCAAGTAGAGGTAGAGGACGGAGTCAACCGCTTCAAGGGACGCACAGTTCTGCATCAGTGTCAGTTACTGGACCACCCAGACCACAGCAACAGGAGAAGAGTTGCTATAACTGTGGTAAGGTGGGACACTTGATGAAGGATTGTCGTTCTAGACCTATCGGTGTGACACAACAACCTTCGAGACAGAATCAACAGGGATCTCAGAATAGACAACATCAAGGAGCAGCTCGAGGACGTGGACAAGCGTCTCAAGCTGGATCATCAGCACCACCTCAACACCAGGCAACCGTGAGGTTCTATGCTATGAACCCACCTGAGGCAGTGGTCAATCCACGGGTAGTGGCAGGTCAGATGAAACTTTTATATTCTGATATGTCTATATCCTGTAATGTATCTGTTCTGATTGATCCGGGTGCTACGCACTCTTTCATCACTCGTGAAGTGATTCGTAACTGCAATGTGACTGTTAGTCATAGAGCAGATAGTTTGTTGTTAGAGACTCCGTTGAGTGGGTCTGCCGTTTTGCAGGAGGTATGTTCTCCCTGCATCCTTTTCTTTTCTGACCATCGCATTCAAGTGGACCTTATACCACTTGATATGCAGGGGTTTGATATAATCCTTGGGATGGATACCTTAGAAAGGTATAGAGTTGTCTTGGATTGTGAGTCCAAGTTGGCTGTGTTTGCTGATGAAAGCAACACATGGATCTTTCAAGGTGAAAGAAAGATTCTGCCCACCTGTCTTGTGTCAGCTATGGTTGCTGATAAGCTGTTGAGGCAAGGATGTTATGCATTCTTAGCCCATGTGGTAGACGTTACCCAGGGAAGTTCCAACCCTGCTGAAGTTCCCATAGTCAGGGAATTCGAGGATGTGTTTCCTGAAGAACTTCCTGGTATACCACCACCTCGGGAGATTGACTTTGAAATCAATCTGATTCCAGATACGAAACCCATAGCTCAAACTCCGTATAGAATGGCTCCTGCCGAGATGGCAGAACTCAAGAAACAGCTTCAAGAGTTACTTGAGAGAGGTTTTATCCGACCGAGTACTTCACCTTGGGGTGCTCCGGTCTTGTTTGTTAAAAAGAAAGATGGGTCAATGCGGTTATGCATCGACTATAGACAACTCAATAAAGTGACAATAAAGAATAAGTATCCTCTGCCGAGGATTGATGATCTCTTTGACCAGTTGCGTGGTGCAACAGTCTTTTCAAAGATAGACTTGAGGTCTGGATATCACCAACTCCGCATTAAGGGTAGTGACATATCCAAGTCTGCCTTTAGGACAAGATATGGTCACTATGAGTTCACGGTTATGTCGTTTGGACTAACCAATGCACCAGCTGCATTCATGGAACTCATGAATAGAGTTTTTCGACCTTTCCTTGATCAGTGTGTTGTCGTTTTCATAGATGACATACTGATTTATAGTAAAGATGCTCAGCAGCATGAGCAGCATCTTCGCCAAGCTCTGACCTTGCTAAGAGAACATAAGCTGTACGCTAAGTTTAGCAAGTGTGAGTTCTGGCTGCCGGAAGTATCTTTTCTTGGACATGTAATATCCGCCTCGGGAATTCGTGTTGACCCTACAAAGGTAGAATCTGTTCTACAATGGGAACAACCGAAAACACCGACGGAGATTCGAAGTTTCTTGGGTTTAGCTGGCTATTATCGAAGGTTCATTAAGAACTTTAGTTCTATAGCTTTACCTTTGACCAAGTTAACCCGGAAAGATGTTCCTTTTTCTTGGAGTGATAAGTGTCAACAATCTTTCCAGTTGCTGAAGGAGAGGTTGACCAGTGCACCTGTGCTAGTGCTACCTGAACAAGGAAAAGGATATGTAGTTTTCTGTGATGCTTCCAAGAACGGACTAGGATGTGTGTTGATGCAGGATAAACAAGTGATTTCTTTTGCTTCCCGACAGCTTAAGAAACACGAGGAGAATTATCCAACACACGATCTGGAGTTAGCAGCTGTGGTTCATGCTTTGAAGATCTGGAGACATTATCTCTACGGAGAGACATTCCAGATTTTCACAGACCACAAAAACCTTAAGTATATCTTCTCTCAGCATGAACTCAACATGAGGCAACGTCGCTGGATGGAGTTAATCAAGGACTACGACTGTACAATTGATTACCATCCAGGTAAGGCCAATGTTGTTGCAGATGCCTTGAGTAGGAAATCAGCAACATCAACCATGAATAGAGCACAACTAAACTCTTTAGTATGCTCTAGAAGAGATATGCTTATCTCTTTAAGGCAAGACAATGTACAGTTGAAGGTGTCATTGCTAGCCGGTTTGTTAGCTGAGATGCATATTAAACCTACCCTAAGAGAGCAGATTAAAGAAGCACAGCTAGATGATGCTGCAGTTCAACATATAAGATCTGAGTATGGAAATAAGAAGCAAGATGGGTTTCATGACTCAAAAGATCAAGTAGCTTGTTATAATGGAAGAATGATAGTGCCGTATGTGGACAACTTAAGGAAGTTAGTCCTGGAAGAAGCCCATTCTTCCATGTATGCTATGCATCCAGGGAGCACCAAGATGTATCGGAATTTGAAGGATCTGTATTGGTGGCCTGGGATGAAGAAGGACGTTGCAGAATTTATTCTGAGGTGTCCTGTGTGTCAGCAAGTTAAAGCTGAACACCAGAAGCCTGCAGGGATAATGCAACCTTTACCCATATCACAGTGGAAGTGGGACCATGTGACCATGGACTTTGTTGTTGGCCTACCCAGGACAAGAAAAGGACATGATTCCATTTGGGTAATTGTTGATAGGTTGACTAAGACAGCACATTTCTTACCTGTCAAAACAACCTATTCTGCTGAAAGGTTATCAGAGTTGTATGTTCAAGAGATAGTGCGTTTGCACGGAGTTCCTGTCACAATAGTTTCGGACAGAGGTCCTCAGTTTACAAGTCGTTTTTGGGAACAGTTGCACAGTGCCTTAGGCACTAAGCTGAGGTTTAGTACGGCCTTTCATCCACAGACTGATGGACAGTCGGAAAGGACCATACAAACCTTAGAAGACCTGTTGCGAGCATGTGTTCTCCAGTTTACCGGAAGTTGGGATCTACACCTAAGCTTGATAGAGTTTGCCTATAACAATAGCTATCAGCATAGTATTGATATGGCACCTTATGAAGCCTTATATGGTAGACGTTGTAGATCACCCTTGTGTTGGTTTGAGACTGGTGAGCACCAGTTGTTAGGACCTGACTTGGTACAGCAAACCACGGGAAAGATTAAAGTTATACAACATAAGATTAAGACTGCTCAGGATAGGCAGAAATCTTATGCTGACAAACGTCGTAGACCTTTAGAGTTCCAGGTTGGAGACAAAGTGTATCTTAAGGTCTCACCTTGGAAAGGGGTCCTTCGTTTTGGAAGGAAGGGGAAGTTAGCTCCTAGATATATGGGGCCTTATCCAATCATTGAACGGATTGGAAAGGTAGCATATAAACTAGAGCTTCCCCCAGAATTACAGAGGTTACATCCTGTGTTTCACATTTCTATGTTGAAGAAATGTCACCCAGACACCGAGTCAGTTCTACAACCTATGGAAGTAGAATTGAATGATGACATATCCTATGAGGAGGGACCAGTGTCAATCCTTGATAAACGAATTAAAAAGTTAAAGAAGAAAAATATAAGTCTTGTAAAAGTCCTCTGGAATCATCGTGGTATTGAAGAAGCCACTTGGGAGTTAGAGGATGAGATGAGAAGGAAGTATCCTGCCCTTTTCTCGTAATATGTTTTATCGATTTCGGGGACGAAATCCTTGTAAGGGGTGGATAATTTGTAACATCCCTGACCTGGGTTATGAGTTAACCCTAGGTGTTTTGCCTAAATATGTAAATAAATCTTTGTGATCAACTCTGAGCATGTAATTAAGCTTCTCAGAAACGTATATTTCAGTATTTGCTCCTTTTTATTTAAAGTTGTAGCATTGTTTTGATATACAGGGACCTATGTGCAATTTACCCAGTTAAAAGGGTTAGCTTGCAATTTGCACATGATGAGATGTTCCTCTGATGTTGAGACATCATGAGAATCTCTTTGGCAAAGTTTGAGGGATTTCCCAAGCTAGAGCACCAAGGTGCAGCTGTGGAAGCAATCCCAGGGCTTGAAACCCTAAATTGGGGTGAAATGCAATTTACCCAAATGATGGGAAGCAATTTGTAAAGAATGTCATCTAAAGTATCTTTTTAGACTTTTGCCATCATTTAGATAAGAAATGATGAGGAATTCACCTCAATTGAGTTATCAAGTTAAGAAATAGGCTTTGTGATTGAATAATCAGGGTATATGTGCAATATCCCTTTAAGTATGAACTTTAGTATTAGATTGTTCTTCCTTGCCTTCTTTTCTATAACTTAAGAGAAGGATTGTCCTTAGAATAAAGAGGAAGGGACGAGCATGTAATAAAGGAAGGACTTAGTTGGAATTAAGGGAAACTTATGAGCTAATGTTGAAAATCCTACCCCAAGTATATAAGCCATCCTTCCTTTAGTTGCAAGGGAACTTAACCTTCGTTCCCTTACTGTTTCATTTCACCAAAGACGACCAAGGACTGCCTTGGAGCTAAGGAGGACGAACAAGGGGTGCAAGGTAGGTTTAAACCCCTCTTCTTGCCTAATTCCATGGTTAGAATTCGAATTCAAGGTCATCTTCATGGCTAATTCTCGAAACCCTATCTTTCTAGCCGTCTCTTTTCATCCTTCCTTGGAGTTTTCACCTTGGCCAACCTGTGGGAACTCAAGGACGCCATTAGAGCTTGGATCTTGAAAGCTTGGAGCTCAAGAAGCAAGCTTTAGGCGGGTTTTATAACTCTAAACCTATGCTTTACTATGTTCATCTTTATATGCGAGTTAATGATAGCTCCTAGTATTTCCCTACTTTTCCCTGCTATTTTGCAAGCAAATCCGTGGGATATCTGTACTGTTCTTGAGCTAGAAGATGAAGGCGTGTTTTCCAAGAAAAACCCACCGCTTTTCTTTTCCCTAAACGGTCCTAACAGTTTGCTCTCACGACCTCAAGACCGTGAGAGAGCCTCGCGGTCTCGAGACCGTGAGAGGGCTCGCGGTCTCAAGACCGATTGGCCCTGTTGACCGAGCGTGGACCATATAAGAAACCTGTTCCTAATTATATAGGCTAAATACCCTCAAAATTTGGGAGACTAACTCCAAAGGAATCGGGAGATATGACCTTTTTAAGTCACGACTTTAAATGAATTAATTGCTGATTTTCAAACGGTCTGAAATTGCCTTTTTGGGCAAAAGGTCTCAAGACCGTGAAAGGTCGTTGACTAAGCGTTGACCCCATGAGATTACTGTTTAAAATTATGTTAATTAACAACTCACCAAGTTTGATGGTCTAATTCCAAACGGGCTAAGAGTTGAAGGGTGAATACTAGGGCTAACCCTAGATAAAATCAGTACTGAAATTATGGTGACCTAATTAGGGTTTTTAGGGTTGATTGACCTAAACGGTCTCAAGACCATGTGGGGTCCACCCACATGACCTCAAGACCGTGAGGACAATCACCCAAGACCATTTGAAGGTCTAGGGTTGAGTAATTTGACCAATTGAACACCCAATTGCAAATAAGTTATCAAGTTAATCAAAATTCGGATCCTGTGACCAATCATGGTTCAACCTCTATCAAATCACCTTAGATTTTGATGAAATCTTGGGCAAACGGTCTCAAGACCATGTGGGGTCCACCCACATGACCTCAAGACCGTTTGGGCCAAGTTTGGGCCCAATTGGAGCTCAATTGAAGGGTTCAACCTTGTGTTGATACACATCGTTGAGTGTTGATGGGTGAACATTGATAGACCTTAATTGAATCGATTTCAATCCTAATTGGTCAACAATTGAGGGTCAATTGAATGACCATTTGGTTAAGCATAACCTTAATTAACTCAATCCATAGGTGGTCAACAGTTATTGGACCTTTTGAAGGCTTCAACATCAGTTGACATCATCGTTTGATTTGTTGAACCTTTGTTGAAGGACCTTGTGATTGAGACCATGAGAGGCTCACGACCTCAGGACCGTGAGGTGGCTCACGACCTCAGGACCGTGAGGTGACTCACGACCTCAGGACCGTGAGGTGGCTCACGACCTCAGGACCGCGAGGTGGCTCACGACCTCAGGACCGTGAGGTGACTCACGACCTCAGGACCGTGAGGTGGCTCACGACCTCAGGACCGTGAGGTGGCTCACGACCTCAGGACCGTGAGGTGGCTCACGACCTCAGGACCGTGAGGTGGCTCACGACCTCAGGACCGTGAGGTAGCTCACGACCTCAAGCCCATGAGGAGGCTCACGGTCTTGGAGCTAGGAAGGGGCTCACGGACCTGAAGGGTCAAAGTGGGCAATCGGTCAACACTTTCAACCAATCTTAATTCAATTAATGATTAATGATTGGAACTAATCAATGTGACTCATGGTTGACCACATTCAATCATGTGATGGTTCAATGTTGCTCAAATCAAACACTAATGATAATCTAAGATAGTAAGGAGTTATTTGACTAAGGTTTTTGATTATGATGATGATCAATGGGGTGAATTACCAAGATACCCCTGAAGGGTTAATTGAGTTATACCTTGCTCAATTCAAACCCTAATTACATGAGAATGATGTTTTTAGTCATAATGACTCTATATAACCTGATCTAGTCTAATGTTATCATCAACCATTAGTATGATGAAAGAGAAAGTGCTCTAGAGAGAGAGAAAGTACCCTAGAGAAAGAAAGTAACTCTAATCACTTAATGGTGATGCTTTTGGCTATGTTAGCCTATGATGACTCAACCCAACCTGTTTTAGAGTGATGTTGACATCACCTAACCTTATGATGAGAGAGAAAGTACTTCTAGAGAGAGAAAGTACCTCTAGAGAGAGAAAGTACCCTTTTTAAATGGAAACTCAATTGAAGCATCCCCAATACACAGAAATGAGCATAATTAGGGTATGATCCACCTGTGTGAGATCATAGAAACCCTAATTATGATAAATAATGAACCTTTAACTAATCCAAGGGCATCAATGAAGGTGTTACTCAAACATGATGATGTTATGAGTTTACTTCACCATGATGTGAATAGTAAACCCTAATTCAAGGGTGACGACATGTAATGTGAATAGTAAACCCTAATTCAAGGGTGACGACATGTAATGTGAATAGTAAACCCTAATTCAAGGGTAATGGCATGCTTTTGAGCAATAAACTCTATTTGATTTAAATTAAAGATTTAACTCTTATGACAAGAGTAGGAAGTACATTCCTTATTGTTGTATTACCTTTATCAGATGTATTAACCATGCAGGTTCTGATATGAAGGTAATCATATCCAGGTATGGATGTTGATGTTATATTCATTAAAGGCATGTTGTAGCCTTATGAATAAGTAATGTAATCTGATGCCTTGCTAGTGGCATCCTATGCTGATAATGGGCTATGAGAGCCATGAATACCATCAAGGTCATGCTTTAGAGATGACTTGTGATGAGGATAATGAGAAATGATGATTGATACGAGTTAGGCCTGTTACATTTAGTATTCTTCTTTTATAGCTGCTATGCTACTGTTATTGTTTGAAGAACAATGTATGCTGTTAGAGAATACTGAATGTACCTAACTAATCAAGTATAATGTAGAGCCCTGATCATAGATCCATCATTGTCAGAAATTAAGTGATGGTGAAACAGGTTTTCCTTAGGGAACTCCTGGAGCACATACTTTTGAGTATGTGGGGTACATGGATGTGTAGAACCTTACATCCTAGTGTAGGAAAGTGATGTAGATGTGGAATCCATCCATCCTTCACTATAGTTCCATACCGTATCAGTGGTAGGTAAACATGAAACCTCCTGATGACGAAGAAAGCACAGATATCCGTATCAGTGGTAGGTAAATATGAAACCTCCTGATGACGAAGAGAGTACAGAACGCCACTGTGACTCTAGAATAGCGAAGGACCAGTTTACCCTGGTGAGCTATAGTAGTAGAGACATGAGATGTCCTACAAGTGATCCTCTTACTGACTGAGGCAGGTGAAGGTCATGAGAATCCGGCTCTCTTAATGACCTATGTATGATACTGATGCGGCTTCTCAGCGATCAGTTGGAGTATGAGTGGTAAGCCTCATCTCCACAGGGCATAATGTTGTTTGTAAAACATAATCAACCATGTAATGTAACTTGTTAGAGATGACTCCAAGTTAGTTGATTGATGTTACATTGTTATAATGATTGATATTCTCCATATCTCTTAATTGGTAGAGATCTTGTTATATCTGCAACTGTTATAGAATGCTTTGAAGGCTTTACTGTTTAGAATAATCTTTGATGTTATAATAAAGCTTCTGGCGAAGAGTTATAACTCTCGCTGGGACAATTATGTATAATTGTCTCACCCCGTAGACTTCAACTTTTTAGGTGGACGTCGGAGACGAAGGAACCAGTCTACAGGTGATCAGTCTCAGCAGCAGCACCAGGGGCAGCAGTAATCTCAGGTGGAGAATTGTCCTGCCATGTGGTGTAGTTAGAGTCAGTCCTATGTGTCCTCTGTACTCTCAGGTCTTGGAGTCTTGTGTTATATGATCTTGAGATTTTGTATCTTGATGTATATAATTACTCAAGAAGTAATTATCCTGAGATGTAAACAGTTACCTCTCTTTATGAAAGGAGTTTTTATGGATACAAGTTCTTATCTCGAAAAGTTTTAATTTCCCGTGATTTTTGTCTTTCGCTGATTACCGATTCGCTTCCGCTAAGTTTTAATCGTGTTTATGTCATGGTTTGGAGATCAGACCCCACATTTACCCTTTGAGCTAATGTGCGACGCTAGCGACTACGCAGTTGGAGCAGTCCTGGGGCAAAAGAAAGATAAAAAGCACCATGTGATTTGCTACGCTAGTCGCACATTGGACGAAGCACAGGTAAACTACACAACCACTGAGAAGGAGATTCTCGCGATCATCTTCACATTTGACAAGTTCAGGTCGTATCTCGTCGGATCAAAGGTCAAAGTATACACAGATCATGGGGCAATAAAATACTTAATGCAAAAGAAAGATGCAAAGCCCGGATTGTTGAGATGGGCCTTGTTGCTCCAAGAGTTCGATCATGAAATTATCGACAAGAAGGGCGCGGAAAATGTGGTCGCAGACCACCTATCGAGGATAGTGGCTGAGAGACAGAGAGGGCCACAAATCGACAACGACTTTTCCGACGAAGCTCTTATGATGGCTGAAGCTCAAGAAGAAGGTTTGCTCTAGTTTGCAGACATCTGCAATTTCCTTGCTTGTGGAGAGCTGCCTCCTGACATCACCTACAATCAAAAGAAGAAGCTATTTGTGGATGCCAAGAATTATTACTGAGATGATCCTCTCCTGTTCAGAAGATGCGCAGACAACTTGTACAGGAGGTGCATCCCGGAAGAAGAAACCACTGATATCCTGAAAGGATGCCACACCTCCCCCTATGGTGGACACCTGGGTAGTGAAAGAACAGCGGCGAAAGTGCTACAATCAGGTTTCTACTGGCCCTCCTTATTTAAAGATGCTGCACGATTTGTAAAGGTTTGCAAAGAGTGCCAGTCAACGGGAAATATAGGGTGGAGGAATGAAATGCCAATGGCAAGCTGGATCGAAGCGGAAATATTTAACGTATGGGGGATTGATTACATGGGGCCGTTTCCCCCATCCCAGGGGTATCAATACATACTAGTGGCAGTAGATTATGTATCGAAGTGGGTAGAGGCGGTAGCCACCCAAACATGCGACGCTAAGTCGGTTATCAAGCTTTTTGAGAAGACCATCTTTCCCTGTTTCGGTGTACCGCGCACCGTAATAAGCGACGGTGGGTCGCACTTCGGAGAAAGGCAGTTCGAAGCGCTCCTACGTAAGTATGGAGTAAAACATAAGATCACTACGCCCTACCACCCACAGACGTCGGGGCAGGTAGAGGTCTCAAACAGACAGATCAAGCAGATCTTAGAAAAGACTGTCAGCTGCACGCGGAAAGACTGGTCTATGAAACTTGACGACGCATTATGTGCCTACCGTACTGCTTACAAGACGCCCATTGGAACCACCCCCTACCATCTTATATATGGAAAATCCTGCCATCTACCTTTGGAACTAGAACACAAGGCCCTTTGGGCGATCAAGTTCCTAAATATGGACCTAGACAAAGCAGGAGAAAAGAGGTTTTTGCAGCTTCAAGAGCTCGAAGAGCTGAGGATTCACGCCTACGTGAATGCAAAGATCTACAAGGAAAGAACAAAAATGTGGCATGATGCCCACCTTAGGAGAAAGGATGTGAGCGAAGGGGATAAGGTCTTGTTATTCAAGTCCTCCATCCGTCTTTTTCCTGGGAAATTACAGACAAGATGGTCGGGACCGTTTTCTGTGTCAAAGATATACCCATCAGGAATGATGGAGCTCCGCGACAAGGATGACCTGACTAAGATCTTCAAGGTGAACGGGCACAGAGTGAAAAGGTTTTATGAAGACGAAGCTTTTGTCAGGAAAGCAGAGATTGACTTGCTGGATGTGGGTACAACCGAAGAGCCTACACCGGTCGAGCTGGCGACGGAAACTTCAGTGCTCCTCGGGAGGCATCCCGAGTCATAGATTAGGATACATTTCTTTTCTTTGTAAAAACAAACACTATGGACTGTAATAAGGCCCGAGTCAGTGCATGCGCACGTGTGCTGACTCTTTTTGTTTTATGGGCCACCGCTGTGTTTTGCGGAGCATTGAGGAGTAATATCATCTGAGGTAGTAGATCCTTCTCTATACCCATGATGTTTTACCCTGCAATGGCCTTTTACTTCACCCAGGTTTAGTTTTGGCCTTTTGACCACCCGCTTTTCTACCGTGTCGACCAGCTGGGCGCAGAACCGCTTGTATCGGGCAGCCTTGCCCCGGGCGTCGCAAGGGCAGCGGATGACCCTTAGACTGCCCGATGGGACTGCGCGTCTCGGGAATAGCGTGACTAAAACGCCCGACGCGCGCCATGTTTTGCCCGTTTTACCCCCAGTTGGGTTCTCTATAAATAGCGTGGAGGTTTCTTCGTGTCGGGCTATCATTTTCTCCTTTTTGCCACCTGGAACGCATACAGTGATCCTCCCTTTTGCTCATGTGTTGGCCATTTTGCCTTCACCCTGGTAACGGGCGATGCCTCCTGAGAGCAAAGGCATAGCCCGACACACCTTTTGCCCGACACGTTTTCTCTCGCTCGACACAGGTTCTGTATCGTGCGAAGCGTATCGGCCGGCTTGTTGTCTTCTTACCAAACGACATGGCTTGTCGCCGATAGGGTTGTAGACCGACACGTTTATCGGCCGATAACACTGCCGCCCGACGCCAGTATCTTTTACCGAGCCGCTTATCGGGTTTACATGACCTACAAATTTTCTATCGCCCGACATGCTTTCGCGCGTAACGCCGGTCGATAGCGTTTTCCCGATGTATCGTATCGGGCGTCATGCTTCTCACAGCGTTGTCATGATTTTGCTTCATGTGACCTCGAATCGCCCGACACACCTGTGTCGGGCGTCGAGTCATATCGCGCGACAACATCGTGTCGTCCGATCACTTATCGCCCAGTTTTAATAAGTTTTTCTTTCTTTCTTTTCATCTTTCTTGCCTAACGGATGAATAAATTCTAATTTTGAATAACAGGTATGGCTCGTATGGAGCAAACCACCGGCCGCGCCAACAAGCACGTCGCGGGAAATAGTAACAACAGCCGGGCAAAAGCGGCAACAACAATAAAAGGGGAGATTTTTCTTGATTTGGTAGCTCCAAAGGAGGACCACCTTGTTATCGGAGTCTGTCTCTGCAGTGGTTAAGACCATCTACAGAGACAGCACGAGTACAGCCCCGGCGGCCTGCAAATAAGTAGGAGCATTTTGCAGCTTCACCAAAAGCACGCCTGCAAATAATGGGAGCACTTTGCAGCCTCACCAAGGTGCAAGTGCAAATAAAGAGGCTGCAACAAAGAAACATAGGCGAATAAGGAGAGCACTTTGCAGCTTCTCCAAGGCACAAGCGAACCCGCTACATAACCTTCACTGGGCTAGCATGGCCTCACCCTGCCTTTTTCATCACTCTGGGACAGAGTGTGGAATAGGTTTAAGGGGGGGTACCCATGTACCAGTGGAGGAGGTATAAAAAAAAAATCTTCTCCACCCTTTGGGTTCCTTTGTGCCATTTTGCTTTTCCCTTTAAGTTCCTTTGTGTCATTTCGCATTTCTCTTATTTTATTACTTATATATGTATAAAGTTGCGATAATAATAATAAAAACATGTTGTGACTTCTTGCAAAGTTTACTTTCTGTATATTTAACAAGTTACAAGTTCTGTCATATCTTTCTGATAATGCTGTCTCAAACAAACAAAAGATTGTGCCTTGCCATCCAAAAATTTTCGAAAAATAATAATCTCGCAAACAGCTAAGAGACGAGTATGGAGAAGGAAAAAGCTGCCCAAACAGCAGATATCTCTTTTGTTTTCCCTTACCCAGCAAAAATCCCAAAAAGAGAAAGAAGCCTTATGAGCGTGAATAAAAGCATGAGAGTTGTGCCCAATAAAAGAAAAGAAAAGAATATATATATATATATATATACACACTTGTTTTCCAAAAGTACCCATCTTTAGGCATGGTAGATCTGGGGCGGTGGTACGTAGGATGTGAAATCACTGCTCTAAAGCCAACTGGCTTGGACTGCAGGGACCACTTGCCCGTTAATGGACCCTTACCTGGATGGACTGATGGGAAACAAGAAGAAAAACCCAAAAAGCCTTAGCCTACCCTATACACAACTTTCTGCCCCTAAAATAAAGTTGTTTGGTGTGGAAGCTAACTTCGGAATCATACACCAAAGTCTCGCTGAAGCTGTGGAGAAGAAAAAATTTACTTAAATAATAAGGCAAGTAGGGCAAGGTCTTTTGTTCGCATTAAGACAGCATTACCTCCAAGACATCGCAAATCTTGTGCTACCCTTTAGCCTTAAAGTTTTGCTGTGCAAGAAGAAGCAACACAAAGTTTAGTTTAAATATTGATTGAGGACAATCAAAAAGCTAAGTTTGGGGGAGTTGATAACACCAAATTTTGTGACGTTTTTGCCCTTTATTATGTTATCAAAACTACCCTTTTCTGCTATTTTCCTCTATTTTATTAGCATTTTCGCAATAATTGGCCAAGCAACGCTCTTATTCCAATTTTTCCTATCTTCTACAGAGTTTTCCTCGTTTTTGTGCAATAAGGCCGATTTCGGCCCACAATAAGTCTAAGCCCGTCTCGACCTTCCTGACGCCCGATACAACCCAGCCCGACAGGGGCTGGGCGACACGAGAATGATCGGCGGAGAAGGGCGCTGCGCAAGGAGGACGTGTCGGCCGACATACCGTCTACCCGACAGGGAGCCAAAGCCGCATCGATGACCAAACTCATCGGGCGACACAGCCACCCATCGGCAGGCGTGCTGCCAGCCACGTGACCGATAGCCAGCGCCTCGCGCCGAGACATACCTATATCGGCCATCCACATCCATCGACCGGCGTATAAGGGAGCTACGTGGCGTTTCCAGCACCATAACTCCTTCAACCGCCGCCTATAAATAGAAGCTACAGGAAGCCGAAAGGACAGGTCGGATAGGTCGGACAAGTCGAGAGAGGCGGAAGAGAATTCAGACAAGACAGTTCGGAAGTTCGGGAGCCACCTTCGAAGGAAGCTGTGAGAGCAAGAGTATCGCGCCCCAGTGCTTGTGTCGGGCGACACTAGGTGAGCTTTCCCTCATCCCGAGAGGGAAGGGATGGTTCACTTAGTGTTGTCCCGGGCGACACTGCGGAACGATATCGGCCAGCGAAGATGAGCGACACGAGTGACCGACAGTAGACTCGTAGCTCTTTGCCCGACACGATATCGAACTCGATACGCTCCGCCCGTCATGCGTGCCGCCCGAGAGGGTGCGCCGCCCGACATGAGCGTATCGGCCAGGGTCCTTGAGCGATACAGTCAGTCGTCAGTCGGCGCTGCCCGAGAGGGGGTGACGCCCACCACTGCCGTATCGGGCTCGACTCCTGACCGGTATCGGGCAGGAGAGCTACAGTAGTCTGTCGTTCTTCTACATCAAGAAGGCGACATCTATCTTTAATTCTGTTATTTAAATTCTTAGCTTATGCATTGTATTAAGACCCTTATTGATTATGGAAATAGAAATGCTAAATTGCTATTTGTTTAATGCTTGGTGCCTTATGATTGGGTAACTGCTGTGTTGGATATCTGAACTCTAGCTTGCATGTTTTGGATCGCGTTTCGCTTAGCTACCAAATCATCTTTCCCGTCGCAACTGCTTCGAGAGTTGGGTTGTGTCTCTAGTGTTTGGTCCGGTTCTAGAGTACGAGAGTGCCCGGAACGGAGTTGTTTTAGTATCATTCCACTCTAACTTGAGCCCAGCAACCTCGAGAGGGGTGTTGAAGCTTGGTTAGAGGCACCCGCTCTGAGAGGAGGGGTGCAAGGTGTTACTGCTACCGCTTGTCTTACTGAAGTCTTATCCCTTGCATTACGCCTTAAACTGCAGTTTATCTTTCTATTTTCTGTTGTATGAAAATTCCTAAAAAATGCTAAATGACAAAATCTTAATCTTTCTTGTAACTCCAGTTGGAGATAGTTTTCTTTGATTTAATCGTGACAGCTTGTTGTTCCCCTTCGGGGAACTTTAATATCTCTTTATACCCACCGGAGTGTAGAGTGTCGATTCAGAGTCATCAACACGACCCACCTTGTCCCTATGTTCGACCCCGTATGACTACTTCGACCCCGTAAACAAAGTTGCAGGGGCCTAGAAGGATTCGGGTTATAAATGTGAAGGCTCGACTACCTCAAATGCGCCTCCAATTTTAGGACGCGCGATTTAGGCCGGTCAACCATGGAATGGTAATCATAATCAATGCTCATAGTGATAGTGGTGATTGTGGTTCTTCAACCTAAAGTGACTATACTCTTCACATTTCATTTGATGAACTGTGACACCATCCAACATGACCTTGAATAAGAGTTGTCATAAAGGTGGTGCTCGGGTACATTGGGTCACATAGGGATTGACTATGATTGATGTAGATGAGATTTGTTCCTCCTACAAGTATTGATATATTGGCCACTTGATAAGCAATATTGAGAAATGTAATGCCATACTCATGTGACTCAATATATGATATGTGATCTCATATACATCTCATACAATGTGATCTTGTTCAAGGAACATGGATTAAATATTAAGGAGGTGACAATTTCATGCCTCAAGTTCAATTTGGATATCAGAGATAGACGAATTATACAATCACTATTACAATAATAACATATTGTAGATTGAAGTTGTTACACAACTTTCCATTACTTGTGTAGTGATTATATGTAGCTAGATTCTACACATTGTTTGTGATGTCATAATCTAGTTATGGGCATTCACTGTTAATGCCATTTTGGACATATAGGGTCACCCACATAGGATTCACTTGGAATATGAGCTTACTCATAGATAAGGTTAAACATGGTTATTAAAATGTTTAGGTAATAAACTTAAACAACATTGGATGATAGTTGGTTAACTAGGAATGTGAGTTGACAGAATGGAGTGTTCAATCGACTGACGGAAAAGCCCAGACTATTGATAATATGATTAGTAAGACTGGATCAAGGAATTGATGCTAACATCATGTCATGCATTAACTGTCACATTGAAAGCCAATATGTTTGTGAATAGGAAAATAATTCCAATCGAATAACTGAAGTGACAAGTCGGCTAACTAGAGTTCCAGACGGACGATTGACTCATGATTCACAACAGCCATATCTTTGTTAAATTCATCCCATCGTGTCATCGAGTTTGTGGAAATTCTAGCCCATCTAGTCTTATATAAAGAGGGGGGGTGGTCAAGGCTCTAAACACTCTTGGATGACAAGACTCCTCATCTCAACTTGTAGTGATGTGAGATCAAAAGGTATCTTACCCATGAAAGGGAGAGATAACCAAAAAGGCATCTTACCCATAAAAGGGAGAGATTGCTAAAGGGGAGAAAACGATATGCTAGAACATTGACAATAAGAAGGGACAACTCCTTCCTATCGACTTGGTAAGAATGACATGGAGTTTCAGGTGGTTTGTGTGGACTACGTAGAAGTATGAAGGTCGTTGACATAACACTGTAAGAACACCAGCAACCTTCTTCCATGGTGTTACACCAGGAGGCCACCATCGATGAACATTTGGGTTCTGCTTGAGATAGAATCATAACTCTACAAGGATTACCTCTACACTTGCTCCAAGACCAGGTATATGCCTAGCACCCTCCTTTCTAGATGCGTCATTTTTGACACGATATGTTGGTTAGGAATAAATACAATTTTTTTGTTTCTGTTGTATTAACTGTTGTCCTTCTTTTCCTATAGTTGTATCAGAGATAGGTCAATTTATGGTGTATTTAGATTTAAATGGATGCGATGAAATTTAGTTTTATTATGTATTTTAATGCATAAAATGTGAATATATAAAATTATTAATGTGCATATTAACGTGAACATTTATTATTGTTCTTGGTTGAATGGTTTCATTCCTATCCCTTGATTTAGTTTACATACTAAAACTCTATCTCTATTTCTCCAAATGTAATTAATGTTTTACTCCTTATACTCCCCTTGTATGTAACTCAAGTTGTGACTTTTACAATGCAATTAGTTAATAGGAAAAAGATAATTTTAATTTCTATTTTAGCAAAGAGAAGACACTCTACACAAGGAGAGTCAACTAATGGAGAATTTGAGTCAATCAAATGGAGGATTGAGGAGGCCATTCTATAGGAGGAGCCAATCGATGTACTGGAGGCCCAAAAAATCAACTAGAGTAGTCGAGCCAAGCATATGAGACAGGAGTCAGTTGACTGGCTAATGGAATCCAATATACCGATCAACTGGAGGGTCTAGCAGATCGACTGGAGGATCCAGTCGATCGACCGGCCTATTCCTGGTAGCATAATTTCAGTACATGTTGCTACATGTGATGTATGACCTTAGGTGGTAGCAATTTTTTGTGGCTCCAAATAATTACCCTAGTGTGCCATAACCATCATACATATGTTTTTGATTGCATGTTTTCTATTATGGATATACTATGTATAAGTCGTATTATAAGTCTGTGGTGATTGGATGTGTATATGTATTTAATATATAAAATCCCTCAATAAATATTAAGTCTAAGATGCTTTCCATAAGTGACACACTTGAAATGCTTGATCGACTTGGTGTGTGCATGCCCTAGCATGGGGCACCATCTATCTCATGAAAGTGTGATGGTAGATGTGTGGGTTTGCCTTAGCAGGATGCATATTCTATCGTGTTGGCTTTTGGGTTAGGTTTAACTAGGTGACAATAATAGGATTAGGTGCCTAGAAGCATACATATATACTATGGCAAGGACTTGTGTGCACCATCTATCTAGAAATTGTGTGAGATTCAACTGGCAAATGTTTCCTAACTTAATAATTGATAGCGAGAACCATTGTTGGCTAGGTAATAACTTAATTATTTTGGATATTGACTCACTAGAAGCTTGATTGTTACAATCTTCTGAACTAATAGTGAGGGCAATAAATTTGAACAAATTAGTGGGAGTGATAATCAATTAAAGGATTAATTAATATCGTCAATATTATCAAATCATATCAAAGGTGTTTTGACAAATGCAAAATTTTAGTTTAGACACAAAAAGAAAATGCCAACATGTTTTCTTTGCGATCAGTCCTTGAGAAGGACAAACTAAATGGGAATAATTTCCACGGGTGGTTCAAGACATTAAGAGCTATTATCACTCAAGAGTAGAAGCTTTATATCGTGGAGACACCAGAGCCAGATGAACCTATGGTTGATAGGGATGCTTACAAGAAGCATTCTGAAGATTTTGTAAGTGTCATGTTCATGATGCTATTCTCAATGAACTATGAGTTGTAGAGATAGCATGAAAACATGGAAGTCATCGAGATGGTAACACATCTCAAGAACATGTTGCAAGATTAGGAGCAAAAAGAGAGATATGATATCAGAAAGGTGTTGTTCAAGTGCAATATGGAAGAGAGAGATCAAGTAGGGACCCATGTGCTGAAGTTGATTGGGTAAGTGGAGAAACTAACAAGATTGAGATTTCCATATGGCCATAAGTTGGCCACAAATGTGATTCTATAGTCATTGGCAGAATCATATAGCAAGTTTGTCATGAATTGCAACTATAAGAATTTCTAGGCATTTTGACAACTGCTGAAGTGATAATGAAGAAAGATAATCCTAAATATGTCATGATGATTCATAGAGGAAAAACAAAGTCCAAGGGAGAAGGCAAGGAAGCCAGCCAAAAACCTAGTTGTTCTGCACTAAAAGAAAAGGGAGGAGTGAATAAGGAAGGGAAGTGCTACCACTATCACCCACATGGACATTGGAAGAAGAATTGTCCTCTTTATGTAGAGGAACTCAGGAAGAAGAAGCAGGAGATAGAGATCTTGACTTCAGGATATGAGAAGAAGTAAGCCAGATCTGCACAGAACAAGTGTTGGTATCGCTGGAGTTGGTATCTACCATTCATGTAAGCCCAATGGGCATGTAATAAAATTAGTGAATTGCTATTATGTACCTACAATTAACAGAAACATCATATTTGTATCTTGTTTGGACAAGAGCATCATGAATGATTGATGTTTTATTTTAAAGATAATATCTTTTGTCACAGTACCTTAATGTCTCATAGTCTATACTCGATAGTTCAAGGGAAAAACATGTATAACATATATAGTAAATGACTTGATGCCTTGAATGCTATATACATGTAACATTATCATCTAGGGCACATTCATAAAGAACACATTACTATAATTCATGAGGATGGTCATCTAGACTCTTTTGGCTACAAACAAATAGAGACATTCGAGTCTTATTTGTAGGGAAAGATGACAAAATCTCCTTTCATTGGAAATAGTGAAAGAGTAAGTGGTCTATTAGGATTCATACATATTGATGTATGTAGACATTTTAGAAGAAATTCCACAGGTGGGTACTAGTATTAAAACACATAAATATGAAGAATACTTGAACCAAGAGTTCAAGAACTTTCTAGGAAACTATGATAATGTATCTCAATGGACTCCATTTGTAAACATAATGATGTATCAGAAAGAAGGAATCATACCCCATTACGATCATCAATAAATCTAACTAATCTTATGACTTCCTTCAAGGAATATGATTTATAAACTGCAATGTTTACATTACACTATGTACCGTCTAAATTGGTTCAAAAACACCATATGAGATATGACATTGGAAGTGTCCCAATATGTCTTCTATGAAGATTTGGAATAGGAAGCTTATATGAGGAAATAATTTCATGAAAATCTTGGTACCTAATCAGATAAATGTTATTTTGTTGAATATCCTAAGGAATTAGAGGATATTACTTTTATATTTCATATGACAACAAAGTGTTTGTTGTGAGGATGATTGTAAACCTAAAATGGAATATATTTATAGAGGAATCACTGCGAGAGTAATAGAATTAAAAAAGTTTGAGACCAACAAGAATATATTGAACCTATAGAGGTATATTACAAACATGAGGAATTAAAAACCATTGTGGAATCTCAAGTTGGAACATGAAGAATCACAAACCGTTGTGGAATCCCAAGTTCCTCATAGAACACAAGGACCTCATAGATCTAGTAGGATACGCGTTGAGCAAAATGATTTGGATATCTTCTGACATAAGAAGTTGATGCTTTGGTCATACATGTTGAGCCAACAACCTACCTAGAAGCTATCAAGGGATGAAAGTATGAGAAATGGCTTCAGGCCATTGCATCTAAGATGGACTTCATGCACACCAACAAGGTATGACCTTAGTGGATCCACCTGAAGGGGTAAAACCCATAGGGTGCAAGTTGGTCTTCAAGAAGGAGACTGACATGGATGCTAATGTACAAATGTATAAGGACAGATTGGTTGCAAAAGGATTCAAACAAGGTCAAGTCATTGAACATGGAGAAATCTTTTCACCAGTTGTCGTGGTTAAATCCATTAGGATCATGCTTTCCATTATAGCTTATTATGACTACAAGATTTTGAAAATGGATGTTAAAATCACCCTCCTTAATGGGAATAATAATGAGGATGTGTGCATGGCATAGCCCAAAGGTTTTATAAATACAAATAATGCAAATAAAGATTGTAATATACAAAAGTCAATATATGGATTGAAGCTAGCATGTCAGAGTTGGAAACTCCGATTTGACAAGACAGCCAAACATTTTGACTTTAGTGAAAAAGAAGATGGAACTTGTGTTTACAAACGGTTAGTTGGAGCATATTTGTATTATAAATTTTGATGAGGAATGACATCCTTATCCTACAAATGTGAAAACTTGGTTGGGAAAGTATCTAATTCATGAAGGATTTAGGTGAAACATCCTATATCTCAGGAATTAAGATCTATAGAGATATATCTAGAAGCTTCTTGAACTAAGTAAGACAACATACATTGACAAGATGCTAAAGGGGTTTAGTAGGTAGGTCTGAAAGAGAGAAAATTTTGTCCATGTCCCATGGAATTAGTCTATCAAGAACCCAATGTACCATATTTTGTGAAGAATGAGAATTCATTAGTAAGATTACATTTGCATTCTGTATTGGATCTATCATGTATGCAATGTTATGTACTCATCCTTTTGTCTTGTGTGTATTAGACATGACGAGTGGATATCTTTCAGATCCTAGTGTAGGTCACTAGACTACAATAAAGAATATCCTTAAGTACTTGAGAAGAACTAAAAATCAGTTCCTTGTTTATAATAATAAGGAAAAGTTGGCTGTAAAGGGTTACACAATGTAAGCTTCCCAACTAACAAAGAAGATTAATGATTGTAATCCAATTTTTTCTTTGACCTTAATACAAAACTACAAGTTGGATAGGTTTCGAGCAAGAGAGAGTTGTTGATCCTATAGCAGAATCTTGTTGTTTTGCACATGTTAGAGGATACTACATGGATAAAGAAGTTTATTTAGATAAACTTGTGGGAGGTTATACTATTAATGACACAGTCAAAATTTTATGACAAAAATGGATCTACTTGATAGGCTAGGAAACCCACCTAGCATATTATGACATATATATCTCATACAAAAGATCATACAATGAGGAGAAGTGAAGACTTGCAAAGTACCGACTAGAACCAAATGTCGCTAACCCACTAAAAAATCATTTTGCAGTAGAAATATGATGGACATGTTAAGATCACTTGAAATAAGACTCATAGGTTATTGTTTCTAAATGCAAGTGGGATTTTGTTGGTATTTATGCCCAGAGATCCAATCATATGATGATTGTGATTGGAGATCATATACTTTATTTGATAATTATAAAGGCATTAGTCTAATATGTTTGTCTCAGTCATGAGATGATGACACAGACATAGTAGATGTCTAAAGAATGATGTTATTCAATGACATATGTATTTAGGTTGAGGACCTGGATAATGATATCATATGAATGATAACAATATATACATTCTTTTTATGTCCCTATTCATATATTACTATGAAAGCAAAATAGATGACAATAATACATAATACTAGAATGTATGTTGATTGATGATAAAGTCTCATTAGTCGTGATATAGAATATAAAGTCAAACACATATGTACTTGTTATAGAATAGTGGATGGGACAAACCCACCTTGAGAGTGATACATGGAAACCATGGAATGGTAGAGACAATAATCTCTCAGAGTGATGTGGTGATTGTGGTTCTTAGACATGACGTCATTACACTCATGACATGTTGTTTGATGTGCTTTGACACCATCCAATGTGACCTTGAACGAGGGTTGTTAGAAAGGTGGTGCTCGAGTATGTTGTGACACATGGGGATTAACTATGAGTGATGTAGATGGGATTTGTCCCTCCTACATGAGTTGATATCATGGCCACTTGATAAGAGAGATTGAGAAACATATGTCCATTCTCGTATGATTCAATATGTGATATGTGAGCTCACATGCATCTCATACAGTCTACTCTACTTCAAGGAACATGGATTGAATATTAAGAGGATGATGATTCCATGCCTTGAGTTCAATCTGGATATTATAGACAAAGGAACTATACGATCACGATAAAACTAGTCATGGATTGTAGGTTGAAGTTGTTCTTCAACTTTCCAATTACTTAAGTAGCAATAATGTGATGCTAGATATCACTCATTGTTTGTGATGTCATAATCTAGTTATGACATTCACTGCTAAGGTTATTTGGGACCTATGGGGTCACACACATAGGATTCACTTAGAATAGGAGTTTGCTCATGGATACGGTACAACTTGGCTACTAATGTTTTTACGTAATCAACTTAAACAACATTAGCTGACAGTTGGATGACTGGGAATGTGAGTCAACTGATAGGAATGCCCATTAAACTGACTGAAATGCCCATTCGGTCTATTCGACCGAATGGATGATCAGACTGGATCAATGAATTGATATTGACAATCTATTTGCGAATAGGAAAACATTCCAATCGATCGACTGGAGTGCCAATCGATTGATTGGGAGCTAAGTTGACTGATTTTTTATTCACAACAGTCAAAAATTCATGAAATTTGTCCCATCATGTCCCTGAGTTTGTGGAAACCCTAGCCCATCTACTCCTATATAAGGGGGGTGTCCAAGGCTCTCAACTCTCTTATATTACAAGACTCTTCATATCAATGTTGTGGTAACCTGAGAGGTAGATGAATCTTACCCATAAAGGGAGAGATAGCAAAAGAGGCATCTTACCTATAAAAGGGAGAGATTTTCAAAGAGGAGAAAAGTCAATGCTAGCACATTGATAACATGAAGGGACAACTCTTTCCTATTGGCTTAGGAAGTGTGATGTGGAGTTCCCAATTGTCCAAATGGAATACATAGAGGTGTGGAGGTCATTGCCATCACACTAGGAGAACACTGTCAGTCGTCGTCCATAATGCTACACTAGGAGGCTGCAATCAACGATTGTTCGAGTGTTGCTTGATAAAGAAGTAGAACACTTGAAGGATTGTTGTTGCACTTGGTCCAGGACCAGGCATATGCCTTGCATCCTTCTTTCCTAGACACAATCTTGTGGTTAGAAATAAGGACAAAAGTTTTTGTTTCCATTGCCTTATCTTCTATCCCTTTTTCCCTACATAGGTGACTCCCCATATTCAACATTTTATTATTATGAATTTTTGTATACTTTGGTATGTTCATCTAGTCTTCAAAATAGATCTAATTATCTTATAATCTTATTGTATAGTGGTACAACAATTGTTCAAATATCTTTCACAATATGTATTCATTGTTAAAAAAAATCCTTGATGAGTCTCATCTTTTTGGCCTTTCATGACAAAAAAGGGGGTGATTAGACTTGGTCAAGCATGTGGTTCTCACTCTTACCTCAAAACATATCTTCATAGGGGAAAACTATTGTCACCCAACTAATAATCATAGTAAGATATTTTCTCTTTATAATCATGAAATTATTCACATTTTCATAAACTTTTCATTTATTTAATTCTCCCATGTTCATCCATTTTACCACAAATCAAGGATTCAATAAGGATACAATCCTTCATCTAGAGTTAAGTGAAATTTTAACTTAGTTATTAATCTTTTTACAAATCCTTTTGGATGAATTTCCCAATTGAATTATCCATGACTAAAATATTCACATCTGACTCCTATTGGTAATTCAATTCCTCCTTTATTATAATTAAATTGATTGCATATCAATTTTTAATAAAGATATAGAAATTGAAGAACTTATCCCTCAACTTTTCATCTCTCCTCTTTCTCTATTTTTAAATTTATGTTGTATTCCTTCATGATGAAATATTGCAATAGAAAACAAAAATTTGAGATTCAATCAATATCATTTAGAAAGCTAGACATTTAGATAAGGACTACCTCTTTCTCCTACTTTGGGACACCATAATCAAATCCTACATTTCTGCAGGGTGTCATGCAGAGGAATACGACGTTCTGCCAATGTTGAGCCCTTTCGAATAGAATTTTGCATAGGACTTCCCCTAGGGCATGAATCTCAACTTTTGTTATCCTTTCCTAATCCTATCAGGATTTGGTTTCAAATATTTTTGTCGAAATTCATCCCTAAATCATAATCCATAACTATAACTCCCCATATCCACCATAAAAGATCTCCCTTTTAAATATCCTAAAATCTAAGACTAAATATTTTTTTTCCATTGTAGTACAGTATAGTCTAGTTCCTAGGAGATTCTTTTTCTAGAACACTTACTCCACTATGTAGGGAGGCTACAGTTATAGTAAGTAGGAAATTACTCTACTTTATACATATCTTGATCATCAACTTGTTCATATATGAATTACTTCAAATTTTCAACGAATTTCTTAATCATCTACATTCTTAGTGATTGACTAGGTCAAACAACTGATCACCAATCATTTAATAATATGTACATGCTTATCTAAACAAGATATCAGCCATATACTTAGTTGTTTTTCAATTGCAAATTGCATAAATAGATCTTTATAATGTAAATATAAATGTCTTTCATATATTTTGATTGGTTTCTTGAGCAAAACTAAAATATGTCCATATGGATGTATTTTTTAATCGTCCCCCTCTCTATATTCCCACATCTTATCCCAACCACCCATGATTGATATCTTTTGTATCAAATCATGATGTGAATGATATATTGTAATGAAATCTCATTGGGGATGAAGATGGAAAGTCATGGTCATCTTCAGTGCTCAAAGACTCACATACTCTAGTCACATTTTCCTTTATATTTCTTGTTTTATTTTCCTAAATAAACTTAAAGTTAAAAAAATTCCACGAGCTTAAGGTTTTAAGTTATGAAAATGATGTCTATGGGACATGATAGTGCCTAACACCGCCACTTGTTCTAATTGGATTGTCAATCCTTTTTCAGTTAGCCATGCTTTCCACATCTTGTCTGCCCCTGGGATGAGTCATATTTCGGCCTTTTTTCCCCTGATATAAATGTTTATCTACAATTTTCCTTGTTTTTCTCATAAAATATGGTGGCAACTCTAAATTTCCTTTTTATTTATGTTTTTTTATAGTGACCTTCAAGATTTGTTTTCATAGAAAAAGTTTCTCACTGGAAAACAACATAGTTAAGTGTGTTTGATGAATAATATGGGTGACCTACAGAGAAGTTTTCTTACGTTATGTGTGAGTTAGGACAAAGCCTATAATGGAGTTTAGTTTTTCTTAGTGGGATCAAACATAACTTTTGAAACTCTATTAGAGCATTGGGTTCTGAATCTAAAAATTATGAATGTTATCAAGGTGGATTCCCCTCTATCAGATGGGCTCAAGTGGGCATATGAGACCCCAATTTTGAGTAGTCTAGTCCAAACTTTTTTAAAATGACTATCAACACTGATGAAGACAATCATGGAATATTAGTTGTGGATGGTCAATCAGGTGTACACGGGGCATTATAAGCTTGCAATAAAATGAGAAATATATTATGAGGCCATATAAGTAGGTCCTAATGAGGACCTCAAGAGTTTAAGTGGGATAAATGTAAACATCCTTGAAGTTAATGCCTCAAATATTAATAATATTAATAGGAATGATTGTACTACTCATTTCAACAAGGTGGTCCTCCTTTTTAGGGATATAAATAATATGGACTCCATATTTAAGCATGATTGGCCTGATGTACTACCAAGATAGGTAACATGTTAAAGTTTAACTAGTGTAATTCTAAGTGAGGACAAAGTACACAACAAAGGCCACTATTGGCCCACGAGGTAAATAATTATACCCAGAACTACTAGAGCCATAACGTTTGGACTCATCGGATATAGATTGTTTTGAATATCCTTGAAATAGTAATGGAGTCGATAAAACATGATACTTCAACAAAAATCATTTTAATGTTAGAATTATGAAGCCTTCGTATACTATATTTTCCAAATGAAATGTGGTATCTCAACTATTTGTTCTAGGGTCACATCCTTACTTAATGGGCTTTAATAATATAGTGATATTTATTGAGACTAGGCATATGTTGTAATAACATATGTTTTTGGTTTTGTCAATATGAAAAATTAACAGAATGGACCATGTAGCTATAATTTATTTGTCTACACCATAGATTGAGAATGAACCCTTGCACATCTCAAGAACTTATTATTCATATCTTTGATTATATTCAATCAATTAATGCTAATGACATTTTATAATGAAAGGGTAAATCTTGATCAATTTTGTGTTGGGGTGTTTATTCTACTACAAATGTAGGTTATAATGTTGAATAAGTTTCACTCTCTATATAACAAACTTGTTGGTTGAGTAATTTTCTCTTTTAAACATCAAATGACATGTGTATTTGCTTGAGGATAGAAACTAAACAAAGTTATGATGCAACATATGATCAGTACACATGTAGTACAAGGGTTTTCATAAACTTTGTTAACAATTAAAAATATTTTGTACTGGTATTTTTTATATTTTTAACTTATTTAGCACCTACAAGAGAGAATAACATATAAATTTTTTGGAGAAGAACTATAAAAATTATAGTAATAAAATTGAAGGTTTGCTATTGAGAGTGCAAGAGACAAAATGACATATCATCATTGATTCAGAGAACAAAAAATAGTGAATGTATAACAAAAGTTATTTCTTTTTGGAAATAAAATTGTACATCAAACAAGGCATTATTTTGTTAACCAAAACTCAATTACTTTGTGATGTACAAAACTAAAAATTGAAGCCATCTTTCTAATATATTAAGTTGTAATATTACTAAAATTAAAAATAGTTTTATGGTGCATAATTAGCTAGCTAAAAGAAAAAAGTGAAACAATTTAAAATAAAAATCCTAAATTCGTACATTAGAAAACAAAATTCCAATAAACAACTTAAATCACTTTAATGAAGCTTGTCTCCCTTAGGAATTACTCTCGATGGTATAAGATTACATTCAGAAATAGAAGATTCTTCATATGCTTTTGTCGCCTTTAGGGTTCAGTCATTAGTGCTTTAGGATCACATGTTTACAAGATAAAGGGATAAAATATGAGAACATTGATTTTATTGTGCTTTGTATTGTCTACATGGTATAATCCTATTTTTTTATCTTAGATAACTTCTAATAAGGATAGTATTCCCCCCAGATCCCGACACGCTTTGGTGAGCACCTTACTTAGAAAAAATCTAAGGAGATGGATGATAAGTTTGACATGATCATTAGACAAAAAGCAATTTTCAGGTGTACTAGTAGAGCATGTTCATGATTTTCTTATTGTTGTTCCTGTTGATGGGTTTTTACTGTATATTTCACCAGTAGAGTACCCTTTCTTTCTCAAGCATCGTCTTATAAATCCTCTATTTATGATTGATGAGGTATGCTAATTTTTCAGAAAGTGTGCTTAGACACTTTTAAATAGCATTTCATTCATTGCATGGAGCTCCAAGGCTTCAAGTACTAACTTGGTCTTGTTAGGGATATTCTTCATAACATTTTAAGACACACATGTGTTGCTTCTTTGAAAGAGACACCTATGAATTTTTTAACAGTTCCACAGGCGGAAAGATCAACACATAGACTAGAGGATCTCTTAAATTTCGGTTGGAGTGGATGGATACATGCTTGTGTGGATCTAACATGAGTCTCTCGATTATTGGGCTGGAAAGGTGGACATTATACTATGAGATATGTTGTAGTTAAAGTTGTCACAACTAAAATGGTCAAGCATTAGAAAGTTTGCAGCGATAACAAACATGTGTTTATACCTTTTGGGTTGAATACTTTTGGGTTCTTAATACCAGTGGTTGTTTAGCGTCTCAAAAGGGTCCAAAAAGTTATACATAGTAATGTTATGACCCATAGGTCTATGGATATAGTATTTTGAAAGATTGATCCTGCAATCCAAAAGGGATTATGGCTATAATATTTTGGAAGATTGATTTTATAATCCGAAAGGGATTAGCGGCACAACTTGTTGCCATTATGCCTTCTATTTTATTGTAATTTTTGCAATCTGTACTAAAAATATTAGATCGGAAATAACAATCTTCTATAAAAAAGATAGAGGAAAAGGGAAATGTCAGAAGAAGGTGTAGTTATTTACTAATTTATACTTCAAGTATTATTACTTATGCACGGGCATCTCCATAGGTCTAGTCCCACAGATTCAGTCATCCAATTCCTCTACTATTTAGTAAAATATGTCGTTTCCATCTACATGCCCATTATATGCAATAAATAGTGCACTTATGGAAATGTGAGAACATATTTATGCTTTAGATGGAACAGCGGTGGCGATTGCTTGAGTAGCTACTAAAATTTCCAGGCAAGAGCGGTCAATTTTCAATCACGATGACCACACACATGATTGATCATTGGTGGCTACTTGTATTTTTTTTTAATTCAGCAATGGGCAGCCTTTGGAGATGCCATTTTTCACCAAAGAAAAATTTCAAAATGATCAATCTCATCGCGTAGGAGAGACAAGTTGTATCAAGTCACCCAAAATGATGAAACAGAGATGTCTGTAAAAAACCAATTATATAGAGACAAAATAATATGGTTTTAAAATGTTTTGTATTAAAGAAGGATAACAATCAAAGCCATACAAATTCAAATATTTATGTATTTGTTTAATGTGACTATTTCTATAAAGTACAAGGATTATTAAAACTAAAATACGGCATGAGTCTATTGAATCACAAATGCTTTGTGGGTCGGAAATACCATCTCAACGCAAAACAGGGATCATTATCTTTGCTATGAATTGCCATATTGATTGTAATAACTACATGTAAAGTAAAACCCACATGATTTCTACATATTCGAGGATGTCTATCTTCATCGAATACAAGATACGATACAAAATATATGTGGTCATGGAAGTGTTAAAAGTTGGGAAAATGTTATGGGTGGGCATGGTCAGGACAAGTCTGGGTCTGACCCTAAACCGAAGACCAGATCCCAAGTATTGGTTTCAATTTTAAGACCTAATTTTACTCATAAAAGGTTGTAGACCAATCATAACGTGACTACTAAAATGCTGTCAAGATGGCTTCACCACATTTTAAATAGGAGGCTCACGTACATATCAGTTTAATGTCACTATCATCTTGTGCATACTCAACTTTTCATCAGCAATGTACCTCTTTGAACTTTATGTTCAAGGGTCGCATTCTCGTTGAAAGGAACGATGATGCATATAGTGGTCAACGAATATAAGTGGTTAGTATTGACACTTATAATCAATGATGACAAAGGGCCGTGTGATTAAGATTCTTTGTTGGATAAGCTTATGAAACGTTGTATGGTGAATGGCAGGCAAAACTTGGTCATTTGTGTTTGCGATGCGTTGTTCTTATTGCAGATACTTTTATTGATAATGTTGCACTGTTGTTACTTCCCTATAGATCGCGCTTGTTGGTAGCTAGCTGTCGTTTTCTCCTCGGCAAATCAAACCAAAACTTACATGGCTTGTGTTTAGAAAGTAAACAATGTTATGACTAGGCGTAAATTGTATGTAGACCGTGCTAAGGGCTTCTCAGCGCCGTGGTGGAACAATAAAGATTATTTTGTTTGAGGAAATTCATAATTGCTTCTGCATAGCGTCTTTAACGTCAAGAAGGCTAATTTAAGGTCAAAGCCTTGGTGGGGAATTACAAAGATTTATCAAGTAGATGAAAGTTTTGGATTTCTGCAACTACACTCCATATACCAGCTGGAAGAAGTCCATGTTAGAGATTTTATCTCATACCTGAAGACGATGACGTCTCCATGGTCTGTCCGGATGACGACGACACTGCGTTTACAGTTCCGACAGCGTTCGAACATCGTCTCACGGCAGCGTTGCAGAGCACCATTAGACAGGAGAACATGAGAGAAGAGTGGAAGCGAAAGAACTAACGTTTAGTTTCTCCCTCCTGAGGACTCTCCAACGATGGATGTCATTTCCGGATAGATTCCTTAGAGAGAGGACCAAAACACCCTATATATTAATATTATTTTGTCTCTCTTTCCATCATGAAGATACATGACAGTTATGAGTAACTGCCCAACCCCAACGGATGTATCCTTTCAGGAAATAACTAATAAATAAATGTTAAAATATCTTTTGTTTTGGGCCACACCGAAGGGGATATTTTAATATTTTTCCACTTGGCCCAAAATATCATGGCAATCATATTTATTAATTTTCCATTGATCCATCAATATAAACACGTCTACATAAAAGTCAGATATGAGTCATAGTGGTCGATACTCGACAAATGAATACTCCCTTCTATGAACCACAATATCTAAATACTTTATGTATAGTGAAACAAAATTTATGAATAGGTTGACCTCAAAACTTATTTCCTTGGTCCAACTTGATGTCAAAACCGACATTCTATTATTACTAGTATTACAACAGAAGTAGCGAGTCAAATGTGTGATCACATAATATTACACTGTCAAATCACATTATTCATTATACATCAAATAATTTTCTCAGACCCATGTCCCTTACATGAGATGTATACAATCTTGGAGCTAGCCCTTTAGTAAGAGGATCTGATATCATGTATTGTGTACCAATGTGATCAATCTGTATCATCTTATTTTCAACTCGCTCATTGACAACATAGAGCTTTATATCCAGATGCCTGCATGCCGTGGTGCTTTTATCGTTATTAGCAAAAGTCAATGCGGCTTCATTATCACAATATATCTGTATCGGCTTATGAATTGAGTCGACAACTTTAAGATCTTGTATCATATTCTTGAGCCATATTGCATGTGATGATGTTTCATGACAAGCTATAAGTTCAGCTTCCATGGTAGATGAAGCCGTAGTCTTTTACTTAATACTTCTCCATGATACCACACCACCGACTAGTAGGAAAACATAACATGTTGTAGACTTCCTACTATCTAGGCATCCTGCAAAATATGCATCTGAATATCCCGTAACCTCAAGGTGGTTTGTTCTTTTATATGTAAGCATGTAATCCTTTGTTCCTTGCAGATAGCGCATCACCTTCTTCATGGCTCTCCAATGGTCCATGCCCGGGTTACTTTGGTAACGGCCAAGCATCCCAGTAGAAAAAGAAATTTCTGGTCGGGTACATATATGAAGATATTGTAGACTCCCAAAAGCAGATGTGTATGGTATTTTCCTCATTTCATTCCATTCTATATCAATACTAGGACACTGCTTGGAGTTAAACTTATCTACTTTAACTATAGGTGCAGGTCCATGTGAACAATTTTTCATTCCATACTTCTCTAATACTTGAGATATGTAAGCTTTCTGAGATATATCGAGTATGCCCTTAGCTCAGTCCCGATGTATCTCAATACCGAGTACATATGAAGCTTCTCCCATATCTTTCATCTCAAAGTTAGAGGAAAGAAATTCTTTAGTTTCATTTAATATAGCAAGGTTATTACTTGCTAGTAGAATGTCATCCACATAAAGAATTAACATTATGAACTTATTCCCATTGGCCTTGAGGTATGTACACCGATCAAAAATATTTGGTTTGAACCCAAAGGTTCATATTATGGTGTTAAACTTTACATACCATTGTCAGGATGCTTGTTTAAGTCCATAAATTTATTTCTTTAATTTTCAAACCATACAACTTCTACTATTATCAATGAAACCTTCTGGTTGGTCCATATAGACTTCTTCAGATAAATCCCCATTCAAATATGTTATTTTCACATCCATTTGATGTAGCTCTAGATCAAAATGAGCCACTAAGGCTATGATTACCCTAAAAGAGTCCTTTGATGAGACTGGAGCAGAGGTCTCCTTATAATCAATGCCTTCCTTTTGTGTGAAACCTTTAACATCTAGTCTGGCCTTGTACTTCTCTATTTCACCATTTGAGTTCCTTTTGGTCTTAAAGACCAATTTGCAACCAATATGTTTAACATTCTTTGGTGAAGGTACAAGGTCCCATACTTGATTTTTATCCATGGATTTCAATTCCTCCTTCATGGCATAAAGCCAATTAGAGGAATTTTCACAATTTATTGCTTGTGAAAAAGATAAGGGATCAATATCTTCAGACTCTAAATTTGGTTCTTGAAGGTATACAACATAATCAGATGGAATGGTAGACCTCCTTGATCTTGTGGATCTTCTTAATTCAGCATTGGGTTCTATATTTTCTGTAGGCTCTTCAGGTTGTCCTTCATCATGAACATGATCAACTTGATCATTTACAACCTAACTAGGAGCATGATCTACTTCCATTGGCTCATCCACCTGACCATTGTTCATGGGAACAATAATTGGATAGCTTATACGATTTTGACTAGGTGTAGGTGTGACTGAATTTTCGTGCACTTCATCAAATGAATAATTTTGAAGTAGATCATTCCCACTTATTTGATGATCCTCCAAGAATCTAGCCTTACCACTTTCGATTATCTTTCTTGGGTGAGATGGACAATAAAACCTATATCCCTTTGACCTTTCTGGATAACCAATAAAGAAACTGCTAGTGGTTCTTGGGTCAAATGCCTTCCCATGTCGATTGTAAATTCTAACTTCTACTTGACATCCCCATATGTGCATGTAGTTCAAAGATGGTTTCCTTCCTGTCCATAATTCATATGGGGTTTTCTGGACAGACTTGCTAGGAACCTTATTTAATACATGCATTGCCGTCTTTAAAGCCTCACTCCACATGGTGGAAGGAAGGGACGAATTACAAAGCATTGTACGAACTATTTCCTTTAATGTTCGGTTCCTTCTTTTAGCTACACCATTTTGACTTGGTGATCCTGGCATTGTATATTGAGGTACAATACCCTCTTCCTAAAGGAAATGTGCAAATGGTCCCTTTCTTTATCCCATCTCAGTGAACCTTCCATAATATTTGCCTCCTCTATCTGATCTGACTATGTTAATCACTTTACCTAATTGTTTCTCTACTTCGAGTTTGAAGTCCTTAAAGGCTTAAAAAACCTCACTTTTGTCATTTAATAAGTAGAGATACATATATCGCGAATAGTCATCAATAAAGGTTGCAAAATACTTTTCCCATATAAAATAAGGCGGAAAAGGTCCACTAATATCTGTGTGAATTATTTCTAATGTTCCACTACACCTCTTGGATCCCTTCTTAGAAGTGTTGGTTTGCTTAGCCTTTATGCATTCAACACATGTTCCAAAGTTAGTAAAGTCCAAGTGTCCTAAAATTCCCTCCTTTACTAATCTTTGAATTCTTTCTTTGGATATGTGTCCCAACCTTCGATGCCAAAGTAGTGATGACTTTTCATCTAGTAATGTGTGTTTATTTCCAATAACATGATGTTGCACTATAAATGATTGCTGAAAATGAGGGCTTAATTGAACTTGATAAAGTTCATTTATTAAAACACAAGTACCAATTGAATTGGAGTTTTTATATAATGACAATTGTCCACTTTGAAGAAAGAAACCATAGTTTAATTTGTCTAGTCTAGAAACAGAGACTAAATTTCTACTATAATTTGGTACATAAAAAGTATTTTCTAGATCCAGCAAGCTTCTATTATCAAGAATTTATCTGCATGTGCCAACAACCTTTACACGTGAACCCAATTTATTTCCAAAATAAAGGACTTTTTCACGCTCCATTGGTTTCCTTTGATTCAAAAATCCCTGCAATGTATTGGAAATATGAACAGTAGCACCAGAGTCAAGCCACCAACTATATAATGGAACATTAGAAAGATGACATTCATATGAAACAAGAGACATTATACCTTTCTTTTACAACCATTTCTTGTACTTAAAACACTCCTTTTTAGCATGTCTTTTCTTATGGCAGAAGAAGCATTTCATATTAACCTTACTTCCCCCGGTCTTGCCATCACCTGGTTTGGACACTCCACCTGAGATAGGAGTAGTTCTCTTTATTTTCCCTTTACCCTTGCGGCTATGCTTGTCATGAGTGCTTAAATGTACAGTGAGAATCCCTTCATTCTTAAGTCTCTCTTCTTCTTTTTTTTAGTCGATAAAAAACTCTATTGCAATAAAATGGGTCCAAAACTTTAAGTACAAGATAGCTTGCGCCCCCAAGGAACAGGATGAAAGAAAACATCCAAGAGAAACAAAAAGAGTCCTGAAAAGGACCTCCTGAATGGAGAAAAGAGAAAGAAAACCTATAACAAGCTAGTTCTATGCAGACATCAAACAACAACTAGATAGATAAACAACCAGGCCCACCAATATTGATCACAACAGTATGCACACCTTCAAAGAAGTAATTTTTTGGCAGCCTGGTGTTGTATCACGAGCTACTGGAGAGATCAACAGAACTTGAAGGTCAAGGGACCATCACTCTTCAACCAAACCAAGACAAAAAACTCCAAAAGCAGATATCTATCCACAAAATCCTTCAAGATGTTGGACCGTCAGCTAATATCATTGTACTAATCATCTATTTGGATCTTCACTGGAGTTAAGATCATCCTCTGAAATTGTAAAGAAAGTAAGTAGATATCCAGTGCAAACTCTATTAAACGACACTCTGACAACTCTCAGAACTTTATACATCAAAGTCTGCCAAAGGATTCTTTCCAACAACTAGAGAGAACAAATTGGATGAATATCAGGTTCGATCCAATTTTTCCTAGCTGACTTTTTCTTTCTTTTGGTCCAACTCTGTTCGGACTCCAGGGAGTGAGTATCCCAGTGATCAGAAGCTTCTTTAGACCCATTGGAACCTTCATCTTCCTCAAAGAGCTTTTCTTTTCGGTCTTGATATTTGACTGAAAACCCACAGCTCTCCCATATCCTATTGATCTTCCAGGAGTCTGGAACAGTGTCATTTCTTTGAAGTTTAGAAAACTCCAATTCCCAGTCTAGGTTGAGATTGCCTTCATTGCACACTGGCGTGCCCCTAAACATGTCAGGTTCAACCGGTTGAAGGCGTGAATCTACAGACAGGCTTTGGTGATTTCCAACTTCACAGTTGACAACTATTTCATTGACATGTTGGAAGATAAAACTCCTAAGGATTTCATCTTCCTCGGGCTGATTAGGAGACCTGACGTTCTCACCTTGCTAGAACACCATTGATTGATCTTTGGTGATTAGCTTGGCATTGGGTTGAACACCTGACTTTTTCCCCAATCTGACCTGGACATCCTTTTCTGGAGGTGGCTTCCTCACCTTCAACGGGTAGGACATTGCCATGTGCCCAAACTTCTTGCAGTTGGGACATTGGACTGGCCTCGCAACAACCTCCAGCTTCAAAGTTTTCGGCACAGAATCAATTTCCACCATGGTAGACTTCGGTAACTTGGACTCACTGTCCATCTCGATGCAGACCAGGGCATGCCCGAGGAATCCAGCAGTGAAGGAGTAATCTTCAATGTCCACTGGCTTGCCAATGGAGCTGGCAACAGACGCGATGTGCCTGCGAGTCCACGGCAGCCCCATGTTCTCAATCTTGAACCAGATAGGAACATGAGAGAAAGACAGAGGTTGAAGAAGAGCGCCCGCCATCCATGTGTGGACCACAATGAGTGATCCATCCATGAACCACAGAGCCTCATTTAGAACCCGCTCCCTTTCACTGTGAGGTGGCAGCTTGACGATGAACCCTTCATGCTCCTCTGACACGATTTCGATGGGGCCGCTAGGCCGCCACAGACGCCGAATCCAGTCGCTAAGTTGGCCGCTATATGGTTTCCGGCCAACAAATCGTATGGACAGGTGATCATCCCAAGAGGGGGTTGAGCACTCCTGGCTTGAGATGGATGCACATCTCACCCCGTCTTTGATCAATGGCTCGATGAATTCGACCAAGTCCGCCGCAACCTCCTCTTGGTCCTGTCTGTAAGACTGAAGCCAGTCAGTAACCCACGAGGTAGATGCCGCCTGACTTGACGTATTGAGGGGGGGAATCGGGGAGTTGGGGGTGGCAGCTTCCGCCGTCACCTTCTATGATTGAACCCTAGTTGGATCTGTAGGATTAGGAATGACTTCACTTCCATGTCCATTTACCCCAGATTGGCAGCCTGGAGGAGTTGAGGACGACTCTATAGCAGTCGTTTGCCCTCTCCCACCTCTGCCGCTAGGGTTTCACCCACGCCCTCTGCCCCGACCCCCTCTGCCTCGAGCCATTAGTCGACTTCACTTCTTCTTGAACACACATAGCTAATAAATCAGTTATCGACCATTTTTCCTTTTGTGTGTTATAAGACACTTTGAATGATCCATACTGACTAGGCAAGGAAGTTAAAATGAAGTGAACTAGAAATGCATCAGAAATAGATAACTCCATTTCATTAAGTTGGGCAACAATGTCTCTCATCTCCATGATGTGTTCACAGATCCCACAAGAACCATTGTACTTCATAGAGCACATCTTAGCCATTAAGGTGCTAGCCCTAGACTTATTAGAAGAAACATATTGTTCCTCCACTACTTTTAGAAAATCTTTTACCAATTCAGAAGTAGGAATGGACCGTCTAATATGCTTTCCAACATGTGCTTACATAAGAAGCAAACTAAGCCTATTAGATCGTTCCCACTTATCATAATTGACCTTTTCCGCAGCAGTACTTTCCTCAGAAAGTGGTTGTAGTTTTTCGACTTGGAAAGCTAAGTCTAAGTCCAAACACCCTAATGTAAACATGACATTTTCTTTCCATTCATTAAAGTTTGAACCATTGAGATTTTGAATGTTATTATTTTTTCCATACAAAGATGAGGAAATGACTACAATAAATAAATTTTCCAACATCAAACCACAATTGTAATGTAAAAGTAAAAAATGAGGTCAACTTTATTTACTTTTAACTACTAATTCAATTAGTCATTACATTCATCTTTGGATAAAATGTAACACAAAATGAGATTAGCCTCTTAATGCGAGTCTCATTCACTTGACAAGATCAACTCAACTAATATTCTTACACTAATAAAATAACTTCACCTTTGGGTTAAATATGTCATTAGTTTTACTTTGGTATTCTTGTCTTACTTAAAGTGTCTATGAATGATCCACTTTGAGTAGTATCATTGTTACATAGATTAAGAACAATCTAATATGCTTTACTCAGTATATGTTTATAACTACCTTACATGCCTCACTTTGGTGAGACACTAGGGTAACTTAATATTTACAAAATTATTCACTTGCATGTGATAGGATTCCATTAATATACCTTATATGTCAATGTATGACACACCTAATGTACATTTATTCAGAACAATGAAAATCAAAACCGTTAATCTAATGTTCAGTAGTCAACCACTACTACAGAACCTACCTTTAGTGTCGGTTATTTAAAGCCTGTAGTGTTGGTTTATAAGCGACACCTATGTGGGCGACACTAAAAGTCCACCCATTAGACGTCGGTTCCAAAACCGATGCCCAAACTCTTCGCGTGCCACCAGAAGCGCGCCATCAGGGGACAATAGGCGTCGGTTATTAGATAAGAAACCGACGCCCAAAACTTTCACGCCACAGAAAGGGCGCCATCTTGTCCACTATCAGTGTCGGTTATTTACAAATAACCGACGCCATATATTAGGAAATAGACGTCGGTTGTTACAAATAACCGACACTAGAACATTATGTGTCGGTTTCTTACAAATAACCGACGCCCAAACCCGCGCCATCTTGGCCACGACCGTGCTGTCCAGCACGGCCATGTTGTTAAGGAATAGACGTCGGTTTATTGTAGGAAAACCGACACTATATCATTATGTGTCGGTTATTTACAAATAATTGACGCCTATTAATTTTTTTTTCCTGTCAGTCTGCAGACCTGCTGTGGCTGGTCGCAGGATGAGAAACCTGTTCAGTTCAGTTATGAACTGCAAGTTTTATGACATCCATTGATATCAGCCGACAATAGGCCGCAAACCTGCAAAATTAACAATAAAAGAGTTCCATTCATTCACACATTTATAAACATTCACACATGCTAGCAATCTGTAGTTCCATTCATTCACATTCACACATGTAGAAACATTCATATAGCAACGAACACTTTCATTTATTTTCACTCAGACACATGTAGAAACATCCAGACATGTAGAAACATTCACATATATATTATAATTCAGAAATTCATTTACAAAGTATCATTGTTTCGTCATTATTTGCTATCATGATCCCAATTATATTTTAAAGCCCCCACTAATTGTATGGCTGTTGCCCATTCTTCGATTACTTCATTTAATTCTCCCATCATATAGGGAGCATTAACATTTGGTAAGTCCTTTCCTGTAATGGGGTCAGCTTTAAACACCTGTAAAGAGAATGATGTATATATATAATTAATGAGCTATAAATAAGATTGATATATTTCGATCATATTATCTAATGAGACTATATAATACCTAAGCAATACATTCGATATCCAGTGCGACATGTTTGATAATCATGTGTATATATCACATGACATAGTATCCACATGCCCATCCGTTGTCTTGTGTAGCACACTATAAATTCAAACATACAAAATATTAACAAATACAACTAATTAAGCATTGTTCACATAAATAATATATACATATATTGCAGTCGGGAACTTACGTTCACGTTCTTCCAAATTATTGGCTGGTTCTTTTTTGTGGGGACCTTTCCTCCAGCCTTTTTGTACTCCTCAAAACCCCTACATGTTAATGTAACATAGAATATTGCAATTAAATTGTAATGTAATAACATATGTTAACGGATATGAAAAATGAAATATTTCTCACCGAAATATTGCCATTTTCATTATGTGTCCAAATCTTGTATTCAATTTACCCCCCTTAGGATCTAGATAATACACAGTGAACGTCTCGGGGGCAAAAACCAATAACTCCCAATGCCTACCCTTAGAGGAAAAAAAGTTAAAAATTAATAACTCAAAATCCACAATAAAATGTAATTTTCTTAAGTCCAAATTATAATAAGCAAAGTAAACTTACTCTACATTGAATGGAGCCATTATCACCGTCTTCTTTTTTACAGCAAAAATTGAAAAAGCCTCACAGCAGTATTGTTGAACTGATGTAGGGTCTTTAGCTACTAGACTAATCAAGGATGGAACCAAAAATCCTACATGTTCGAATCCAAAATCTGCACATATGTTGTCTAAGTAGCTGCAAAAAATGTATTAATTACGCATGCATTAATAAATAAGAAACCAGATCACGAGATCATACACAAGGTATATGGATGTATAAAGAATATCTCACCTTATCCATAGCTCTATCACAGATGTATTTAGCCAATCATATCGAAACAACTCCAAAATATCTTGTATAAATAGTTTTGTTTCGTATGACTGACCTGTAGAATCTGAATCAGAAGAAACAGTTATAGGGGAGTTTATATCATGTTCCCCTAACCATACTGCCATACCCCTACAGTTAGGACCTAACAGGACAGGTAGGTCCTGTGGAACCCAACTAGGTAATGCAGGAGGTGGAGGTGGAGGCCTAGATGCTGTGGGTGTCTTCTTTTTTAACCTGTATATATATATAAAATTTCAGATCAACTGCCAGCATATACACACACTAACAATTGAACGTAATGTAAATTTACCACACCTTTTCAATAAAGAAGACATACGCTTTTTCCCACAATATCACTCCGCCTACTGCCTCACTAAGCGTTTCACAATCGAGGTGGGCATATGGCAGTGGAAGATCCATCCACTGGGGGAATATATGTATCGGGCTCACCCGAATCCAACCAGCTGGTACTGGAGACCCGTGACACGTTTCCCCTGGTAGGGATGGGTAAGCCGACGCCTCTGCCACGACATATTCTTTACTTTTTAGACGACATGGCTTCAACCCCTACAAATTTTTGTGTAAAGAATGTTATATACATATATACATATCATCTTTTTCTTAAACGACTACAATTTCATATATACGTATCATCTTGAATTAAAAAACTAGTTACTATGTCATAAAAATACTTACAGTGGATGTGCTAGGTGGTGGTTCTACAGGATTACTCCCAACCTCTGCAGTAGGAGTAGGAGTAGAGTCTGCAGTAGGTATTGTCTGGTAAGTGGCAGTCTGAGATGCCTGCCACTTTTTCATTGCTTCTTCGAGTTTTTCTTCGAGTTTCCTTTCAAATAGCTTATCCACCTATACATGGATAAAAGAAACGTCAAATTCTAATTTTTGAATTCTCTTTTACAGTAACATTATAAAGAAATAATATGTTACCTCTTCTTGTAAAAGTCCCACTTTTGGGACATGTTTGCGTTGGGATGACCCAAAAAAAGATTTGATGCCTACACCAGCACCTGCAGCGCTAACACGTCCAGGATGCTCTGGGTTACCCAGAGCAACTGTCAATTCATCCTTTTTTCCCTCAGGGATGAACTTTCCTTGTTTCCTCAGCTCGTGCAGCTCCCTCTAATCGCCAAAACAAAAATTTGTACTTAAGTAAACAACACAAATAATCAATATTCGAATAATTGTTGTAAGAGTTGTATTTTACCATTTTTGCAGCCGCCTCAGCAGTTGCGGCCTTAGGTATTTCTCCCTTCTTATTTTGCCTCCCAGCTATCCAGACATCATGGCGAGGCAGAGGTGTGCTACCTATGGTAGAGGACTCCTGAGTAGCAGTAGACTGAGCAGCAGTAGCCTCAGCCTGTAGTCTTTGGCGAACGCCTGCATACCCCTTTGGACCCATTGTGTGGTCATGCACATTCAGTGCACGCCTTGATCTTTGTGCCTCACTGAGGGCCTAGTTAGTATGCAAATTAATGATTTGGTTAGTAACACTAAATGTTAATCTTGAATAAGTGAATACAACATATATTAATTAATGAGATTGACGCCTAATACCTTGAATTCATCAGTTTGTCTTGAAGCGACAAACGCGTCCCATTCTTCTTTGTCCAGGAAGTTCCACTGTTCAGTGGCTATCTTCTTCCTCTTGTCAGCTTCTTTTATGTATTCACTGGTGAGATTTGTCCTATAGTTCCTTAGGACTCTCCCACAGTGTTGCATCACGCATTTACGATGCAGCTTTTCATCCAATTCAAATATACTCTGCAAAATAGAATTGCTATTAACTAGTATCCAAAAATTTAGTAATCTACAAAATAGAATTGCAAATTAATAATAACTCACGCATAAATCCCTCCATATTAAATCTTTCTTCTCCTTAGAAACTTTATGCCAAGAATCTAAGCGACAACCGTAATGGCTACGAGTAACAAACCCAAGATATGAAATAAATAAATTGTGATTCACACCACATGCATTTCCTGCATTATCGAAATCCACAACAAGTTTGGGTCCATTGCCCTTTTGCGAAATTAACTTCTTCATCATAGTGATGCCACTTCTCTTGTCAAGTAGTAATTCAAAGTGTAAAGCTCACATTGTAAAGTAATTCAAATTGTAAAGTTCACATTGTAAAGTAATTCAAATTGTAAAGCTCACATTGTAAAGTAATTCAAATTGTAAAGTATCCATTCTATGATCAAAGAGAAAAACAAGTATATATTAGGACAAGATTAGGCCAACAAATACATGTGATGTCATTCTTATATATAATAAATGTGTACCACCTATCCCATTCTTGAACACGTAATCTCACTAGTAAGTGTATAATGTGTATTGGGTTTTCGAGAAAATTTCGACAGCATTTCTCCGCTGTTCTCCAAGTACATATGTACTTAGAGAACAAACGGGGAAATGCTACTGAAAGTTTCTTGAAAACCCAATACACATTATACACTTACATCCTAAGTGAGATTAGGTGTTCAAGAACAGTCCCAAACAGGGGACTATCCAAGATTTACTCCTAATGAGTAAATCTTGGACGGGGTTCTAGGCTAATGAGTACATATCCACATTAAAGCTCACATTGTAAAGTTCACATTCACATTGTAAAGTAATTCAAATTGTAAAGTATCCATTCTATGATCAAAGAGAAAAATTAAGCTCACATTATAAATTAAGCTCACATTGTAAAGTTCACATATACAGAAAAAATAAAAACGTATAAAACAAAACATATATACCTCTAATATTGCGATTTTTTATCAATTAACAATCCTTCATTGTGATCTTCGCGCACATACAAGTCATCATTAGCTTCAATATTTGTTGGTGTTGGCAACCCAACTGAGAATGGACTGGAGTCATCATACTTATCATAGTACTGTTCTTCATCTATAGGATCTTCAACAAATTGTCTTTTACCATGAAGAACAACTGACCATTTATCATTTGCAGGATCATCGATATAAAATACTTGTTTCTCCTGTGATGCCAATACAAATGGTTCAGCCTTCTCGCCAATCTTTTCAAAGTTCACTAAAGTGAAACCCAATTCATCCACTATAACTCCTTTGGTGTTATCAACCCAATTACATTTGAAGAGCGGAATTCTGAAATCTATGTAGTCAAATTCCCATATGTCTTCAATGACACCGTAATATGACATTTTAGCTTCACATGGACTCTTATCCTTTGCACTTGCAAAAAACATAGTCGATGCTTGAAGGGTGACCCCACTGTTTTGGACGACACTCTTATCATCTTGGCGCTTTGTGTAATATGTGAATCCATTAATGTCATACCCTTCATAAGACATAACAGTCAACTTTGGTTTAAAGGAGAGGCATTTGATAGTTTCAGTAATATCATCTGGTGTTTGAGATAGTTGATGTAAGACTTTATCTTCAAACCACTTAATAAAAGTCTTATTATGCTCTCTAGCAAGCCACATTGTATTCTCTCGAGGATATTGTCTTTTGATGAAATTGGTATGTTCCTCGATATAAACGTTCACTTCGTCTATGTGGTGTAAAATATACAAATGACCTTGTTCCAACTGCTCATGGCTTATTACTTTCACACGTGAACCCAAAATTCCTTTGCCAAATAGCTCGTCAATATTCTTGTCATTATCAGGAGTGTCATTACCATTGAGAAAGTCATTGGAGAAATCCATAACCTCTCTTGCCACATAACCTTCAATTATACTCCCTTCAGGCCGATAGCGGTTTCGAACATCACCTTTGAAAACGCTCATGTATCGTTCAAAGGGATACATCCAATACAAGAAAACCGGTCCCAAGATTTTCACTTCCCTAGTCAAGTGGACAACAAGATGTACCATGATATCAAAGAACGAAGGAGGAAAATACATCTCAAGCTGACATAGGGTAACAACCACTTATCTTTGTAAATTATCGAGAGTCTCAGGGTCAATAACTTTGCTACAGAGACTGTTGAAAAAGAAACAAAGTCTGGTGATTGCAAACCTTACATGCTTCGGCAATATAGATCGAATTGCCACGAGCAATATTTGTTGCATTAGAGTGTGACAATCATGAGATTTAAGACCTATCAACTTCAAATCTTTCATTGATACCAAACTATGGATGTTGGATGAGTAACCATGTGGCACCTTAATATTTACCAAGCATTCACAAAAAGCTTTCTTCTCCTTTCTAGACAACGTGTAACAAGCGGGAGGTAAGTATGTTCTTTTATTACCCATTTCACGTAATTTTATTAATTCTGACCTTATTCTCATTTCACGTAGGTCCAGTCTGGATTTTATCCCATCTTTAGTCTTACCTGGTATATTTAACAGAGTACCAATGATGCTATCACAGACATTTTTCTCAATGTGCATTACATCGATACAATGTCTGACTGTCAAAGAACTCCAATAAGGAAGATCCCAAAATATTGACTTCTTCTTGAATGTAGAATTGTCACTCCGTGTAGTACATTGTGATCTCTTACCAAATTCATTGACAATGTCTTTTACTCTTTCATAAACAACCTCCCCTGGTATAGGTTTAGGTGCACTCCGTTCCTCATTCAATCCATTGAATGCTTTGCGCTTCCTACGATACGGATGGAATTTTGGAAGAAACCTTCGATGACCGAGATATACATTCTTACCGCCATGTTTTAGTCTTGTTGAATCAGTATTCTCTTCACATATAGGACACGCTTTAGCTCCTTTGACACTATATCCAGACAAATTCCCATATGCCGGAAAGTCATTAATAGTGCAAAACAACATAGAATGCAAATGAAATGTCTCTCTTCGTGAAGCATCATAGGTCATCACACCTTCACCCCAGAGTTTCTTTATGTCATCAATCAGAGGTTCAAGATAAACATCGATGTCATTTCCAGGTTGTTTAGGGCCCGATATCAACAATGACAACATTACATACTTATTTTTCATACACAGCCAGGGAGGAAGATTGTATATAACAAGCATGACTGGCCAAGTGCTATGTTGGCTGCTCAATGTCCCGTACGGATTCATCCCATCTGTACAAAGCCCAATTCTTAGATTCCTGAATTCTGCACCAAATTCAGGGTACAATAGATCAATCCTCTTCCACTGTGGGGAATCAGACGCATGTCGTAGGATCCCATCATTATTTTTCTTAACATCTGCATGCCACCTCAAATTCTCCGCATCTATCGGATTGGCAAACAAGCGTTGAAACTGTGATATTATAGGTAGATACCACATCACCTTGGCGGGAGAACCAGTTTTGGACTCCCCCGAAGTCGTCAATTTATACCGTGACGCACCACATTTTGGACAATCTTTCAAATCCACATAGTCCTTTTGAAATAATACACAATCATTCGGGCATGCGTGTATCTTCTTGGCATCCATTCCCATTGGGCACAACAATTTCTTTACCTGGTATGTTGAGATTGGAAGCTCGTTTCCTTCAGGAAGCATTTCTTTCAACAAAGACAGCAATGACGTGAAGCTTTTGTCGCTCCATCTATTGTTAGCTTTCAACTTATACAATCTCAACACAGCGCTAAGCTTCGTAAACTTAGTACAACCTGTGTATAACGACATCTCAGCATCATGCACAATGTTTCTAAAAATGGGAGGTGGATCGGTGTGCTCTACCCCACAACTATCCAGAATCGCATCAACGATGTCTACTGGAAATGGTTCATTCACATCTACGTCATCGTAGGTAATTTCTTCTTCCACACAAGCACTTCTATCGACATCCACTGGTTTCGGGTTTGAAATCTCTCCATGCCAGTGCCATTCTGTATAGCCTTGTATAATCCCGTTGCACATGACATGAGTTTTAATTTCGTCACCAGTGTTGACTTTCAAGTGGTTACCGCAATGCCTACATGGACAGTAGAACCTATCTCCAGGTTGTTTCCTATGTTCCTCGGCAAATCTAATAAACTGATCAAGACCAGAAATAAACTCTGGGGTGTAGCGATTGCGAATGGACATCCATGATCTATCCATTCTATGATCAAAGAGAAAACAAGTATATATTAGGACAAGATTAGGGTCTAGGGTTAAAAAATACATGTGATGTCATTCTTATATATAATAAATGTGTACCACCTATCCCATTCTTGAATACCTAATCTCACTAGTAAGTGTATAATGTGTATTGGGTTTTCAAGAAAATTTCGGCAGCATTTCCCCGCTGTTCTCCAAGTACATATGTACTTAGAGAACAAACGGGGAAATGATGCGGAAATTTTCTTGAAAATCCAACACACATTATATACACTTACATCCTAAGTGAGATTAGGTGTTCAAGAACAGTCCCAAACTGGGGACTATCCAAGATTTACTCCTAATGAGTAAATCTTGGATGGGTTTCTAGGCCAACAAATAATGTGTTGTCATTCTTATACCTAAAATCCTAGTTCTTCAAGTTAGGGTGATTATTGATGTCTTTAAAAGCATGATTGGAAATTTAGGGAAAAGTTCATCATTTACATTCCAAGCATGTCACATGTGTGCATTACAGTTCATCATTAAGCAAAAGAAGGGTGATTAGGATTCTCAATATACTCAACAATGAAACAAGTTAAACATGTGTGCATTACAGTTCCTCATTTACATTCCAAGCATGTCACATGTGTGCATTACAGTTCATCATCAAGATATCTATAACTTACTTAAACATTCAATTATGAAGTAAATATACACTTAATTCAGAATAGCATGAGGCACAAATAAGTAGATGAAAAATACAAATAAGTAGATTCGGGTCTGGGCCTAAAGTCCGAACTCAAGGCTGTGATTTTCGTGGTGTTTCCCGGGCAGAACTGCCCCTGGTTCAGACCTGCTTCATGCACAGGTGGAAAGGGCTCAGCTAGAAACGCAACTAGGTGTTGCTCGTGACTGAGGGGGCTGCGGAATCAAGTTTAGGGCTCTTAATCGGAGTCAAGGGCGGCATTTGGTAGTGTTGGTCATTCCCAGCTACTCCTGGACGGTGTCGCTACAGCTGCAGCTGCTACTTCTGGCCGTCGGCGCTGCTCTATAGGTCGGGCGCTGCTAGGGTGAGGTAGAGGAAGAAGAAGGGCGGAGGAAGGTCCAGCGGTGCCGCGATGGTTGGGGTTGGGGCTAGGGTAGAGGCGGTTGGGGGTGGGGTGGTGGTGGCTGGTGCGGGAGCGGCTGCTGGCACTGGGGAGGCGGATGGCGGTGTGGATGTTGGTCCTGCCGCTGGGGATTGGGTGAAAGTGGTGGCTGTCAGGGAAAAGCAAGGTGGAGGAGAAAAGGGTTACCTTGCTGGCGGAGCAGAGCGGCGGCAGCACCGAGCGGCGACGGCACCGAGCGGAAGCTTTAGCTGGAGGCAGCACCGAGCGGCGACGGCGGCACGGACGGCAGGGAGCGGCGGCGGCGGAGCAGCGGGGGCGAGCAAAAATCGCCGGAGCTAACTAGCTGCAATCGGGAATGAAACAGGGAAAGGGGAAGAATCGGTCGGGCTGGTGAGCTATTAAGTTGACAATAAGTGTCAGTTATTTAAAAAAAATCGACACCTAAACCTATAGTGTCGGTTATTTAGTTATGAACCGACACCTATACTAAGTGTCGGTTATTTAAAAAAACCGACAACTAAACCTATAGTGTCGGTTATTTAGTTATGAACCGACGCCATATGTAAAATTTTGGAGCCAATTTTTTCGCTGGAATTTTGGGTTTGGCGGTTGAGTTTAGGTGTCGGTTGTTTATTAATTAACTGACACCTATTAAAAGCGGTACCCGTGTCTGGGCTCCCTAAGCAGATTGGATGTTGGTTTATGTTATCAACCGACACTGTAGACATTAGGTGTCGGTTTTGGTAAACAACCGACACCTTGAAAAGTGGCTTTATAAGCCATTTCTGTAGTAGTGAACAACCTCAAAATCCAATAGCAAGAGTCAAGAAAACCAACAGAACATACATTTCAATTATATAGATCATTGCATTAAAATGGTATACTAATGTGGTGACGAGGTCGTATTACAATTTCCATTCAACAGGTCATCGCCGACTGAGCTCACACTACTATGGCAAAGTTCTATTATGGATACCAAACAGTTTGATACACGAGTAAATAAATATACAAATCAAGAGTCGATGGCAGTGCACGAAACAACCAATTAAGACATGCATTCATAGACCATGATCTTCCATTCCTCTATTCCTTTCTTACATTTAACAACTTTAAGGAGGAACCAATAATTAAATACGCATCTAACTTGACAAATAATTGAGATGCCTAGATGCATATTGCTATGATGATCATTTATTAAAATCAGAAAAAGGATGTGTTGCGCCCTTCATTGCGGCATGCTAAAATGCTATTTGAAGCAGCCGTGGATGAGTAATAGATAATTAGATATTAGTATTGTTCGTATTCTAGTATGCATAGCCGGTAGTAGTTTGTGTTGCAAAAGGCAACTGAATTTGTGATTTGATAGACGATAACAGAAGAAATTTTCTACCGCGTCGCTGCCGCAGAGGCGTAATGCGAAAAAGAGCATCACCAGATATAACCAGAAGAAATTTTCTGCCGCGGCGCTGCCGCAGAAGCGTAATGCGAAAATAAGAGCATCACCAGATATAACCAGCAGTAGGGATCGAACAAGTGCTCTGATAACAATGTTAGAAATTTTATTACATACCTGAAGACGATGACGTCTCCATGGTGTGTCCGGATGACGATGACACTGCGTTTACGGTTCCGACATCGTTCGAACATCGTCTCACGACCGCGTTGCAGAGCACCGTTAGACAGGAGAACATGAGAGAAGAGCAGAAGCGAAAGAACGGATGTTCGGTTTCTCCCTCTTGATGACTCTCCAACGATAGATGTCGTTTCCGGATAGATTCCTTAGAGAGAGGACCGAAACACCTCATATGTTAATATCTTTTTGTCTCTCTTTCCATCATGAAGAGACACGATAATTATGGGTAACTGCCCAACCCCAACCGATGTATCCTTTCAGGAAATACCTAATAAATAAATAAAATATCTTTTATTTTGGACCACACCGAAGGGGATACCATGCATTTAGAGACACATAAATTCTGTAGTAGGATTAGCCGATAAGGACGAGGTCCTCGTATGAATTGCCACTGTCGCTTTAGCTAGTCCTGAATTGAAGCTGACTAATCTTTTTGTTTGAGTTCATCTAAAATAGTATTTGGCACATGTAGCCCTCTCAAAGGTGACGTCGAACTAAAACTCCAATATACGTACATAATGTCTTAATGAATACTTTATCAGCAGCCTGATCTATTCGTGTGGCATGAACCACACCAAAGAGTAGAAATTAGGGGTGTACGTACCTTCTTCTAAATCCGTTGTGGTTCAAGGTGTTCGATAAATCGTAGCTGTAAACGTTCTCCAAAACAACATACGTATGCATACGTTTTCAAAGTGAAGCTGGCTACGTTCTCCAAAACAACATACGTATGCATACGTTTTCAAAGTGAAGCTGGCTACCTGAGGAATATATCTGGAGGAGGAATCCTACAAATATCTATTGACGATAAAGCTAGGAACGAGAATCCGCCTGATTGATATGCGTTGTGGTAGGTGGTTGTTGATAGGCACACGCCACTGGGAATACCGAACGAGACATGCCTACAGCCCTGCACTCAATCTTTTGCGCCTTCTGCTGCAGCGTCAGCCCATGGAGGATAAGGTTAGATGGCGCAGGGTAGTAGGAGGTGGTATTATCAACGGCATCTACATGTAAGTTATCGATGCATAACAATGCACTTCAATTAAGGGCTTAATGCATCTATATTTTTTTTTTATCGAAGAACAAAGCTCGGTTATCTTGTTGGCCAAAAAGTATACAGTTTATCTTCTTCATACACGTATACACGAGACAATGCGACTCAAAGTAGTCATGGCAGTCCATTCCCTCGTTCCTTTGTTTAGTTTAAAGATGGTATCAGATTGCAAAGGACATATCTCATCGATCCAGTTTAAACAAAGTATCAGAGTGCAAAGGACATATCTCATCGATCCTGAACCCGGTTAGAGTCATATCAACCCATTCTATAAATCTTCCTGGTTTCGACATATTAGATATATTCTTTTGTTGATGTCTTTCAGTTTTGCGTCCAAGTCTGGTTCTCGTTTTTGTATCCCATAGATCTGTTGTGCCTTTAGTCTCTAGTTGTTATCTTCTTCAATGTTGTTATTCAATTTAAAATCTCAGACTAAATAATGTTCTCTTTTATGGGATTTGATCCATCTTCTAGTTTATCTCTGTATCTAACCTCGGATTTGGATTCAACTTCTTCTAATGTATCAAAAAATTAAAATACACATTTGGATTCCTCGTCCCTCTGTCCGTCTACGGATGGATTGATTGCATCGAACTTGTGTTCCATGAATTTTTATATGAATAGATTTCTTCTCTAGAAATAGCACAATAAACCTTGGCAAAGAGATGTTTTGTTGAGGGAAATCTGAAGTTCAACAACCTAAATGTTCCTAAGAGAGGGTTGAATGGCCCGATCTAAACCGTGGATACAAATCATGAATGAAAATTGATAGGAGTGCCAAGGATAGGTATGTGGTTCAGTCGGCAAGCAGTAACTGGGTGGTCAAGCACTGGTGCCCCTCACAAAGAGTCCCAGGTTCGAATCCTCCTGGTGGTATTGTTCGGAAATGAATTTCCCACCATGCCAGCTGAACTCTGATGTGACTTATTTGAAACCCCAATGAGTTTACACTCATGTCTGATCAATTAACGAGAATTCAAATTGGATACACTTAATAAAATTTTATGAGATTATATGTGTGCCAGAACCAACAAGAACTCGATAGGATTCACTTGAATGATTATTCTAGGGAAATTTGAACTCTCGTGATGATCAACTATATATTGTTAATCAAAATGACTCTTAAGAAAATAGTTCCTTCACTTTCCTAAATGCATTGTGTGGTTCCTATTATGACACCGCAAAATGAAAGGTGCCAATTAGCATATCTTTTTTGTTTCAATGCTAACACAATTACTATATACACATAAGTTGTGTCTCTTTTCTAATATTTTCAAAAAAAATGATGAACAAACAAACTTGGATATTCATCTCTGCTTCTACATAATAAAGCAGAGACCTAGACTTCTAGCATCTATTTGACACAACTTGACATTCTTAAAGAGAAAAACAACATGTACTCATTATAATTTTTTGGATGAAGAACATAAATTGGAGGAAGGGTAGAGGCATGTGTCAAGTTGACAATCCCCACATATGAAGAACTTCATATAAGGTACCTATAACTAACTTGTGCTTCATTTATAACAAAAGAGGATTCGCTCACCATGCTATTTAATCTACAACAAGTCAATCATAGACTTAAAAAATGCAAGTCTCTTGGAAACTTTTGTTTTTCCAGGGATATGAAAAACATGGGGATGATGCAATAAAATGCTAAGTAAATTTTGAAATGAGTTTTCAAAACACAAAAGTACTGAACATTCTAGCTACACTCATGGGAAATGAGAAGGATTCAACATGTGGCATGTAGACAAGAGAGGGATCTTATCTGATAGTTAAGAATGTAGGTGTATGCCCATTAGAGAAATTGATTATAAATTTCTAAAATGGAATTATATCACAAATAATAAATTGTGAATGTATAACATAATTCTAGCATCCCTCCACCAAAGCTTCTTGTTTTACTAGATATTAATTTACAACTTTTGTCTGTATATAAGCAAATGTTATCATTTCCTTGCTACTTTATGCTTACAAATGATATGCTTTTCGTCAAGGATTGTGCAACTACATGTGAACATGACATATACCTGCTTAAAGCAACTAACATAATGAAAAATGAGAAGATCGACACCTAGACTTGTATCATCCATTTGACACAACTTGACATTCTTAAAGAGAAAAACAACATGTACTCATTTAATTTTATGGACGAAGAACATAAATTGGAGGAAGAGTAGAGGCATGTATCAAGTTGACAATCCCCACATACCAAGAACTTCATATTAGGTACCTATAACTAACTTGTGCTTCATTTATAACAAAATAGGATTCCCTCACCATGCTATTTAATCTAAAACAAGTCAATTATTGACTTAAAAATGCAAGACTCTTGGAAACTTTTGTTTTTCCAGAGATATGAAAAACATAGGGATGATGCAATAAAATGCAATGAAAATTTGAAATGAGTTTTCAAAACACAAAAGTACCAATGATTCTAGCTACACTCATGGAAAATGAGAAGGATTCAACATGTGGCATGTAGACAAGAGAGGAGCTTATCCTATAGTTAAGAACATAGGTGTTTACCCATTAGAGAAATTGATTATAAAGTTCTGAAATGGAATTATATCACATAATAAATTATGAATGTACAACTTATTCTAGCATCCCTCCACCAAAGATTCTTGTTTTACTAGATATTAATTGACAACTTTTGTCTATACATAAGCTCACACTATCATTTCCTTGCTACTTTATGCTTACAAATGATATCCTTTCCATCAAGGATTGAAGCAACTACATGTGAAGATGACATATACCTACTTAAAGAATCTAACATAATGAAAAAGGAGACGATCGATACCTCTAGGTCAAAGAAGTTATAAGGTCACCATCATTTATCTAATATTGAAGAAAAATAGTTGATGAAATCTGGAATCTATTATCGGGTCATTCTATTTCTAAAGATCTCCTTCAATTTACCTTGAGTAGTTTCATTAACAAATGACAAGTCAACAAAGAGGTATATCATAGCCACAAACTAAGTCAAGAAACAAAATGACCTAATACACTAACCAGATTAGATCAATTGTTAAATTTGGTGGTTGCTTGTTTTTTGGATATGACATTGTGTAATTTTAATGACACGTATATATGTTATTAAGATGTGAAAAATTATATAAGGTGACCAAAGAACATAAAAAAATCTAGTAGAGTTGTATGTTCCATACTTTATGTGTTTGGGGACTTGTAAAACAAGTTGTACTTCAAATTATGCTTTGTATAGTTGGAATTATATAACCTAAGAAATTTCATGTAAGAACAAGTGGCAAATGACTAACAACCATCATAAACCTAGCTTTATGCTTGTATATACCCATTATGATAGGTAGATTTGGTTGCAAGAAAATGTTTGAGCCGTTCTTTAATCTGTTAGGACTTCATGGGTTAGATTGGTTTTCAATTTAATTGTAATCCAAAAAAACTTATTCTCATTCAAAATATAATTTGACATGATTGATTCATGCTCAAATAACAATTTCATTGAGCACATTTTTGCATTATACGAGTTAGTATTGAGTTAGGAACTTGAACCCCACTAGCTAAAGTTTGACAATAAACTCATCTTAAACCCTCCTAGAAGTCATATGGACAAATTGTAAGTGTTGTCTGAACATAGTACTACAATATGGTCACATTTGAGAAATCTAACTACGTTATATTAGGTTTATCTTAGAAATATACTTTTTCATTACATGCCACTTTTAGGTAAGCCTAATCCTACTGTAATGACCCCGCCTCCCAGTAACCCCCAATTAAGGGAGACCAAGAGGTCAGAGCCGTTATCCCAATTTCCAGATCAAAGGTTCAACAAATAATCAATAACAATTATCAAATTCTACTAACTAAACTGAAAGGCTGTAATAAATTTGAACTTTTCATACCTTTTTCAAAAACTTAGATCTCTACTTGTATCCACATGGAGTCTATTATAACTAATCCTCCTTTGAACTTTAATTCATATTTAATTCCACATATACCACTTTACCGTTTGTTCTTTTCACTTGTACCTAAAATGTCGACAAACAAAATGTCGGTCAACATAAATCTGGTATGTGGGGGAAACAATAATCATGCAATTAATTGTAACAACATATTGCAATCAAGTATGATTTAACAAACAACTTTATGTTTTCAACATAACTGCTCAATCCTTACATACCCTAACCTCTGCGATGTCCTTGCAGTGGACCTGGATGCTACCTTCCTTATGGTAGATCCCCATTTATCCCCTCATGATCCTACCTAATAGGTGAATCAGTTTCTACGATTGAGTCACACATCACTACCCATAGGTAGCCCACTCCTTAACTCATGGTGTGCTAGAGAGTCTCATGGCACTACACGTGGGTAGCCCAATTTATAACTCATGATAGCCTAGACCTTGCTCTAGGTTACCCTTTTTAGCATTTGCAAAGCCATAGAGGAGGACCCAGATCTAATCCAGTTATATATATATATATATATATATATATATATATATATATATATATATATATATATATATATATATATATATATATATATATATATTGATAATCATAGTCACTTTATAGTTGCATGAAATAAAAGTCATCCAAGCAGTTATTTTTAGGCAACCGTTAAAAACGTACAGGAATTGCTGTGAAACTAAAGTGATTCTCCATAAGCATAACCACATACCTGTCAGGCTGATTTGAGATAGAATAAGCCAATCAAGAAATCCAAATAGGCAAGCAAGCACATTATGACATCCTGAAATATGCATACAATTTCCTATTATTAATCATGCCATCAAGATCTATTAAACCTAGCTCACTTTCTAGGGTTTCTAGTCCACTTTTAGGGTTTCTGTTGCAATTAGGGTTTCCCTTCATCTATTACTATTTTAAACCCTAATTTTATACAATTATCACAAACCCTAATTATCTCAACTATTCTTCACAAAGGATATTAAGGTTATCCTATAAAAACATTTAACCCTAATTTAAAAAAAGCACAATTAACCATAAATTAAGTCCATTAATCCTCTTTTACATTACATCTACCATCTTTATCCTTTTAATCCATGACAAGTTCATTATTCTCATTTAGCATCAATGCATAGTTCATTGTGGTCCAATTCACATATGAACTCTATTTGTCATTAATTCTACCTTTGTTCATTAGAAAACCTTAATTACTACATTAAGGTTACTTATCCACAATTATGAACCTTTATACTCAAAATAGCTTAGAATCATCATATGTTAGCTTTATTCATGATTTTGAATAATTAAAACCATTAATAGTCACATTCACTTTTATTAGGGTTTCAAGGTCCATTAAAGCATATTTATGCACATGAATTTCTAAATTAAACCAATTATGTGCAAAGTTCATCATTTTTTTATCTTAATGTATCTTTTTATGATTAATAGGTTAATTTCAACTTTACTCATCCATTAAACCCTATTAATTCATTGATCATCTCTAATTAGGGTTTCTTAATCATTAAAGCACTAAAGTTGATAACTTCCATTACTTTTCGAAATGCAATCTGAAAAAGGCTTCAATTATATTTTTATTGCATTCTTTGAGTTCTCTTGATCAAAATTCATATATAATGCACATCCATCTGAGCTACCGTTAATTAGTTATGAATTTTGTAAGAACTTACTTACTTGAGCCAATCAGAAGATGCCACGTCGCCCTATTCCCATGCAACATTGCTCAAATGTAAACATAATGGATTTACAATTCTACCCTTACTTAAGTTGTTGGTGCTCCAGCCCGCAGAGGGGCAAAATAGTCAAATGTCATCCATGTCATCTTCTCAGGGCTGCGCCGATCTGTAGCGCGACGTGGGTCCGCCCTTCCCTCCTCAGGGCTCAGGGGTGGCCACCCCATCTCCTCTACACCCTGGCACCCTCAAGGCACTTCCAAAATGTGGCCAAGACAGCCAGAAACAAGCCCAGTAGGTCCGCAACCGGGTCGATTTGCAGCCCACCCACAGGCGTCATGCATATGTAAAGAGCCCAACAGATGATCGCCAAGTCTCTCTCTGACGACGTAGGAGCGTCACAAACTCCTCATACTACTCTCATTACTTCTGGGATCACACCACTCCCTCCGGTTAGGGTTAGAATGGATGCCAGGTTGAAGAAGGAGAAGAGAGAGAGTTTTACATGGGATCTCTCTTGAACTCGATCCAGAGGCTCTACCCCTTTATATAGGGGATGGTATTCACACCCCAAGATGTGCATCCATGAGGACTCAAGTCCTTTTCCTAAAAGGAAACATATTTTCCTTTGTTAAGAAGCAACTTCTCTCTCTTCATTATCCCTTTAAATATACTTTGTTCTTTACTTATTAGGAATTCGAAATTCCTCTCACTTATTCTCTTTATTGCTTGACTTTTAACCCATTGGCACGAAATTCTATTTTCATTTAGTAGAAAATACTTCCTTTTTAGCAATGCCACCAAAATCATTAATAATGTACCACATTATCCTCTTATTTTGAATTATTGGTATTTTCTCTTTCTTTCTTCTCCATTGGGGCTCCTTGGATCCAAGGAACTCCACAATTTCGAAATTCCTTTTTTAAGGATACTTATTATCCTTCTAGATGCATCTATATTCATTATTTCAAATTATCTTGTTTATTTCTTATTAAAATCTCTTTTTAAGGATTTCTCTTTATCTTTCTTTTTATTTTCCTCATTGGCATTCTATTTAACATTAGGAATCCTTTGGATACGAAAATCCATCAAGGGTAACTCAATTATACCTCTTTCCACTTATTTCCCACATTTTATCATTGTTTTCAATTTCTTTCTTAATAAAGAAATATTTAATTGGTCTTTTCTTTTCTTGTTGCATTATCTTTGCAGCTTTGGACTCCTTGGAACCCAAGGAACCCAAGAGGCACGAAATCTACCTTTGGATTAAATTATTTTTCCTTCTAGAGGTTTCTACATTTTTCTTTTCTCCATTTCTTATTAATAATGTAGTTCCTTTTGTCTTTTCCTTGTTATTAGGCCCAATAGCCAATAATGCCCACAAAACAACCAACAAAGCTATTGTAAATGAAAATCAGTTATTCAAAACAAATTATATCATTATTTGTTCCAATATCTACAATATGATAAATTACATTTCTTACCAAATGAACCCAAAAGTTGGGGTTGTAACATCCTTCCCCTCTTATAGGAATTTTGCCCTCAAAATTCCATCATGCAAAAAAACAATTCAGGATAAGACGTTTCCATGTCCATCATTGGCCCCTATGTAGCTTTACCTTATACATGGCATTTCCAAAGAACCTTTATCATCACATATTCCTTTCTCTAAGTTATCTCACCTTGTTATCTATTAACCTCACAGGTGACTCAGGTCATTTCAGCCTCCCTTGGGGCTCACTAGGTTCATTGCTCCGCACATAGTCCAGGTACCTCTCATAGTGCTCTAAATTGGACACATGGAACTCATCACACATCACATTATCCTGAGGGGTAAGGGAAAACTTAACCTTCTCCACCAAACCATGTCAAAAGAACCCATGCATCGGGGACTCATCTCTCTTAGCTATAACTTAGAGGGGATGCATTTTTATGTCACATATCCCCCCATAGTGAACTGCATGTCAGTCTACTTTGCATCAGCTTACAACTCATGTCATCTTTGGGTTCCTTTCAGCCATTGCACGATCAAAGCGACTTCATCTACACACATTGTGGTCCTTTCTTGACCTTCGTGAGGTCCCTTCACCAACATCTTCTTAATGAAGTGGTGACTGACACAACCTCCCTTGTAGAGCTTATTTACATCCCGATACTGGCTATGGTGGTTATCATCACGTCTTACTGAAGACAAGAACTGTCTCCATGTATCACCCTGAATGAGCACACCTACTCTCATCAGACCCTCTAGTCTGGATCGTACTAAACATTAGCTAGGGTGATAAACTATACTAACATCGAGTTCTTCATGTATCTACTTCCACCTTATGGAAGTGTATATTTAGGTTATACTCAAGAACTTCTGAACTCCCATCATGGTGTAGTTGAACCATCTCCTTCTCATATGTAGTTCAACCGGATCTGTCCCTTGACAATACTCTTTCTTTCTCATGTCATCTAGTTAAGGCGATCTACGATAACCCATATTACATATTGACCTTCCTTGGTCTAGGGGAGACTTACTACAACATCCATAGTGATGAACTCCCATTCCCTCTCAGGGACTCTTTTATCCTCTATATCGATACACTGGGTTACTGGTGTTCGTCCTTCACCTCCTGGCTTGCATGGCAACATACCACATGCAACTTCATCTTAAGCATACAAAGTACCACTGTTACTTACTATCTTTGTAGTACCATGGTGTATGGTGATCTTCAATCATGATCTCTTGTATTGTCATGATTCCTTAAGGTCGATTCCTCATAAATCCTAAACCACTCTAATCGGGGTTTCATCACCTTCCTTTCCAGAGAAGTGCATCTGAGGTTCTACAACCATCCTTTCATCATGGTAAGCCCTAGGCTGGCTAACCAAACAACCATTAACTTGATCAACAAATAACTTGATCAACCAATATTATTACATCTGAGTGTTAGACAAACTTATCTCTTTTTCCAACTGGGGGTTATCCTATCAACCTCTTCTAACCTCCATCTAAACTAGGCAGTTGTATCTTACCACTTCACATCCTTAGGTGTTAGGTAACGTTGAAGACATACACCTCCATGTATTTCACTTATTACCTCATCTCAGCTCTAAGTCTATCTTCATCAAGAAAAATCTGAGCTTATTATCTTGGTTTTTCAAACTCAACCTTCATAGCTCATGACAAAAACATCCTCATAAGATGACTACCTTAATACTTTTAGTGTTTGTAAACCATCCATGTATCATTCCCTCCACAAGGGCATGTTATCATCTCTGTCCTCATACCTCATAGAAACGTTCCAACTCACATCATTTTTTATCCTTGGTGTATGGCATGCGTATTTTCCTATCTCTCACTCCCATAACAAGAGGAAATAAGCATTTGGCTGGAGTCCAAATATTGAGTTCTTCCTGTTCCAAGAGTAGAGATGGTACATCCCACCTTGCTAGTACACCTTTAAATATAAGTTGAAATGTGCATCTTATGCCTCTATATCACAATCATTTTGATATCAAAGTTACTTTTATGGAAAACTGGTCTCGAACCTACTTGGGTCCACACATAATCCTTAGTCATCTCCTCTAGGTCTATAGGGTGCCGACACTTTTGGGGTCATCCCTCTTCCCTCGTGCATCTAGAGAGTGCCCTACTCATCTGTCCTTTGGGTCCCATGAGTTCATGAAGGTGATCAATCTCCTAACCCATGGCCCTCCGATAATGATAGTTGTTACCTCCTGACCCTATGGTCATGTGTAACTAGGGAATTAGGCAAATCCCACTTACATTGGTATTATCCCTACCTGACCCTAGGATAGACTTAGGATTCTAACATAGTACATGTTCAACTTAGAACCTTACCCAAGCCTTCATCATCTCTCTCTGCATTCATGGGCTGACTTTCATCCTTTCATAGGGATCATGGCCACCTACCTACCTTGGTCAGGCACCATATCGGTTACCTTCGTGGTAACACATTCACATGCTCTTAGAGATGGTTATCTATGGGTCTACAGGTTCATTCTCACACTATGTACTTTTCACTTAGCTTATCAAGATCCTATGAGACCTCTTTAAGTTCCCACAAAACTAGTATACACCCTACCAAAGGGTCCCTCTCCTAGGATGGGAGGAAACTACAACTCTTGACAACAAGGTCACAAACATCCTTAGGGTTTATATTTACATGAGCATGCTTAACCCTACAACTACTAAGGAACAAGCAGACCACTAACTAAACCATGCTAGGTCATACTTGTTCTCATCCTCAACATTGGATCAAGATCATACCTTCCCATGTCATCCACTTAGCTATGAGGGGTTCATCAAACATACCTTTAAACTTTAGGGGTTCCATCTCCTCTAACCATGAGGAGTACCATGCTCGAGTCTATAGAAACTCAAATCTCATCATGAGCATCAGGTACACCACTTCCCCTCTTAGGCCTAAGAACCCTAGGTTCATTTCTTTATGCACAACTATCCAACTACATGCTCAACCTTTAACCATGAACCAAGCATGTCCAAGGTATGTCATGTGCTTTCCATGATCCTTTTATTCGAGTAACACTTCAGAGTTGAGTCCTCCTCAAGGACAATCAACAAGGTATAAGACCTTACAACCTATTACTAAACCTCTTCATGGTTTAAGGAACTCTTCTTCTCATCTATACCATAGGTAAAGAGGTACCAGCAGTCTCATCCTATCTCTAGGGTTTGGTTCCTCTAATGACAACCAAGATATCGTCAGCATGAGGCAACCACTATCATCCACTTAGGTCGCATCATCCTCAACTCCCCACTTTTCCGCATACCTCAGAGTCTAGGCTTCCAACCTTCTTGCTCGGGTCCTGCTCTCTCTCTCTAGATCTAACTCCACAACCAGCCTTATACTAAAGGTCCTATCTCCATGAAGATGGATCAAGCTCACAAGCATACCTCTACGTGGGTGAAACCTATGTTCAAACCTATGTTTGCTCAAGGTTATCCCTTGCCTTTTATGCTGATCTCATCAGCTATCCAACATACTCCCTTGGCTAGGGTTTCAACCTACTTCTCACACTACTAACGTACTTTGGGTGCCTACTATGCCATGCTCATACAAGCTCATGGGGTTTCTATAGGTCCTTCTCTGACCTCATCAATGAAGGAACTATCCTTCACTCTAACATGCATGACCCTTTCCAGGGTTGGGTCACCAAAGGTACTCAGTCATCCAACTTCTCATGGCTCGTATGGCATCCAAGGCATGTCTATCCAAACACCTGGTCTACCATGACATCTAACTCATCATGACATCTCTCTCTAACCTTCACTTAGGGTTAGGGTTAACATCATCCTCAGAGGATGTGCCAGGTATCTACTTGTAATAGAGATCTCTACCTCCAAGACTAACTCTCTTTACTTATCCTCCTGACAAGAAGGTCTAGCCTCAAGTCTCTCCTGAGTGCATGACAACTTATGTCATACGACCTAAGCATGTATCTATTCTTTTACGCTTAATCTATTAAGATTATGTCCATGACATCTTATTTACATTCTTTTTATTAATTTTGTGGAGGATTCCTTAAACCTTATCAACCATACCCATACCTGAAGAGGGTGAGGAAAAGAGAGAAAACCCTAGCCTTATAAACCTTAACAACATTTGAGTTGAGAAGGGATGAACAAGATGAGAGAGTCCTAAAGGTATCTTATTTCAAGCCAGATCCTAAGACATCGGCTAGGCAGTCACACTAATTTGGGAGCCCTCATATTCCAACTAGTGGTGCGGAGGAAAATCTTTCCAGCACTCAGACGTTATCCTTTTCTAGACACCTCTATCTTTTGGAAATTCCTCTAATAACTCCCATGGGTTCTACAGACTTTGTAAAATTTAATAATTATTAAAGATTAAATGAGGAACCTACTCTCTGATACCAAATGTAACGACCCTGCCTCCCAATAACCCCCAATTAAGGGAGACTAAGAGGTTAGAGCCGTTATCCCAATTTCCGGATCAAAGGTTTAACAAATAATCAATAACAATTATCAAATTCTATTAACTAAACTGAAAGGCTATAATACAATTTAAATTTGCATACCTTTTTCAAAAACTCGGATCTCTACTTGTATCCACATGGACTCTATTCTAACGAATCCTCCTTTGAACTTTAATTCATATTTAATTCCACATATGCCACTTTACTGTTTGTTCTTTTCACTTGTACCTAACACTCCGACAAACAAAAAGTCGGTCAGCATAAAGCTGGTATGTGGGGGAAAAAATAATCATGCAATTAACTATAACAACATATTGCAGTCAAGTATGATTTAACAAACAACTTTACATTTTCAACATAACTTCTCAATCCTTATATACCCTAACCTCTGTGTTGTCCCTGTAGTGGACCTGGATGCTACCTTCCTTATGGTAGATCCCCATTTATCCCCTCATGATCCTACCTAAGAGATGAATCTGTTTCTAGGGTTGAGTCACATGGCACTACCCGTAGGTAGCCCACTCCTTAACTCATGGTGTGCTAGAGAGTCTCATGGAACAACACATGGGTAGCCCAATTTCTAACTCATGATAGCCTAGACCTTGCTCTAGGTTACCCTTTTTAGCATTTGTAAAGCCATAGAGGAGGACCCGGATCTAAGCCAGTTATATATATATATATATATATAGTGATAATCATAGTCACTTTTTAGTTGCATGAAATAAAAGTCATCCAAGTAGTTATTTTTAGGAAACAGTTAAAAACGTACGGGAATCACCATGAAACTAAAGCAATTATCTATAAGCATAACCACATACATGTCAGGCTGATTTGAGACAGAATAATCCAATCAAGAAATCCAAATAGGCAAGCAAGCACATTATGAGATCTTGAAATATGCATACAATTTCCTATTATTAATCATGCCATCAAGATCTATTAAACCTATCTCGCTTCCTAGGGTTTCTAGTCCACTTCTAGGGTTTCTATTGCAATTAGGGTTTCCCTTCATCTTTTAATATTTTAAACCCTAATTTTATACAATCATCACAAACCCTAATTATCGCATCTATTCTTCACAAAGGATATTAAGTTTATCCTTTAACAACATTTAACCCTAATTTTAGAAAAAGCATAATTAACCATCAATTAAGTCTATTAAGCCTCTTTTACATTATTTCTACCATCTTTATTCTTTTAATCCATGACAAGTTCATTATGCTCATTTATCATCAATTCATAGATCATTGTGGTCCAATTCACATATGAACTCTATTTGTCATTAATTCTACCTTTGTTCATTAGAAAACTCTGATTACTACACTAAGGTTATTTATCCACAATTAGGAACCTTTATACTCAAAATAGCTTAGAATCATCTTATCTTAGCTTTATTCACGATTTTGAATAATTAAAACCATTAAGAGTCACATTCACTATTATTAGGGTTTCAAGGCCCATTAAAGCATATTTATGCACATGAATTTCTAAATTAAACCAATTATGTGAAAAGTTCATCCTTTTTTATCTTAATGTATTTTTATGATTAATTGGTTAATTTCAACTTTAATCATCCATTAAACCCTATTAATTCATTAATCATATCTAATTAGGGTTTCTTAATCATTAAAGCACTAAAGTTGATAACTTCCATTACTTTTCGAATTGTAATCGTAAAAAGGCTCCAATTATGTTTTTATTGCATTCCTTGAGTTCTCCTGATCAAAATTCATATATAATGTGAATCCATCCGAGCTACCGTTAATTAGTTGTGAATTTTGTAAGAACTTACTTACTTGAGCCAATCAAAAACTGCCACGTCACCCTATTCCCATGCAACATTGCTCAAATGTAAACATAACAGATTTACAATTCTACCCTTACTTAAGTTGTTGGTGCTCCAGCCCACAGCGGGGAAAACAGTCAAACACCGCCCGTGTCATCTTCTACCTCCCGACGCCGTAGTTGTGTCGATCTGTAGTGCAACGTGCGTCTTCCCTTCCCTCCTCAGTGCTCGGGGGTGACTGTTCATGGCCGCCCCAGCTCTGCTACACCCTGGCGCCCTCGAGGCACTTCCAAAACATGGCTAAGACGGCTGGAAACAAGCCCAGCAGGTCCGCAACCGTGTCAATTTGCAGCCCACCTATAGGCGTCGTGCAGATGTAAAGAGCCAAATAGATGATCTCCAAGTCTCTCTTTGATGATGTAGGAGCGTCGCAAACTCTGCATACTACTCTCATTGCTTCTGGGATCGCACCCACTACAACAAACATTCACATCAACGGCCTTTCAGAAATTCCACTGAAAAAAAGCCAGTAAACAGGCTTAGCGGCATTTGTTGACATATATAAAAATGCCTCTAGCGCCAATGCCACTAGGAAGATAGTGGCTTAAGTTGTAAAAGCCACTAAATGTTTGTCTTTAGTGGCTTCGAATAAATGCCACATAAAGACCACTAAACCATCATTTGGCATTTATAGAAAAGCCACTATGCATCATTTGGCTTTTATACAAATGCCACTATTTTGTATAATGTTGTTGTATAAAACGGTTTTGATTGAATGTAGTGGCTTATGAAAAAAGCCACTAATGACATACTAGTTCTGCATTACTAATTTTTTATGGATTTTAGTCAGTCAATTTGTAGTTCATGATCAAGTTTTCTAATTGAATGCCAATTGAAGCCGAACACATTCCAGAAGTATTGAACTTTTTTATTTCTAATCAAATGACAACTACATGGGGAGGGCATTTTACCTTGCCCCTTGTATTGAATACAACAACATCACATATGACTATATATGGTACATATTGTAGACATGAACACTAATTGGATAACAACTCATTTTGCACTTGGAGACCCCCCAAAGGAATGCAAACTCATTTTCTTACAGAAACATACAGCTCCAATCTAGAATTCCAAGTAGTTGTGAGCTTCTACAGGAGTAGACCAGCTACACTGAAGGTTCATCCTTCTTCTCAGCTGTAGTGATAGCATTATGGCCATATGGTCATCAGATTCCTCAGTAGGTTTTTCCTTCTTCTCTTCCACCTTGGCAACAGAAGCAGCAGGTGCACCCGCATAGCCTAAAGCAGCAACAGGGGCAACAACAACTGCAAACTTGCTAGGATCCTACAATGAAGTGAGCAAAATGTTGAGCACTTGCATGCAAATGTAAGACAAAAACACTTACAACACTAGCATGTTGTTAAGATAGTATCAGGGAAGATAGCACCATTGCCAAATTTATCAATAAGGTCATCTTCAGTAAGGTGAAGGACCTCAGGGCTGAATATTGATCCACTGTCATAAACTGACATCACAACTAGTCCATATGAGAAGGGCCTGATGCCGAGCTTGGCAAGAAGGGAAGCCTCAGAAGAACCCACCTTCTCACCTTTCCTAATAAGTTCGACAATGGTGATGATTTCAACTGTACCATTCACATTATGTCAGCTGAATAGAGTTTTCCATGCAGCAAAGTTGTAGACATTCAGCTAAGCATACAACTAAGCACATGATAGAAAGGGTGCAAAGCTGACAATCTTGACAATTATGTAAAAAGCAAAAGATGGTTACCATACTCAATGTTGTCCAGGGTTCTCATAATACTGTAGTCTATACATAATAAGTTGAAAGATTTTTAGTAAGGTAAGAAAGCATATAATGATTAATAAGAGCAGAACCTGGTGAAGGCCTTCATGCTGTTATAGATAGATCTCCCTTCACCAACTGCAATAACTAATGTACTGAAGTTATCATCAGCAATAACCATGTATGAAGGCTCCTTGGTAACCTGGACTGACACATAAAAAGAGAAGAAACAATCATTATCAATAATAATTACTAAAAGACAAGAAGATAGATATACAAATTGACATATAGCAAATATACTTACCTTAGTTCCAACAATTACCATGGCAATACTAATGTCTGCCATTTTCAGAGCAGATGCATCATTGACACCATCACCAGTCATGGAAACCACGACATGTAATAAACAACTAACAACAAAACATGCAAGTTGACTATGTAGATCAGCAAGAGGCATCAGGTCTTCAAATATATACTAACATGGCCACCAGGAATAGATTCACTATCCCCTAATAAGCAAGAAGAGTTTCCAGAATAGATTCACCATCCCCTTCAATTGAAAAAAAGCAAAGTGAAGTAGTGAAATATACCTTATCCAGGAATCCTTAAAACAACCCAAAGCAAAACTAGAAATCAATGTTGGCTAGGCTACAATACATCAAGAACATGTAAGCATACACCATTTTGTTGGATTGCATGTAAGACCAGTTCCAGGGTGAGGAATCCCATCTTTGAGTCCTAACAACAACTCTGTTCTTGGAGATTAAAGGCCAATCACAAGAGCTGAGCTGAAGCCTTTCACAAGAGATGAGATGACAACCTTAGCACTCGAGAGTGGCCTTTAATCTCCAAAAACATGCCTTTTTGAGTCCTAACAGCAGCTCTGTACTTGGATATTTAAGGTCATTCTCTATACATGATCTTAGCAGAGGATCCTTACCATAGTTATTGGCTTTTAGGGCCTGCATCCCCACCACATGTTACATAAAGGGTATTATTGTAGATGTTGTTTTAACAATTAAGGGAACATGGAGGAACCGATATTACTAAGAGCACCCATTATTTCTTGAGGCTTCTTCCTTGACTTCTTAACCAAAGCAGAGTATGGAAATGTTGAAAATGACTTGTTGTACAATGGAAATGTTGAAAATGACTTGTTGTACCTCTACAGAGAAATTAGGACGCATAGAAGCATGCGACTAAAACATCTCAATTACATTTCAAACATCTTAATAGCCTAAATATTGAGCAATCATAGAAGCTCCACCACAAACCATCTTGAGGCGAATCACCACATCAAAATATGTTGTGTAAATCTCACACACAAGATTCCAAAAACACTGCTCATAGCTAAAAACCGCTTTGGCTAGGCTGCAATACTACCTTAGATACTACTTTTAGATACTACTTTGGCTAGGCTGCAATACATCAAGAACATGTAAGGATGTACCATTTTGTTGGATTGCCTATAAGACCAATTCTAGGGTGAGGAATCCCATTTTTGAGGCCTAACAACAACTCTGTTCTTGGAGATTAAAGGCCATTCACAAGAGCTGAGCAGAAGCCTTTCACAAGAGCTGAGCAGAAGCCTTTCATAAGAGATGAGCTGACAACCTTAGCTCTCGAGAATGGCCTAAGATCTCCAAAAACTGGCCTTTTATGCAGTGACATGTTTTTTGTTGTGGAAGGCACAAAATGCACAATTCTTCAAAGAAATATTGACTTAGTAAGCTATCATGCAAAATGTGATCAAGTTATGAAAGAAAAATTTACAGAGAACTATTGACTTAGGAAGCAAAAAAAGACATTCACATTCAGCAGGTCAAAACAAAATATGTTGTGTAAATGTCACATACAAGAAGGTAAGACATTGCTCATAGCTAAAAGAAAAATAGGATTGTCATTTGGAAACATTGTCTATGACAATGGACATGAAACAACAGTATCTGAATCATTATGTACTAATAAAAAAGTGGACCAAAGAAACACAACTATAGCTTTCATCTCTCTATGCAGTATCCAAGAATGCAATTATCTACCTTTACACTTCATGACCTGCAACAAATGGAAATGACTTTAGATACTAGTTTTGTTTTCAATTATGTCATATTATAAGCAATACTATATGCTCACTTTGGCAGTAAATGTGATTTCGGCCATGCTATGACATTGCCAATAACTTCATCCATATATTGATATTGCTCAGAAGGTCTGACTAGAGGTTCGTTGGCCATCACCACAACCTCTACATAAACAGCAACACATTATGAGCCTAAAATTGCACCTCCCACCATTTGCAAGGGATCAACCTCAGATACTCGATCGATTGCAACTTTATCATCTGCATCTGCGATACTCAGCACATACACTTCCTATAAACAAAATACAATTTAAATAAAAAATTTCTATAAATGTAGAATGATGTGCAATTTACACAAATACAAACATACTTGTACCTTATAAATTGTTGAATGTCTCATTCTGATCTGCACAATTATTGTATCTTTGTCATAAGGCCATCAAAATTCAACATGGAAATAATTGATACCACACATCTAGTATAAAATGTATTCATACCTGGCCAGTGCGTACATGTTGTGCTGATTGACTGTTTCCTGCTCTAGACAAGGCTAGTATCTGCTCTATTTTTGCATTTTGTTTTTGAATTTTAGCTTCAAATTCCATCTGTTGTTGTTCAAGCTGATCCTGGAAATGCTTCCTTTGCGCTTCATCAGCTTCTCGGGATTTACGGTTCTTGCCCCAGATATCAGAAGGTGATGGTCCAAGTCCATAACCACGAACATATCCTGGTCTCTCTTCTCCCATAACCTGCCTATAAATTTTAGCTGAAGTAACATCAGGTTGGTTTCTTCGTAGCTCGTCACCTACCTCAGAAAAAATTTCCTACACACAACAAAACATAGGAGATGAATTTTATACCAAACATATACATGTTTCCATGTAGTAAATGTAACATAATACTATAGGATAGGAATCCTTGTACCAAAATTTTGGCGGATTAAATATCAACTACGCTCCCATCTTTTTTACGATGAGTTTTCTCAAAAAACATAATGGGATCAACTTCCCCGCCTGTTTCCTTCTCCAACTATATCATTCAAACAAGGTTATTGTTAACATCATTTAAATGGATGTCTCCAAATTGTCCAATTGGATCACAATATTGACTAACTTACATCATGTTTTAGACAAGAAAATGACTTGGTTCCTGTTGTGTGGCTAACCTTTTGAAATTTTCTGCTTGTCTTGTTAGTTATACACTTCCTCTGTGAAAAGAAATTGTAGTATTGTCCATAGTAATTATCTGTGAGGTAAATTAAATAAATTAATAGATACAAAAAATTACCTTTCCGTTATTTCTCCTCCAGTAATCCACAAGAAATTTCCATTGAGACATTTCCACACGGGCAACAACTTGTTCAAGTTGTTGTTCATATGGACTATCTTCTACGAAGTATAGTTTCCGTAACTCCCACTTGTGGTACTTCCATTTCTTTCCCAGTCTCTTCATTGTCCACTCCTTTTATTCTTTGTCCATCATGAATTTACTCTACCGACAATAAAGATATCAATTAGAAGCATCATTTAACCATTTAAAAATAAATTTTAATATTGTACCTTCACAAAATTCCATATGGATTCTTTTTTATTTGCTGGAAATTATCTCCAGTCCTCGTAGTTTAATGGATAAAGATTGGGATCTCTTGCAATGGTTGTCAAAAAACTTGATAAGTGACATTGGTTTATACCCACTGGTTGTCCAAATTGATTTATCTCAATGGGAATTTGATCGCCGGGCTTTCTTTTCCAGACTTGTAAACATTGTGCTCGGCCACGTGTGTGATGTCTTTGACCTAAGCATTCATTTATATATCATTAGATGTAGCACTATAAATGAAATGATATGAATAAACTGAATACCTAGCACATCAATAGGTGTTGGCATAGCATTCAACGACTCATCATGGTGATCAACGACGTCATTTTGCTCCATGGTTTCTTGAAATGCATTGCTATTTTGGCTATTTCCAGCTCTACTCTCTACTCTTCTTGATTGATTGGACATGAGAACATTGACAGTAGGCACCGGGGGTCGATGTCTTTGACCTGAGCATTCATTCATAAAGGATACAACATAAATGGAAATTATATATCTTTAGATGCAGCACTATGAATGCAATGATATGAATTAATTGATTACCTAGCCCATTAGAAGGTGTTGTTGTAGCATTCAACGACTCTTGATGGTGATCAGAGAGGTCATTTTTATCCATGTGGTCATGAAATGGATGGCTGTTTTGGCTATTGGCAGCTCTACTATCTACTCTTCTAGAATGATTGGACACTGAAGCATTGCCATTAGGCACCCGTGGTTGATGTCTTTGACCTGAGCATTCATTCATAAAGGATACAACATAAATGGAAATTATATATCACTAAAGGCAGCACTATATGTGCAATGAATTAACCAATTACCTAGCCCATCAGAAGGTGTTGTTGTAGCATATAACAACTCATCATGGTGATTAGATAGGCCATTTTTCTCCATGTGCTCATTAAATGCATGGCTATTTTGACTATTGGCAGCTCTACTATATCTACTCTTCTTGAATGATTGGACACCGAAGCATTTCCATTAGGCACCTGTTGTCGATGTCTTTGACCTGAGCATTCATTCATAAAGCATACAACATATATAGAAATAATATATCATTAAATGCAACACTATAAATGCGATGATATGATTACCTTGTCCATCACAACGTGTTCTTGTAACAACAGAGCTAGCAACAATGTTATTGAATTTCCTTGGTCTATCATTTTGAACATTAGGTGAAAGGGAAGCTAATTTTTTTTTGGAGCGATTACTAGATGACAGGTTCAAAGCTTTCCAACAACCTTATGGAGTAATGCTAGGTAAATGAGTCCACGTACAAGAGTCAATGATGTTGTTCTGATCATTCCTTGTAGCTGTCTTATTATGGAAGTTGTCACTTAACTGTTCTCTCATCCTGAGTATATCAAGTCACACAAAAATGAAGACACTTAAAACAAAATTGAACAACATAAAAGGTATTTACTAATCATTCGGTCATCCTCTTCCATCCAACAATTATCCATTCTTAAAAATAGTAAAAAATATAACATTTATGACTAACTCTATCATACAAACAACATAGTTATAATAAGGATAAAAGTAGAACATCAATTTGAGGCAATCCTCAAAGAAAAACATCACTCAAAACCACACTAGAGAAAAACATTTGCAAGCCATCATCAAGATCACATTGGGTACCTTAAATTCACAATGCTTGATTGATTACTAATGTTCATTAAGTAATACAACACAAATTACATTTTTTGATTATTTCCTAATTTAAAAGTTAAAAAAATTCATCAACAATTGTGACGGTCGTTATGACGGTGACATGTGTGTTTTGTTGATGATGCTGTGTCGAGGATGGAGTCGTTGGTGGACAAATCCGAACTGATGGTTATGGGATACAAGGCAGTACCAAAGGGCAAGGATTGCACCTCAGGCATGCCAAATTCATCGAATGACGTCTCCTTAGATACGGTACAGCCTAGCCTGTGCATATACCATCTCAGGTGAGAAGGCAAACTGTTGTTGTAGTTATGTATATAAGCATGTATGGTATTGTTGCCAATCAGACGAAGCAAAACCTGGTCTGTATGGCCAATTCCCATTCTCCCAATCCAACCACGCCTACTGGTTATGGATACCAAATTGCTGTCACCATCATACTGAACCTCAATTACATTTGTCGAGTTCCCAAACTTTAAGGTCATTTGACCAGCCGTGTAGCGTCTTCCGTCCAGATGATGCCAATGTCTGGGAATGGTGAGTTGTGCAAGTGTACGCTCCTCTAGGGTGATTCCCAACTTTTCTTCTTCAGGAAAAATGAGCGGGGGGGGGGGGGGGGGGTAGACGCCCAGGCCATAGTGACTATTGTGGGTGAACAAAGACGGCAAAATATTAGTACTAACAATTGTAAGTATATATAATGATATTATAAATTTTCAAAAAAAGTAGTATAAATTTGCAAAATATAGAGAAATATATTTTTTAAAGTGAATCAAGTAGTCCATAAACATATTCCCCATGGTTTCTATCAACATCGACATGAATGAACCCATTAGAGAACATGCAACATCATTATCTAGTTTGATGAAACCTGGTCAGGGACCATACAAGTGTACAACTTGTATAAGATCTAAGTGTAGAAGACCTAGAACTTGGAGGAACTGGTGTTCCAGCCAGCTGATGGTTCCTGGCCCAAGGCGAGAGGTTGGAGTACATATATAGTAAATATGTATAATTCACTATAAAATTCTTGAGTAATAGACCATGCCATCAAAAGACAAAAATTGATTTACGATATGGAACTGAAGTAACCATAATGCAATGTGTTTACATTAAAGCAGTACTGAGATAAGACGTATACTCCAAAAAAAACATGAATCAACCATTATGTAAACATCACTGCATAGAAGCCATGCAATTTTGTTCAATATCGAAATCAAGAGGGCAAACCAGACTTCCTATGGCAGAGAAAAAATTATTGTTGTTCCACAATGGAACCCCTGCATTTTGTGCAATCATAGCTTAGTGTTAATAGCAACTTGTATACATGCCCTTGGTATCTTGCTTCATTGTTTCTTAAAGACCCTAATTTTCAGGGATGGTGAAAGTTTTTGTCAATTGGTAGTGCATAAGAATATATACGATTCAAGTTTACGGTAATCAAAGGAAAATTGAAGAAACCACACCCAAAAAAACATGTATACTATAAGTAATTATAAAAAGGTCTTATTCTTCCTTAGACATTTCTAAATCATAGAATATTACACAAGAAATGAGCATCTCATAAACCTTATTCTCTCCTTAGCCTCTTCCTACATACATAAAGATGAGTATCTCTCCCCTTCATTAGCCCAATGGTGGGAATCCATGTTCTCATCAGAGAGCGCCAACCCACCAAAGGTGGTGGCCTAGGTAAGGATACATTACTTGCCTATTCGTTAATGATTTACAAACAAATATACATGATATGTGCAAACATCACATGAGTACCTAAGCGACCACTTTTTAAAAAGTAGATGCTTCATTTTCCTTATAATTTAATACAACAATACACATATTTTTATATGAATACACTAACATTTAGCAAACTTGTATACATAACCAAAACCAATGCGACATTGTAAAATAAAACAACGGAATCATCATATTTCAAGACTGTAAAACAATCCAAGTTTAAATCTAACAAAGAAGGATGGTCGATGGCTTTATATAAATGATTAACGAAGTGATTGCTGGATATAAAACAATGGAATCATCATATTTCAAGACTATCTTCATAAACCGATTATCATATATACCTTGATAGAATGGAAACTGTGAGAATGGATGGGAAAGACCATGTGTGTTTATTCACTACTATAGAAACAACATTCAGTGTCGCTTTTCTGGGCGTCGGTTCTTTAGGAAAACCAACGCCTAAAATATTAGACGTCGGTTATTTAGGCAAACCGACGTCTATATTCGAAGACCAGCCAGACACGGGTACCGCTTTGAATACAGCGTCGGTTGTTAATAACAAACCGACGCCTAAAGTCGCCCGCGAAATCCAATTTTTGAGCAAAAAAATAGTGTCACTTTCAGCGTCGGTTATGTAGATAGAAACCGACACCTATGGGCGATGAAAATTTGCGCGAAAAGTGTCACTTTCAGCATCAGTTAACCTTTTATAACCGACGCTGAAAGTGGTTCCCGCCAAACAATTTCGTGAAAAATATCATCCAATTGGACGTCGGTTGGTTCAAACAACCGACGCTAAAGAGGTTTAGGCGTCGGTTGTTTGAAACAATCGATGCTATTTGGGAACTTAATATCCCGCGATCGCCCGACTCTTCCCCTTTCTTCTGTTTCATTGCGAGCCGATTTCCCTTTTCTTCTCTGATGTCGCCCAACCACGCCGCCGATTTCTCCTCCACGAAAGCTTCTTATTCCTCCACGACAGCGTCGCCGCGCCGCCGCCGCGCCCCCATCTCTGCCGCCACTGTTGCTGCCTTCTTCCCCTTCTCCGCGCCCCCTTCTCTGCAGCCACTGCTGCTCCTTGATCTGCCTTCCCTGCCGCCTGGAGCTCGCCGCCGTGCCGCCTTCCTCCTTTCCGCCGCCCGCCGACGCCGCTGCTCCTTGCCACCGACGCCGCTGCTCCTTGGTCTGTCTGCCCTACCGCCTGGAGCTCGCCGGCCACCGCTGCACCTGCCTGCCCTGCCGCCTGGAGCTCGCCGGTCACCGCCACCACTGCTGGGAGGTCAGTTGTTGTTGGTCACCTAATATTGCATCTATATCTAAGTTTCACCACTTCTTTCACTGAGAACTGAGAAGAATGGCCTACCACGGCCGTGCTGGGCAGCACGGCCGTGCTGCCCAGCACGGCCGTGGTAGGCCAACACAGCCACGGCCGTGTTTGATTTGTTTTAAACCCTAATTTGATTTAAATCCATTCTAGCATCCTAATTTGATTTGATTAAACCCTAACATTGATGAAACCCTAACATCAATTGTGATGAAACCCTAACATGTATATATCTATTATTGTGTTTGTTGGCCTAGAAACCCGTCCAAGATTGACTCATTAGGAGTAAATCTTGGATAGTCCCCGGTTTGGGACTGTTTTTGAACACCTAATCTCACTTAGGATGTAAGTGTATAATGTGTATTGGTTTTTCGAGAAAATTTCGGTAGCATTTCCCCATTTGTTCTCTAAGTACATATGTACTTAGAGAACAACGGGGAAATGTTGCCGAACTTTTCTCGAAAACCCAATACACATTATACACTTACTAGTGAGATTAGGTGTTCAAGGATGGGATAGGTGGTACAAATTTATTATATATAAGAATGACATCACATGTGTTTGTTGGCCTAGAAAGTGAACAATCATTGTTCTTTGTATTACTTGTACATTGGTATAAATTAGAATGAACAATCACTAAATTATATACTGTTTGTATGGAGTCCGGCTTCATTGTAGATATCTATTATTGTGTTTGTTGGCCTAGAAACCCGTCCAAGATTGACTCATTAGGAGTAAATCTTGGATAGTCCCCGGTTTGGGACTGTTCTTGAACACCTAATCTCACTTAGGATGTAAGTGTATAATGTGTATTGGGTTTTCGAGAAAATTTCGGCAGCATTTCCCCGTTTGTTCTCTAAGTACATATGTACTTAAAGAACAGCGGGGAAATGCTGCCGAAATTTTCTCGAAAACCCAATACACATTATACACTTACTAGTGAGATTAGGTGTTCAAGGATGGGATTGGTGGTACACATTTATTATATATAAGAATGACATCAAATGTGTTTGTTGGCCTAGAAAGTGAACAATCATTGTTCTTTATATTACTTGTACATTGGTATAAATTAGAATGAACAATCACTAAATTATATACTATTTGTATGAAGTCCGGCTTCATTGTACATATCTATTATTGTGTTTGTTGGCATAGAAACCCGTCCAAGATTGACTCATTAGGAGTAAATCTTGGATAGTCCCCGGTTTGGGACTATTCTTGAACACCTAATCTCACTTAGGATGTAAGTGTATAATGTGTATTGGGTTTTTGAGAAAATTTCGGTAGCATTTCCCCATTTGTTCTCTAAGTACATATGTACTTAGAGAACATCGGGGAAATGCTGCCGAATTTTTCTCAAAAACCCAATACACATTATACACTTACTAGTGAGATTAGGTGTTCAAGGATGGGATAGGTGGTACACATTTATTATATATAAGAATGACATCAAATGTGTTTGTTGGCCTAGAAAGTGAACAATCATTGTTCTTTATATTACTTGTACATTGGTATAAATTAGAATGAACAATCACTAAATTATATACTGTTTGTATGAAGTCTGGCTTCATTGTACATATATATTATTATGTTTGTTGGCCTAGAAACCCGTCCAAGATTGACTCATTAGGAGTAAATCTTGGATAGTCCCCGGTTTGGGACTGTTCTTGAACACCTAATCTCACTTAGGATGTAAGTGTATAATGTGTATTGGGTTTTCGAGAAAATTTCGGCAACATTTCCCCGTTTGTTCTCTAAGTACATATGTACTCAGAGAACAGTGGGGAAATGCTGCCAAAATTTTCTCGAAAACCCAATACACATTATACACTTACTAGTGAGATTAGGTGTTCAAGGATGGGATAGGTGGTATACATTTATTATATATAAGAATGACATCACATTATACACTTAGGATGTAAGTGTATGCCCTAATCTTTTCCTAATATATACTTGTTTCCTAATATATACTTGTTTTCTCGGATCATAGAATGGATAGATCATGGATGTCCATTCGTAATCGTTGCACCCCAGAGTTTATATCTGGTCTTGATCAGTTTATTAGATTTGCCGAGGAACATAGGAAAAAACCTACAGATAGGTTCTACTGTCCATGTAGGCATTGCGGTAACAACTTGAAAGTCAACACTGGTGAGGAAATCAAAAGTCATGTCATGTGCAACGGGATTGTACAAGGCTATACAGAATGGCACTGGCATGGAGAGATTTCAAAATCGAAACCAGTAGATGTCGATAGCAGTGCTTGGGTGGAAGAAGAAATTGCCTCCGATGACGTAAATGTGAACGAACCAGTTCTAGCAGACATCGTTGATGCGATGCTGGATAGTTGTAGGGTAGAGCACACCGATCCACCTCCTATCTTTAGAAACATTGTGCATGATGCTGAGATACCATTATACACAGGCTGTGCTATGTTTACGAAGCTTAGCGCTGTGTTGAGATTGTATAAGTTGAAAGCTAACAATAGATGGAGCGACAAAAGCTTCACTTCATTGTTGACTTTGTTGAAAGAAATGCTTCCTGAAGGAAACGAGCTGCCAATCTCAACATACCAGGTAAAGAAAATGTTGTCCCCAATGGGAATGGAGGCCAAGAAGATACACGCATGCCCGAATGATTGTGTATTATTTCAAAAGGACTATGTAGATTTGAAAGATTGTCCAAAATGTGGTGCGTCAAGGTATAAATTGATGACTTCGGGGGAGTCCAAAACTGGTTCTCCTGCCAAGGTGTTGTGGTATCTACCTATAATATCATGGTTTCAATGCTTGTTTGCAAATCCGAAAGATGCGAAGAATTTGAGGTGGCATGCAGATGTTAAGAAAAATAATGATGGGATCCTACGACATGCGTCTGATTCCCCACAGTGGAAGAAGATTGATCTATTGTACCCCAAATTTGGTGAAGAAGATAGGAATCTAAGACTTGGGCTTTGTAGAGATGGGATGAATCCGTACGGGACATTGAGCAGCCAACATAGCACTTGGCCAGTCATGCTTGTTATATACAATCTTCCTCCCTGGATGTGTATGAAAAATAAGTACGTTATGTTGTCGTTGTTGATATCGGGCCCTAAACAACCAAGAAATGATATCGATGTTTATCTTGAACCTTTGATTGATGACTTAAAGAAACTTTGGGTTGAAGGTGTGATGACCTATGATGCTTCAGCAAGAGTGACATTTCGTTTGCACGCTATGTTATTTTGCACTGTTAATGACTTTCCAGCATATGGGAATTTGTCTGGATATAGTGTCAAAGGAGCTAAAGTGTGTCCTATATGTGAAGAAAACATTGATTCAATAAGACTAAAACATGGCGGCAAGACTGTATATCTTAGTCATCGAAGGTTTCTTTTAAAATTCCATCTGTATCGTAGGAAGCGCAAAGCATTCAATGGATGGAATGATGAACGGAGTGCACCTAAACCTATACCAGGGGATGTTGTTTATGCAAGAGTAAAAGACATTGTCAATGAATTTGGTAAGAAATCACAATGTAGTATGGCCACACGGAGTGACAATTCTTCATTCAAGAAGAAGTCAATATTTTGGGATCTTCCTTATTGGAGTTCTTTGACAGTCAGGCATTGTATCGATGTAATGCACGTTGAGAAAAATGTTTGTGATAGCATCATTGGTACTCTGTTAAATATACCAGGTAAGACTAAAGATGGGATAAAATCTAGACTGGACCTACGTGAAATGGGAATAAGGTCAGAATTAACAGAATTACGTGAAATGGGTAATAAAAGAACATACTTACCTCCCGCTTGTTACACGTTGTCTAGAAAGGAGAATAAAACTTTTTTTGAATGCTTGGTAAATGTTAAGGTGCCACATGGTTACTCATCCAACATCCGTAGATTGGTATCAATGAAAGATCTGAAGTTGATAGGTCTTAAATCTCATGATTGTCACACTCTAATGCAACAAATATTGCCCGTGGCAATTCGATCTATATTGCCGAAGCATGTAAGGTTTGCAATTACCAGACTTTGTTTCTTTTTCAACAGTTTATGCAGCAAAGTTATTGACCCTGATACTCTCGATAATTTGAAAAGAGAAGTGGTTGTTACCCTATGTCAGCTTGAGATGTATTTCCCTCCTTCATTCTTTGATATCATGGTACATCTTGTTGTCCACTTGACTAGGGAAGTGAAAATGTTGGGACCAGTTTTCTTGCATTGGATGTATCCCTTTGAACGATACATGAGCGTTTTTAAAGGTGATGTTCAAAACCGTTATCGGCCTGAAGGGAGTATTATTGAAGGTTATGTGGCGAGAGAGGTTATGGTTTTTTGCAATGACTTTCTCAGTGGTAATGACACTCCTGATAATGACAAGAATATTGAGTAGGGCAAAGGAATTTTGGGATCACGGGTGAAAGTAATCAGCCGTGAGCAGTTGGAACAAGATCACTTGTATATTTTACACAATATGGACGAAGTGAGTGTTTATATCGAGGAACATACCAATTTCATAAAGAGACAACATCCTCGAGCAAGTTCAATGTGGCTTGCTAGAGAGCATAATAAGACTTTTACTAAGTGGTTTGAAGATAAAGTCTTACATCAACTATCTTAAACACCAAATGATATTACATAAACTATCAAATGCCTCACCTTTAAACCAAAACCGAATGTTATGTCTTATGAAGGGTTTGACATTAATGGATTCACATATTACACAAAGCGCCAAGATGATAAGAGTGTCGTCCAAAATAGTGGGGTCACTCTTCAAGCGTCGACTATGTACTTTGCAAGTGCAAAGGATAAGAGTCCACGTGAAGCTGAAATGTCATATTACGGTGTCATTGAAGACATTTGGGAGTTTGACTACATAGTTTTCAAAATTCCGCTCTTTAAATGTAATTGGGTTGATAACACCAAAGGAGTTATAGTGGATGAATTGGGTTTCACTTTGGTGAACTTTGAAAAGATTGGCGAGAAGGGTGAACCATTCATATTGGCATCACAGGCGAAACAAATATTCTATATCGATGATCCTGCAAATGATAAATGGTCGGTTGTTCTTCATGGTAAAAGACAGTTTATTGAAGATCCTATAGATGAAGAAGAGTACTATGATAAGTATGATGACTCCAGTCCATTCTCAGTTGGGTTGCCAACTCCACAAAATATTGAAGCTAATGATGACTTATATGTGTGCGGAGATCACAATGAAGGATTGTTAATTGATAAAAGATCACAATTTTAGAGACATGTATGTTTATACAAATGCTAAATGTTTGCCTTTTTCTAGTTAATACAAATGCTAAATGTTTGCCTTTTTCTAGTTAATACAAATGCTAAATGTTTGCCTTTTTAATGACATTTTTAGATGGCTGACCATGATGAGCATGATGTCCATGATGAGCATGAAGTCCATGATGAGCATGCTGTCCATGATGAGCATGGTGAGGATACCAATGTAAGTTCTAAAAACATATCCTGTATTTCTATAAAATTCATTATCTTCTAGTTATGTCATATATCTTATATTTCTATATTGGGCTAATTCAGTGTGTTTATTTTTGTCAAATTTTAGGTTGATGATGCACATGTACCCACTGAAGCACTGGAGCAACTTGATGCGCAGCACCAAACACTTAACAAGAAAAGGGGCATCACTCTGTTGAAGAAGTTAATAGTGCTTAGTGGCAGTGGATCCAAATTGGTTGTAGAGTTTGATAATGGAGGAAATGCAATTGGAGTGAACCGCAATAATTTTGAAACTATCTTGGGTGTACCACTCGGAGCCATTGTGGTGTTAAGTATGATAATTGGCATAAAGTTCCTCAGGGGAAAAAAGACTTGATATGGAAGGATTTATGCGTGAGTTATTATTATTTGCAATTCTATTTTGTAGATTACAAATTCTATTATTTGCAATTCTATTTTGGATACTAGTTAATAACATTTCTATTTTACAGAATCTGTTTGCATTGGATGAGAAGTTGCATCGTAAAAGTGTGATGCAACATGCTGGAAAGATGCTTAGGAATTATAGGACAAATCTGAACAGAGAATACATAAAAGAGGGTGATAAGAAAAAGAAGTCAGCCCTTGAACAATGGAACTTCTTGGACAAAGAAGATTGGGACAATTTTGTTGCTTCAAGAAAATCTGAAGAATTCAAGGTATTAGGTGTCACTCCCAATTTAATTAATATACATTGTATTCACCTATTCAAGATTAACATTTAGTGATACTAACCAAATCATTAATGTGCATACTAACTAGTCCCTTAGTGACGCACAAAAAGCAAGGCGTGCACTGATTGTGCATGACCACACTATGGGTCCAAAAGGCTATGCAAGCGTTCACCAAAGATTACATGCGGACTCTGCGGCTACTCAGGAGTCTGGTCCTACTCAGGAGTCTGCCACACCCATGCCTCGCCATGATATCTGGATAGCTGGGAGGCAAAACAAGAAGGGTGAAATAAAGAAGCCCGTAACTGCTGAGGCGGCTGCGAAAATGGTAAAATACAACTCTTAGAGCAATCGTTTGAATATTGATTATTTGTGGTGTTAATTTACCAATTTCTGTTGATGGTGATTAGCGGGAGCTGCACGAGCAGAGGAAACAAGGCACGTTCATCCCTCAGGGCACAAGGGATGAATTGACAGTTGCTCTGGGTAACCCAGAGCATCCTGGACGTGTTAGGGGTGCAGGCGCTGGTGTGGGCATCAAAGCATTCTTTGGGCCATCCTAGCGCAAACCCAGAGCGGGACTTTCTCAAGAAGAGGTAACCTATTCTTTTTTTAGAATGTTACTGCAAAAGGAAATTCAATAATAAGAAGCTAATGTTTCTTTTATCCATGTATAGGAGAATAAGAGAGTCGAGGATATAGTTGCTAAGAAGGTCAACGATGTAGTTGCTGAGAAGGTCAAGGAAGAATTGTTGCGGTGGCAGGCATCTCAGGCTTCCAATCAGCCTATGGCGACCCACTCTTCTCCTGATGCACAGACTGCGAGTAATCCTCGAGACCCATCGCCTAACATGTCTGTTGTAAGTATTGTTTATGACATTGTAGCTAGTCTTTTCAAGATGATATGTATATATGTATAACATTCTTTACATAAATTTGTAGGCATTGAAGCCATGCCACTTAATAAAACAAGACTATGTTGTTGCAGAGGCGCAGGCTTACCCGTCCCTTCCTGGGGAAAGGTTTCACGGGACTCCAATGCCACAGGGCTACGTTCGTGTGGGCCCATTACGCGTGCTACCCGATTGGAGGGAAGCTACATTGCCATATCCCCACCCGGATATTGATACACTTGCTGAGGCAGAAGGCGGGGTCATATTGTGGCCCAAAGCAGATGTCGTCTACACTACTAAAATTGTAAGATAAATTTACATTGATTTAGACTGTTAATGTGTATATATGATGTCAACTGATCTGAAATTATATATACATGTTAAAAAGAAGACACCAGGAGCACCTAGGCCTCCACCTCCACTTCCCGCATTACCAACTTGGGTTCCAACTGACCTAACATACCCGTTAGGTCCTGCTTGTAGGGGAATGGCATGTTGGCTACAGGCACATAATATACATTGCCCGATAATTGTTTCTTTAGATGCAGATTATGCAGGTCAATCATATGATAGCTCTTTATTTATACAAGATATTATTGAGTTGTTTATGTATGATTGGCTGAATACATCAATGATAGAGACATGGATAAGGTGAGATCTTGTTTATACATCCATATACCTTGTGTAAGATCCGGTGATCTGGTTTCTTATATATTAATGCATACGTAATACATGTTTTGCAGCTATTTAGTCGAAGATCATTGCAAACAATTTGCATTTGATCATGTGGGATTTTTGATTCCATCATTGATTAGTATGGTAGCTAAAGACCCTGATAATGTTCAACAATACTGTATAGATGCTTTTACAATTTTTGGTCAGCAAAAGAAGACAATAATAATAGCTCCATTCAATGTCAAGTAAGTTTACTTTATTTATAATTTGGACTTAAGAAAATTCCATTTTTATTGTGCATTTTGAGTTATTAATTGTTAACTTTTTACCTCTAGAGGTAAACATTGGGAGTTACTAGTTATTGTCCCCGGGACGTTCACTGTTTATTATCTAGATCCCGCGGGAAGTACATTAAACACTAAAATTGGACACGTAATGAGAATGCCATTATTCTGGTGAGAAATATTTCATTTTTGTATCTGTTAACATCTGTTATTACATTACTATTTACTTATGTAATTTACTGTATTATATTAACATGTAGGGGTTTAGATGCATTCAAAAAGGCTGGAGGAACGGTCCCAAGGAAAAAGAACCAGCCAATAAATTGGCAGAACGTACAAGTAAGTTCCCGACTCCAATGTATATATTATTGATGTGAATTGTGCTTAGTTGTATTATTTTGTATGTTTCAATTTATAGTGCGCTACACAAGACAATGGCTGGGCATGCACATACTATGTGATGCGATTTATGCAGATGATTATTAAACATGCCGCATTGGACATCGATACCATACATGAGGTATTATATATAGTCTCATTAGTTAGTATGAAATATATCAATCTTATTTTTATATTATTACTTATATATATACATCATTCTCTTTGCAGGTTTTTAAAACTGACCACACTATAGGTAAATGCTTAAAAAATATACATGCTCCATATACGATGGAAGCATTAAATGAAATAAGAGAAGAATGGGTAAAAGCCATACAAGCAGTGGCAACTGTAAGATATAATTGGGATGTTGATAGCGATAATGAATGATACTTTGTAAATGAATATTTCTGAATGTTAATACATGTATTTGAATGTTTCTATATGTGTGAATGTGAGAATTGAATTGATGTCTGAATGTATCTACTTGTGTGAAATTTTCCTTGGGACTTTTGCAGGTTTGTGGCCTGTTTGTAGGCTGATATCAATGGATGTCGTAAACCTGCAGTTCAGAAAACTGAACTGCAGGTTCTCATCCTGCTGACCAGCCACAGCAGGCCTACAAACTGATATGAAAAAAAATAGATATAGGCGTCGGTTATTTACAGAAAACCGTCAGCAAAGACCTACAGTGTCAGTTATTGGATAAAAACTGACGCCTAATAGTACAAACAACCCGACCGTGCATGAATGCACGACCGTGGTGGAAAAGGTGTCGGTTATTCATATAAAACCGACGCCTATAGTACTAAACATAGCCGTGCAGGGAAGCACGGCCGTGTCGTCTTGAAGTATGGCGTCGGTCTTTTAGTAGATAACCGACGCCAAAAGGGTTCGCGCCACAGAAAATAGCGTCATCTAGGACTCTTTCTGCGTCGGTTACCAAGTAAACGCCGACGCTATAGTCCATATAGGCGTCGGTCGTTTAGTAGATAACTGACACAGAATGTGTCCTAGATGACACCGTTTTCTGTGGCGCGAACCCTTTTGGCGTCAGTTATCTACTAAAAGACCGACGCCTATATGTTAAATAGGCGTCGGTTAAAAAACCGACGCCGAAGTGTCCGGCCTTTAGCGGCGCCCACATAGGCGTCGCTCAGAAACCGACGCCAAAGGGGGTTAAACAAACGACACCAAAGGCTGTTTCTGTAGTAGTGATTGTTTTGTGGGGTGTACTTACCTGTCACGCGCTAAAGCAGCAGGGTGGCAAACTGCCACAGTCCTCGCTGGCAAGTTGGGAGACTGATCTCTTCCTCAGCATCCCCACCAACCCTTGGTAATGTCACCGACACCTTGGAGAAGAGAAGAGAGTGTTCCAGTAGGTAGCATCCATGGTCTGGAATATTAGGGCAAAAAGGCTAGCTAGGTCGACTTCACGGGTTCTGCGAGCAGAGAAAATGTCGGGAGTAAATGTCTCTTCCCAACTTGTAGAGAAGAGGAACAGTTTTGCATGCTGGAGAAGCCGCGCGGGAACAATTTTTTTTACTAATTGTGGCCCGCTCATTTGATTTGGCAATTTTGAAATGTCACTAATTAATCATAAAAATTCCTTAATTGGTAATTCTTTTCAATAAACTCCATAATAAGTGGTTTAGAGGCATTTAAATTACAAATACCACTACATTACATAGATAGTGGTGTTTTTTTTAGAAAATCCACTGGAATAAAAGCCACTAATGGGTATTTTTGCTGTAGTGACCACTCCCTCTAGTTAGGGTTAGAACAGATACAAGGTTGAAGAAGGAGAAGAGAGAGAGGTTTACATGGGATCTCTCTTGAACTTGATCTAGAGGCTCTACCCCTTTATATAGGGGAGGGTATTCACACCCCAAGATGTGTATCCACGAGGACACAAGTCCTTTTTCCAAAAGGAAATATATTTTCCTTTGTTAAGAAGCAACTTCTCTCTCTTCATTATCCCTTTAAATATACTTTGTTCTTTAGATATTAGGAATTCGAAATTCCTCTCACTTATTCTCTTTATTGCTTGACTTTTAACCCATTGGCTTGAAATTCTATTTTCATTTAGTAGAAAATACTTCCTTTTTAGCAATGCCACCAAAATCATTAATAATGTATCACATTATCCTCTTATTTTGCATTATTGGTATTTTCTCTTTCTTTCTTCTCCATTGGGGATCCTTGGATCCAAGGAACTCCAAGATTTCAAAATTCCTTTTTTAAGGATACTTATTATCCTTCTAGATGCATCTATATCCATTATTTCACATTATCTTGTTTATTTCTTATTAAAATATCTCTTTTTGAGGATTTCTCTTTATCTTTCTTTATATTTTCCTTATTGGAATTCTATTTAACATTAGGAATCCTTTACATACGAAAATCCATCACGGGTAACTCAATTATACCTCTTTCCACTTATTTCTCACATTTTATCATTGTTTTCAATTTCTTTCTTAATAAAGAAATACCTAATTGGTCTTTTATTTTCTTGTTGCATTATCTTTGCAACTTTGGACTCCTTGGAACCCAAGGAACCCAAGAGGCATGAAATCCACCTTTGGATTAAATTCTTTTGCCTTCTAGAGGTTTCTACATTTTTCTTTTCTCCATTTCTTATTAATAATGGGGTTCCTTTTCTTTTTTCCTTGTTATTGGGTCTAATAGCCAATAAAGCCCATAAAACAACCAACAAAGCTATTGTAAATGAAACTCATTTATTCAAAACAAATTATATCATTATTTTTTCCAATATCTCTAATATGAGAAATTACATTTCTCACCAAATGAACCCAAAAGTTGGGGTTGTAACTCCTACTCTCTCTTTGGTGTTCTACTCCGTGGGGAGTTGATTATCACTTGTTTATAGGAGATCTGATTGTAATCTTTGTTATGATTGATGTACTTCCCTTTCTTCTTTTTATCATATATGTTTCTTCCAAATTCAAAGCTACATCATATGAGAAGCTTGCATATGAAAGAGGAGGAAATATATTATGATATTCTTCAAAGGACACTACAACAAAACTGCCCATTAGTGGCATTTATTTAATTGGCATTTATAAAAAAAAAAGCCACTATCTTTCTAATATACATACATTTTTAATTAAAATTCCGCTGAACCACCTATTACAGGATTTCTAAAAAGGACATAACATTAAAGGCATTTTTATTTCTAATTAGTGGCAATCTTAAATTGCCATACCAAATTAGGAAATCGTTTGACTTCCCGCTCCAAATTAAATTTTCCCTTTGCGCTGCACTCTCCGGTCATTCAGTCTGACATTTCTGATCTCTCCCTCTCTCCTTGCGTGACATCCTCCCTCCCTGGCCCATCGTGTCGAAGGTCCGGTGGTGGCTCACGATCGTCTGCAGACTGGGAGAGACTAGTGGCGCCTGCTGTTCGCCAGTTGTCGTCCGTGGAGCCAATAGTTGCTGGCTATCGAGTGCCAAGTTGTCAGTGCCGTAGTGACACCTTGCATGTGATCGCGAGCGTTAGTTCATCCTCCTCCGCCTATTTGAACCGAGCCCAACCGAAGCTTACTCAAGCACCGTTCGTTCTTCCTCATCTACCTTGGCAGACCGAGCCCAGCCGAAGCACTGCCACAAACTCAATCGGCCCCTCCGGCGTTGGCAAGCTTGAGTGAGGGACTCCAATCAATCCTCTTCAGGTAACCATCTCCGCACCCTAATATGTTAACTAAGATGCAGCTTACATACCTCCTTCAAGGTCTCTTTCATGACCGATGGCTAATAGGCATGTAAAGTGTCAACAATTCTCATGCTTGGATGAAAAATCTGTAGGTATCGAATGCCATGCCACTTGGAATTTGTTGTTCATCTGGAGGTTATCCTAAATCATCAATAACTATTAATGGGAAACCTTGTAGCAGAATAAAAAAACATATTCTGACTAATAACTTGTTTACCAATAGTAGTCCACTCTTGTTTCTAGCCATTTCAATTGATAATACTTAAAAGGTATTTGCCTTGGATCTGACTTCTGTTCTACATACATTATTAGTACTTTTTATCTGTAGTGTTATAATTTTGAAGAAAGACAAGAATGAAGAAACTATAGCACTTCAAAGATGTTAACAAAATATGACTTGTAGAGTTCATGTAGACATCACGTGTAATTAATCAGTTCCCTATTAAGATGGTGGGCTGGTATTTTCTATTCGATGTTTACATGGTCTTCCCAAAAAAATGTTTGAGAAACTAGGTGATGTGAAATGCAACCATCAGTATAATTGAAAAGCATAATGTAGACATAATAATTCATAAGTGATCTCCTTAAAATAGACATAATAATTCATAATGTAGACTACGATAATTGTTGGCATAATGACACTCGTCTTACTTTCCATCTAAGTCTCATTTGTATTTCTCAAGTTGTCTCTGAAAATATGTAACATCGTTATATATACTTATTGAAAATATATAACATAATTATATATACTTACAATTGTTAGTACTAATATTTTGCAGTCTCTTTCCACCCACAACAATTACTATGGCCTGGGCCTCGACCCCCCCCCCCCCGTCCTTTTCACTGAAACAGAACACCCTAGACCATCGTGCACTAGCACAACTCACCATTACTAGACATTGGTGTCATTTGAATGGAAGACACTACATGGCTGGTCAAGTGACTTTAAAGTATGGAACCTCGACAACTGTAATCGACGTTCAGTATGATGGCAAATGCACTTTAAGTTATCCACAACCAGTTTGCTTGCGTGGATTCAGAACATGCTAATTGGCCGAGAGGACCAAGTTTGGCTTCCGAACATGCTAATTGGATACATCTATGAGGGACTCCCTCCGTGACACATCATCATCAATAAAACGACCAAGTCACCAGTCAAACTAGTGTCTCAATTCTTGATGAAATTTTGTTACTTTTAAATAAGGAAATCACCAATAAATGTATTTTTTACTATTTTTGTAGAATGAAATTTTGTTACTTTTAAATAAGGAAATCACCAATAAATGCATTTTTTACAGTATTGGTCACAATTCACCAGTCAAACGGGTGTCACAATTCTTGATGTTATATTTTTTACTATTTTTGTAGAATGGATAAGTCTTGGATAGCAAAGGATGACCGAACGAGTAGTAAATACCTATGTGGAGTATCCAACTTTTTTGATTTCACTTTTCAACATTCAACGATTGGAGACAAGATTATATGCCCTTGTAGAAAGTGCACTAATGTATACCAGGTCACCAGACAGACTGCATTGAGTCATCTATTGTGGAATGTCTTCTTACAAAGCTATATTTCTTGGGCTTTTCATGGAGAAGATGCTGATGTTGAAATGGATGCTCTCACTGATCAGGGTGATTGTCTAGATGATGAAAATTTACAAGATATGTTGCATGATGTTTTTCCGAGTTTCAGTGAAGATGAAAATATGGAAGGAGTACAGTCGGCTACTGATCAACATTTAAATGCTGACAAATTTTATATGTTGTTAAAGGATTCTGAGACAGAATTATATCCAGGGTGTAAGAAACTTACCAAACTTTCTTGCATCCTAGAATTCTATCACCTGGTTTGTCTTAATTCCTTGAGTAAGAAAGCATCATCTATGTTTCTTAAGTTCTTTAAAAAAATGCTACCAGAAGGAGAACAATTACTTAATTCCTTTTATGAGCTGAAGAAGACAATAAAGGAGTTGGGATTACTTTATGTGAAGATTCATGTTTGTCGAAATGGTTGCATGCTATTTTGGAAGGAGTCTACTGATAAAGATGTCTGTGATACATGTGGAGAATCAAGATGGCTAACGACTTCAACACCAGATGATGATGATGAGGAGCTAGTAAACAAACCCAGAAGAACACATGCCAAAGTGCTCAAACACTTTCCACTTATACCACGGATGAGGAGGTTTTTTATGCCATCAAAAACCTCTTCCTTAATGAAGTGACATGTAGAAGAATATGAAAAAGATGACAAGTTAAGACACCTGATAGATTCACCTGCAAGGAAAACATTTGATGTTATGCATCCAGAATTTGTTGTAGACGCTAGAAATATTCGATTGGGACTTACCACTGACGAATTTAATCTGTTTGGGACAATGAGTAATTCTTATAGTACATGGCCTGTTGTAATTATTCCATATAATTTACCTCCTTGGTTGTGCATGAAGCAACATTATTTTATGTTGTCCCTACTAATTTCTGGACCATCTTCGCCAGAGAATATAGATGTTTACTTGCGTCCATTGATTGATGAGCTGAAAGAACTATGGAGTACTGGTGTAAAAACATATGACGCTAGACCAAAGAATTCTTTCATATGTGTGCTTCTTTATTATGGACTATTAGTGATTTTCTAGGATATGCACATCTATCTGGTTGGAGTACTAAAGGCTACAAAGCATGTCCTTATTGTAATAAAGATATTGTCTCACATTGGTTGCCACATAGCCGTAAAGTTTGTTACAGAGGACACTGTAGGTTTTTGCCAGCTGGCCACATATTCCGGAAAGAAGCTAGGGTATTTGATAGTGAGCAAGAATTTAGGAGTTCACCTAAACCTCCTTCTGGAGCTAAAATCTTGTCACAATTGGATGGAGGAAGCACCGTAATTGGTAAGAAAAGGCCGAGAGGTAAAGATTCGACACACAATTGGGATAGGAAAAGCATATTCTTCGAGCTACCATATTGGAAATCTAACATTGTAAGGCACAATCTGGATGTTATGCACATTGAGAAGAATATATGTGAGAGTATTGTTGGAACATTGGTAGGTCTGAAGGATAAAAGTAAGGACAACTTGAATGCAAGAAAGGATTTGGAGGATATGGGAATCAAATTTCCACTTCATCCACAAACTGTTGGCACACATTCCATACTACATTCAGCTTGCTATACAATGAGAACAGAAGAAAAAATATCATTTTGCAACCTCCCAAAATATGTCAAAGTTCCAGATGGGTATGCATCTAATATATCTATATGTGGACTGCTGACAGATCAGAAGATGCTACCAATGAAAAGTCACGATTATCACGTGTTGAAGCAACAACTTCTGCCATTAGCTGTCACTGTGTCTTTGCCCAGTAAGAATGCTAAGTCATGTATTATTAATCTTTGTCGCTATTTTTAAAGGTTATGCACTAAAGTCATAGATCCAAATGATTTTGCTGCATTGGAAAATTCAATAGCTGTGACACTTTGTGAGATGAAGAAGATTTTCCCTCCATGTTTTTTTGACATAATGGTGCATCTATCAGTCCATCTCGTTTTTGAAGCTACGATAGCCGACCATGTTCAGTATCATTGGATGTATCCAATTGAAAGGTAACTTTTCATACGTCGTGATGACTTCACCTATAAGAATTTAATTTGTCATAATATTTTCACCAACTTTGTTATCAGGTATCTGCAGACCCTAAAAGGATATGTTCGTAATAAAAGATATCCAAAAGGATCAATAGCAGAAGGATATATATCTGAAGAGTGTCTTACTTTTTGTTCAAGATACTTGGATGGAGTTGAAACAAAATTAAATCGGCCAAATAGAAATGATACTGACGAAATAAATTTGGAAAATGAGCCAACACATGACAGTGATGATTGGTCGATTTTCTCAAAAGTAGGTCGTGGTGTTGGTAAAATGATAGCATGTGTCTTGGACGAACATGCATTGTAACAAGACCATAATCATGTACTATTCAATTGTGACGCAGTTGAACCCTACATTAAGTAAGTTAGTGACAATTGTCTTCTATTATTAAATTATTATTACATATTCCAATCACATATTGCACATATTTTGTTTTCAGGAAGCACTATGATATCATTAGGCTAAAACATCCCCATAAGTCCTTAAAGTAGGTACAGAGAATACATAGTAACTCATTTGATGGATGGTTTAAGGAACATGTAAGTTAATTTGTCATAATTAAATTTGTTATGATTCATGATTAAATACTAAAAAACTTTTCTTTTGATAGATTGAGATACTCCTAAGAACAGAGATGGTGGATGATAAAATCAAGTTTCTTTCTCAAGGTCCACATAAAATCATCGTTAAGTACAAGGGCTACATTGTCAATGGTCACAGATTCCATACCAAAGCAAAAGATCGGCATCTAACAACACAAAATAGTGGAGTCTTTCTGGTAGCTAAGACTGATTGTTATGCTAAAACCACTGACTGCAATCCAATTACTAGAGATGTTACCTACTATGGTGTTTTGAAGGATGTTATTGTGCTCAATTATTATGAACACTTTAAGGTAACATTATTTAAGTGTGTTTGGGTGGACATCTACTCTAAGAGAAAAATCAAGCATGATGAACTTGGGTTGACTCTTGTTAATTTGAGACGACTTCAATCAACTGGAGAATCGTATGTAGTGGCATCTAAAGTTGGACAATTATTTTATGTAGAACATGTCACTGCAAAAGGGTGGCATTTTGCTGTAAAGATTCCCCCACGAGATACGTTCAACATGGAAGATCCATCTTGTAGTGAGATTGTCGAAGCTTATGTGCAAGGTGAACCTAGAGATGGGTCATCAATGACAACAGAGGATGAAAATACAGACTGTGACATAGTTAGATTGGATATGGAAGGAATTACTATTGATAGTTCAATAATTGAGAAAGACCAATCCCAAATTCAGCAGGCTGATGAAAGTGTATATCAAAGTGATGAGGATGACAGTTTTGAATGAGAAAATTACAAAGTAGCAACCAATGTTTATTTTAGTTTGTCGTTGTTATTTGACTTATATATGCCTGTTTCCTTGGCATGAAGTTTCCACTGTCTGAAATGTATCTGACATATTTTATTCGCATGCTTCTATGTGTGTTGGATTATCTCACATATTCTCAGGAGAGAAGGTTGTCTGATCAGCTACTTCGATGTATTGCAGCCTAGCCAAAGCTATAGTTGTGTTTCTTTGGTCCACTTTTTTATTAGTACATAACGATCTAGATATTGTTGTTTCATGTCCATTGTCATAGACAATGTTGCCAAATGACAATCCTATTTTGCTTTTAGCTATGAGCAGTGTCTTACCTTCTTGTAGGTGACATTTACACAACATATTTTGTTTTGACTACTGAATGTGAATGTCTTTTTTTGCTTCCTAAGTCAATAGTTCTCTGTAAATTTTTCTTTCATAACTTGATCACATGTTGCATGATAGCTTACTAAGTCAATATTTCTATGGAGAATTGTGCATTTTGTTCCTTCCACAACAAACAACAAGTCACTGCATAAAAGGCCAGTTTTTGGAGATTAGAGGCCATTCTCGAGAGCTAAGGTTGTCATCTCATCTATTGTAAAAGGCTTCTTCTCAGCTCTTGTGAATGGCCTTTAAGCTCCAAGAACAGAGCTGATGTTAGGACTCAAAGATGGGATTCCTCACCCTGGAACTGGTCTTACATGTAATCCAACAAAATGTTGCATGCTTACATGTTCTTGATGTATTGCAACCTAGCCAACATTGGTTTCCAATTTTTCTTTGGGTTGTTTTAAGGATTCCTGGATAAGGTATATTTCACTACTTCACTTTGCTTTTTTTTAGTTGAAGGGGATAGTGAATCTATTCTGGAAACTCTGCTTGCTTATCAGGGGATATTGAATCTATTCCTGGTGGCCATGTTAGTATATATTTGAAGACATGAAGCCTCCTGCTGATCTACTTAGTCAACTTGCATGTTTTGTTGTTAGTTGTTTATTACATGTGGTGGTTTCCATGACTGCTGATGGTTTCAATGATGCATCTGCTCTGAAAATGGCAGACATTGGTATTGCCATGGGAATTGCAGGAACTGAGGTAAGTATATTCGCTATATGTCAATTTGTATATCTATCTTCTTGTCTTTTAGTAATTATTATCGATAATGATTGTTTCATCTCTTTTTATGTGTCAGTCCAGGTTACCAAGGAGGCTTCAGACATGGTTCTTGCTGATGATAACTTCAGTACAATAGTTATTGCAGTTGACGAAGGGAGATCTGTCTATAACAACATGAAGGCCTTCACCAGGTTCTGCTCTTATTAATCATTATATGCTTTCTTACCTTTCTAAAAATCTTTCAACTTATTATGTATAGACTATAGTTTTATGAGAACCCTGGATGACATTGAGTTTGATGACCTTCTTTTGCTTTTTACATAATTGTCAAGATTTTCAGCTTGGCACCCTTTCTATCATGTGCTTAGTTGTGTGCTTAGCTGAATGTCTACAACTTTGATGCATGGCAAACTCTATTCAGCTGACATAATGTGAATGGTATAGTTGAAATTATCACCATTGTCGAACTTATTAGGAAAGGTGAGAAGGTGGGTTCTTCTGAGGTTGCCCTTCTTGCCAAGCTCGGCATCAGGACCTTCTCATATGGATTGGTTGTGCTGTCAGTTTATGATAGTGGATCTATATTCAGCCCTGAGGTCCTTCACCTAACTGAAGATGACCTTATTGATAAATTTGGCAATGGTGTTATCTTCCTTGATACTATCTTAACAGCATGCTAGTGCTGTAAGTGTTTTTGTCTTACATTTGCATGCAAGTGCTCAACATTTTGCTCACTTCATTGCAGGATCCTAGCAAGTTTGCAGTTGCTACTGCCCCTGCCGGTGCTTCAGGCTATGGAGCTACACCTGCTGCTTCTGCTGCCAAGGTGGAAGAGGAGAAGGAAGAACATGCTGAGGAATCTGATGACCATATGGCCATAATGCTATCACTACAGTTGAGAAGAAGGATGAACCTTCATTGTAGTGTAGGTGGTCTACTCCTGTAGAAGCTCACAACTACGTGGAATGCTAGAATGGAGTTGTATGTTTTGGTAAGAAAATGAGTTTGTATTCCTTTGGGGGGTCTCCAAGTGCAAAATGAGTTGTTATCCAGTTAGTGTTCATGTCTACAATATGTACCATATATAGTCATATGTGATGTTGTATTCAAAAGAAGGGGCAAGTTAAAATGTCCTCCCTGTGTAATTGTCATTTGATTATAAATAAAAAAGTTCAATACTTCTGGAATGTGTTTGGCTTCAATTGGCATTCAATTAGAAAACTTGATCATGAACTACAAATTGACTGATTAAAATCCATAAAAATTAGTAATGCAGAACTAGTATGTCATTAGTGGCTTTTTTCATAAGACACTACATTCAATCAAAACCGTTTTATACAACAACATTATACAAAACAATGACATTTGTAAAAAAGCCAAATGATGGATAGTGGCTTTTCTATAAATGCCAAATGATGGTTTAGTGGCCTTTATGTGGCATTTATTCGAAGCCACTAAAGACAAACCTTTAGTGGCTTTTACAACTTAAGCCACTATCTTCCTAGTGGCATTGGCACTAGAGGCATTTTTTTAAATGTCAACAAATGCCACTAAACATGTTTACTGGCTTTTTTTTAGTGGCATTTTTGAAAGGCCACTAATGAGTATGTTTGTTGTAGTGGGATTAAATCGGTTATGCCACAAATTATATATGATATTTATATTACAAGTAAAATTGAGGTTTTTCTTGATCCACAAGGGGCACTTATAATTATAATTTTCATACATATAAAAATGTAATAAATTTACAAGTTATGAAAACCCTATTGGAGGAAGCTACGTAGGGTATAACATTTCATGTTAGAACCACTATAAATTAGTGTCTTTCATGGTTGCCTTGTTGCTAATTGCTTGCAAAACATTTCTAGTGTAAATTTTTTAAGAACACTCAAATTAGTTTTTTTATGGTTAATATTGTGTAAAGAGATTCATAGATCTATTTACTCCTCTTCAAAGCTTTAATTTAGTTTCATAATAGTATTAAAAGATCTCCACTATGTGAGAAATAATGCGGGGGAATCTACTTTTGAAAATAAACCTTGAAATAGAGAAACTCAACCATCCAACACTCTTGGACTCCACTATTCAATTTATTAGAAGTTATGCATATAATTTTTCTTCATAGGTATCATCTTTGAGATTTGAAACATGATCTTCCAACCATATGTTACCAAAAATGGAGCTTTATCAATGGGATGAGGATAATCTTATAAATTTCAATTGAAATGCAAAGTTGGTTAGTATTATATATTCCTTTCTTTCTCCTAGTAAATTGAATAGAATTTACTCTTATATAAATATATATTATATATGAATAATTTTATATAATACTCATGAAGGAACTGATAAAATTAAGGATGTAAACATCAACATGATTTCTTATAAGTTAGAGTTATTTCATATGGAAAAGAAATTTAATAATTTATGGAATGTACTCTATAAATATTTTGATTATTAATTCCATAAAATATCTGGGCAACAATATTAAAGATTAGATCTTGGTCCAAAATTTGGTATTTTATTTCCTCTATGAAAAGAAAGTTAATGTTATGGAAGAAGTTTTGGATCTTTCTAGTTCATCTTGATATATTATAGGCAATTCAGAGTCTAATGAAGTGATGATCCAATATAGAGAGATCCATGAAGAAGAATGTAAAAAAATTGGATTTTTTTAGAAATGTCTTTAACTTCAATATCCTCTTCTTGAAGTAGGAGATCATGTAAGAAGGAACATAAGAACTTAAAAGGTAAGAATAATATAATTGTCTAGAAGATATTCTTCTATTGTTTGTCATGCTTATGGAGAACAAGGTCACTATAAGACCAATGCCCAAAATGCAATATGATGAAAAAGAAGTATAATGAGAAGAAATCCAAGTATATGAGAAAGTATTATAATGATTTTTTAGAATCCTCTTCATATCCATGATCAAATGAGAATGAATATTCTTATAATTATAATGTTAATTTCCTCTTTTTCCAAACATGGTGAAGACGACGAGAAAGGGGGAGATGAAATGCAACCTCCTAGTGATAATGATAGTGACATATCCCTTTCCACCTATTATAATGGTGAGATTCCTCAAAAAGTTGTATGTACTTAGGAAGATAGGTTAAAATTTTAGAAAAAAAGAGAAAAAAAATGTCCATCGTTGTTTATCTCTTTGATAATGAGCTATTTGTGATAAAATATAAATACTACAATGAGAAGAAAATAATTGATCATCCTTTTTATCCTAAAACTTTTCTATAGTCTCAACTTACAATTCTTTGAAATAAAATTACAATGAAGAAATAACCTATTTTTATGTTCCCATGGTTGTTATGATACTTCAGAGTGAAATTTGAATTTATTTATAAAATTTCTATGCTTTCATATAACCATTGTTGTATTAAAAATACTTGATTTTCACTATTGTGGACTCTTTGATGCTTTCTGAGGAAAATAAAAAAACTTTAGAGTCATTTTTATCGATTTTCTTATAGTATAAACATGTTGAATATAGCTTGCATTCTTAAAAATTGACTTTTTTTCACTAGTGGTTGAGGTTATGCTCCTAAAATGAGAGTCTTCATAGTAGGGAGATTGGACCTTACTGAAATGAAATGTTAGTTTTCCTCTATATATTAGCCACGTTATGTGGTATGATAATGGAATACTTGGTCACTATGATTTCTCTTGTGCTCTCAAAATAAAAGGTGACAATACATTTGTTGGGTTTTGAAAACCACATGCTAGTTAATAGGATGATTGATCATGTGATGTAATGGATTTCTTATTTGTCTTGTTATGTTTGGTTTCCAATTAGAATGTTTTATGTTATCAAATTCAACTGATATGGATATGGTTCAGTTTATGAGTCAATCAAATTTTTTTTGATCAAAATTGTCATTATACCTTATTACAATCAAAATATAACTTGCATGAGTGAAAGTTTGTTCAAAATACCATTCGACTAAAATGATGAATGATTCTTCTTCATTTCATTATTTTTATGTTTGTGACTATATTTGCATTGCTTCATATTGTATGATATTTAACCCTTGAAATGATTTATATTTTATTTTGCAAGTGATCTTTTGTACTTTATTGGATTCATTATTTGTGAATCATGTTCTTTGGTTTGAGCTCAATCATGGTAACTATATCTTGCTATATGATTTAGTTTTAAATTTATCATGACATATCAATACCAATAGTTGAATTAGTGTCCTATATTATTGAACTACAAGAATATTTTTTTAATCTTTTGTCCTTAATGACATTTGTATATCATGAAGGACTTATCAATACAGTCATTAGTAAAAATATACCTACGAAAAAGTTTTCCCTGGATCAAATTCATTTTTCAAGACATATTTTTTCATTAAATGCATTCCTATATGCTCATATATGTGGTTCCCTCTCCATACAAATGCTATTTTAGGTGAAATGTCTCTTTGGGAGGATTTTTATTACTGTTCCCACCTATATGGTTTCAAGAAAGTGAGAAAATTACAAATCAATTTTCTTTTTTGTGAAAATCAATCGTGAGATGATCTTAATTTGGATTTCCCAAAAGTTTCTTTTGAAAATAATAGTAACTATGAAAATAGGGGATACTGCTGGGTTTATTGATATGGGACACTCTTTGATGATATCCATTTGTGTTACTAACATGTGATTTTAGTGTTTTAGGTGATCAAAGAACTTCAACTAGATTCAATGAAATTGTTTCTAAAAGTCATTGTATTATTGTATGCCTATATAAAAAGTGTATCATGAATCATGCTTTCTAAGTTGCAGTTGTACACATAGAAAGATCTTGATGAAGGACAAGTTATGAATGGACAATAACTATCCCAAACTTAGTTTTTACATTTGTATACACCCATTTGTTTCAATATATTTGGTTCTGAAATTGTCTGAAGGAACATGCTTGATACACCCAAATCATTCAATTTCATGGGTTACACTGACTTCAAGGACAATGTAATTCAAATGGATTATTTTTTTCAAAATTTAATTCAAACCTAATTAATTATCAATCATATTGTAACTTGACCAAGAAAAATTTCTATAAAATTCGAGTTAGTGCACAATAGGTTATTTTAACCCAACTACCTATCTTATAATGCCTAGTTTGTCTAGGCACTCATCTAGAACACTCAAAATAGTAATATGAGTAGTTGTAACCATTTTCTATATTGTACTCTCATATGAACACTCATTTGAAACTTGAAAAATCCAAATACTTACTTACAAACAATCCTAATCCTAGTATAGATTTGTCTTCCTACTCCATCTCATATATCCTTGTATCTACACGTGGAGTTAATTATTACTCGTTCATAAAAGATTGACTTCTAATCTATCAGAGAATAGGTATACTATCATTTATTCATTCTTGTTCCATGTTTATATTGGCTTTAAGTCAAGTTATTACAAGAAGATTGTGTCTGAAATCGATAGAATGAGATTGTGATCTTCTTCGAACAAAAAAAAGAGGTGACACTCAATCATCACCTCATGTTTACCCTACTAAATTACTTCATGTATTTACTTCAAGATGGAAGGAATGTGGAAATAAGTTGTTCTGCAATCCCATTCTAGATGGAAAAGAAGTTGGTCATGATCTACAAAAGACACTATTAGTTGTAATCCGTAATAAAATCAAGAAGGTACTAATTTTATAGGCTGATAAGTCTTGTTTGGAAACAAATACATATCGGAGGTATGACACTTAAAGATGTAACTATTACACATTATTTATTATTTTTATAGTTTTCATATTTTTTATTGCTTGCACTACATTTCCAATACATTGTTTTCTTTAAGCAAGTTGCAATTAACAAAAATATTGGTATAAATTAAGTAAATGATTTTTGAAACTTTTCTACCCCTCCGGAGGTTTAGTTTTGGTTCATGGCAAAATCACCAATTACTTCAAAGTATGGGTATTGCTACTTTTATGTTGAATTGATGGTTATACTATATTTATATTGCTAATAACCTAATAGTGAGTTCTACTTCATTCTGTGTCCTTTTATTTTATGTTGTAAATCAAGTTTAATTTTAATAAAAAAATTCAAAAGAAGGAGGTATTGCATGTATTACTCTTAATTTGAAAATACACTCATATTGAAACATGGGATCATTAGAGTTTCATGTTCTTATGCTTATGCTCAAAACGGAGATGTTGAAAAGAATCATCGACATTTGGTTGTACAAACATTTGGTTTGATGTTTGAGACCCATATTCTTGAAATTTCTTGTAAGAGCTTTTCCTAAAGAGGTTCATGTTGTGAATCTTATCAAATCCTCTATATTACAAAATAAGTCCCCTTAGAAGTAGTTTAGAAGGAAGTACCCAAATTTTGAAATGTTAAGAACATTTAGGGTTCTATTCAATATTATATTTATTATTTTTCTAAATATATGCTCTATCCTCGGTCATTCTCATACTAATTTAGTGGTTGTAACATATAATATAAGATTACCATTATGTTTATATATCATGTAATCTCATATATCTTTCCAAGCATGATGATTTCATGGAAGACTATTTTTCCTAAAAAATAAATGGTCAATTTTCAACTTTTACTAGTCATTCTATTATATACACTGAAAGTCTGGTGATACTATTGATGATTCTTTTTTGGAAGATTTTTATGTCACAGGTTGAAGTGGTGAATGTTCTTCAGTAAATATATAGAATGTTTATGACACAACTGTTATGTTAATTGTACTAAAATATATGATAAAATATGAACATTCAATTCTTCTTCACTAGTAATCTCCTTGAGTGAGATTATCCTTTGATACATTGATTTGACCCCATTTTGAACCACTCTACTTCTTAAATAACACAATGCTTTGCTTCTTCTTCATCATGCAATCGTGGTTCCTCTCTAATTGATTGCCCACATACTAACCAACAAAAATAACTAAACTGGGGACCATCGTTCAAACATAAAACCCTAAAAATCATAAGGATAAATACTCAGATAAAAGGCCAACTTAAACTAGCACTCACAAGATTCAATGGTGAAGTAAAATCTATATTTACTAAAAGTAACAAATATTACAAAAAGAGAAATAAATGATACCAAACATGTTAGAAACATTTGATGTCCCACCATTTGGATGAGGAGTAGATCTAAAAAGGACAACAAAATATTCCACTAACTAGCCAAACCAAGAAAAAACTCCACATAGCATTAATAAAGAATCTAGGGTTAACAAGATATGATACTTAACTAGAATATTTGAAAGTGGAAAATTGAATCATCTTTGTTGAACATAGCAAGTAGGTCACAATGATATTCCCATACAAATAGGTACAACATTATCTACAATTAATTCACTTTTATTGTTTCAAGAAACAGTATAGAAAACATTGTAAACATTATTGTATCAACTACCAACTAAATATTGAAGAAAGTGAGAGTACATGGACACACTAGGCTGCTCTGAACTCTTCCATTTATAGACTTTATGATCATATCCTTTCCACTTGTTATATTATACCTAAGGATATGTTAAAAACGAATGTGAGATTTATAGAGAGTCTGAACAAGAGGCCCACAAGATAGATTACCATGTGCATGAAAGATATTATTTAAATGATAGTAAACTAGAAAGATTCAATCCATCTTGTCACATAATAATTCTATATAATAGGTAATCTAACATATAAATCATATCAAACACAAAAACATGTCATTACTTACAGTTCTTGAAAGGACACCTATATATCTCTAGAAAATCATGATTTAAAATTTTGGTATATACTTATCAACATTATATGTTTTGTATCATTTCACTGATCAACTACAGTGAGGCATCTAATTTCAAGATGAAGATTGTGAAGTCCATTAGTCTGTTGTAAAGGATATTAGTATTATCATGACTCACTATTACCATGTTTCACTCTAGTTGGTTCCAATATATAAATAAGGGCTCATAAGATGTCATGTACATGAGCATCAACTATGTCATGGATACAATAAGGTCACATCCCCTTTATATTCAACAACAAAATTAGTGTTGTATAAACATGTCGCACTAATAAAATTTATAAAAATGTTATATAATGATAGGATGATGAATGTTGATTCATTTTAACAATAGTAGCACAACTAGTGTAGATTTTATCCATGTATTTTATCTTTGAAACAACTTAGTTCAAGATTTCATAATTTTATGTTATTCTATTATGTTTTAGTGAAACAATCTCTGTCTTCATGTAGGAAATGATCAATGTAGTGAGGCACACCCTCACATTTCCCAATTGAATGCCCTTAAGGGGAATTACATCATAACTATCCTCTCCAACTACTTGAAGAGATGATCTCATTCATTAAAGTATGTCACATATCTCTAGGTCACAATGTGATAGGCTAGTATCCTTAGTCAATTGATTAGGGAATCCCTTCTATGATTACGTGGCTAACAAGTAAGATATTGATCTACTCACTCATTTGGTTGACTCACTTCATCAATAACGACCAATAAAATGTCATGGTTCTCAGTCAAGTTCCAGTGCATCAAGTCAAATGAAATTCTATTTGGCAAGCTACAATATGCATCAACTGACCTACTAGTTTACCTAGTCAATAAGGAGACACAATGTCAGATGCTAAGTTCATTGGCCAGTCCACTGACGGTTCAACTAGTTCATTGGCAAGTTTCCATGATTACATAGGCTACTACATATCAATCATCACTAATGACCACCCAATTGATTAAAATTAAATCCATTGACACCCCTTCTTCTATAATAGTAGACATAGTAAATAACTTGACTAATTTCATGAACCATATTTACCTCACAACCATTCGAAGCCTATGTGTGCCCTTCTCAAAGAGAGATTAAAGAGGTAGAAGACCGAGAAGCTTCAACGAAGGTCCATAGCTCTCTATGCCTTCAACCTCAAATTTCTCACCACTTCCAGACTGTATATTGATTGTCCAGACATGGATACCCTCTCCTATATACAATGAGGATAACATCTTATTTCTCTCTATGTTTTTATCAAAACTTGCATGATGAATAAGTGTTTTCTTCACTAGGATATAGGGAAAATCCATGTCACTCATATTTATGTATTTGTTTCTATCACTACCTAAACAAATTTCTTTTGGAATAGATTCTTCATTGCTAGATTTCTAAATTGATCACCTCAGTTTTCATGTCAATTGAGCCTTAGAGGTAGTGAACATAAAGAATTAGGCTAATAATTTTTATTCAATTTGTGTTGACTCCCTGATGAGATTTTTGGAAGGGTGGTCGTGAGGCAATGGGTAGTGATCCTTAAGTAACGTGATAATGAACCTTTGATGATATCATTATTTGTAAATTCTTCATTCCAAAATAATTGGAGTTGATGTAGCCTTAATTTATCAATTCTTTTATGTGATACTCCAATGAGAATAGTAATTATTGGTGATGGTGATGAAACATTCCTTGCCTTGTGTTTCCATCATTTGTCAACAATATATATTTTTAATCATTTCATTATTGAAACTAGTTTTGTAATTAAATTCAAAGAAGTGGATTTGAATTCTTTTCTAAAATTTGATTTAATTGATGGACATTATCTAGTAATAGTTTCCTTTGGATTTCAATCCTTAATCGGTACTATGGTAAGATAAATACACTTAAGGGTGAGTTTTTGTTTTAGATTATTAGTTCGATTCATGATGTTGTCATGGCTTGAACTAGAGACCTATGGGTATAAAACAAAGGATCTAACCATATGGTGTCCCTACTAGTACTGAGACATCATACATTGTCAATTTATTATTATTTTCAGACCATCAATAAATTGAGCCATATTGCATCAGTTAAACAGTGATTCCTATGAGGGTGAGAAACAAATCAATTTACACATTGTTAGTTTTTGATAAAATAAAAACTAATGCTACAACTATTGTGTTCGATAATGTTGATTACTGACACAATCACTCAAAATTAGTGTTAGTTTTTCATATAAACTGAAGTAGCATTATCTATCAAAAGAAGGGATTTTTTTATTTTGTTTTGTTGTAGCCTTGGTTTTTGACTAAGGAAACGACTGTGAAAACCCATATTATCAGTAAAATTTTATTACAAAGTGCATCTATCATTCATTTATTTTTCAAAAATTGACGCAAAATGCTCTCTTAGTAGAAAAACACTTGATGCATATAAAGTTCAAAAGGTTTGTTTTTCTTTATTAAACTTACTCTACACTATTATTGCATAAGTTTCCTAGACAATAAGCGATGTTGCAATTTGTTTTTTACAACAAGATTTGTGACCTACTTTCCAGTTGTTCAATAGGATGTATAACTTGTTGTTCAATAGAACAACATGTTCCATCTTATGTTTAGCTTGGCAACAAGCCATTTTCTTCTTGTAAAAGTATGACATTAATGTTCAAATCTTCAAATCCACTTCTCTTCACATGATGATTCACAATTCACATTAAATTCATGTTTCATTTTCACTCAATCAAACAATCACATTTCACAATGCATTCATGTTTCACTTGTCTACACATTGTATTCATGTTTCATTTCCATTCACATTGTTTTCACTCCAAATTCAAATACATACCAATGATGCCCATCAGATTCAAAGCCACTTGTATTCATGTTTCACTTCTATTAACGTAACATAATCATCAAAAAATAAGTGCAAAGTCAACTTCAAAGTTTGAAAACATTATCTTATATAGATTCAACTTCAAAATTTCAAATATATAATAATGATGTGCAAGAAAATTAATATTCAATTTCTTTTACAAAGAGCTATCTCACTCATCACATACGTCATCTAGAGTCTCTAACACATTTGGGTGGTTGTTAAAGACCTTCAAAAGGTATGATATAGTTATGCAATAATATTATGTAAAGTTTGATTACAAGTCAATTTGTATTTTAAAGCTATGATCCAAACCTTCATTACATGTTGTATAGTTTGGATATCATGTGACATTGTTTGGGCAGTTACCTCCATTTAATTTCATACATAGTACACACACTACCCTTCTTTTTTAAATGACAATAAACAATTAAAGTTATCTAAAATATTAAAAAATTAAAATAATTATCATTGGCATTAGATTTAAAGCTATAAAAGTACCTTGATAGTGATCCAATAAAATATAATATTTGTTATCTAAAACTCCCATGCCTTGAAAAAATTCTATCATACCCCAATAAGCAAAATAAGTACATGCAATTTAATAGGAATATATACCATGATAAAGATATTAATAAATTTATAGACGACTAAACATATATTCTTACACTACCTTTCAAAATTTTAGTCTGTGTCCCACACACATTTGGCCAATCCATCGACGGTTCAACTAGTTCATTGGTAGGTTTCCATGATTAAATAGTGTGCTACATGTAAATCACCATTAATGACCACCCAATTGACTAAAATTATATCCATTGAAGCCCCTTCTTCTGTAATAGTAGATATAGAAAATAAGTTGACTAATTTCATGAAAGGTATTTACCTCACAACCATTCAAAAACTATGTGTGCCCTTCTCAAAGAGATATTAAAGAGGTAGAAGAACAAGAAGCTTCGATGAAGGTCCATATCTATCTATGCCTTCAACCTAAAGTTTACCACCACTTCTAGACTGGATATTTATTTGTCCAGATGTGGATACCCTCTCCTATCTGCAATCAAGATAGCATCTTATTTTCTCTCTATGATTGCATCAAAACTTGCATAATGAATGAGTGGTTTCCTCACTAGGATATTGGGAGAATCCATGTCACTCATATTTATGTACTTGTTGCTATCACTACCTAAACAATTTTCTTTTGGAATAGATTCTTCATTGCTAGCTTTCTAAATTGATCACCTCAGTTTTCATGTCAATTCAGCCTTAGAGGTAGTGAACAAAAAGAATTCAGTTAATAATTTTTATTCAATCTGTGTTGACTCCCTAATGAGAATTTTGGAAGGATGATCATGACGCAATGGATAGTGACCCTTACATAACATGATAATGAACCTTTGATGATATCATTATTTGTAAATTCCTAATTCCAAAATAATTAGAGTTGATGTAGCCTTAAATTATCAATTCTTTTACGTGATAATCCAATGAGAAGAGTAATTATTGGTGATGGTGATGAAACATTCATTGCCTTGTGTTTCCATCATTTGTTAATAATTCATATTTTTAATCATTTATTATTGCAACTAGTTTTGTAATTAAATTCAAAGAAGTGGATTTGAATTCTTTTTTGAAATTTGATTTAATTGATGGACATAGTCTAGTAATAGTTTCCTTTGGATTTCAATCCTAAATCGGTACTATGGTAACCTTAATACACTTAAGGGTGAGGTTTTGTTTTAGATTATCAATTCTATTGATGATGTTGTCATGGCTTGAACTAGAGACCTATAGGTATAAAACAAAGGATCTAAGCATATGGTGTCCCTACTAGTACTCAGACATCATACATCGTCAATTTATTATTTTTTTGACATCATCAATTAATTAAGACATATAGCATCAGTTAAAAAGTGATGCCTATGTGGGTGAGCAACAAATCCAACTACACATTGCTAGTTTTTGAGAAAATAAAAACTAACACTACAACTACTGTGTTCTATAATGTTGATTACTGACACAATCACTCAAAAAATAGTGTTCATTTTTCATATAGAAGCAACATTATCTATCAAAAGAGGGTTTTTTTATTTCATTGTAGACTTGGTTTTTGACTAAGGAAACGACTACTAAAACCCATATTATCAGTAAAATTTTCTTACAAAGTGCATCTATCATTAATATATTTTACAAAAATCGACACAAGATGTTGTCTTAGTAGAAAAACACTAACTGCATATAGTGCTTAAAAAGTTTGTTTTTCTTTATTAAACTTACTCCACTATTATGGCATCAGTTTCCTAGACAATAACTGATGTTGTAATTTGTTTTTTACAACAAGATTTGTGGCCTACTTTCCGGATGTTCAATAGGATGTAGAACTTGTTGTTCAATAGAACAACATGTTCCATCTTATGTTTAGCTGGACAACAAGCCATTTTCTTCCTACAAAAGTCATTACATTAATGTTCAAATGTTCAAATGCACTTCTCTTCACACAATGATTCACAATTCTCATTGAATTTTTATCTCACTTTCACTCAATCAAGCCATCACATTTCACAATGCATGCATGTTTCACTTGTCAACACATTGAATTCATGTTTCATTTCCATTCACATTGTTTTCACTTCAAATTCAAATACATACCAATGATGCCAATAAGATTCAAAGCCACTTGTATTCATGTTTTACTTCTATTAATGTAACATAATCATGAAATAAAAAGTAAAAAGTCAACTTCAAAGTTTCAAAACGTTATCTAATATAGAGTCAACTTCAAAGTTTCAAATACATAATAATGATGTGAAACCAAATTAATATTCAATTTATTTTACAAAGAGCTATATCCACTCACCACGTACATCATCTAGAGTCTCTACAACATTCGGGTGGTTGTTAAAGACCTTCAAAACGAATGATATAGTTATGCAATAATATTATTTAAAGTTTGATTACAAGTCAATTTATATTCTAAAGCTATGATCCAAATCTTCATTACATGATGTGTTGTTTGAATATCATATGGCATTGTTTGGGTAGTGACCTCCATTTACTTTCATACATAGTACACACACTACCCTTATTTTTTAAATGACACTAACAATTTGTAGTTATCTAATATATTAATAAATCAAAATAATTATCATTGGCATTAGATTTTAAGCTATAAAAGTACCTTAACAGTGCTCCAATAAAATATTTTTTGTTTATCTAAAATTCCCATGCCATAACAAAATTCTATCATACCCTAATAAGCTAAAGAAGTACATGTAGTTTAATAGGTAACTATATCATGACAAAGATATTAATAAATGTATAGATGACTAAACATTTATGCTTACTCTACCTTTAGAAATTTTAGTTTGTGTCCCACACACATCGGTCAAGATAATACATAATAAATATGTTGAGGGTGATCACAAATAATTACCAATGCCCATTACTGAGTAAACAACAAGGAATAAAAAAAACAAACAAGTTTAATGATGAAAATAATTCATAAGCTAAAATCATAAGAAAAGAAATAGAATGTAATATTGGAAACAAAATTGACATTGAAAGGATCTAGAACAATGTCTTTTCCTAAAGTAGAAAAAATATGTAATTGAAATAAATAAATAACCAGCTATAGGTTGTTATTCTCTATGCACACTATTAATCAATGAAGGAACTAGGAGTGCCCACATTGCCTATTTGAAACTATATAGTCTGCACATATAAGTACTTGTAAGTTCATATGCTATAATTGATATTTAGAAAACAATATAATATAATATATTCAAATAGGCATGTTGTATTGACAATCTTTCACCATACCCATAGTTCTATTATGAAGGTACTTGGCCAACCATAACAAAATAGCTCAATATCATCGTGAATGTAGATACAATGTCATAATCATGTCCTACGACATTGTCGAGCATATCATCACCATATTTGACCATGGTTTTTGATATTATAACCATAAAAATAAGGCCTTTCACTTACTCCTTAGCAAGTCAAATACGTCCTATGAATTTCAATGCATGTGTAGAAAGCTTTAGATGAAGATTGTTGGTGGACTTCCTAGGTTTTCAATATGTTAATATTCTTATATCAATAAAAAAGATTTATAAACAAATAATAAAATGCTTTAGAATACAAATGTAGTATAAATTTGTCATACTGTCTCATCAAAAACCAGGATTTTGGGCCACCACTCCATGTCACCTTTAACTTCTCCCACCGTATTATATTTATGTTGATATCTCAATAGTGGTGTGTTTGTTATTCCTTAATAGACAAGTTGGACAAATACACAGATCATGTATTTTGGCATTGGAGTGCAATGCAATGTCCCACTAAGGTGCTTAAAGACCTTTCCATGGGCCAAGATATTGAATTCAGGTTCTCCAATTGCAATACAACATTTCTTACCCACCTACAATTTAATTGGAATAGTATTATACAATTAACAGAACAATTTGTTTTTTTAATTTTCATACTACGATATCACTACTAAATGTACATCAAACTATCCTGGAAGTCCATCAGAGTACTCCTAATACCTTTGATGCCTCTAATACTTGTTTAGACCTTGTCATCAGAGTAGTGTAAGAGGTACTCAGTCAAAAGAGGTTTATAAGGAAAAATTTACCCATAGCTTCATTTATTCTTTGTTGTATCAACTTATCTACTTTTCATTGCTACATACAACCTGTCTTAGAGAATAGCATGGCTTGTGAAATGAGTGAAAATATGGTTTCAACCCTACACTAGCTTCCATGCCCCTAATATGAACAAGATGTCATTGAGCACCCTGAGAAACTATCAATTCGACACTTTCCTTCCATTCTTTGCTCATGTCCACATATCATGCCAATACAACTTCTCAGTAAAACCTAACAACATGAAAGAAAATAAATGTGATTTCCCCAGATTTTGATTTCTCCAAACCCTATTGGGAATGAGATGTCAGAATCCGAAAACATCATCCAATCATATCAGAAAGCGATGCGGAAGCATAATACACATACATGAACATACAACCATAACATTTCTCAACAATAACATGTATATTTACAACATGAATTATTACAACTTGGATTACAATTACATATTGAATGAAAATTTTTACAATCTATGAACATGCATGCTAACTGGATCTTAGACAATAGGTAAACCTGGGCAATTTCTCACTCCCATCTTTTCCTCCCATGTTATCTCTGAACCTAAAACATACATGAAATAACAAATCAACACACAAGGTGTTGTGTACATGGGCAAAAAGATACATATATTTATGGCTTTCATAATTTTGAAAAAGATTTGCAGAAGGAAAGAAAATCATAGAAAACACTTCTTTATTAAGCAAAATACGCCAATTTAAGTCATTTTCTTAGATGAATTGCATTATCAAGGTGGACTAGTACCCAAACATAAATATTGGGCCCATCCCCGCGTACCAAGTACTCTAGGGAAACTCCCCGTACACCGAGTGCTCTAGGGAGGTGTACTAGCCAACATTAATCCATTCCCTCATAGGGGGGATAATGAACACCTTAAAAAACTACAAAGCATCTACTTATCATTTATGTTTACAAGTGATAAAACATCGAGTACTATATAGTGCTACTACATCCAATATTTGCAAATATAAGAGAGCATACATACATATCATGATTGCAAGCAAGAAAACCATAGTCATATACTTAAATAAAACCCACGTACCTGAGTTCAGAGATTCATAGATATCTTTGATCATCTAGACAATCTGGTCATCACCGGATTAATAATAAATTAATCATAATTAATACATGGTTCACTATGTCATTAATATTTTAGGTCTAAGTTAGGGTTTAGGAAAAACCTAGGTTTAAATTGACCTAAGCTTGTCTCTATTATTTTATACTGATCTAAAGTCATAATTAGGGTCTAATTCAAGTTTCATAATTTTCTGATGGTTGATCTATCTTCTAAAATTAAAATGAGTTTAAAAGAAACTAACAGATTAATGAGAAAAAGATCTCTTATCTAGGTGTATTACTCATATTAGAGTCCACATATGGATTATCTATCATATCTAGGAGTTACTGGAACGTTTCCATAATTTTATTCCATCATTTGATATTTATCATATATCAAAAGTGTATAATGCATCTTGTACATTACCAACATATTTTATTCATCAAAAGAAATATATTAGGATTTCATATTGTTGTACTCATTTTTATGAGAAGTTTGATATCTTATTCATATTTTTCTGATCATCGGGCTAATTACTATGAATTATTGAAGATCTGCAAATTAATTCGAAATATTTACCTTTGGTAGCCTATCAAGGTTCGCCATGTGTCCCTGAAGTGGTGCAAATCCTTCCTTGGCTTGGCCGGTCTGGTTCACTGGCCTGGATCCGGTTCAATGTGATTTTGCTGGTTCAGGGCTCTCCTTACTCGCCCTTTCTTCCCATGCGACACGAGCCTTCTTCTTTGCGGCTCCCCATTCTCTGCCTTGAACCTGAGAAGGTAGGGCGCCACTGAGGCTTGGATTCCGGCAATGAATCAACCATCACAAGTCTTCATTGCTCACTGGCCGAGATGCCTAGACTCTTAGTTCTCTCTCTCGTCTGCCTCTAGCGAGCCGCTTCTCATGCCGCCGAGCAGGGGCTTGGTCCGCAGTGGCCTCTGCATCTTCCACTGAATCCTCCCGCCTAGAAATAGGAGCACCACTACGTGGTCTAGCTATGACATGATCATGAAGGAATAATGAACCTCCAAGTGAAGATCTGGTCCGCACGGATGCCTTACTTCCTCGACCTGACGCCCCACTACGTCCTTCCCTAGGGAAAGATCTGACGGGCTTTTGAACGAGTGCTCAACTCCAGACTAGGGTGATGGCTACCAAATCTCCTTCATAGTGATGGAATCATGATGACTGGAATCCTGCAGTCGACCTGTGAGGCCCCTTCAATCACGCAAGGAAGGGAGAGGAGGGGGAATGGATTCTAGACCACCTGGCGATGTTTTGAAAATCTTATGTGCAACTCCAGGTTTGAGGTGAGTCTTAATCGTGCTCTCAGTGGTTAGAAGATGCTCTGGAGACCCTTCTCTTGAGTTCTGGCAGAATATCTAGACCAAGATCGTCTTCTCTGGTAGTTGCACTAGTGTCGCTAGCCCACAATGTCCATGGCTTTAGATCTTCAGTGACTTCTACCATTGGAGATATTACCTAGCTCTGTTTATGTCTCGTGGGAGGTGTATCTCTATTCCTTCACCTACAGTCTTGCACGGAACTGTGGCTGGAGAAGATAGGGAGAGTGGGTGGGGGGGACTCAAACTTACTTGATCCATCACCTCCTGTGTCAAGTGAGAGTCTGTTAAATGACCCATTTTGGCAGATCTAGCCTCCCTCTTAGAGTCACATGTTGAGGCAATCAAAGCTCAATGACACAAATGGCCAACAACTCCGAAAGATGTTGGGTTGAAGACGGAGCCTAATACATTGGATCATTCTCGAGTGAATCTGTGACATACTTGAGCAGGCTGTGACTGCATGATGGGACATTTATTGAGACCTCCATCCTAAGTTCAACCATATTCCAAAAATCCACATTGTTAACTCAAATCTAAATCATCTTTTGACTTCTAACTTCCATATCTCATAGCAAGAAACTTTAAATAATATGGAATTCTAAACTAGGTCCAATACCACTAAATGGAGCTTCTGACCATTTTTGAGATCAAACAAACATTAGTAACATCTCAATTTAATTCCTCAAATAGTCTCATATAACTCTATAAACCGCATTAATCATAACACATTGATGGAACATGTTCACTCTCATTATCCCGATCATTATACATCCCAATATTCATAAGTCAACCATCTAAATTCATGTATTCTCTAATTCATAGAAGAAGTCATGAGTACTCTAAAGTGGTTCATATATAAAGATATTGGGTTTAGGGTGCACATTAATTATCCTCCAAATTATCAACATAACTCCAAATTGTTTAATTTGACTGTATAACACATCATAGTCCATCGATATCTATTTTATTACCACTATGTCTTCAAGAACTATATCGGGTAAGAAGATCTTGAAATTCAGGGTCATCACATTCACCCCACCTTAAATAGAATTTCGTCCTCAAAATTTAACAAATACCATTCTCAAGGTGATATCAAAGAGTCCAACCTCATATGTGCCACCAGTTATAGGTGCCTGGAATATCAATATGAACCCTAAGTTATTATCTTAGGATTTAGAGAACCTATGGTGTACCCACCCCACCTTATATAGATGGAAGTGCCATTTACGTAGTTTGGCCATAACTTGGCATTGTGGTATCTTAGGATTTACATCTCTCATTACCCCTAAAATTAAGATTTATTCTTACGTATGAAGTTGAGAAGGTATTATTCTAGTTTCATCTTTCACCCTACTCATATATGTAAGGTGATATCAAGATTTCATATCATCAATTATCAGGATTGTCACACTTATTAACATCATTAGTATTATTTTGCATAGACATAGTACCATTATTCATCATAAGAGAGGATAGATCATCAAATTTTCAAAATAGGGTTCCACCCTACTTTGTGAGAAATACCATTAATCTAGAATCTTAGGTTCTAAATATTTGAGGCTAGGAACTTTATTTCATGACCATGTACTCAATGATCCAAATATATCTCTATTTCAAGCTCAAAATTTCAAATTTATATATTCCATGTATGAAAAGAAGGGAAAGAGGATATACTAAGCCAACTTTATCATAATTTCAAACTTGGATATTACATGTATGATATGGGAAGGGAATATAGAATAGGTCAAGCTTATCTAAGTGACCCTTCATACATAATTATCCAAATAGCTCAAGTTTCAGTTTCTAGCATCATATATAGAGAAAGAGAAGTGGAAGGAACAACATTTATGAGTATCTTATGCACAAAGCATTTTATTCTTAGAATCAGAGTTCATATATCACCTCACTTGTAGCTAATGATGAGATTCACAAACATATGTCACTTAAGCTAAGACCTAATTCAATCAAAATGATTGACTTTCTCATTATGAGTCGCCTACCCATCATTTTTTTATAACCTAACTCATGCAAAAGGACTCAACTCATCTACTCAGGAGTAACTCAGCTTAGGACACATCATTTCACATTATCTCATTTTTTTTTATATTGGGGGTAGGTCCTATGATCCTCTCCCTGTGGGTCTCACTCTCTCTGGAGTTCACCACATATCTTGTCCTAACGTAGGGAACCTCCTTTGTAAAAGAGCTTGAGCTTATGCATATTCAACCTTATCTTAAATTAGATCATCTTAAGTAAGAAAGAGTATGCACTTTTATCATCAAGACATAGCTTAGATTATCCAAAATTGGATTCAGACCTCATTTACAACTTAGATATTTATAAATAACATAAACCTCAAAGATCGAATTTATATTAGATCATCCTTGCTTATATCATCTATCATTCTATTGTCTATCAATCTATCACATATCCTAATAAGGCTCTAGACATCTATTCCAGATATACTCTCTCTTATAGACCGATGTCACTCCCTTTCACTTAGGTTGCATGAACACTAACTACTCTCCAGTACGAGGGACACATTTTTATATTTACATATATATAATAAAATAATATATAGTTTTTCTCCGAGAAAGAAGACATCAGAGAAAACTATCGAGGCTCGAGCCATTTGGAAAACAAAAGCAAACCAGCAAAACGAGTGTCCCACACACAATAGATAGTCCAGTGACATGTCACCTAGTGAAATGGTGAGAACAGGGTGTAGATTAGTGTAGCTACCCAGTACATATGAGCTCTATATGGAAAGGGTTTCACACACTTATCTAAACCTAGTTCTCGAACATCTAGGTTCTAACTTAGAGGCTAAGTCAAAACTTATTCCTACATAACAACTTATTATGTTTCTAGGGTTCAAGTGAAAGGTAAAATTTAGTTTATGTTTCACGGTGAGAAATTGTCAGGTGTAGCTATTGTTCATGCTCTAATACCAACTGCAACGTCCCTGAATTTTGATTTCTCCAAACCCAATTGGGAATGAGATGTCAAAATCCGAAAACATCATCCAATCATATCACCACATACATGAACATACAACCATAACATTTCTCAACAATAACATGTATATTTACAACATGAATTATTACAGCTTGGATTACAATTACATATTGAATGAAAAATTTTACAATCTATGAACATGTATGCTAACAGGATCTTAGACAATAGGTAAACCTGGGCAATTGCTCACTCCCATCTTTTCCTCCCATGTTATCTCTGAACCTAAAACATACGTGAAATAACAAATCGATCAACACACAAGGTGTTGTGTACATGGGCAAAAAGATACATATATTTATGGCTTTCATAATTTTGAAAAAGATTTGCAGAAGGAAAGAAAATCATAGAAAACACTTCTTTATTAAGCAAAATATGCCAATTTAAGTCATTTTCCTAGATGAATTGCATTATCACGGTGGACTAGTACCAAAACATAAATATTGGGCACATCCCCATGTACCAAGTACTCTAGGGAAACTCCTCGTACACCGTGTGCTCTAGGGAGGTGTACTAGCCAACATTAATCCATTCCCTCGTAAGGGGGATAATGAACACCTTAAATAACTACAAAGCATCTACTTATCATTTATGTTTACAAGTGATAAAACATCGAGTACTGTATAGTGCTACTACATCCAATATTTACAAATAGAAGAGAGCAAACATACATATCATGATTGCAAGCAAGAAAACCATAGTCATATACTTAAATAAAACCCAATTACCTAAGTTCAGAGATTCATAGATATCTTTGATCATCTAGACAATCTGGTCATCACCTAATTAATAATAAATTAATCATCATTAATACATGGTTCATTATGTCATTAATATTTTAGGTCTAAGTTAGGGTTTAGGCCAAACCTAGGTTTAAATTGACCTAAGCTTGTCTCTATTATTTTTATACTGATCTAAAGTCATAATTAGGGTCTGATTCAAGTTTAATAATTTTCTGATGGTTGATCTATCTTCTAAAATTAAAATGAGTTTAAAAGAAACTAACAGATTAAATAAAAAAAGATCTATTATCTAGGTGTATTACTCATATTAGAGTCCACATATTGATTATATATCATATCTAGGAGTTACTAGAACGTTTCCATAATTTTATTCCATCGTTTGATATTTATCATATATCAAAAGTGTATAATGCATCTTGTACATTACCAACATATTTTATTCGTCAAAAGACATATATTAGGATTTCATATTGTTCTACTAATTTTTATGAGAAGTTTGATATCTTATTCGTATTTTTCTGATCATCGGGATAATTACTATGAATTATTGAAGATCTGGAAATTAATTGGAAATATTTACCTTTGGCAGCCTATCAAGGTTCACCATGTGTCCCTGAAGTGGTGCAAATCCTTCCTTGGCTTGGCCGGTCTGGTTCACTGGCCTGGATCCGGTTCAGTGTGATTTTTCTAGTTCAGGGCTCTCCTTACTCGCCCTTTCTCCCTCCCACATCGCGTGCGACGCGAGCCTTCTTCTTTGCGGCTCCCCATTCTCTGCCTTGAACCCGAGAAGGTAGGGCGTCGCTGAGGCTTGGGTTTCAGCGATGAATCAACCATCACAAGTCTACATTGCTCACTGGCCGAGATGCCTAGACTCTTAGTTCTCTCTCTCGTCAGCCTCTAGCGAGCCGCTTCTAGCGCCGCCGAGCAGGGGCTTGGTCCGCAGCGGCCTCTACCTCTTCCACTGAATCCTCCCGCCTGGAAATAGGAGCACCGCTGCGTGGTCTAGCTATGACATGATCATAAAGGAATAATGAACCTCCAGGTGAAGATTTGGTCCTCACAGATGCCTTACTTCCTCGACCTCATGCCCCGCTGCGTCCTTCCCTAGGACTCCCCTGGGCGCCACCACAAGGGAAAGATCTGACGGGCTTTTGAACGAGTGCTCAACTCCAGACTAGGGCGATGGCTACCGAATCTCCTTCATGGTGGTGGAATCATGATGACTGGAATCATGCAATCGACCTGTGAGGCCCCTTCAATATGGTTGGCGGTCATGGCGCCACCACAAGGAAGGGAGAGGAGAGGGAATGGATTCTAGACCACCTGGCGATGTTTTGAAAATCCTATGTGCAACTCCAGGTTTGAGGTGAGTCTTAATCGTGCTCTCAGTGGTTAGAAGATGCTCTGGAGACCCATCTCTTGAGTTCTGGTAGAATATCTAGACCAAGATCGTCTTTTCTGGTAGTTGCACTAGTGTCGCTAGCCGACAATGTCCATGGCTTTAGATCTTCAGTGACTTCCACCATTGGAGATATTACCTAGCTCTATTTATGTCTCGTGGGAGGTGTATCTCTATTCCTTCACCTACAGTCTTGCACGGAACTATGGGTGGAGAAGATAGGGAGAGTGGGGGGGACTCAAACTTACTTGATCCATCACCTCATGTGTCAAGTGAGAGTCTGTTAAATGACCCATTTTGGCAGATGTAGCCTCCCTCTTAGAGTTACAGGTTGAGGCAGTCAAAGCCCAACGCCACAGATGGCCAACAACTCCGAAAGATGTGGGGTTGAAGACAGAGCCTAATACATTGGATCATTCTCGAGTGAATCTGTGACATACTTGAGCAGGATGCGACTGCATGATGGGACATTTATTGAGACCTCCATCCTAAGTTCAACCATATTCCAAAAATCCACATTGTTAACTCAAATCTAAATCATCTTTTGACTTCTAACTTCCATATCTCATAGTAAGAAACTTTAAATAATATAGAATTCTAAACCTAGGTCCAATACCACTAAATGGAGCTTCTGACCATTTTTGAGATCAAACAAACATTAGTAACATCTCAATTTAGTCTCATATAACTCTATAAACCGCATTAATCATAGCACATTGATGGAACATGTTCACTCTCATTATCCCGATCATTATACATCCCAATATTCATAAGTCAACCATCTAAATTCATGTACTCTCTAATTCATAGAAGAAGTCATGAGTACTCTAAAGTGGTTCATATATAAAGATATTGGGTTTAGGGTGCACATCAATTATCCTCCAAATTATCAACATAACTCCAACTTGTTTAATTTGACTGTATAACACACCATAGTCCATCGATATCTATTTTATTACCGCTATGTCTTCAAGAACTATATTGGGTAAGAAGATCTTGAAAATTAGGGTCATCACAATAAACATGCATTGAGAGGTTTGAACTTCACTATTTTATGTGCCACCTTGATGACTTTGGGGTTGGGAATTAATCATGAGATGTTTTTATCTAGAAAATATCTACACCTACATCGAGATGAATGTGGACATGAAGTTGTTCTTGATTCTTCCTTAGATAGGTGTCATTTGATCTTATTTTGGCAGCATAAGGCATGACGACTATGAGATAATTAATGGTCATACAAATTATATGGACACCTTTATTTTTTATCAACATGGATAATCATTAATTCAATCCATTATAAGAAGCCAGGACACATACTAAAAGAATTATATTTGATTATTTATAAGTTTATATTAAAATAAATAATATCTTGAAATCATATGATTTCCTATTAGCAAGATTTTTGTCCCATGCCTCAGGGTCAAGATTTGTGTATTGCACAATGACATGCTCCTTCTTCTTCTAGTTAGTTATGTACCCATTGGCAAGATTGGCCATAAAATGAACACACCCTTGTAGCCGCAATGCTTCCCTCTCAAGTGGCGACTGGCGGGGCGACGAATCATTGCCAGCTTTAATTGGGGAGCAATCTTCAGATTTGGAAGCCAAAACTAAAAGAAGATGTTCCTAATGTTCATCTTGAATCCCTGAAGGAATAGTTTGATGTTTATCACCCATTTATAAAGCTTGCCTCATGGATCAGTCATACTAATGTTATAGTTAAAGATGGCCACATCATCTTCCCTATTGTTGAAGCTATAAAGAATGCAGCTAGATGGAAATATTATCTTACTAGTTATGTGGTGGACTTCTCCCGGATGCTATGATTCAACATAAACACCTCCATAACATGTAGGATCTAAAGGGTAATGTGGAAGTCATCACCAAGAACAAAGGGTTGTGGTTTGTAAACACTATATGCCGATTCTAATGAAATGACACCCATGTCTCTCTATGTCTAAGATTGGACCCCAAAACAGTCTGATCTAAATCAGACTTTATGATATCCTATCTAAACTTTGGGATGTCAGAATTTATAAACACATTCACTCTTTCTTAGGAATCCTGTTAAGCACACATAGATCTACAATAAACTGCATTCAATTGGAATTTTCCCAAATTAATGTCATGATAAACTCGTCTTCTTGTTTTTCCTTCATCTATTGAATTGTTGGGTGATGATGTAAGGATCCATATTGCATGTCTTGAGTATGAATGGATTTTGTACGTGTGTAAAAGGTACAAATTCTTTGGACATGAATCTAAGTTCTATCTCATCAATCCCTCCAAGGGGATAGTTTTGCAACCACAGTAGTTAGGCGATTCTGCTAGACTTCCTCTGCCTAGCTTCTCTGAAAGTTTTATGGTTATTGTTTTAGGCCCTAAATCTTATTCTCCCTCAAAGTTTACTGGACATCAAGGTTCTATATACATTCCTCCGACCCTAATATAGGTGTTTCAAGATATGCCTTTGTCATTAGTGGATTGTTCAGACCTAGATCCAAAATATTTTTTGAGACTCAGGCATCCACTTGTGGTTATTCCTAAGACTGTTGTGAGAAGTTCTCTTAGAATTATCAATTCTATGTTTTCGCCATTGAGCATTTTGGAAACCTTTGATGAAATAGATGGGACCGATAGCTTAATGAACCAACTACCCAAATAATTTGCCACAAAATTTCCTCTTGGAACGTCAGGGACCTCAGTAACAAACTAGAAGGTTCCCAAAAGGAATTAAGAAGATTTGATAGACAATTAATAATTCTTAATGAATCCATGATTTCTGGAAAGAATATGTAATCCTCATGGGTAATATTTTCCTTATTATATATTTATTTCTAATCTAGATTCCCATGTCCTTGGATGGATCATCATATTATGTAATCATGTTGATTGTTTGATTGAAAATATTTTACAAATTGATCAACGTATTCAATTGAGTCACTCTTGCTATTCACAAGTTTCTTATCTCGGCTATATATAGTCACAATGATGATGTTGAAAGGTGTAGTCTCTGGGAATCTCTTAAGAGTTCCTATAATCAATTTAGTCTTCATTGTTTATTACTTGATGACTTCAATGATGTTAGAAGAGATTGTGAGAAAGAAGGTAAGCTCCCTCCCACCAAAAGTCCATGGACAAGTTTAGTTCTTTTTTTTAACTATGACCAATTCATAATGGACGTCAAGGGTCCATTTTTCTCATGGGATAACCATCAGTCTGGCCTGGATATTTATATGTAAAAAAATGGTAGAGTTGACATCATCTATATTATGAGTTTACTTGAAAACATCTCTGGTGAGCTAGTTTGTAATAGAGTTAGTGATTATTGACGTATTCAATTCAACATTGGACATCCTATAGTTATCAAGTTTCCATTCAGGTTTATCAATGTTTGGTCGACCAAAGATGACTTCCCTTATATTGTTCAAAGTGTCTGGGATGTCAACATTAATAGATGTGCTATGTATAAAGTTTACAAAAATTTTTAAGTCCTTAGGATGTCAACATTAATGGATGGAAATGCTCTACTATTTGTAATTTATGTGATGAGGTCAAAGTGTTAAATAAAAAGCTCTTCGTGCTCAAGTTGATGTTGATCTCGACCCCCTTAGCTTCAATCTACAATGTATCACTTCAAATTTGAGAAAGACATTGTAGGTGGCTGAAAGGAATGAAGAAAGTTTTTTAAGACAAAAATATAGATTACAATAGTTAAAAGAGGGAGACCACAATAATAATTTCTTCTAATCATCTATGAAAACAAGAAGATATGGAAATCAATTAAATAGTTGAAGGATCAATGATAATTTGGAATATGACCTGAAGCTTGTTAAAGACCATATCCTTGAATTTTACTCTAATCTCTTTAACAATTGTTCCTCAAGTGTAGGAACCAATACTTTGGTGTGGTCAAGTTCTAAAATTTCAAACTCTCAAAAAGATAGTCTTGTGGCTTCTCTTTCTCAAAAGGTAATTGAGAATGTTGTTGCTGATCTTAACCCTGGCAAAGTGCCAAGTCAAGATAGGTTCAATACATTTTTCATGAAGAAGAAATAGTTGATTGTTGGCCCTGATATATTTTCTTCTCTTAAGAATTTCTTTTCTAATGGAAAACTTCATAAAGAGGGTAATATTAGGTTTCTTACCCTCATCTCCAAAGGTCTTGCACTACTAATCTCAAGAATTTGTGTCCTATTACCTTGTGCAATGTAGTGTACAAGATTATTACAAAACTCTTAGCCAATAGGCTTCAAAGGGTGATCCCTTCAATTATTAGTCCTAATCAAAGTGCTTTTATCAAGGGAAAAATACAAAGGTTGTTATTCTTCTCTCCAATAAAATATTACATGATTTTAATAGAAGTGGCTCAGGGTGGAAAATGTTCTTGAAGACCAATATGTGTAAAGACCAATATGTGTAAAGACCAACATGGTCTTATATAAAATGGGTTTTCCCACAATCTATATTAAGTGGATTGGAGAAATCTTCAACACTTCTTATGTATCCCTTGTAATGTCGAGCTACTACCTTCTTTAAAACTACTAATGATATAAGGCAAGGAGACCATGTTGTTCCTTGCTTATTTTTTATTGTTATGCAAGATTTCTTAGCTATTATGGAAGAAGCTATTAAGTCAAAAAAATATTCAACCTCTTATTGCTTCAAAAAGTATGAATCTCTACCACCTTGTTTTGCGGATGACCTGATGATATTTCTTGATGCAAATGATTACAATTCTCATAGTATTCTACATAAGTTAAATTTCTTTGGTAATCTCTCTAGAATGGAGATTAATACTATGAAAATCAAGGTAATTTTCAATAAGGATGTGTCTAGAGAAAGCATCAACAATATCTTCAACTTTAATATTTGTAAGATCCCTTCAAAGTACCTTGGAGTCAGCCTATTTGTGGGCAAGTTAAGTAGATCTGCTTGCACTCCTCTTGTTGATAAAGTCAAATTTAGACTTTATTGTTGGGAATAGAAGTGTCTTTTGATGGTAGGAAGCCTAGAGCTAGTTCAATCCACTTTGAATGCTATATATCTTCAGTAGTGCAACTCTTTTCCTCTACCCAAGTCTATCATAGATGATATTGAAAGATTTTCTCTACAACAAAGATGATTCTAAGCCCCAAATTCACCTCGTTAAGTGCGACAATGTTACAAAAACAAAAAAAGAAGGTGGTCTCAACATCAGGAAAATTTAAGATATTTCCTTATCTTGCCTTCTTATTAATGACATTGCAAGTAATAGGGATATCCTATGGATCAAGTGGATTAGTGAGAAATATTTAGCCCAAGTCCTCAATTAATCACTCCATGTCTTGGATGTTTTAAATAATCCTATGTTTTAGTGAGATTATTTTGAATTACTCTTGTTTCAGAGTAGTTGATGGATGTAACGTCAAGTTGTGGTTAGATCCCTGGACTCATAACAAGAAGTTTCTTAGTGACAACGTGGGTCGCGATGCCATCCTAAAATTGGGTTTTCCTCATAGTACTGATCTCATCTATTTAATTCTGAGTGGTGTTGGAGTGTTTCCCTTATTAGAAACAATTTGAAGTTGATCTATTATCATCACTCTATCCCCACTCGTAGAAGTTCACACGCTGATATGACTATTTGTGGTTTTATGTCCCCTAAGAAACATAAATGTATGGGAGTCTTTCAGACTTCATTTTCTAGATCATGAGATATTTTGTTGGCTATGGAGTGTAAAAGCACCTAAGAAATATATTCTTCATCTTTGGAAAGAAAATCACCTACCTCAGACTACTCTATAAGAAGGGGAATTTAAACACCTTCAATGTGCTTTCTTTGCAAATGTGCCTACAAGGAAACTGAGCACATCCTTTTCTCCTACCTCTTCACTATTTCTATTTTGAATTACATTTTCTCTAATTTTGATAGTATCCCTTGCACATGGTATGAGCTCCTACTCATCTCAAACAAGAAGCTTAAGTTACTTTTTCTAATGCCTCCTATATTATTCGGTGGGAACGCAATAGACAGGTGCATCAAGATTTAAAAAAAAGTGTTGTGACAAAGTTTGGGCTATTGTTAAATCTGATATTGAAGGCTAAGATTTATTGTAGTCTTTCCTAGTGATGATTGTCTTATGTGATATTTTTTGTTTTTTCCAAGTTCAATGACTGTTGATCTTTCTTTGATTGAAACTTTATTCTGTGGTTTGCCTCATCTCTCTATCTGAGGGATATCTAGTTTTTGTTGTTGGGATTTCTAGTGTGTAGCTTTTTTATCCCTCTACATATTTTTTTCTTTCTCTGATATATTTCTTTCTCTTCTGTATATATTTTCTAGCCCATGTGTAATTTTTCTATTGTAGATGTGAATGTCTGCCCTAAACTAATGGAGATCCATTCACGTTCTCTCTCAAGCTTCGCTATAACCTACTCTTTTTCATTTATAAATTAAAAAAATGGACACTGATTGACCAAAAATAAAAGATTGATCTTAAAATCCCTCCACATCTTTGCACACCTTTGTAGCACCTTATTATGATGAAAATGTTCATCTAGGTGAAAAATACCCTATGAAGGTTGCAATCTTATTTTTAGAACTGCCAAATGAAAGCATAATATATAACTAATAAATTTAAAGTATAATTTTAAACTAACAAATTTAGTATAAATGCATATAACTCATATATATGTCCTTCCGTAGGAGGACTTTTAGGGAAACATCAACTTTATACCATGATTCTCTTTATATTGGCACCTTGTTGCATAGTGGGATCTCTTGATAGTTCCTAAAAGTACTATGATTATACCATATAGGTGCACATATGCCATCAAACTAAATAGGCAACTTATCCCTTTTCGACCTAATCTTCATTGACTTGTGCTTAAGCATGGGACATCAAGTATGTGAAGAATCCAACACCACCAAAACCATAAAAAACAATATCCTCACCACCAACCTACTTTGTATGGCTTTTCAAGAACCAACATATTCTAGGTGCTCATGCTTAGGTTGCTCCCACGGTTAGAGGCCATGTTACAAAAATTACCAAAATAGTGATATTATAATCATGATTGATAAAAACAAGCACATCTAGAATACGAAATGTAAATGATAGAAACATACCCATCTATAATTTAAAACATAAATGATAGAAATGTAAAAATATAAATTTAAAATGTAAGTGATTGAACATACACATCTAACATTTAAAACTTATATAACAAAAAAACTCATATATTATTAAAAATATATTTGATGCATTAAAGGACACAAGTGATAAAATACATGCATTTATTATTCTTTGAATTATGGCTCAACAAATATTCCTTCAGTGTGATCATGATGTGTATAATGTTCATTAGTGTTGCATTCAACATTGACTCTTGGAAAGACAATTGATAATATACTAGAAACATCATACTTGTTGTGGTACTCTTTTTAATCTATATGATCTTAATTGAACTAGCTTTTTCCATAACGAACAACAAACCATTGATCATCTGTTGGGTCATCAATAAAGAATACTTCTCAGGAAATGAGATGATGCCATGATGGATGGTTCACCCTTCTTGACAATTTTTTCAAAATCCACTAATGCAAAATCTAACTCATCCAACAAATAATTGTTGTTATCAACAAAATCATAGCTAAAAATGAGAACTATGAACTCTATTTAGTCGAATTCTCATATGTCCCCAATGACACCATAATACAAAATATTAGATTCTTGGGACTCTTATTATATGCACTAGTAGAAGATATCAAAGATGCTTGAAGGGTGACCCCACTATTTTGGACTACACTATTATCAACTTGACAACTTTTTCGTACAAAAATATTTTCATGTCATACACTTTATATGATATGGCATCAATTGTTTGTTTAAAGGTGATCCAGTTGAAATTCTCAATAACAAGATTTGGTTTTTGAGATAGTAGATGTAAGACCATATCTTCCAATCACAAAATAAATGTTCAATTATGCTCTCTAGAAAGCCACACTAAATTACCTTGAGGATATGTTTTCTTGATAAATTGGTATGTTTGGTGATATAAGTACACACATATTCAATATTGTGAAAAACTTACAAGTTTTCTTATTCCCATAGCTTGCGACTAATTCCTTCCACTCATGCTCCTAAATTCCCTTTACTAGAAAAAGTATCAATGTGTCAGGACATTACTTTTCTATAATAAGTATTAATGTGTTGGGATATTAGACTGGGATGAGTTCCATTGCAATTTATAAGATCATTGCAAAAAGTCAACTGCCTCCCTAGACACATAAACTTTAAGAATACTCCCTTTAGGCCAACAAGAATTTCACAAGTAGCCTTTAAAAACATTCATGAACCATTTAAAAGGATACATTCAGTGCAAGAAATATAACCCAACATCTTCACTTCCTTATTTAAAAGGAGAATGAGATGTACCATGATATAAAAGAATGAAAGGTGAAAATACATCTCAAGATGGAATGAGGTGATGATCAAATCTCTTTGCAACTTAGCAAGATTTTCAATATCTATATTTTGATTCATATCTTATTGAAGAAGAAACACTCCTTAGTGATTGTAAATGTTACATGATATAACAATGTATATAAAATAGACAAAGGAATTTCTTGTTGTATTAGGGTGTGCTAATCACAAGATTTAAGACATATCATCTTCACAAGCTTCACTAATACCAATCTATGGATATTGGAAGAATATCCCAGTGATACTTTCATGTTAAACAAGCATTCAAAATTTCTTTCTCTTATCTTGACAAAGTGTAACAAGATGGAGGTAAATATGTTCTATGACTACTAATAACTTCTACTATTTATTCTTTCCTAACACCCATTGCACCTAGGTCCATTTTATAATTTCATTCCATCTTTACTCTTGCTTGATATACATTGTATCATATAAATGATGTTGTCACATTTTTTTCTCACAACATGCATGACATCAATACAATGCCTACTTGTCAAAGAAATCTAATAAGGAAGATCCCATCATATTGACCTCTTTTCAAATAGAGATTTATGAAGTTTAGGAGTTCTACATGGTCTCGTACCAAATATGTTGACAATGAAATTAACATTTCAAAAACGTCTTTCCAAGATATAGGTTTAGCCACTTTGTTACTTAGATGAGACATTAAGTAATTTGCACAACCTTCTATAAGGATGTAGGTTTGGGATGAATCCTTGACAACCAAAATATGGTTGTCTATTATACTTTAGTCGTATTGAATAAATACTTTTGTTACACATAAGAATGCTTTGGACCCTTTTACACTATATCAAGACAATGTTCATGTACGTTAGAAACTCATGAATCTTGCAAGACATCTTCGAATGCAAACTAAATATTTCTCCACATTAAGCATCTCCTGAGAATTTCTTCAAATCATCAATTTATGGTTCAAGGGAAACATCATATCATTGTTGTGTTGTTGTTTGGCCCTAATATCAGCAGTTACACAATGACACACTTATTTTCCAAATGCAATCAAGGAGTAAGATTGTACATAATAATCATAATAGGCCAAGTGATATTTTTTGTTCTCAAGTATAATTTGGATGTATCCCTCCAATAAAAATTTCAAGTTTTAGATTCCTAAGTTCGTCACCATATGATTGAACAAAAAATCAAATTTCTTACGTTGTGGGGAATCAAACGCATGTTGTAGTACCCCATAATTGCTTGCATTTACCTCTTAATGCCAAGATAAATTATACACATCTTCTAAATTTGCAAATAGGCACTGAAACTGTGGTATTATAGGTATTTACCATAAAACCTAACATGAAAGACATTCATTATCTAACCCTAAGTCATCATTCTGTACCTGAACTTGCCACATTTTGGACAAACTTTAAACTTGGTATAGTCATTTTGAAATATCACATTGCCATTTGAGCATCTTTGTATCTTTTTAGCCTCCATTCCCATTGAGCACAACATTTTCTTTGATTCGTTCGTTGGCATTGGAAGCTCATTTTCTTAATGAAGAATGTATTTCAACAAAGATGATATAGACATGAAACTTTTTATCTCACCACCTATTATTATTCTTTAGAATACACAATCTCAACACAACTTTGAGCCACATAAAATGAATACAACCTAAATATAACACTTTATCAACAACATGTACAACATTCTCTTATAAGAATGATAAGAATGATTGATAAGTAAGTTTTACCTCATGGCTCTACATCATTGCATCAACCAAATCATTCTAAATTTGTTCATTTACATCAATGTTGTTCACCATTTCTTCTTTTACATAAGTAGCACCATCACCATTTATTGGTCTCAAAGTAGAAGACACTCCAGACCAATCCCACTTTACATTGACATGTATAATCGCAATGAACATGACATGAATTTTTATTTCCTCAACATTTTTGGCTTTCATGTTTTTACAACAATTCTTACAATGTAAATAGAACCTATGTCAATTTTGTCTCCTAAGTTATTAGAAAATATTCTAAAGTCATCAAGACCACTTGTAAGCTATGGAGTGCAACGATTTGGACTGGAAATCCAACATCAATCCATTCTACAATCATAGGGTAGGTAACTGAATATTGGACCTGGTGTTGCTTACATCAAGTTTAGAATTGAATATATATTATTTGAGTCCAAACATATTAGGTTTTACAACGATATTTTTCATGCACAATGATGAATTTGTACACCCTATCCCATTTTTAATACTTAATCTCACTAGTAAGTTTGTCATGTGTATTCAATTTTCAAAAATATGTTAGCAACATTTCCCCATAGTTATACAAGTACACTAATGTACATGAGAAAATATCCACTTACATATATACATAGAGACCAAATGGGGAAACAATTGTTGAAATATTCTTAAAAACCTAAAACACATTATAAGCTCACTTTCTAAGTGAGATTAAGTGTCAAGGAACAGACTCAAATAGGGTTATCCAAGATTTACTCATAATGAGTAAATTTTGAAAACCAAACACACATTATATGTTCACTTCCTAAGTGAGATTAACTGTCTAGGAACAGTCTCAAATAGGGTTATCTAAGATTTACTCCTAACGAGTGAATTCTGGTTGTATTTCATGGCCAACTGAATGTATATTTATTTAGGATTCATATTTATGAATGTGTACCACCTATACCATTCTAGAACGCCTTATTTTACTAGTATCTTTATAATATGTGTTTGATTTTTAAGTATATTATGCTAACATTTCCTCACAATTCTCTGTGCACAATGATGTTGATGGGTATATCACACCTACATATGTACATAGCTAACAAATGGCATATCTAGTAAACCAAAAACATGTTAAAATCTAAAATAGGAAATAAAACACACATTATGTTCTCATATTATACTCTTATGATTTTGTAAAATTATCTATATGAAAAAAAAATAATTAAAGTTCTCTTTGATCACAAAATCCTTAAATATCTGATGATGTAGAATGATCTAATCTTCATCAGAGGGGGTGGATGAAGTATGTCAAAGAATATGATTTCACCATCACATACCACTCTAATAAAGAAAAATGCCATTATTGATGCCTTGACTAAAAATATAGGTACCATTTGTACTTCTACATGTTGTTTAATGTGAAGAAGTTTGGAACGTATTTTGAGCATGAGACATGAGTTCATAGACAATGTTGATGATGAAGTTTTATAAAAGTTGGGAGTGCACATGATAGTGTATCTATAACCCCCTCTAGGATTTTTAAGGTTTTTACCACACAATGAGATGGTACTTATCTTGAGGGGATGAAGTTGTTGACCAAGAAGGCACAATGTATTTTTTCTGGAGTAGAAAGTGCCACTTATTTTATTTATATGTTATGGAATCATGATGTTAATGATTCAAGCCTGAGAGTTCTATGTGAAGTCCAGGGTCCAAGTACACAATTCATCCTGGTACAACAAAGATGTATAAGGACCAGCATCTAATTTTTTAAGGGAGAAATACGAAACTAGATGTTACCATGTTTGTTGAAAAAGTCTAACATGACATTAAGTGAATATAGATCATTGGTATGGTCTTCTCCATCCACTCAATAGCCAGCAATCATTGTTTTAGTCAAATATTTACCATATCAAAGATTTAGTTAAAAATACATATCAAAATGTTCTTTGAAACAACTTTTTATCATAAGAATTTTTACTAGAAAGTTTCCCTAAAATATTCCATCATTTATTATTAATACGTTAATATTAGTAGAAAAGAAACATGATTTGTAAATTTTGTTAATTTTGTGTAAAATATCATATGCCCTTTCTCTCTCTCTCTCTCTATATATATATATATATATATATTTATTTATTTATTTATTTATATCTGTAGGTATGTATGTATGTATTAATGTATATATATATACATATACACACACAGATATATATATATATATACATATATACATACACACACAGATATATATATATATATATATATATATATATATATATATACATACATACATACATACATACACACATACATATATACATCCCCGATGAAACAAGTGTTCGATAGCCATGACATCAAGAAGAATTGATAAAACAAAGCATCATCAACAGAACAAGTGTTCGGTTGTAATGAAAAGAAGAAAAGTAACATATCAATAATGTTGACGTCATGCGAACGCCAAAGATGAGGGTGTCTATATAAACCCTCAGAATGTTATAAGGGGCATCGATCGAGGCAGAGAGTGACATGAGAGTGTATGTATTTCTGAGTGTTATAAGTGTTCTAGTTCAATAAAGAGAGAGCATCATCTTTATCTCAATTCTATTCAAATTATATGTGTTGTGCACACTAATTCTCTTCGTGTAAGAAACCAGCCTTAGCAAGAGATAGCAATGTTTGTACTACTGTAGAAGGGGAAAATGTGTGTGTAACCTGTTACACCCCCTCATTTCAATCTATCTTCACATGTCGAGAGTTATCTCTCCCTTAGATTATCTCAGAGGCCATTGTCTAGAAAAGTTCAATTAAGCAATGAATGAGCAAGGACATGGGGACATCCATGCTATATGATAATGATAAGGAGTTCGAGATCTTGAACGTCTAGGTCCAAGGATTGCTTCTCTGAGAAATCATTAAGATAAGATCGACTGGCACTAACAATTGGTGGAAGCAAGGTGGGCAACCCAGGTATACATACCTCATTTTGCTCTCTATCGTACTCAGAGTTTTACTATCTAATTGCTAAAAGCTAATTTCTTATGCGTCAAAGAGATATAGAAAGTATGAAAAGGCTAAGAATTCAAGATAAAATAAGTAATAAAGATAGACAACGTGATACATTCTCGAAAGCATACAACACCCATAAGGGCGGTTCGACTATGATTTCAAAGCAAAATCACAAAAATCAATACATAAAAAGTATAAATTATGTTTGCTATTTTTGCTATCCAAAAATGGTATCAGAGCCAGACAACAATCTAAATAACTACTTATCATAAGAAATAGATGATGAAGCTATATATGAACAAGATAAGTTAAAATACTTAGATAATAATATAGAAGAAGCTTTAGATTTAGAATTTGAAGTAAACATAGAATAATATGTATAAAAAACTAGAAGTACAAGTTCATGAAAATAATTCAAAAAACTTTCAAAGGGTTCAAGAAATGATAGTAGAATTATAGAAAACAATGGAATATCTATATGAAAAATAAAAAATGAATGTATATCAAAAATAAATATATTCCAAACAAGTGGAAATGAGATAAGCTTATGCCCCCTCCAAATAGAAGAAATGGTTGACTTTAAAATTGGACAATTAGAAAAAAATATCTAATGTAGAAGAATTAGATAACTTAAGCCAAGAAATTATTAAATTAACAGAAAAGTGAGAACTATAAATATAAAACCTATTGAGGGAGAGGCTTCTGGAAGTCAAGTAATGATGCCTTTTCCAATAATTTCCCCTAGCAGACAATTTAGATATGAGACACCAGAACAACAAGGAGCCAGATACTGATCATATCCTAGTTTTTGAAGAAAACCCACATATAGAAACAAATATGAATGAATAAATTGGGCATATGACAGAAGATCAAAAGGTATTACTCTAGAAATCCTAGTAGATTATATAGATCAAGAGTATATTAGTTCAAATGGAATTTATTTAAACCTAAATTGTGTCATAAATATAGATGAAGCAATAACAGGATGGGCAAAAGCCACATATTTATCGATAACATCACAAATCTTTGATATTGACATAATAGTAAGATCCTGTCATTTAACCTTCCAAGGTATAGTATCAGATTGGTGGAAAGGATTAACTGATAATGATAAAAAGGCAATAAAAGGAACAACAACAACCTTAGTCCCAAGTCGTAAATAATTACGAGAATGAATTATGTAGAAAATTTCTAGGAGAAACATGGAATACAAACATAGATATAGAGAAAAAAAAACAAAGATTTACCTTTTTATTATATAATCTAATGTTTTGTGACATGTGCCTCATAGATGACTATATATGTAAATTTCAAGAATATTTTTATAAAATATATGATAGAACGGATAAAGAAAATGTAACAAATAAAATCCTACTAAATTTATTTTATACAAAGGTACCTGATCCTTGGGGATTTAAGGCTATGCAATTATACGCCCAATATATAGGGTAAAGAGAAGATACATTAAGTGGAAGAATAAAAATTTTAAGAATGAAATTAGAAGATTGGTGTGTTGAAGCCACACTAAATAGAAAAAAAAAATAGTAGTAAAGCAAGGACTTTGTAGTTCACAATTAACTCACCCAATAACAATAGAATTTGAACCAATGAAATATAATAGAATAAATAAGTATAAATTTCAAAAGAAGAAAAGATTTGGTTTTAAACGAAAACCAAAGAAAAAATACTACAGAAGAAAGAGAAACTATAATAAAAATGTCAAGAACCCAAAAGAATGTAAATATTTTGTATGTTAAGAAAAAGGGTATTATGCCAACAAATACCCAAATAGAGGATCTAGGAAAATCAACCAAAAGCAATTCAAGGAAATAATAGAAGAAGAACTCTCTGAAATAGAAAATATACAAGAATGTGTTCAAATAACAGATGATGAACAATCTGATGGATCAATCTATTATTTCTCAGACACAAAATCAGACTGAAGAAGAAATAATCGAAGAATACCAAGAAGAAGCATAAACTTCTTGCAAGAAGTATTAATAGATAGAAGATTATTTAATCAAATTAGAAATACTGAATTAAGATTAGAAAACTCAGATGGATTCAGAACATCTTTCTTTGAAAAAATTACTCAAAGAAAACATATCTTCTATTACGGAATAACCAACAGAGAAATGTGCATGCAGATAGAATACACTAGAAATAGAATAAATATACCTTTACTTCGAAAAGAAGACTTGATGAGAAAAATGAAAAAAATAAAAGATAGATCTAAAATAGGATGGATTCATATAGGAGTTATCCAAATGATGATCAAAGCAACCTTTCGAGATGGAATAGATTCATCTATAAATATTGTATTAATGGACAATAGAATTAATGCCATGAGAGATGTTACATTAGGAATTCTATAAGGAAACCTTAGTCATCAAAAATTAATTTTAACATTTATCCAAAAATATGAATAAACATTAAAGATAACAATATCAACAAACCTTTAAGTCTGATACAAGATTTCCAAAGAACTGAATTTATGAAGAAAGGTTCCATTCCATATTCAATAACCCATATAATAAGCTATTCTCTTAGCAATACACATCACTCTAAAAAATTTAAAGGCAAAGAAATTATAATACTTACTAACATATTTAAAGATATAGGAAAAATTACAAAACCAAATATAATCTCAGAAATCAAAATACCAGAATTATAAATATAGATGTCTCTGAAAAACCCTTAGTAACAGATAATAGAATCCCAAGGAAACTACATTATGAAGGAACACAGTTATAATTAACAAATGGAGACAAAATAGAAGAAGCTAGAGCAAGAACAGACAGATATAATGGTAGATTACGACCAATACTAAGAAACTTACAAAGAACATCAAGTTTAAGAATTCTAGCAGATAATAGAAATGCTAGAAACCATAAACTATATGGAAAATATTTTAATGGACAAAAATAGAGTATGACTACAATATTAATAGATTCAGGAGTAGGAGCTTCATTTATGCAATAGGGAATGATACCTTATATAGAAAAATACCCATAGGATCACCATATGCATATACAAATTTTGATGGACAAGAATATAAAATCACACAACAAACTATTGTTCCAATTGAAATACAAAATATAAGGATCGACATAACACTTTATGTACAATCAGATAGTCATAATGATGATATAGAAATTATATTAGGTGTGAGTGCATTACAACAAATGGAACCATTTTTCATACAAAGTGAAGGACTATAATTTACACATAATAATCAAGAGTATTTTTGGAAAAAGGCAGTAAATGACTAGCATATATAGCATTTACATTGTTACATGAATTATATATGAAGAATATAAAATAGAATACTTTCATGCATTCTTAGATTCTGGAGTAGAAACTTACATTTCTCAAAGACAATGCTTTCCAGAAAGCTACATTAAAAAATTACCTATATTATATGGAATGGATTTTATAGGAAAAAGACATGCATTAACTCAAGGAGTCAAAAAATCCAAAATTATCTTAGGAAATTACATAATTACATGTCCACCATTTTGTACCCCTGACTATGCGCAATAAGACATTCTACTAGGAAATAATTTTACAGAAAAATTCAAACTATATATACAACACTGATAATATATTCAATTATTAGCACCATGTGATCGCTGGATTACAGTAAAATGAGTCCCAAAAGCTTATAAAAGAGACAAATTTATTTTTCACAGCAAACATGGAAATTATAATAAAAATAAACAACAAACAATAAAAGGAAACATCATTGTACAATTAAACAGATAAACCATATAATCATTATTTAAAAAGAACTATAGTGAAAATCCATTGGCCCTCTGGAATATTTGTCAAGAATGGGCTACATTAGAATTAATAGACACAAAAATATATTTAGAGTTAAACCTATGAGATAGAATCATGTTGATATAGAATAATTTAGATCTCAATTAAAAGAATTAGAAAAATAACAATTAATGCAAAAATCAAAAAGTCCTCATTCTAGTCCAGCATTTATTGTTAGAAATCATGCAGAAATTAAAAGAAAGGAAAGAATGCTAGTTAATTATAACCAACTAAATCAATATACTAAATTTGATGGATACATTCTTCCTCACAAAGAAACATTAATATATATGATAGGAGGGGAAAATATTTATTCCAAGTTTGACTGTAAGTCGGGATTTTATCAAATCAGACTAGATGAAAAATGTATATAATTAACGACATTCAACACCCCACAAGGACATTATGAATGGAAAGTTATGTCTTTTGGATTAAAAAATGCTCCGCAAATATACCAAAGTAGAATGGATAAGATATTTGTGCCCTACAATTTTTTTGTCTAATATATGTAGATGATATTCTCATAGCCATAAAGAATGAAGAAGAACATTATAAACACCTGCAAATATTTTATCTTCATTGTAAAAAGGTAGGAATAGTACTCTCTAAAAAGAAAATAGAAATTTATAAACCTAAAATAGAATTTTTAGGATTAATATTCGACTCAAGTGGAATAGAATTGCAAGAACGTATCATATAAAAATTGTTATGCTCCCAGACAAGCTTGAAGATAAAAAACAACTTCAAAGATTTTTAGGTTGTCCAAATTATGCAGAACAATTTATAGAAAACTTAGCAAAACTAAGAAACCCTCTATAAAAATTATTAAAGAAAAACACAATCTTCTTTATGATGGTAGAACTTATAAATCATGTAATATTTATAAAAGAAAAATGTAAAAATCTACCAAGACTAGATCTCCCTTTATAAGGAGATGATTTAATCATAGAAACGAATACCTCTGAAGAATTTTGGGGAGCAGTTCTAAAGAAAAAGGATGAGAAAAAAGAAAAAATATGTAGATATACTTATGGAACATTTATAGAAATAGAAAAAAGATACCACTCGAATGAAAAAGAATTGTTAGCATTTAAAAAGAGAATTAAAAAATTCTCCTACTTCTTGTTACCTGAAAAATTTCTAGCACGAGCAGATAATGCTCAAGTTAAAACTTTTGTTAAAATTAAATTTACCATCTACCACAGAATATAAAAGGTTAAGCAGGTGGCAGACATTTTTTGTAGAATATGTTTTTGATATAGAAGGTGAGACTAACTCTCTTACAGATTTCCTATTAAGAGAATATAATGGAGCAAGTTGAAAAAAAACTTGCAGAACTTGAAGCTCGAGTACAACATAGTTGTAATATATTACAAGACAATTACATAGAATTGATTGAAATAATCTAAAAAAAAGATAAAATTATTGACAATGTAGAAGAAAATAAGAAAGATATTGCAGGTATCATTGCAGATCTAAATTGCTTCAGAAGACAAATATAACAAATAGGATCATAATTAGTACAAATAGATAAAGTGGTAGGTAAATGCCCAATTGATATATCTTTACAAATATCTGATTCAATTAGTAGACAAAAAACTACTGACAGTAATAGCCAAACAGTAAGAGAAAGTAGTTTTAAGACTGCAAAAATCAGCCTCACAGTTGAAAGTACTATCTCTTTAGAGAAAAATAATAGCCAAACAGCCAACAGTAGCTTTCAAACTGCAAGAATTAGCTTAATTGCTAAAGATACTATCTCTTCTGAGAATAGATCCTGCCTCACAGTGGAAAATACTATCTCTTAGGAGAAAGATTTTGGCTATACTGCGAACCATATAAATTGATGACTGAATTTTAAAAAAAAAATCAAGGTATCTCAGATTGAGCAGGAACATGACCTGCAATTGAGTCTTACAAAATTCTCAACAAAATGGGAAACAGAATGTAGATCCCTACTTGACTTTGTTTATGATCTCAAAACGATAAAAACTTGTGTTCTAGATCATAAAGGAATTTATCCCAGAATTAACTTTGATAAAGGAGAAGATCCTAGAATTATCAGAGATTGCTTCCAAATTGGAGTCACAAATTTCATATACCTAAGTCTTGATCTTAAGAAATTCACCAAGATTTATTAAAGAAAAATGTAAAATCTACCAAGACTAGATCTCCCTTTAGAAGGAGATGATTTAATAATAGAAATGGATGCCTCTAAAGAATTTTGGGGAGCAGTCCTAAAGAAAAAGGATGAGCAAAAAGAAAAAATATGCATATATACTTCTAGAACATTTACAGAAATAAAAAAAAGATACCACTCAAATGAAAAAGAATTGTTAGCTCTTAAAAAGGGAATTAAAAAATTCTCCTACTTCTTATCACCTAAAAAATTCCTAGCACGAATAGATAATACTCAAGCTAAAGCTTTAGTTCAAAATAATTTACCATCTACCCCAGAATATAAAAGGTTAAGCAGGTGGCAAATATTTTTTGCAGAACATGTTTTTGATATAGAAATTATTAAAGGCTAGACTAACTCTCTTGTAGATTTAATATCAAGAGAATATAATGGAGCAAGTTGAATAGAAACTTGCAGAACTGGAAGCTCAATTATAACATAGTTGTAAACTATTAGAAGACAATTATGTAGAATTGATTGAAATAATCTAAAAACAAGATAAAATTATTGACAGTGTAGAAGAAAACAGGCAAGATATTGTCAGTTTCATTGGAGATCTAAATTTCTTCAGAAGAGAAATACAACAAAAAGGATCAGAATCGGTACAAATGGATAAAGTGGTAGGTAAACGTCCAATTGACATATCTCTACAAATATCTGATTCAATTAGTAGTAAAAAAACTACTAACAGTAATAGCCTAACGGCCAGAGAAAGCAATTTTAAAACTGTAAAAATCAGCCTCACGGTTGAAAGTACTATCTCTTCATAGAAAACTAATAGCCAAATGGCCAGAAGCAACTTTCAAACTATAAGAACTAGCTTAATTGCTAAAGATGCTATCTTCTAAGAACAGTTCCCGCCTCACAACGGAAAATGCTATCTCTTCAGAGAAAGATTCTCACTATACTGTGGACAATTATAAATTGATGCCCGAAAAGATTTTTAAATTTAGGGTATCTTAGATTGAGCAGGAACATGACCTGAAATTGAGTTTTATAGAATTCTCAACAAAATATAAAATAGAATACATATCCCTACTTGAGATTGTTTATAATCTCAAAATGACAGAAACTTGTGTTCAAGATCATATAGGAATTTATCCTAGAATTAACTTTGATAAAGGAGCAGATCCTAGAATTATCAAAGATTGCTTTAGATTTGGAGCCGCAAATCTAATATACCTAAATACTGATCTTGGAGAAATTCAAGGACTTCCCCAAAAAATTATTATAGTAATCAAAGAATTCAAAAGTAACAGCCCACTGGTGAAACCCACTAGTGAGATTTATGATAAAATCTTCTCAGCATCTCAAGACTGGAAAAAAACTAAAAAAGTTCAATTCAGTTCATTGCATCCAAATTGGAGTATCATCTCCAAATTATGTTAAAGAAATAGAAGGAAGTTTTCGGAAAGAATTTGAAGGAAACAAAATTAACAAAGAATTTGTTGAAGTCAGGATAAATCTAGGACTAAGAGTTCTCTGCCATGTGATGGAAAAATTAATCAACGATAATCAAAGATGGTTGCATAAAGCTTCAAAAAATATGATTATTCTTTCCACAACAAGAAGAGCCAATATATCGACAAAGATTAATCTAGAAAGATTTCTAAATAAAATAAAAATAAGACAAATAAAATCGAGTTGCAGATGCCAAAAAGTATTTTTCCAACTGAGAAAGCATGAAGGAAAAATATGTCTGGGGTGCCAAGTCAAGATGGATAGTGACATCAATAGTAGTAGTAGTTACTAAAGAAGGACAACTGTCAGGAGGCTCCAATCGCCAAGACATCAACAATGATGAATAAAATAAAAAATGTCACTCATGACGATAGAAGGAACCAATAAAGCAAAGCATCCCCAATAGGACAAGTGTTCAATAGCCATGACAACAAGAAACATCGATTAAGTAAAGCATCCTCAACGAAACAAGTGTCTGGTTGTAATGAGAAGAAGAAAGGTAACATATCAATAATGTAGGTGTCCTGTGAACACCAAAGATGAGGGTGTCTATATAAACCCTTAGAATGTTGTAAGGGGCATCGATCGAGGTAGAGAGATCCCTAAGAGTGTATGTATTTTTTAGTGTACTAGTTCAATAAAGATAGATCATCATCTCTATCTCAATTCTATTCCAATTATGTGTATCGTTCATACTAATTCTCTTCGTGTAAGAAACCAGCCTTAGACAGAGATAGTAATCCTTGTACTACTATAGAAGGGGAAAATATGTGTGTAACATGTTACACTCCCTCATTCCAATCTATCTTCACATGTCGAGAGTTATCTCTCCCTTATATTATCCCAGAGGTCATTGTCCAAAAAAGTTTGATTAAGCAATGAATGAGCAAGGATGTGGAGACATCTAGGCTATAGGATAATGATAAGGAGTTTGAGATCTGGAACTTCTAGGTCCAAGTATTGCTTCTCTTAGAATTTGTTAAGAGAAGATCGACTGACACTGAAGATTGGTGGAAGCAAGGTGGGCAACCCAGGTATACAGACCTCATTTTTTTCTCGATAGTATTCAGCGTTTTACTATCAAATTTCTAAATGCTAGTTTCTTATGCGTCAAAGAGATATAGCAAGTATGAAAAGATTAAGAATTCAATATAAAATAAGTAATAAACATAGACAAAATGATACAACCTCGAAAGCATACAAAACCCATAAGGGCGGTTCGAGTATGTTTTCAAAGCAAAATCACAAAAATCAATACATAAAAATTATAAATTCTATTTGTTTGTTTTTCTATCCGAAAATGGTATCAGAGCCAAGCAACGATCTAAATAAGTACATATCACAAGAAATTGAGGATGAAGCTATATATGAACAAGATAAGTTAAAATACTTAGATAATAATATAGAAGATGCTTTAGATTTAGAATTTGACTTAAACATAGGAATAATATGTATAAAAATTTGGAAATACAAGTTCATGAAAATAATTCAAAAAACTTTCAAAGGGTTCAAGGAATGATAGTAGAATTATAGAAAATAATGGAATAACTATTTGAAAAACAAAATAACGAATGTATATAAAAAATAAATCTATTCGAAATAATTGGAAACAAGATAAGTTTATGCCCCATCGAGATCGAAGAAATGAATGGCTTTAAAATTGAACAATTAGAAAACAAATATTTAGAAACTGATGCAGAAGAATTAGATAACTTAAGCCAAGAAGTTATTAAATTACAGAAAAAGTAAGAATTATAAATATAAACATATAGAGGTAGAGGCTTCTGGAAGTCAAGTAATGATGCCTATTCCAACAACTGTCCCTAGTGGACAATCTAGATATGACACACCAGAACAACAAGGAGCCAGATATTGGTCAGATCCTAGTTTAAAAAAAACAACAGATAGAAATAGATATGAAGGAATAAATTGGGCATCAGAAAGAAGACCAAAAGGTTTTGCTCTATAAACTCCAATAGATTATATGGATCAAGAGTATATTAGTGCAAATGGAATTTATTTAAACTTAAATTGTGTCATAAAATTAGATGAAGCAATAACAAGATGGGCAAAAGCCACATATTTATCGATAACATCACAAAGCTATGATATTGACACAACAATAAGATTTTGTCATTTAACCTTCCAAGGTATAGTAGCAGATTGGTGGAAATGATTAACTGATAAAGATAAAGAGGTGATAAAAGGAACAACAAAAACCTTAGCCCAAGTGGTAAATAATTATGAGAATGAATTACGTAGAGAATTTCTAGGAGAAACATGGAATACAAATATAGATATAGAGAAAGAAAAAGAAAAACAAAGATTTACCTTTTTATTATATAATCTAAAGTTTTGTGACATGTGCCTCATAGACAACTATATATGTAAATTTCAAGAATAGTTTTATACAATATATGATAGAAATGATAAACAAAATTTAACAAATAAAAACCTACTAAATTTATTTTATACAAAGGTACCTGATCTTTGGGGATTTAAGGCTATCCAATTATACACCCAATATATAGGGCAAAGAGCAAATACATTAGGAGGAAGAATAGAATTTTAAGAATGAAATTAGAAGAATGGTGTGTTGAAGCCACACTAAATAGAAAAAAAAAATAAAGTAGTAAAGCAAGGACTTTGTTGTTCACAATTAACTTACATAGTAACAATAGGATGTGAACCAATGAAATATAATAGAAGAAATAAGTATAAATTTAAAAAGAAGAAAATATTTGGTTTCAAACCAAAACCAAAGCAAAAATAATACAGAAGAAAGAGAAACTTAATGTCAAGAACCCAAAAGAAGGTAAATGTTTTATATGTCAGGAAAAAGGGCACTATGCCAACAAATGCCCAAATAGAGGATCTAGGAAAATCAACCAAAACCAATTTGAGGAAATAATAGAAGAGCAACTCAATGAAATAGAAAACATTCAAGAATTTGTTCAAATAATAGATGATGAAAAAGCCAATGAATCAATCTATTATTTCTCAGACACAAAATTAGATTGAAGAAGAAATAATTGAAGAATACCAAGAAGAAGCAGAAAACTTCTTACAAGAAGTATTAATAGAGAGAAGATTATTTAATCGAATTAGAAAATACTGAAGTTAGATTAGAAAACTCAGATGGATTCAAAACATCTCTCTTTGAAAAAATTACTCAAAGAAAACATATTTTCTATTACGGAATAACCAATACAGAAATGCCCATGAAGATAGAATACACTAGAAATAGAATAAATATACCTTTACTTTGAAAAGAAAACTTGATGAGAAAAATGAAAAAAAAATAAAGGATAGATCTAAAATAGGATGGATTCATAGAGGAGCTATCCAAATGATGATCAAAGCAACCTTTAGAGAAGGAATAGATTCACCTATAAATATTGTATTAATGGATAATAGAATTAATGACAGGAGAGACACTACATTAGGAATTCTACATGGAAACCTTAGCCATCAATAATTAATTTTTTACATTTATCCAAAAATAAGTGTAAACATTAAAGATGATAATTTCAATAGAACTTTAAGTCTGATACAAGATTTTCAAAGAACTGAATTTATGAAAAAAGGTTCCATTCCATATTCAATTATCTATATAATAAGCTATTCTCTTAGCAATACACATCACTCTGAAAAATTTGAAGACAAAAAATTATAATACGTCCTAACCTATTTAAAGATATAGGAAAGATTAAAAAAACCAGATATAATCTCAAAAATTGAAATACTAGAAATATAAATATGGATGTGTCTGAAAAACCCTTAGTAAAAAATTTTGGAAACCCAAGGAAACTACATTATGAAGGAAACTAGTAACAATTAACAAATGGAGACAGAATAGAAGAAGCTAGAGCAAGCATAGACAGATATAATCGTAGATTACAACCAATACTAAGAAACTTACAAAGAACATCAAGTTTAAGAATCCTAGCAGATAATAGAAACGCTAAAAACTATAAACTATATGGAAAATATTTTAATATATAAGAATGGAGTATGACTATAATATTTACAACAAATGGAATCATTTTCCTTACAAAGTGAAGGACAATATTTTACACATAATAATCAAGAGTATTTTTGGAAAAAAAGTAGTAAATGACTAGCATATATAGCATTTACATTGTTACAAGAATTATATATGAAGAATATAAAAAGAATACTTTCATGCATTCTTAGATACTGGAGTAGGAACTTGCATTGCCCGAAGACAATGCTTTCCAGAAAGGTACATTACAAAATTACCTATATTATATGGAATGGATTTTATAGGAAAAGGACATGCATTAACTCATGGAGTCAAAAAACCCAAAATTATCTTAGACAATTGCATAATTACCTATCAACCATTCTATACCCCTGACTATGTGCAACAAGACATTCTACTAGGAAATAATTTTACACAAAAAATCAAACTATATATACAACACAAATAGTATATTCAATTATTAATACCATGTGATCACTAGATTACAGTAAAACGAGTGCAAAAAGCTTACAAAAGAGACAAATTTATTTTCTGCAGCAAACATGGTGATTATAATAAAAACAAACAACAACCAATAAAAGGAAACATCATTGTAGAATTAAATTGGCAAACCATAGAATCATTATTCAAAAAGAACTATAGTGAAAATCCATTGGACCTTTGGAATATTAGTCAAGAATGGGCTACAATAGAATTAATAGACAAAACAAAGGTAATTAGAGTTAAACCTATGATGTACAATCCTGTTGATATAGAAGAATTTAGAGAACAATTACAAGAATTAGAAAAATTACAATTAATTTAAAAATAAAAAATTCCTCATTCTAGCCCAACATTTATTGTTAGAAATCATGCAGAAATTAAAAGAGGAAAGGCAAGAATGGTAGTTAATTATAAACAACTAAATCAATATATTAAATTTGAGGGACACTTTCTTCCTAACAAAGAAACATTAATAAATATGAAAAGAGGGAAAAATATTTATTCCAAGTTTGACTATAAGTCGGGATTTTATCAAATAAAACTAGATGAAAAAAGTATACCATTAACAACATTCAACACCCCAAAAATACATTACGAATGAAAATTTATTCCTTTTGCATTAAAAAATGCTCCACAAATATACCAAAGGAGAATGGATAAGGTATTTGATCCCTACAATTCTTTTTGTCTAGTATATGTAGATGATATTCTCATAGCTAGCAAGAATGAAGAAGAACATTATAAACTTTCAAAAGGCAGGAATAGTACTCTCTAAAATGAAAATAGAAATTTATAAACCTAAAATATAATTTTTTGGATTAAAATTAGACTCAAGTGGAATAGAATTGCAAGAACATATCGTAGAAAGAATTGTTATGTTCCCAGACAAGCTTGAAGATAAAAAACAACTTCTATGATTTTTAGGTTGTCTAAATTATGCAGAATAATTTATAGAAAAATTTGCAAAACTAAGAAATCCTCTACAAAAATTATTAAAGAAAAATGCAATCTTCTTTATGATGGAAGAACTTATAAATTATATCAGATTTATAAAACAAAAATGTAATAATCTACCAAGACTAGATCTCCCTTTAGAAGGAGATGATTTAATAATAGAAATAGATGCCTCTTAAGAATTTTGGGGAGCAATCTTAAAGAAAAAGGATGAGCAAAAAAAATGCAGATATACTTCTAGAACAGTTTTAGAAATAGCAAAAGGATACCACTCAAATGAAAAAGAATTGTTAACACTTAAAAAGGGAATTAAAAAATTCTCCTACTACTTATTACCTAAAAAAATCATTGCACGAGTAGATAATACTCAAGTTAAAGCTTTTGTTAAAAACAATTTACCATATACCCCGGAATATAAAAGGTTAAGCAGGTGGCAAACATTTTTTGCAAAATATGTTTTTGATATAAAAGGTGAGGCTAACTCTCTTGCAGATTTCCTATGAAGAGAATATAATGGATCAAGTTGAAAAGAAACTTGTAGAACTTGAAGCTTGATTACAACATAGTTGTAATATATTACAAGACAATTATGTAGAATTGATTGAAATAATCTAAAAAAAGATAAAATCATTGATAGTGTAGAAGAAAACAAGAGAGATATTGCAAGTATCATTGCAGATCTAAATTATTTTGGAAGAGAAATACAACAAAAAGGATCAGAATCAGTACGAATGGATAAAGTGGCAGGTGAACACCCAATTGACATATTTCTGAAAGTAATAATCTAACGGCAAGAGAAAGCAGTTTTAAGACTGCCAAAACCAGCCTCACGGCTGAAAGTACTATCTCTTGAGAGAAAAATGATTGCCAAACGGCCAGAAGCAGCTTTCAAACTACAAGAACTAGCTTAATTGCTAAAGATACTATCTCTTTTGAGAATAGTTCCCGCCTCATAGAGGAAAATACTATCTTTTGAGAACGATTCCCGCTATATTGCGGACAATATAATATTGATGTTCAAAATGATTTTTAAATTTTGGGTATCTCATATTAAGCATGAACATGACCTGCAATTGAGTTTTATAGAATTCTCAACAAAATGTGAAACAGAATACAGATCCGTACTTGAGATTGTTTATAATCTCAAAATGACATAAACTTGTGTTCCAGATCATATAGGAATTTATCCCAAAATTAACTTTGACAAAAGATCAGATCCTAGAATTATCAGAGATTGCTTCAGAATTGGAGCCGCAAATCTAATATACCGAAGTCCTGATCTTTGAGAAATTCACCAAAATTTATAAAAGAAAAATGTAAAAATCTACCAAGACTAGATCTCCCTTTAGAAGGAGATGATTGAATAATAGAAATGGATGCCTCTGAAGAATTTTGGGGAGCAGTCCTAAAGAAAATGGATGACTAAAATGAAAAAATATGCAGATATACTTCTTGAACATTTATAGAAATAGAAAAAAGATACCACTCGAATGAAAAAGAATTGTTACAACTTAAAAAGGGAATTAAAAAAATCTCCTACTTCTTATTACCTAAAAAATCCTAGCACGAGTAGATAATACTCAACTTAAAGCTTTTGTTGAGAACAATTTACCATCTACCCTAGAATATAAAAGGTTAAGTAGGTGGCAAACATTTTCTGCAGAATATGTTTTTGATATAGAAGGTGAGACTAACTCTCTTACTTATTTCCTATCAAGAGAATATATGCCCCCTCCAGATAGAAGAAACAGATGATAGATGACTTTAAAATTGAACAATTAGAAAACAAATATTTAGAAGCGATGCAAAAGAATTAGATAACTTAAGCCAAGAAATTATTAATTAATAGAAAAAGTAAGAACTATAAATATAAAACCTTTAGAGGGAGAGGTTTCTGGAAGTCAGGTGACGATGCCTATTCCAACAACTATCCCTAGAGGACAATCTAGATATGAGACACCAAAACAACAAGGAGCAAGATACTGGTCAGATCCTAGCTTTCAAAGCAAACCCACAGATAGAAATAGATACGAAGGAATAAATTAGGCATTAGACAGAAGACCTAAAGGTATTTCTCTAGAAACCCCAGTAGATTATATGGATCAAGAGTACATTAGTGCAAATGGAATTTATTTAAACCAAAATTGTGTCATAAATATAGATGAATCAATAACAAGATGGGCAAAAGCCACATATTTATCGATAACATCATAAAGCTATGATATTGACACAGGATTAACATTTTGAAATTTAACCTTCCAAGGTATAGTAGTAGATTGGTAGAAATGATTAACTGAAAATGATAAAAAGACAATAAAAGGAACATCAATAACTTTAGCCCAAGTGCTAAATAATTATGAGAATGAATTACATAGAGAATTTCTAGGAGAAACATGGAATACAAATAGAGATATAGAGAAAGACAAAGAAAAACAAAGATTTACCTTTTTATTATATAATATAAAGATTTGTGACATGTTCCTCATAGACGACTATATATGTAAATTTCAAGAATATTTTTATAAAATATATGATAGAACTGATAAAGAAAATTTAACAAATAAAAGCCTACTAAATTTATTTTATACAAAGGTACCTGATCCTTGGGGATTTAAGGCTATGCAATTATACCCCCAATATATAGGGCAAAGAGAAGATACATTAGGAGGAAGAATAGAATTTTTAAGAATGAAATTAGAAGAATGGTGTGCCGAAGCCACACTAATTAGAAAAAAAATAAAGTAGTAAAGTAAAGACTTTGTTGTTCACAATTAACTCACCCAATAACAATAGGATGTGAACCAATGAGATATAATAGAAGAAATAAGTATAAATTTAAAAAGAAGAAAAAATTTGGTTTTAAACCAAAACCAAAGCAAAAATACTACAGAAGAAAGAGAAACTATAATAAAAATGTCAAGAACCCCATAGAATGTAAATTTTTTATATGTCAGGAAAAAGGGTACTATGCCAACAAATGCCCAAATAGAGGATCTAGGAAAATCAACTAAAAGCAATTCGAGGAAATAATAGAAGAACAACTATCTGAAATAGAAAAAATTCAAGAATTTGTTTAAATAACAGATGATGAACAATCGGATGGATCAATCTATTATTTCTCAGACACAGAATCAGACTGAAGAAGAAATAATCAAAGAATACCAAGAAGAAGCAGGAAACTTCTTTCAAGAAGTATTAATAGATAGAAGATTATTTAATTAGATTAGAAATAATGAATTAAGATTAGAAAACTCAGATGGATTTAGAACATCTCTCTTTGAAAAAATTACTCAAAGAAAACATATCTTCTATTACAGAATAACCAATAGAGAAATGCCCATGCAGATAGAATACACTAGAAATAGAATAAATATACTTTACTTTGAAAAGAAGACCTGATGAGAAAAATGGAAAAAATAATAGATAGATCCAAAATAGGATAGATTCATATAGGAGTTATCCAAATGATGATCAAAGCAACCTTTTGAGGAGGAATAGATTCACCTATAAATATTGTATTAATGGACAATAGAATTAATGATAACAAAGATGCTACATTAGGAATTCTACAAGGAAACCTTAGTCATCAAAAATTAATTTTTAAAATTTATCCAAAAATAAATATAAACATTAAAGATAATAATATCAATAGAACTTTAAGTTTGATACAAGATTTCTGAAGAACATAATTTATGAAAAAAAGTTCCATTCCATATTCAATTACCTATATAATAAGCTATGCTCTTAGAAATACACATCACTCTGAAAAATTTGAAGGCAAATAAATTATAATACTTCCTAATATATTTAAAGATATAGGAAAAATTACAAAACCAGATATAATCTCAGAAAAAGAAATACCAGAAAATATAAATATAGATGTCTCTGAAAAACCCTTAGTAATAGATAATAGAATCCCAAGGAAACTACATTATGAAGGAAACCAATTAGAATTAACAAATGGAGACATAATAGAAGAAGCTAGAGCAAGCACAGACAAATATAATGGTAGATTATGACCAATATTAAGAAACTTACAAAGATCATCAAGTTTAAGAATCCTAGTAGATAATAGAAATGCTAGAAACTATAAACTATATGGAAAATATTTTAATGGACAAGAATGGAGTATGACTACAATATTAATAGATTCAGGAGCATGAGCTTCATTTATCCAACAGGGAATGATACCCGTACGGGTATTAAAGGTAGACCCATATATATATATATATATATATATATATATATATATATATATATACATACTTATATATAAATGTGTATATATATACATATATATATACACATATATATACTTATATATAAATGTATATATATATATGTGTGCGTCTGTGTTAACATTTCCATCATAGAACAAAAACGTCTTGAATAGAGGAATCAAAAATTTTCATTCTCAAGATTTTATCTCGAACTATTCTAAAGAATACCTTTTCATGAAATATATCATGAATTATTAAATATTGTTTATTATTAGTAGGTATTGCATCACAAAGATTACTTAATAGAAGATAAGTCATCCGCATTTGTTGAATAAGGTCGCAATAGCTAGGACCATGAAACCCTACTTAATGAATTCTACAAACAAGCTTGAAATACACAAATGTGTATGCACTAGATTGATGAATGCATCGAAAAGAGATTATTCAACAAAAAGGAACCTAGTTTACAATATAAAAAAACCCATGAATGTAGAGGAGAGAGAGACTAGAGAAACATATGATTATGAAGGAATGTGATTACATATACTAGATATTTGAAACAACTTTAAAAATACCAACATGAAGGGAGACCTATACCAATAATGTGTAGTCCATCTCTAGAATGTGTAAAATTGTTGTTATGGACACTATGACCATAAATATATTTGGATAGGGCTAAAAATAGTCTCTTTATTATATTTTAGCAAAAACCCAAGTTGTAGCTACATGATTTCTTATGCAATGACCCAACACAATTCTATAATGACATAGTAGGGTGTACGACCACTCAGCCTAGATATAAGGACCTAGCGTGTGTCCATTGTGAACTGACTGACATCAATTTAACTACATCAATCATTGCATCAAATGTAGTGATTTCTCGCCTTCATCTTATCACAATGACTACACACACAAAACCCACAAAAACATTGATTAAAATCCAAACATCTATATTTATCAATAAAAGTTATCATTCAAAAATTATGCAAAAGGTAAAATGTCCCTAAAAATCATTGCACCACTAAACTTAAAACACAACCACATCATAAAAAACTACGTGTAAAACATAAAACAATTTTATTTTAATTTATCAATTTCACCAATAATGAACCATAAAATTAAAGACATAAATCATAATCAAGTACCAAATAGGGAGCATCATATCACAAATTATCGACCACTTTTTAGTATCGTTACAACCTTCATTTGAGGTTAACTTTCAACTTGGTATATTCACTATGTACATTGGTCTGAATAATCACATTGTCAAAGGAAGTATATTACTAGACATATTATGATAAAGAATGCTAATACTTGGGATCAACTAGATAATATTATCATCCAAGCAATAGATAATAAACAATTAATATCTCTACCGCTCAACATTGATGAGGGGTATCATGGAAATATTATGATAAAGAGATTGTTAAATGTATCTCGTATTGCTCTTGTGTCGATGTAGTTATATATCTAGTTACACATTAGGTCTTCTTGGAGTTTCTACTAGATGTTTACACTATAATTCTTGTATAAAGACTAACTTCATATAAGTATTAGATGATATCACCCAAATGTGTCAGTACGAATCATTCTCTAGTACCCTCATCTACTTGGTTGAATTATAAGTTCCCGACTACCTTGCATTAGTTGCTAAGATAACTTGACATTACAGATTAATGATATGTATGATAGATTTTCCATCAAGAATGTTGATCTTTAGAGAGGTTGCATAGGAACAAATAATATGGTCTTAGATAGAAAGTATATTGTAACGACCCCGCCTCCCGGTAACCCCCAATTAAGGGAGACTAAGAGGTCAGAGTCGTTATCCCAATTTCTAGATCAAAGGTTCAACAAATAATCAATAATAATTATCAAATTCTACTAAACTAAACTGAAAGGCTGAATAAAATTAAACCCTAATCCTCCTTTTTACTTTAATTCTCATTTAATTCCACATATGCCACTTTACTATTTGTTCTTTTCACTTGAACCTAAAATGCCGACAAACAAAATGTCGGTCAGCATAAATGAATTATGCTGGTATGTGGGGGAAACAATAATCATGAAATTATATATAACAACATATTGCAGTCAACTATGATTTAACAAAGAACTTTACATTTTAAATATAACCGCGCGATCCATACATGTCCTACCCTCTACACTATCCCTGCAGTGGACCTGGATGCTACCTTCCTTATGGTAGATCCCCATTAAACCCCTCATGATCCTACCTAATAGGTGAATCAATTTCTAGGGTTGAGTCACATGGCGCTACCCGTAGGTAGCCCACTCCTTAACTCATAGTGTGCTAAAGAGTCTCATGGCACTACATGTGGGTAGCCCAATTTCTAACTCATGATAGCCTATATCTTGCTCTAGGTTACCCTTTTTAGCATTTGCAAATCCACAGAAGAGGATCCGGATCTAAGCCAGTTATATACATATACATTTATAGTGATAATCATAGTCACTTTATAGTTGCATGAAATAAAAATAATCCAAACAATTTATTTCAAACAACCGATAAAATCTCCGAGAATCACTGTGAAATTGAGGCAGTTAATCATAAACGTAACCACATACCTGTCAGGCTTATTTGAGATAGAATAATCCAATCAAGAAATCCAAATAGGCAAGCAAGCACATTATGAGATCCTGAAATATGCATATAATTTCATATTATTGATCATGCCATGAAGATCTATTAAACCTAGCTCGCTTCCTAGGGTTTCTAGTCCACTTTTACAGTTTCCATTGCAATTAGGGTTTCCCTTCATCTTTTACTATTTTAAACCCTAATTATCTCATCTATTCTTCATGAAAGATATTAATGTTACCATTTAACATCATATAACCTTAATTTCAGATTAAAGGCTCAATTAACCATCAATTAAGTCCATTAAGGCTCTTTTACATTAAAGCTACCATTTTTATCCATTAAATCCATGATAGGATCATTATGCTCATTTATCATCAATTCATAGTTCATTATGGTCTAATTCACATATGAACTCTATTTGTCATTAATTCTACCTTTATCCATTAGAAAACCCTAATTACTACATTAAGGGAATTTATCCACAATTAGGAACTTTTATACTCAAAATAGATTGGAATTATCATATCTCAACTTTATTCATGATTTTGAATAATTAAAATCATTATGAGTCACATTTACTAATATTAGGGTTTCAAGGCCCATTAAAGCATATTTATGCACATGAACTTCTAAATTAAACCAATTACATGCAAGTTCATCCATTTTGTTCTTAATGTATCTTTTCATGATTAACAGGCTAATATCGACTTTAATCATCCATTAAACTCTACTAATTACATTAATCATCTCCAAATAGGGTTTCTTAATCTTTAATTCATTAAAGTTGATAACTTGCACTACTTTTCGAATAGAAAGAGTAAATAGCCTCTAAAACCATTTTTATTGAATTCTTCTCATTTTTCTGAGAAAAATATATATATTATATGTACCCATCCGAGCAACCAATATTTAGTTATGGATTTTGCAATAAAATCTTACTTGGGCCAATCAGAACCTGCCACGTCTCCCCATTCCCATGCAATGCGCTTGCCGCTTCAAAAAATTTCGAAATGTCAGAACTGCTCTGGATTAAGTTAAATGTTTCTTTAGCCCGTGGAGGGAAAAAACATCCAACGTGCTAGCCTTCATCTTCTTCCTCCCGACGTTGCTTCTGTCGTCGATCGCAGCCCTAGGCACGGCTCCCACTTCCTCTTCTGACCCCAATGGCCACTAGGGAGAGTTCCATTGTCTTCATCGTACCTCTGCGCATTCAGGGGCATCGTGAACTTGCGGCCAAGGTGGCCATCTACGCTGGTATGGTCTGCAATCGTCGGTCGGTGTTGCAACCGTGTAGCTGCAACTGCGCCTAAGTTAGGGCATGTCCTCGACGATGGAGTTGTTCCCTGGTTTCGTGGAGTGTCAGGCTCTCCTCGCAACTCCATCTTGCCGCCTCATGGCTTCGTGTTCGCGTTGTTCCTCTTAGTTAGGGTTTTTGGGCAGGTGCATGGTTGGAAATGAGTGGGAGACAAGGCAACTCGAGGCTATTGGGATTGTTCCTTTTATAGGGATAGATAGCAACCCCTGGAATGCTTACCCACGAAGTAAAACAAGTCTTTTCCGAATAGGAGAAGTATTTTCTCTCTTTTTTGTAATTCCTTATTTATCCATGATCCTTGATTATTAAGGAATCTATTTTCATGAAGGAAAAATCCAAAAATTACCTCTCTTATGTTCCTTATGCTCGGCTTTTAATTCATTAGTCATGAAAATTATATTTTCCTTTAGTAGAAAAGACCTCATTTTTATCAATGCCACAAAATCCATTAATTATGCATCACATTATCCTCTTATTTTGAATAATTAGTATTTTCTCTTTATTTTCCTCCATTGCGGCTCCTTGGCCCCCAAGAAACTCTAATATTTTGAAATTCCTTTTTAAGGATACTTATTATCCTTCTAGATGCATCTATATTCCTTATTTCTCATTATCTTGTTTATTTCTTATTAAAATATCTCTTTTTGAAGATTTCTCTTTATCTTTATTTTTATTTTCCTCATTGGAATTCCTTTTAACATTACAAACCTCATGGACACGAAATTCCACCAAAAATAACTCAATTATACCTCTTTCCACTTATTTCCCACATTTTATCATTGTTTTCAATTTCTTTCTTAATAAGGAAATATTTAATTGGTCTTTTCTTTTCTTGTTGCATTATTTTTTTGCAACTTTGGACTCCTTGGGACCCAAGGAACCCAAGAGGCACGAAATTCACCTTTGGATTATATTCCTTTACCTTCTAGAGGTTTCTACATTTTTCTTTTCTCCATTTCTTATTAATAATGGAGTTCCTTTTGTCTTTTCCTTGTTATTGGGCCCAATAGCCAATAAAGCCCACCAAAACAATCATCAAGGCTATTGTAAACGAAATCCCTTTATTCAAAACAAATTATATCTTTATTTGTTCAAATATATTTAATATGAGAAATTATATTTCTCACCAAATGAACCCAAAAATTGGGGTTGTAACATCCTTTCCCTCTTATAGGAATTTTTCCCTCAAAATTTCATCAAGCAAACAAACATTTCAGGATGAGACTTTTACATGTCCATCATGGGCCCCTATGTGGCTTTGCCCTATCCATGGAGCTTCCAAAGATCCTTTATCATCACATATTCCTTTCTGAGTTCTTTCACCTTGGCATCTATAAACCTCATAGGTGACTCAGGTCATTCAGCCTTCCTTGGGGCTCAATAGGTTCATTGTTCTACACATGGCCCGAGTACCTCACATAGTGCTCTAAATTGGACACATGGAACTCATCACACATCACATGATCATGTGGAGTAAGGGAAAACTTAACCTTCTCCACCAAACCATGTCAAAAGAGCCCATGCATCGGGGACTCAACTCTCTTAGCTATAACTTAGAGGGGTCGGATTTTCATATCACATATTCCCCCATAGTGAACTGCATGTCAGACTACTTTGCATCAGCTCACGACTCATGTCATCTCTAGGCTCCTTTCAGCCATGGCATGATCCAAGTGACTTCATCTACACACATTGTGGCCCTTTTCTGACCTTCATGAGGTCCCTTCACCAACATCATCTTAATGAAGTGGTGACTGACACAACCTCCCTTACAGAGCTTCTTTATATCCCAATACTAGCTATGGTGGTTATCTTCATATCTTACAGAGAGCAAGAACTGTCTCTAGATATCACCCTGAATGAGCACATATGCTCTCTTCAGACCCTCTAGTCTGGTTCATACTAACCATTAGTTAGGGGTGATAAACTATACTATCATCGACTTCTTCATGTACCTATTTCCACCTTATGGAAGTGAACCTATAGGTCATACTTAAGAACTTTTGAACTCACATCATGGTGTAGTTGAACCATCTCTCTCATATGTAGTTCAACCGAATATGTCCCTTTTTCGTACTCTTTCTTTCACATGTCATCTCGGTAAGGAGATCTATCCTAACCCATATTGCATCTTGATCTTCCTTGGTCTAGGTGAGACTTATAACATCCATAGTGATGAACTCCCTTTCCCTCTCGGGGACTGTTTATCATTTATATCAATGCAGTGGGTTACTGGGGTTCATGCTTCACCTCCAGCTTGCATGGCCACATGCCACATGCAACTTCATCCTAAGCATTCCAAAGTGCTACTGCCACTTACTACCTTAGTAGTATGGTGTATGGTGATCTTGAAATCATGATCTCCTATATGTCATGATTCCTCAAGATCAATTCCTTGGAAACCCTAAACCACTCTAGTTAGGGTTTCATCACCTTCCTTTTTAGATAAGTGCATCTGGAGTTCTACCACCATCCTTTCATTAAATCAAGGACTAGGTTGGCTAACCAAACAACCATTGTCTTGATCAAACAATATCGTTACATCTGAGTGTTAGCCAAACACATCTCCTTTCCAAACTTGGGGTTAGCCTAACAACCTCTTCTAGCCTCTAGCTCAAACTAGGCAGCTGCATCTCAACCACTTCACATCCTTATGTGTAAGGTAATGTTGAAGACATACGCCTCCATGTATTCCACTTATTATCTCATCTCATCTCTAAGTCTGTCTTCATCAAGAAAATTTTGAGCTTATTCTCTTGGTTTTCGAACTCAACCTTGTATGACTCATAGCTCATGATAAAACATCCTCACAAGATGACTACCTTAATACTCTTAGCATTTGTAAACCATCCATGTATCATTCACTTCACCAGGGTATGTTATCATCTCTGTCCTCATACCTTGTAGCAACGTTCCAACTCACATCATCTTTATCCTTGGTGTATGGCATGCATATTGTCCTATCTCTCACTCCCATAACAAGAGGAAATAAGCATTTGGCTGCAGTCCAAATATAGAGTTCTTCCTATTCCAAGAGTAGAGATGGTACACCCCACCTTACCAGTACACCTTTAAATCTAATTTGAAACGTGCCACATATGTCTCTACATCACAAACATCTCAATATCAAAGTTACTTCAATGGAAAACTGGTCTCGAACTTACTTGGGTCCACACACAATCCTTCATCATCTCCTCTATGTCTGTAGGGTGTCGGCACTTTTGGGGTCATCCCTCTTCCCTTATGCATCCTGAGAGTGCCCTACTCATCAACCCTTCGGGTCCCATGAGTTCAGGAAGGTGATCAATCTCCTAACCCATTGCCCTCAGACAATGATAGATGTTACCTCTCGACCCTATGGTCATGTACAACTAGGGGATTAGGCAAGTCCTACTTCCATCGGTCTTATCCCTACCCAGCCCTAGGATAGACTTAGGTTTCTATTATAGTACATGTCCAACTTAGAACCTTACCCAAGTCTTCATCATCTCTCTCTTCATTCATGAGCTGACTTTCATCCTTTCATGGGGGTCATGGCAACCTGCCTACCTTGGTCAGGCCCCATACCAGTTACCTCCATGGTAACACGTCCACATGCACTTAGAGATGGTTATCTATGGGTCTACAGGTTCATTCTCATACTATGTACTTTTCACTTAGCTTCTCAAGATCCTATGAGGCCCCTTTAGGTGACCTTAAACCAACAAAACTGGTATGCCCTCTACAAGAGGGTCTGTCTCCCAGGATGGGAGGAAACTACATATTGATAACAAAGGTCACCAATGTCCTTATGTCTAGGGTTTGCATCCACCTGAGCATGCTTAACCCTAGCAAGCCACTAAGGCACATGCAGACCACCTGCTAAACCATGCTAGGTCACACTTGTTCTCATCCTCAACATTTGATCAAGATCATACCTTCCCAAGTCATCGACTTAGCTGTGAGGGGTTCATCAAACATACCTTAAACTCAAGGGGTTTTCCTTTCCTCTATACATGAGGAGTACCATGCTCGAATCTATAGAAACTCAAATCTCGTCATGAGCATCAGGTACACTACTTCCCCTCTTAGGCCTACGAACCCTAGGCTCACTTTTGGGTGTCAAAGTGCATGCTCAACCTCTTAACCACAAATCAAGCATGTATAAGGAATGACATGCACTTCCTCTCATTACTCTACTCAAGCAACACTTCAGAGTTGAGTCCTCCTTAAGGACAACCAACAAGGTACAAGGCCTCACAACCAGTTACTAAACCTCTCCAGGTCTAAGGAACTCTTCTTCCTACCTCTGAAGGTTGAAACCTACACCATGGGAACATAGGTACCAGAAGCCTCATCCTCTCTCTAGGGTGTGGTTCCTCTAATGGAAACCAAGATATTATCAACCTCCAGGGATCAAGCATGAGGCTACCACTATCATCCACTTGGGTCGCATCATCCTCAACTCCCCACTTTTCCTCATATCTCGGAGTCTAGGCTTCCAACCTTTTTGCTTGGGTCCTGCTCTCTCTCTCTCGAGCTAAACCTACAACCAACCTTACTACTAGAGGTCCTCTCTTCATGAAGATGGATCAAGCTCACAAGCATACCCCTATCTGGGTGAATCCTATGTTCAACTTATGTTTGCTCAAGATTATCCATAGCTCTTTATGCTTATCTCACAAGCAATCCATCATACTCTCCTGGCCAGGGTTTTAGCCTACTGTCAGCACTATTTATGTGATTTGGGTGCATGCTATGCCCTACTCGCATAAGCCCATAGGGTTTCTATAGGTCCTTCACTAACCTCATCATTGAAGGAGTTATCCTTTACTCTAACATGCACGCCCCTTTACAGGGTTGGGTTGCCAAAGGTGCTAGGTCATCCAACCTCTCATGGCTCATATGGGCATCCAAAAGCACGTACACCCTCATGCCTAGTCTATCATGACATCTAACTCCTCATGCCATCTCTCTCTAACCTTCACTTAGGTTTAGGGCTAACATTCTTTTCAGAGGAAGTGCCAGGTCTCTACTTATAATGGAGGTATCTACCTCCAAGACTAACTCTCTTTACTTATCCTCCTGACAAGAAGGTCTAGTCGTAGGTCTCTCTTGAGGGCATGACAACTTATGTCACATGGCCTAAGCATGTATCTATTCTTTATTTTGTGCTTAATCTATTAAGCTTATGTCCATGACATCTTATTTACATGCTTTTCATTAATTTGGTGGAGGATTTCTTAAACCTTATCAATCTTACCCATACCTCAAGAGGGTGAGAGAAAGAGAGAGAAAAACCTAATCCTTAAGGTCCTTAACAACATTTGAGTTGAGAAGGGATGAACAACATGAGAGAGTCCTAAAGGTATCTTATTTCGAGTCAAATCCTGAGACATTGCCAAAGCAGTCACATTAATCTGGGAGTCCTCATATTCCCACTAGTGGTGCGGAGGAAAATCTTGCCAGCCCCCAAATGTGATCCTTTTATAGACACCTCTATCTTTCAGAAATTCCTCTAATAACTCCCTTGGGTTCTATAGAGTTTGTAAAATTTAATAATTATGAAAGATTAAATGAGGAACCTATGCTATGATACCAAATGTAATGACCCCACCTCCTGGTAACCCCCAATTAAGGGAGACCAAGAGGTCAGAGTCGTTATCCCAATTTCCGGATCAAAGGTTCAACAAATAATCAATAATAATTATCAAATTCTACTAAACTAAATTGAAAGGCTGAATAAAATTAAACTTTGCATACCTTTTTCAAAAACTTGGATATCTACTTTTATCCACATCTGGAGTCTATTCTAACTAATCCTTGTTTGTACTTTAATTCTCATTTAATTCTACATATGCCACTTTACTATTTGTTCTTTTCACTTGAACATAATATGCCGACAAACAAAACATCGATCAGCATAAATGAATTATGTAGGTATGTGGGGGAAACAATAATTGTGCAATTATCTATAACAACATATTGCAGTCAACTAAGATTTAACAAACAACTTTACGTTTTAAATATAACTATGCGATCCATACATATCCTATCCTCTGCGTTGCCCCTGTAGTGGACCTGGATGCTACCTTCCTTATGGTAGATCCTCATTAAACCCCTCATGATCCTACCTAACAGGTGAATCAATTTCTAGGGTTGAGTCACATGGTGCTACTCATAGGTAGCCCACTCCTTAACTCATGGTGTCCTAGAGAGTCTCATGGCACCACATGTGGGTAGCCCAATTTCTAACTCATGATAGCCTAGACCATGCTCTAGGTTACCCTTTTTAGCATTTGTAAAGCCACAGAGGAGGATTCGGATCCAAGACAGTTATATATATATACATTTATAGTCATAAACATAGTCACTTTATAGTTGCATGAAATAAAATTCATCCAAGTAGTTTATTTCAAACAACCGATAAAATCTCGGAGAATCGCCCTGATACTAAGGCGATTAATCATAAACATAACCACATACCTGTCAGGATGATTTTACATAGAATAATCCAATTAAGAAATCCAAATAGGCAAGAAAGCACATTATGAGATCTTGAAATATGCATACAATTACCTATTGTTCATCATGCCATCAAGATCTATTAAACCTAGCTCACTTCCTAGGGTGTCTAGTCCACTTTTAGGGTTTCCATTACAATTAGGGTTTCCCTTCATCTTTTACTATTTTAAACCCTAATTATCTCATCTATTCTTCACGAAAGATATTAAGGTTGCTTTTTAACAACATATAACCTTAATTTGGGATTAAAGGCACAATTAGCCATCAATTAAGTCCATTAAGCCTTTTTTACATTAAAGCTACCATTTTTATCCATTTAATCCATGACAATATCATTATGCTCATTTAGCATCAATTCATAGTTCGTTATGGTCTAATTCACATATGAACTATATTTGTCATTAATTCTACCTTTATCCATTAGAAAACACTTATTACTACATTAAGGGTATTTATCCACAATTAGGAACTTTTATACTTGAAATATCTTGGAATTATCATATCTAAACTTTATTTCTGATTTTTAATAATTAAAACCATTATGAGTCACATTTACTAATATTAGGGTTTCAAGACCCATTAAAGCATATTTATGCACATGAACTTCTAAATTAAACCAATTACATGCAAGTTCATCCTTTTTTTACTTAATGTATCTTTTCATGATTAACAAGCTAATATCAACTTTAATCATCCATTAAACTCTACTCATTACATTAATCATCTCCAAATGGGGTTTCTTAATCTTTAATCCATTAAAGTTGATAACTTGCACTACTTTTCGAATATCAAGAGGAATTAGCCTCTAAAACTATTTTTAAGGAATTCCTATCATTTTTCTGAGAAAAATACATATATTATATGTACCAATCCGAGCAACCATTATTTAGTTATGAATTTTGCAATAAAATCTAACTTGGGCCAATCGGAACCTGCCACACCGTCCCATTCCCATGCAACGCGCTTGCCGCTTGAAAACATTTCGAAATGTCAAAACTACCCTCAGTTAAGTTAAATGTTTCTTTAGCCCATAGAGGTCAAAAATGTCCAACGCACTAGCCTTCATCTTCTTCCTCCCGACGTTGCTCCTTTCGTCGATCGCAGCCCTAGGCGCGAGTCCCCCTTCCTCTTCTGACCCCGACGACGACCAGGGAGAGTTCCATTGTCTTTGACGTACCTCCACGTACTTAGCGGTGTCGTGAACTTGCAGCCAAGGTGGCCATCTTGCACTAGCCAGGTCTGCAACCGTCAGTCGGCGTTACAGTCATGCGGCTGCAACTGCTCCTAAGTTAGGGCATGTCCTCGATGGAGGAGTTGTTCCCTAGTTTTGTGGAGCATCAGGATCCCCTTGCAACTCCATCTTTCCGCCTTGTGGCTTGATGTTTGTGATGTTCCTCTTAGTTAGGGTTTTTGGGAAGGTGCATGCATGGAGATGAGTGGGAGATAAGGCAACTCGAGGCTATTGGGCTCGTTCCTTTTATAGGGATAGATAGAAACCCCTAGAATGCTTGCCCACGAAGAAAAACAAGTCTTTTCCTAATAGGAGAAGTATTTTCTCTCTTTTTAGTAATTCCTTATTTATCCATGATCCTCAATTATTAAGGAATCTATTTTCATGAAGGAAAAATCCGAAAATTACCTCTCTTATGTTCCTTATGATCATATTTTGATTCATTGGTCATGAAAATTATATTTTCCTTTAGTAGAAAATACCTCATTTTTATCAATGCCACAAAATCCATTAATTATGCATCACATTATCCTCTTATTTTGAATTATTGGTATTTTCTCTCTTGGACCCCAAGAAACTCTAATATTTCAAAATTCCTTTTTAAGGATATTTATTATCCTTCTAGATGCATCTATATTCCTTATTTCTCATTATCTTGTTTATTTCTTATTAAAATATCGCTTTTTGAGGATTTCTCTTTATCTTTCTTTTTATCTTCCTCAATGGCATTCCTTTTAACATTAGAAACCTCATCGTTACAAAATTCCACCAAAAATAACTCAATTATACCTCTTTCCACTTATTTCCCACATTTTATCATTGTTGTCAATTTCTTTCTTAATAAGGAAATATTTAATTGGTCTTTTCTTTTATTTGCATTATTTTTTGCAACTTTGGACTCCTTGGGATCCAAGGAACCCAAGAGGCATGAAATCCACCTTTGGATTATATTCCTTTGCCTTCTAGAGGTTTCTACATTTTTCTTTTCTCCATTTCTTATTAATAATGGAGTTCCTTTTGTCTTTTCCTTATTATTGGGCCCAATAGCCAATAAAGCCCACCAAAACAATCATCAAGGCTATTCTAAACTAAATCCCTTTATTCAAAACAAATTATATCATTATTTATTCAAATATCTTTAATATGAGAACTTACATTTCTTACCAAATGAACCCAAAAATTAGTGATGTAACATATATCCAAAAAAATATCAAAACCATGAAGCAAAATGTTCTTGAAATGACTGACATTGGGTAGGGTACGAATGGCATCTCAGAGTATGATGTGATGAGGGACAAAGTTGAGGCCTTGTACTGCACCCTATCTTTTAATAAACATATGAGTTATTATATTGTTTGTTTGTAGTGTCTCTATTATTAGTTTTTAGTTTGAATTTGTGGCAATGAAGGAGGGAGTCATTGGTTTCTAGATGTGATCTTTTTTCTTATGTGGTATTGGAGGTTAAAGAAGTTTCTTTTATATAGAAAGATATATCCATTGTTGTATTTGACAAAAATACAAAAAGTCAATGCATCTACATATAGATACATGAAAATAGACACTCCTCTGACTAAAAAATGTTAAAATTGAAGCTAATACCAATCTCTTTACACAATCAATGGTATTGAAAATTTAAAGCCATGCTTTGCGTCCTTCTATTGGGATGTTGTTATAATATCAAGGACGAAGAGAATATTGTAACACAACGCATTGTTGGTATAAATCAATACCTCATATCACCATTTTATCATCATTGAAAGAGTCACTATGATAAAAACATATGAACAAAAACAATACGTACATGCTAAACCAATAGAAGTAGAAATGAATTTCATTAGAAAGAAGCGATATAAGGTGTTATAATTGGAGACTCACAACATTGATAACATGAAGAAACGCTATTATTTAGAGTGACTAGTTGTAATAATAAAGTCTTTAAACTATTGTCAATAGTGAGAACAAAGGAAAAAAATCTTGAGAGGAGGGTCTCAGGGAGATAGAAAGACACCTAAAACACCTTATTCCTCTTCCTAAACTTGGTGTGACAATCAAGGAAAACTCCAACTTCATTTCTAGTTTATGAGAATATAATTATATATTTTATCTCATATATAATAAGTATTATGGTAGTAATAATATGTTTCAATAGAGTATATAATTCTAAAAAGATCAAAATTACTCAGTAGTATTAGATGTCTTTGGATAAAATAGAACAACTAAAAATTTTCTATAGATTTTAATATAGTTTTTAAAAAGAGAATGATATTGACACTCTCTTAGCCCTATATACTTGATACATTCTTCAAAAACGTGTACTTGGTGGTCTGAATACTACAAAAGGTTTAAGGGAATCATTTCTAAAATGTTTTAAGTCCATGTATTCTTATGATTCTCTTATATTCATAGATAAAAATGGTACATCTATATGTCCTTAGAGTGGATGGAATCACAATTAAATACATAGATTAGAAAATCTAGATATTAATGATGCATGTGAAGTTAATTAAATTAATGATCAACATATTATTCAAAATATTTGTAAGGATCCCGTATGTCGATGAGAATGTTCCTATCAGTGCAGTGTCCCATTGTTATATCACAAAGAACAAAAAAAAAGTTTTCATGTAACTTGATATACTATTCTAGGACCTACATATATGCAATAATATCCTCTTGTTATTTACATATATTTTACTTCTAGACATGTCTTTTTGTGTCTGTATTGATGCATATGCATGTGTGTAGAACCATGTTTGTGACTATGATACTTGAAATAAATAAGAATAATTTTTCATAATGTATAGTGTATAAAATATCACATCATTTTATATTTAAACCCAGATGTTGTGCATTAAAGGTCAGACATGACCTCAGTGAAGAACCATAATATGTAGAAATAATTTTTTATAGTATTTTTCATTTTCATTGAAATGTGAGATAGGATTTTTAGTAAATATTATATTACATGATGAAATGAAAAGCTTTATGTGAACCATTATTTCCATAGACAGATTTGAAATAGTTTTGATATAATTTCTTTGAATAAAATAATCTATCATATCACTTTTTATTGAATATTTTTTAAACCAACATACACAAGTATATTTATTGTGGCATATTAGGATTTTGATTCCAAACATGATGATCTACAACACAAGACTTGTTGGTAAGGTATGCCCATAAAACCAATCATATGATGATTAACATGGCATAATTGTTGGTATGTATGCCCTGAGAGCCAATCATGGGATGATTGGTGGGATACATAAAGATTGATTTGATAAAGATCAAAGGCAAGCTTCCAATTCTTTCTGGTTCAGTCATATGAGATAATGATAGAACATATTGAACGTCTAGAGAATGACAATACTCAATGACATATGCTTTCAGGTTCAGGACATGAACGATGAGATCATATATATGCTAAGAGTTTGTACATTCTTATTATGTCCCTAGTCGGATGTCATTGTGGAAGGTAGATAGACAACAATGACACACAAGACTAGATTGTGGTGTTGGTTGATGACAAAATCTCGTTAGTCATGATATGGAGATATCATACCAAACACATAGGTACTTGTTAGAGAACAAGTTTACCGGACAGACCCATCGTGAGTTTGACACATGCAACCATGACATGGTAGTCACAGTCAGTTCCCACAGTGATGGTGGTGAGTGTGATTCTTTGACCTAAAATCACTACATTCAACACATGTCGTTGGGTACACTTTGACATCATCAAATGCAGTCCTGAAACATGGGTTGTTATAAAGGTGATGGTTGGGTGGCTTTGACACATGGGGCTTTTGAGGGGTGAGTGATAGATATGGGATTTGTCCCTCCTGAGGGAGTTTGATATCCATGGCCACTTGATGAGTAGGATTGAGATAGGTGTGTGCATGCATGTGTGAATCCGTATGTGATATTGTTGTCATATGTATCTCCTCCAATCTACTTTGAGATCAAGAAAGTGAATGAACGTTGACAGGATGATTGTTCCATGCCTTGAGTTCATTCGGGATATCAGTGACAAAGGAATTATACATTCACTGTAACACCATTCACGGATTGTAGGAGTGAAAGTTGTTCTCCAACTTTCTGTTTCACTTGGATAGCACTGATGTGCACCTAAGCACTGCTCTTTTCTTGTGAAGTCATAAGTGTTATGGACTTTCACTGCCAACGTGAAATGGACTTGCAAGGTCACACACATATGATTTAACCTGGAAGAGGAGTTTATCCACAAATGATGTTTAGATTGATTACTAAAGGAGTTTAGTAGTTTAATTAAACACTCAATTAACTGATAGCTCAAAATCATAGTATTCAAGGTGTTGGATCGATTGATTAGAGTATCGGATTGATTGAAACTGCAATTGACTGATTTGCACAAGTTTGCTTCTCCAACCGATCGACTCATGGGATGAACTGATCGGCTCATGTGATGAAGCGATCGACTCAAGATAGGATGAGATGACCAGTTCAAGAGTTGAACCGATCAGCTCAACTGACCAATTGAGATCGTTTGGAAAGTGAGAAGACTATTTTGCAAATACAATTTGTTTTACTTGTACAAATTCAATTTGGACAAGGATTAATATTTGATTAATCAGAAACAAATTTTAAATTCAATTTGAGTTGGATCAGGACCACGAACCGATCAGCTCAGGTGCCCCAATTGATCGGTTGAGTTGTGAACCGACCGACTCAACTCCCCAACTGACCGTTTAATGTATGAAACGATCGATTCAGGTGGCGTGGTTGGTTGTTTTTGTGGAAAATCATGAACCCTTCTACTCCTGCATTAATCCCGCATTGCCCAATATAGAGAACATTGTTCCATGACCCTCCTATATATAGGGGTAGTGGGGACTTCTTAGGATAACAACTCAGTGCACCAGTTGCTCTGTAAAGTTATCGTTCTCTCTGGTTTTGGTAACCGATAGAGAGTCTGAGCAAGTGCTACCCGATAAGGGAGGCACAACAAGGGAAAGACAACTGTAGAAAGCAGCTGGTGGCAGGAGAGTGTGTTAGTGACTAGTACACTGATAGCAGGGTACGACTCCTTCTGATTCCTTGTGGGACAAGGAGATTGGAGTTCCAGGTGGTTCGTGTGGACTACTTCAGAGACGGGAGACTTCTTCCGCTCAGAGGATAGCTGTCAATCCCAATAGTCCTGGTGAGACTAGGAGCTGCACAAACACCGTCTAAGACCAGAGGTGAAGACCGCACTAGCTGCGAGGTAACGTCACCGAGCAAGCCTCAGGACAAGGTACACCTCTACAAAATATCCTTCCTATTGTATAGACGTTGACACGTTTCCTTTGTTTTGGGTTTGGGAGGAGAAATTTTTTTTGTTTCCGCTGCCTTCTGTGTCTCCCCTAAAACCCAACAGTGGTATTAGAGCCAGAACAACTACTCTATGCTTTAGGATTATCGATATGATCTATTTTGGTTTGTCGGCTTTATTTATTGCATACGATGCGAATAAAATTGTCTTTATGCATGTCCAATCCTAAATCCACAAATCCCAATATACATATATGATATGTAATATGAATGCACTCGATACGCGTCACCCTTAAACTAGTTTTGTGGTGGATGTATAGCGTGGTTATGGCCAATAAACCCTATATATGTGTGTTTGGTTGTATGTGGTTGCTTGCATCTCAGTATGAGAACTGATTCCCTACCTCCTTATTCCTGATGTAACTTGAGATAACTCGAGATATCTTTCCTACCTTTGCTCCCCCCAAATGTAACTCGGGGTTTCCCTTTTCAAATGTAAATAGGATAGAATTTTATTTCCTATTATGTCGAAGAACGGCGGATAACCTGACACAACTGAAATGATCGGTTCAAGGAGTGAACTGGTCGGTTGGAGATTCAGACAACCGGTTCGAGGAGCGAGACGATTGGGTGGTCGCCGTGAAGAGATGTATGACGACCAGGCGAACCGATCGGTTGGAGGAGCCAACCAATCGACTGGTGGCACCCAGACGACTGGCCTGATGGCGAGCCAATCAATCATGGAGATGAGTTGATCAAACCCAGTAAACGCAAAGCACAGACTTCATCTTGTACAGGTTGCATGTGATGAGGATCTAGATGACCATGATTCCTCTTAGCTTGAGGAATCACATTAGGATGGACATAATCATCGCTTTTATCATTTCGCATGTTTTCTATGGGATATAACATGTATATGATATGTATTGTATATTGTGGTGATTGGATATGTATATGTACCTATAATATCAAATCCCTCATCTAAATATTAAGTCCTTTATGCCTTCTATTAGCAGAACACATGAAAACCTTGATCAACCAAGCGTAGGTTATGCCAAAGCGTGGTGCGCCGTCTATCTCGTGGAAGTTTGAAGGGTAAACATGTAGGTTCTACCAAAGAAGGGTGCATGTTTACCGTGTGGGATTTTGGGTTAGACTTAACTGGTGATTCTTAGAGCGACTAGGCCCAGAGGCATTGAATGTTCATGGCAAGGTGTTGCGCATGTTCATTCATCAAGAGTTGCATATGATGCAATTGGCATGATAGCCTACCTAAATAGTCAAGATTGTGGGCGATCAACCAAAGCTGACTCATGACTTGATGAAATATGGATCTTGACCCACTAGAAGATTGTACGCTGCAATCTTCTGAATTGATGGTGAGGGCTATCAATTTGAACAAAAATAGTGGGAGCGATAATTTGTTAAAGGCCTAATTATATTGTCAACCTTTCAAATCAATCAAATAAGTCAAAAATTGAGTTTTGGACTAAATTGCATATATTACCTTTTGTAGTACAAATGACAACAAACAACAATCACTTCTCGTTACGATCGGTCCTTGAGAAGGACAAGCTGAATTGGACTAATTTCCACGATTGGTTTTGGACATTGAGAATTGTTCTCACTCAAGAGTGAAAGCTCTATGTCCTGGATACTCCAGTTCCAGAGGAACCTACTCCTATCGCACCAAAGGCAGAAAGGGATGCATATAAGAAGCATTCTGATGATGCCATTGATGCAAAGTGCTTGATGTTGTGCTCCATGAACCACGAGTTGCAGAGACAACATGAGAACATGGGTGTCATTGAGATGATTCAGCATCTCAAGAACATGTATGAAGATCAAGCACGGAAAGAGAGATATGATGTCTCTAGGGCATTGTTCAAGTGTGTCATGACAGAAGGAGATCTAGTTGGTCCTCACACGCTCAAGATGATTGGGTATGTGGAGAACCTGACAATACTGTGATTTCCTCTGATCCATGAGTTGGCTACTGACGTGATACTACAATCGTTGCCAGAATCCTATAGTCAGTTTGTGATGAACTACAACATGAACAACTTTGACAAGCCATTGACAGAGTTGTTGGGCATGTTGAGGATAGCTGAGACACAGATGAATAAGGACAAGCCTATATCTGTGATGATGATCAGTGACAAGAAAGGCAAGTCCAAGCGCAAGGGCAAGGGAAAAGCTAAGAAAGGTTCTGATGCTTGCCAGAAGCCCAAGTCGTCTTCAACTCTCAAGGCCAAGGGGGGTGTGACCAAGAGAGGCAGTTGCCACCATTGTCAAAAGCCAATACATTGGAAAAGGAATTTCCCACTCTATCTGGAAGAACTAAAGAAGAAGAAGGCGACAGACGTCTCCACCTAAAGGTGTCATGAAATAAACTTGTAACATTTTTGAGGTATATGATACCAAGATATAAAATGTAAAGCACTCAATAAATGGGGCAAGTGTTGTCGCCATATATAGGAGTACTTTAGTTTATTTTCAGCCTTGAAGGCATGTAATAGAGTTATGAACTGCTATTTCATATTTTCCAATTATAGAAACACATTATTTTTGCATATTGTATGACAATGATAGAAATTAATAAAGTTGGTGTTTCAATCTCAAAGATATGATCTTTATGGCAATGCCTTGTTTATCTGGTGGTACTTAGTATGCATAATATAAAATGATACCTAAAAGTTATTGATAACTCAAACAATCAAATTAGCATAAATCATGAGAAATTCATTTCTAGTTTCCATATGATGGATAAGCTAGACTCTTATGGTTTGAAAACCAGTAAGAGATATGAATATCTTATACATGATTAATCAATCTTCACTAGTAGTAGTGGGAGAATGATTATCCTATTAGGTATAATACATGTGATTTATTTACATACCTATTGGACTTAATGCTAGTACTTTAAAATTGTGTTTAGATAAATACCAAATATGACTATCTTGAAGTGTTCAAGAATATCATAGATGAAGTGCAAATTTGGTAAAGTGCTAATTCTTGATGAGGTCAATGAATGAAATACTTGAACTAAATGTTTGAGAACCTTGTGAGTGATTATGATATTGTATCATAGTGAACTCTTTATTAAGGCATGGTGATGTCTAAATCAAAAGGAGTCATACTCTAAGGAGTTAGAGAATGATTATAAAATAACTAATTTCTTCTTAAATAAAGAATACCCTACACTAATAAAGGACATTAAGAATCACAAAGAGTTGTGAGTTCTCAAATTCCTTGACAGATACACCTCAATTATCTATGTGATGATTTGGTCATATGATGAGTCAACTATCTAGATGAATATGAGGAACTGGATTTTGAGTTATGGTTTGTGACCATTACATCCTAAATGACTTCCATGTAAACCATAAGGTATGACCTTGATGGTAGCACCCATTGGGATGAAATCCATAAGCGTGAATGAGTCTTAAGTGTTAAGACACATGGATAACATTTTGAGAAGGGTGATGCTTGTTGATTGCAACTTAATGACTAAGAGATTTGGCATACGGATACTAAAACTGCATTCTTATGAGGAATAAAACAAGGATGTGTATGTGAAACAGCCTATAAGGTTTATGAATCCATTAATGCAAATGAAGTCTATAAGATACAATGGACTAATCAATGTGATTGATTGAGTACAAGAAACTCAGAACGATGATCTTTACTTTGATAATATAGTCAAAGGGTTTGACTAATATATCAAAGATAAAGAAGGGATCTATGATTTAGTGGGAGCGTATTCACATTTCACATATTGATGAGGAATCGAAATGTTCTAGAATGGAAATCCAAAGTGGAAATTATCTTTAAGGAAGATAGAGACATTTCCTATGTGATAGGAATAGAGATCTATAGAGATAGTTCTCGAAAACCTCTTAACTTGAATAGGAAAAGCATACATTGGCAATCTATACTGAAGGGTTCAGTATGCATAGATTCAGTGGGAGAAAACTTATCCATATTACATGGAGTTGGTAACCCTAGGCCAAGTGTCCAATTCTTATGAAGATTGGGAACACTAAGAATAGATATGGATCTATCATGTATGTAAACATCCCATCATCCTGCATGTATGGACATGGCAAGAACAAGATACATTTATCATCTTGTATATAGGACATGACAATATGATATGCTCATCCTGATGACTCATATGTGGGACATGACAAGTGGATGTCTGTCTAGTTCCAAGTAAGGGTTACTGGAATACCATAAGAACTTGATAAGTACTTAAGAAGTACTAGTTCTATGGAAATAAGGAAGGGTTCACTGTAAAGAGTTACACTGATGCGAACTTCTAAAATGACAGAAAATTAATCACAATATATATATATATATATATATATATATATATATATGGAATATGTAAAAGTGAATGTTTATTGATAATTGGAAATGTTTCAATAAAGTCGTTTGAAAGGAAAGGCCGAGTATCCGTGTGTTAGAGAACAACAATGGATACTATATGGATCTGGAAGTTCATGAGATGAACTTATAGATATTCTGATCATTGATGACAAGTAAGGAATACTTGCTCATTCAATATGGCTAAAGGTTAGCAAAGGAATACTAGATCGCATATTATAGCAACTCCATCTCATACGTGTGACGTACAAGGAAGAGATGAGAGACATGCAGTTAATACTGACTCTGGCAAGGTGTTTCCATAATTCACTGTGTAAGCACTAGAGCATAGTAACATGTGGGACACGTTTTGAAGATCACTATGAATATGATTCAAGGGTGATTGGCTCGTAGTGCAAGTGGGAGTCTGTTGGTATGTATGCCCTGAGAGCCAATCATGGGATGATTGGTGGGATACATAAAGATTGATTTGATAAAGATCAAAGGCAAGCTTCCAATTCTTTCTAGTTCAGTCAAATGAGATAATGATTGAATAGATTGAACATCTAGAGAATTACAATACTCAATGACGTATGCTTTCAGGTTCAGGACCTGAACGATGAGATCATACGGATGCTAAGAGTTTGTACATTCTTATTATGTCCCTAGTCAGATGTCATTATGGAAGGTAGATAGACCACAATGATACACAAGACTAGATTGTGGTGTTATTTGATGATAGAATATCATTAGTCATGATATGGAGATATCAAACCAAACATATAGGTACTTGTTAGAAAACAAGTTTACCGGATAGACCCACCGTGAGTATGACACATGGAACCATGACATGGTAGTCACAGTCAGTTCTCACAGTGATGGTGGTGAGTGTGATTCTTTGACTTAAAATCACTACACTCAACAAATGTTGTTGGGTACACTTTGACATCATCAAACGCAATCCTGAAACATGGGTTGTTATAAAGGTGATGATTGGGTGGCTTTGATACATGGGGCTTTTGAGGGGTGAGTGATAGATATGGGATTTGTCCCTCCTGAGGGAGGTTGATATCCATGGACACTTGATGAGTAGGATTGAGATAGGCATGTGTACGCATTTCTGAATCAGTATGTGATATTGATGTCATACATATCTCCTCCAATCTACTTTGAGATCAAGAAAGTGAATGAACGTTAATAGGATGACTGTTCCATTCCTTGAGTTCATTCGGGATATCAGTGACAAAGGAATTATACATTCACTGTAACACCATTCACAGATTGTAGGATTGAAAGTTGTTCTCCAACTTTCTATTTCACTTGGGTAGCACTGATGTGCGACTAGGCATTGCTCTTTGCTTGTGCATTCATAAGCATTATGGACTTTCACTGCCAACGTGACATGGACCTACAGGATCACACACATAGGATTTAACCTGGAAGAGGAGTTTATCCACAAACGATGTTTAGATTGATTACTAAAGGAGTTTAGTAGTTCAATTAAACACTCAATTAATTGATAGCTCAAAATCATAGTATTCAAGGTGTTGGATCGATTGATTAGAGTATCAGATTGATTGAAACTACAATTGACTGATTTGCACAAGTCTGCTGCCCCAACCGATCGGCTCATGGGATGAACTGATCGGCTCGGGTTGGTGAACCGATCATCTCATGTGATGAAGTGATCGGCTCAAGACAGGCTAAGACAACTGGTTCAAGAGTTGAATCGATTGGCTCAACTGACCAACCAAGATCGTTTGGAAAGTCAGAAGACTATTTTGCAAATACAATTTGTTTCACTTGTACAAATTCAATTTGGACAAGGATTAATATTTGATTAATCAGAAACAAATTTGAAAGTCAATTTGATTTGGATCAGGACTACAAACCGATCGGCTCAGAAGTGAACTAATTGGCTCAGGTGCCCCAACCGATCGGTTGAGGTGTGAACCGATCGGCTCAACTAACCAACCGATTGTTTCATGTATGAAACTATCGATTCAGGTGGTGCGGTTGGTTGTTTTTGTGGAAAATCTCGAACCCTTCTACTCCTGTATTAATCATGCATTGCCCGGGATAGAGAAATGTGTTCCATGACCCTCCTATATATAGGGGTAGTGGGGGCTTCTCAAGATAACAACTCAGTGCACCAGTTGCTCCATAAAGTTGTCGTTCTCTCTCATTTTGGTAACCGAGAGAGAGCCCAAGCAAGTGCTACCTGATAAGGGAGACACAACAAGTGAAAGACAACTGCAGAAAGATATTGGTGGTAGGAGAGTGTGTCGGTGACTAGTACGCTGACAGGAGGGTATGACTACTTCTGATTCATTATGGGACAAGGAGATCGGAGTTCTAGGTGGTCCGTGTGGACTACTTCAGAGGCGGGAGACTTCTACCGCTCGGAGGATAGCTATCAATCTCGACAGTCTCAGTGAGACCAGGAGATGCACAAACACCGTCCAAGACCGGAGGTGAAAGACGCACTAGCTGTGAGGTAACGTCGCCGAGCAAGCCTCAGTACAAGGTACACCTCTGCAAACCATCCTTCCTATTGTATAGACGTTGACGTGTTTCCTTTGTTCTGGGTTTGGGAGGAGATTTTTTTTTGTTTCCGCTACCTTCTCTGTCTCCCCTAAAACCCAACAATAATTACCTAAAAAGAATTTATTCATGATAATATATATAAAGGCAGGCTTCCAATTCATCATGTTTCACTTAGTTATCAAATAATGAGGAAACACTATGAATATCTAGAGAATAATATTACTCAGTGAAGTATGTCTTCAAGTATTAGCCTTGTCAAAATGAGATCGTACATATTTTAAGAGTAAATATATATATTCTCAATATGTCCCTAGTCGGTTGGTACTGTAGAAGGTAGATAGACACTAGTAATACATAAGACTAAGTGTGACTTGGTTGATGACTAAATCTCACTAAGTCATGATATGGTAACATCAAACTAAGAACACAAATACATGTTAGAGAATAGTGTATCTAACAAACCCAACTTAAGAGTGACATATGGTTGTGTTGGTCACAGTCATCTCTCATAGAGAAGGTGGTGATTGTGATTCCTAGACCTGAAATCATTACACTCATCACATGTCATTGGGCACGCTTTGACATCATCAAATGTTGTCCTGAAACATGGGTTTTTGTAATTGTGATGATTGGGTAACTTTGACACATGAGGATAGACTATGAGTGATAGATATGGGATTTTTCCCTCCTACTAGAGTATGATGTCCTAGCTACTTGTTAAGCAAGACTGAGAAATACATGTGCATGCACATGCAAATCAATATATGATATTGAGGTCATATTATCTCAGACAGTCTACTCTTGGTTCAAGGAACATGGAATGAACATTGAGAGGATGACCTTCCATGCCTCAAGTTCATCTTGGATATCAAGGACAAAGGAATTATACAATCACTGCAACACCTTAATTTGTGTGACTAGGCACCACTCTCTACTTGTGATGTCATA